>JANHMN010000001.1:80674592-80731843 GCA_030674055.1 Rhabdomys pumilio
AGAGAGAGAGAGAGAGAGAGAGAGAGAGAGAGAGAGAGAGAGAGAGAGATACATACATACATACATACATACATACATACATACACAGACACACTGAGTTTATTATTGAGAAAGATCTCTGAATTAAGTAGTATATTGAGGAAAACATGGTTATACTGTAAAAAAATGATTAATTTGTATATTAATGTAGAAGGATTATTCATGCAAAAGTAACTTTTTAACAGATTACTGGTTGTAGTTGGTAAGATTTCAGAAAGCAAAAATGTTCACAGATCCATGTGATTTTATCAAATGTGTGCAAATGTGTGAGTCTTTTATTACATGTCCTACTCATGTGTGTTTGCCTTAACTAAAATAAATAGAAAAATTGCTTCACTATTGTATCCCATAGTAAAGTAGTATATTATCACACACCTGTAATCACAGTTCTTGGAAGGTGGAGGTGGGAGGAACAGAAATTTATAATCATCCTTAAACCACATAGGGAGTTTGAAGCTAGTCTTAGATATATTGAGAACCTGTCTTTTTTTAAAAAAAAAAAAAAAAAAAAAAAAAAAACTAGTACAATTTAATAGAAAATATAGAGCTATTTAAAAGTAGTAGAGACCAGCAGCAAGTGTAGGATTATGCTGTGACACATATTCTTAGAATTGAGAGGTAGTAAGGAACCTGGACAGTCTTTGAGGTAATTGTATATAAATAATGGCAAGTCATTCGGAGTGAAGAGAGTAGAATACAAGGTGCTTAGAGGTGAAATCATATGGTAACCAGGCTTACAGTTAGGTAAAGTACAGCCACCTTATGGAGCAGTTGAAAGGCAAGATAAGGAAGGACTTTCGTATTCTAAAATAGTAAGTAATAGGGTGATGTTCTGACTAGACTTTTTTTTTTTAAGGATTTATTTCATGTATGTGAGTACACTGTCACTGTGTTCAGACACACAGAAGAAGGCATCAGATCCATTATAATGGCTGTGAGTCTTCATATGGTTGTTAGGGATCGAACTCAGGACCTCTAGAGAGCAGTCAGTGTTCTTAACTACTGAGCCATCTCTCCAGCCTCTGACTAGACTTTCTTAAGCCTTATTGTTATATAGTTGTACAGCAAGTTCCAGTAAGGAGAAGATTTCTGTTAGGACACTCAGTACAATTAAACATGTTCTTTCTCACATAGGAAGATGGGCACCAAGTTTTTATTTTTATCCTGTAGGTTCCATGAAAACAGACTTTTATCTTTTCTTTCTCTCAGCATTTTCTGAGTATTTTCTTGTATTGCTGTATTTATTCCCTTTTTAAAGGTCCTAAAAGTGCTGTTGAGTTTTCATGATAATTAGTAGTGTATAGAGTGGGATGAGTTGAACACTGGGGTCGCTTTAAACACATCACCCTTTGCATGCCCCAATATGCATAATTGTGGTTATTTTGAAAACCTATTAATTTCCTTTTTAGCAAAGTAAATGTTATGTTGAGGGTTATCTACCTTTTTTTCTGAGCTTAAAATTAACTCTGAACATCACACATATAAAAATTTTTAGTTGTGCTAAGCACAGTGGCACACACCTATAATTCCAGCACCCAGGAGGCTGAGTAGTGAGTTTGAGGCTAGCCTGGTCTACATAGTGAACTCTAGGACAGCTGGGGCTACATAGTGAGAAACTGTCTTTAAAAAGCAAACAAACAATACACACACACACATACACACACAGAATGTGGTATGTTTAAGGTGATCACAGTGTTCAAGTCTTACTCTGTACAATATTAATTATGAAATATAATTATTATAGCATAATATTAATTCTTATTCAGCAACTTAAAAAGGAATAAATACAGAAATACAAGAAAATACTCAAAGAGATGCTGAAGACATTGAGGAAAATAAGATAAAGTCTGTTTTTCTGGAATTTAAACAAGAAAAAATAAAAGCTTGGTGCCTATTTTCCTATTTGAGACACAGACGGTGTCTTTTATAGTTGCCATATTCAGAACTGTGGTGAGGGAGTAGTGTTATGCTAATAAAAGTAGCAATGTATCTACCATATTTTTCTAATTATTTGTAAATTTAATTTATTAGTTAATCTTCATTATTAAAGTATTATATTATATAAAGTATAACTTTTCAAGTATACTTATGCCGTCTCTTCAGATTTATAATATCTATATCCAGTTTGAATTTAATTGTAATATATGTCATAAGTTTTACAAGTGGTATCTATCTTACAGGAAGCTTTTATCCAGTGATCGAAATCCACCAATTGATGACTTAATAAAATCTGGAATATTGCCTATTTTAGTTCATTGTCTTGAAAGAGATGACAAGTAAGTATATAATTATTATTTTCAATTATAATGTGTTCTCTAGAAAAGGTAAATTTTCTAGTTTAATCTTTAAAGGGAAAAGGCTCAAGAAGTGGAGGCAGGAGGGTTAGAAGTTCAAAGTGAACCGGCGGTGGTGGCGCACGCCTTTAATCCCAGTACTTGGGAGGCAGAGGCAGGCGGATTTCTGAGTTCGAGGACAGCCTGGTCTACCGAGTGAGTTCCAGGACAGCCAGGACTACACAGAGAAACCCTGTCTCAAAAAAAAAAAAAAAAAAAAAAAAAAAGAAGAAGAAGAAGAAGTTCAAAGTGATCCTTAACTAAACATAATGAGTTCAGGGGCAATCTGGACACTAGAAACCTTGTCTCAGAAACCAAAAAAGCATAATGATATATGTGTGTAATATGAGAAGTTAGGAAGCCTCAATTCAGGGTCTGCCTGGGCCTTGTAGGGAGAGGTTTTCTTTTTTCTTCTTCTTCTTTTTTTTTTTTAAATAGGACTTATTTAGTGTGTGTGTGTGTGTGTGTGTGTGTGTGTGTGTGTGTGTGTGTGTGTGTGTACTGTTGCTGTCTTCAGACATACCAGAAGAGAATTATAGATGATTGTGAACCACCATGTGGTTGCTGGGAATTGAACTCAGGACCTCTGGAAGAGCAGCCAGTGCTCTTAACCACTGAACTCTCTCTCCAACCCAAGAGAGATTTTCTTTTAAAAAAGAAAGGAAAAGGTTATGGGATAGAATTGAAAGTTAAAATCAAGGTAAGAACCAAAAACAATTTTGAAAATGATTTTTAACTTGTGAACTGGCAGGATAAGTAGTTGAAAACTAAGGAGTAATAGGAAAGTATGTGTCTGAAAAAGGATGTCTGACTTTCAGAGTGAAATGATTGGGTTACGTTTTTAAAGCTAGAAAAGCATTTCACATACTAGAGGGAAAAAATAGTTGGTAGACATTTAAGTGCTATGAGATGTATGGCTTAAAAAATTCTTGTTCTTTGGTAGTCCTTCTTTACAGTTTGAAGCTGCGTGGGCTTTGACAAACATTGCATCTGGAACATCTGAACAGACGCAAGCAGTGGTTCAGTCCAGTAAGTTATTAGTTAACAAAATTGTCATTTGTTTTCTTCCCAATGGTAAAAAGTAAACTGTGTTGGCCAGACATGGTGGCATATGCTTTTAATTCTAACACTTGAGAGGCTAACATAGGAGGTTCATGAGTTTGAGGCCTGCCTGGGCTAGAATAATGAGATTTCATCTCATAAATTATCCTAAGAAGGTATAACTAACTGTGTTATATATAGGATAATATCTACCCATAGGACTGTTGAAACAGCTGTCTTAAAGTATGTTACTTTACTCATCTTGTTGTATTGACTGTTAAACTCTTTCAGCAAAGTTCTTTTGATTCCTTTCTGTATGATTTAGAAGAGGAGGACAGATATATTATCTAACTAACTAGCATTTTACATTTTGGTATATGTGATGTTAGTTAGAGATTATCTAAAAGCCTACTAAAACTGGTTTTGTGTTACAGAGTTAACAAAGTAGGTGGGCTTTACAGTTCTATCACAGCGTCATGTTCTCTTTTGCTTGTTTTTCATAATTCTTAATGAGTAGAAAGAGGCTGGGCTGTTACTTTCTTTGTTAAAACAGGCAGGGCTCCAACTTGCTATGTAGGTAGGCTACCTTGAACTTCTAATCTTTCTGCTTCCAGACTCCATCCAAATGCTATTACATGTGTTATCTACCATTCCCAGTTAGAAAAAGACTTTGGATTTTTTTTATCGTTGCTGTCAGTTTAATATCCAAAACTAATAAGATAAATGAAATATTTTCTATTATGACCATGATTAATCTATATACATATAAATTATGTAGTATTCTTCAGAGTACTTTCTAAAGGTAGGAAGAAGAATCAAGTCAGAAGTTCAGTGTTAGTCTGCTCACATATGTAGTAATCTATCTCTGTGTTTGCCTTCCACTTAGGCAACAAAATCGCTTTCTGATTTAAGATCTCAATGTGCCCGACAGTGATTGGCCTAATGACTCATATAGTGTTAATTTAAATTTTTTATCCAAAAGTTATTTAAGCAAGGCAGGAGAGATCGATCAGCAAGGAAGGTACTTGCTGCCAAGCCTCATGACCTGAGTTTACTCCCTGGGACCACATGATAGAAGGAGAGAACTGGCTTTTGCAACTGACTCACACACACATACACACCCATATACAATATACACAGCAATATATACCACAGACACCCATACACAATACTGAGCCATACATACTTATACAACAAAACACACATACACAATACTCAGGCACACACCTGTGTGCCACATATATACACAGATGTGTCTTAAGGTTTCCATTCCTGAGAAGCAAATTGGGGAGGAAAGGGTTTAGTCAGCTTACATTTCTATATTGTTGGTCATTACCAAAGGAAGTCAGGACTGGAATCCATGCAGGTCAGGAAGCAGAAGCTGATGCAGAGGTCATGGAGGGATGTTACTTACTGTCTTGCTTTTTTAATAGAACCTAGGACTACCACTCCAAGGATGGCACCACCCATAATGGGCCCTACCACCATTGATCACTAATTGATCCAGCCTTACAGCTGGATCTCATGGAGGCATTTCTTCAAGGGAGACCCCTTTCTCTGTGATAACTCCAGCTTGTATCAAGTTGACACATGAATCCAGCCAGTACAAGACACATGCCACATAATCACACATATACCCACCCATACTACACATACTCACAAATACACATCATCCACAAACATTTACACCCCCACAGACACACATCCATATACACCAATACACACACACACACACACACACACACACTCTCTCTCTCTCTCTCATACACTCTGTCTAAATAAATGTATTAAAAAATAGAAATTGCCTAAAAAGTCGGGCTTTTTCACTGATTTTTGAAGATAACACTGTAAGGAATGATTCTTGAAATTGGGCTTCAGTTTGAGGTAGGGCCACAGTACAGTGGTATAATATGACGACAACTTGTAGACTGCCCTGGTTTCAGTCTCTAATGACAAACAAGCAAATGTAGTTGAGTCCAAGTTTTAATTGTTTAAAATACAGAATGTAATTTGAAATTGTTTATATGTTACAATTTATCTTGATGCTAGTTTTCCTGTCAATTATTTCAATAACAAAATTTATTTAACAAAATGATATTTTAAAATAGTTTTGATAGTTTGTATTATATTTTGTTGGGATCTCAGTCCAAAAAATGAAGGGCCTTATATTATCTTCATCCTTAATTGCTACTTACTTTTCTCTTTCAGATGCTGTGCCACTTTTCCTGAGGCTTCTACATTCACCCCATCAGAATGTCTGTGAACAGGCAGTGTGGGCATTGGGAAACATCATAGGTTTGTATGAAACTTGTGAAACTTTGGATGTTAATCCAATAAATTTGATAAATCATGCTCTAACCAATATAAATGACTGCTAGTGGTTGAAAAGTAATTTCTTGTCATTTCCAGTTTATATGAAATTGTAGAGATTTAATTGTGTGACTGCCTCTATGAGTGTTAAGTAACAATAAACAGGAGTATGTTTGTTGCTTACATCACCATGATAGCTTTTTGTTGGTAGTCAACTCTTAATTAAAGGTTTATGAAATATATAAATTATTTAGATTTTTTTATATTGGTGTCCATCTTACTTTCTCCATCTAAGAATAACAGTAGTAGTAATTAATTAAAATAATTTTTCTTTTTGTAGCATACTTGAAAAGTCTAAAAACTTTGTATAAGATTAAAACTTAGTAATGTATAATTCTATTATTGTGAATTAACAGTAAATATCTAATAGCCTAATTCATTATTGAACTTTATAATCACTACCTTTGCACTTATAAATAACTTTAGGAAAAATAATTGACACAGTCTCAGTATTTTGAGCATTTTTTTAAACTAGAGGCATTTTTGTTTACTTCTGGTAACCTGGCTAGCCTGAAACTCATGATCCTCTTACCTCAGCTAGAGAATCCCCACCCCCCAAGTGCTAGGATTGCAAGACTATACTACCAAGTCTGTTTACTGGAGGCTATATTAACTCAAACTTAAAAATTCAAAGAACTCATCCCAGTACTCATGGAGACTGATGTTTACATGTATATTGCAGCATACATGTAAAGATTAGAGAACAACTTGAGGCAGATGGCATCTTCCTTTCACGTGTGTTCTGGGGATATTGAACTCAGGGTTTTTACAAGCACCTTTACTCACCAAGCCACCTCAACATCCCTAAACACTTGTCACAGAGTCTTTATTGTTCTTACATGGAGGGTATTGTTTGTTTGTTTTGAGACATTGTCTTGCTGTGTCTCCTTGGCTGACTGTAACCCAGGTTACATGGAACTCTGAGCACTTTTCCTGCCTCAGCCTCTTAATTTTAGAGATTGTAGCTATGTGCCACCATAATTACTTGCATGTAAGTATTTAGCATTGTTTCAATATTTCTTTATTGCCCCTTTTAGATCCAGCTTGAAAATGTGCTTGAGGTTTTTGTGAGCAGCATACTCTGTGAACTCACTAGTGTAGTTACACTGCTTTTAGAAAGGGTGCTACATATCTGGACGCCTCCCTCCTTTACTCTTGCATCAAGCTTTAGGTATAAAGCTGTTAAAGTGGTTGTCATCAACCTTCCTAATGCTTTGACCATCATGTTATGATGACCACTGTCTTAGTTAGGGTTTTACTGCTGTGGACAGACACCATGACCAAGGTAACTCTTACAAGAACAACATTTAATTGGGGCTGACTTACAGGTTCAGTCCATTATCAAGGCAAAAACATGGCAGCATCCAGGCAAGCATGGTACAGGAGGAGCTGAGAGTTCTACATCTTCATCTGAAGGTTACTAGGAGAAGACTGGCTCCTACATGGTTAGGAGGACGGTCTCTTTGCCCACCCCCACAGTGACATACTTCCTCCAGTAAGGCCACACCTACTCCAACAAGGCCATACCTAATAGTGCCACTCCTTGAGCCAAACATATTTAAACCACCACAACCTCAACCATAAAATTATTTTATGGATTATTATTTTATGGAGGGGGTTGGAGAGATGGCTCAACGGTTAAGAGCACTGACTGCTCTCCCAGAGGTCCTGAGTTCAATTCCCAGTAATCACATGGTGGCTCACAACCATCTGTAATAGAATCTGATACCCTCTTCTGGTGTGATTGAGGACAGCTACAGTATATTCATATACATATAATAAATAATTTTTTTAAAAAATTATTTTTGTTATTACTTCATAACTGTAATTTTATGTTATGAATTGTAAATAGCTGATATACAGGATATCTGATATGTGACATCCTCCCTTAAAGGTTTTGTGACCCCTCAGGTAGAGAAGCACTGTATTAAAGAAACATTATATTTGTTTTTGCATTTTTATTCTCTAATTACATTTTGGAATTAAATCAAATACATTTTGTAGTGCAAGAAAGTTTTTTTCTTGTGAATTGTTTAGTTTTGCTTTTGATAGTGGGTCTTGTATATCCTAGGCTGACTTTGAACTCATTATGTTGCTAAACCTGTCTCCATTCTGACTCTGCCTCCAAAACACTGGGATTAGACTTGTGCCACCCCACTAGACACTATTGAATCATAACATATATATGAATTCTGCATTCATTTTCTTAATAGTTATTTAGACATATATTAATTTGAAAGCTTGTTAAACTGAACAAATCATTGAAGTAACAATAACATGTCTGCTCAAGGTATTTGAAAGAATTCTTGGGCTGCTGCATCTTAGGGACATCCTGTAAGTGAGCAGCTTACGTAGACACAGATAAATAGGAGTAATGCTACATTGGTTCTCTTGGCTCAAAGACCTAGAATATCGACTTGTTAAATTCTTATTATTTTTATATAAAACTAAAGAAATCTTATTAAAATATTAGTAGCTGTATAATTATACCTAATGCTTTATGTTTTCTGAAAAAGCTTAGTGTTGATTTATCTTAATTTTAAATTAATCCTTTCTACAGGTGATGGACCTCAGTGTAGAGATTATGTGATAAGCCTTGGAGTTGTAAAACCTCTGCTTTCATTCATAAGTCCATCTATCCCTATAACATTCTTAAGAAATGTTACCTGGGTTATGGTCAACTTATGTCGCCACAAAGACCCACCACCACCAATGGAGACAATTCAGGAGGTAAACAAAAGAAAAAAAAATGGTTAGATACCATTATATGTTTTTTCTTTTAATCGGTATATGGGTTTTTTTTTTTTTGCACACATTTTTTTATTGGATATTATATTTACATTTCAGATTTTATCCCCTTACCCCCATCCCCCAAATCGATGTATGTTTAAGTTGTACATATTTCTCTCCTCAGATTCTTCCAGCTCTTTGTGTATTAATTCATCACACAGATGTAAATGTGAGTAAATTCTTTGTATATTAATGTGTGTATGTATGTATATGTGCTGGACTCCCACTATGATATAGGAGAGAACTGAAAACAATGTGTAAGTGTATTCTCTCATACTTTACTATTTTAAGAATTGAGGTACATATTTGTTTACATTTACTCTGTTTCTGTAGCTTCAGTGAAGAATCAAACCTGTTATAAAAAATGCAGTTAGTTATCTCTCGTTATCATGATTGATTGTTCATAACGTTTATGGTTACCCCCTCTGGCAGTCTGGCTTTTGAGAATATGTACACATGGTTGTATTTTTGAACTTTGAAGCATAAGTGAATATTTAGCTTAAATACTAATTGTGTGTGTGTGTGTGTGTGTGTGTGTGTGTGTATGTGTCTGTGTGTGTGATCTATTGTTCCTTGGTTCCATTTTTCAGTCTTCTCCAGTTATAGCAAAGTTCTTTGTATAAATACAAATTTCAGTGTTCTGTTTCTCAGAGCTTTGCAAGAATGTTGGTAACTGTTGGAATATCAAACAACTTTTTCTTTCCACTTGTTTACCTAACTCTTGTTTGTCCACCACAAGATGAGCTTGTGCTTCAGTGTTTTACTTTTAATGGGTCTTGAATATTAATTTTTTGTTTGAATTTTTCTCTTTAGGACTATCTTTCACAAATACTATATCATTTACTAGATAATATTACTGTATGTATAGCTTTCTTAAGTTAGAACTATTCACTCTTAAATCCGCCATCAAAGAAGTAAAAAGTGAAAGTATATTGTAGTTGCCAGGCAGTGGTGGCGCACACATTTAATCCCAGCACTTGGGAGGCAGAGGCAGGTGGATTTCTGAGTTCGAGGCCAGCCTGGTCTACAGAGTGAGTTCCAGGACAGCCAGGGCTACACAGAGAAACCCTGTCTCCAAAAACCAAAAAAAAAAAAAAAAGAAAGAAAGAAAGAAAAAAAAAGTATATTGTAGTTATAGTTAGAGAACTTATAAACTTGGTCAGGTACAAATAGGCAAGATTTCTAGTTGGATTTGAAAAAGAATTGGATCTAGGTACATTAACAATTTGTTTAACATTCGACCTTCAGAGAATATATCAAGTTTTTGTATATAGTCAAGATCAAGTAACTTGAATTTTTTGCCTTTGTCAACAAATTTTAGCCTATGATGAAACTCTAGTTAAAAATCTTTATTGGTAAATTGAGATGTAATTGTTTTACATATGTTTATACCACTTTGAAAAATTCTTTCATTTGGTGTTGTTTTGCTTATCAAGGCAGGATCTTAGTATATGGTCCAGGCTATTATCTGTCAAAATCTTTTTTGTCTAAAGCTGCCATATGCACCACCATGGTTGGCTGTTTGCTGGCTTCTTTTTCTTTAAGGGAAAAAAAGTATTTGTGTGTATCTTTAGAACTTTCTTGAATGCCCCACCTCAGCCCCACCCTGTTCAGTATGTAACTGAGGAAGGCTTCGCACTGTTCTTCATTCCTCGTTTCCTAAGAGCAGTTACAGGCATGCACCACTGTGCTCAACTGCTTTCTTAGATTTCTAAAGAAGCTGTGACTATTCTGTTTCCCCCTCTGCCTTATCATAACATGGGTTAGGAATTGAAAAGGTTTTAAACTTCTGCTTTTTGATAGAGAGTTCAAAGGATGTTGGAGTTCTAGATAGAGTTGCTATTCCTGAGGGAGTTTTTGTAAACAATTGTGTTATTTTTATATCACATTTTACTGTCTTTTTACCCTACTGTCCTTTCACCATAATTTGAAGTAGAGTTTAAAATACAAAGAAAGATCACATGCAACGCATGACTTTTGTGTATCAAAGCATATTCATTATTATAAATTAATCAAAAAGCCTCTCTTTCCCCATAATAGCAGTGATATGAGGTAATTATTTTTTCAGGAGTTACTGTTTTTATATATTCCTTGCCTTGATCTTTATCTGTGGTTGGTTGGTTGGTTGATTTAATATGCTGTTTAGTCTGCATGTGTAGTTTGCTGAATTAAGATTAGATACTGATATGGATTTTGGACTATAATTAACGTATGCATCTTAGCAGCAAAGTTACCAAATAGAGATTGATGTTCTAGTGAGTTGAAGCAAGAAGAGAAAGATTTCACATTATGATTAAGAATTGTTAAAATAGCCAATGTGGTGGTGTATGTCTTTAATTCCAGCATTCAGAAGGCAAAGTCAGGTAGATCTCTTAAGTTTGAGATCAGCCTGGTCTACAGAGCAAGTTCCACGACAGCTGGAGCTGCACATAGGGAAACCCTCTTTCAAAATCCTATGCCTCCCCCCTGCCCCCAAGAAAAATCAAAAGGAAATATTAAAATGAAAAAATACTGAACTATTTGAACTTTTCTTTTACTTATTAGATACTGGTAGATACTGTCTGGGCCCTGTCTTACCTTACGGATGCTGGCAATGAACAGATACAGATGGTAATAGACTCTGGAATAGTTCCTCACTTGGTTCCGCTACTCAGCCACCAGGAAGTTAAAGTTCAGGTAAATTTATTTTGATTAAGTTGGGATTTTCTCACCATGCTTTACGTATGACATTCAAAGATTAACAGCTTTTTTTAAAAAAAAAATTAAAGCATATTTTTCACCTAACAATGTAATGTGTTTTTGATGGGAAAAGATGAGTTATTTTATCTTAATTTTAAAGGTAGAGAAAACGAGATAAAACTTGTGCAGTTCATTAAGAACTGTCCCTCCCTGCCAGACAAGGAGACCTTACTGTGAAGAACTTTTATTACCAAAAAGCATGATTTAGTGTAGCACCTTGAGTGGCATCTGAAACCATTATTGTTTGCTTTTTCCGCTCCTTTCCCATCCACTCCTGTGAAAGCATCTATTTTTACTCATCAGCTATTTGGTTAACACTGACTTACTGATATTTGTCTGATACTTATCTAGATAAAGGATTTGAACTGATATGCAGTTTAAGGACTTCCTAATTGTTTCTGTATATTTTAGTCCTCTCACAGACTCTTTATCTCAGTGAGCCTCCATCTATAAAAAGCTAAAAAAAATTAGAGCTGAGGATATAGCTCAGTTGTACAGCACTTGCCTCACTTGTACAAAGTTCAGCCTCTGCTGTAACACACATACAGGCAAACACATTTAGGTACATGCATGCACACAGTCACACACACACACACACACACACACACACACACACACACACACACGCACACACACACACACAGTGATAGTCAAACTGCAGAGGTAAAGAAAGATCGGAAAGCCTTCCCTACCTTTTTAAGGTAAATAATGATTTTTAATCTTACAGTGATCTAAAGTTGACCAAGCAGTTATCTAAGGAAAGCTGTTAGCCTAAGTTACTTTTTCTTGCCCTTTGCTGGACATTAGAATTAACCATGAAGCTTAAAGGGAAAAAAATGTTTTTCTTTCCCTTCTTTAGCTCCTAGACATAATACCATTATATTCCCTACAAGCTTAAGCTAGCTCTTCAAGTAATACTAGTGTAGTTAACAATGGAGATATATTTACTTAAAGTTTAACAAGTGCTCAAGAAATGGCTCACTGGATAAGGTGCAAGCATGAGGATCAGTCCACATCCTGAGCACCTGCGTAATAGCTGATGTGGCAGTTTGTGCTGTAAGCCCAGCACTAAGGAGGTAGAGGTGGATTCTGGTAGCTCAGTAAGCTCTAGGCTCAGTGAGAGACCTTACCTCAACATACGCGTGCGCGCGCGCGCGCGCGCACACACACACACACACACACACACACACACACACACACACACACACACACACACGGAAAGCGACAGAGGAAAACACATTGATGTCAAGCTCATATACATGTGTACACAAACTAAATAAAAAAGTTTTCTTCTTTAAAACTGAAACACTTCAAAAAAAAAAGAAAGAGCTGGACTGCTGGTGGTAGTGGCTCCCCCTTTAATCACAGCACTTGGGAGGCAGAGAGAGATGGAGTTAGCCTGGTTTTTCAGAGTGAGTTCCAGTGTGGCTAGGACTATACAGAGAAACCCTTTATCAAAAACCAAAAAAAGAAAAAGAAAAAATAGCTAATTCAGAAAAATTGAACAATGCAAGTTATTTAAAAATGTATGATTTATTATAAATATTTTTGTTACTTGTTTATTATTAAATTTGCATCTTTTGTGCATATGTGTGATGTATGCGCCCACACACATAGGCACTCACGCACGCACGCCACAGGTATGCACCAAGAAACCAGGACTGTCAGTACTAGGGATACAGTGAACACATGAGCTTGACTGACTCTTTAATAAGGTTTCTGAAGATTTGATTTAGTAAGAACTCTCAGCTGCTGAGCCAAACCCAAATTTACAACTGATAAGTTTGTTGTTTTTATTTTATTTTTACTTTACCTAAGGCAAAACACACACACACACACACACACACACCATAAATCAAACAGTATTTCTTTAGTTTTAATACTGGCCTTAGAATTATGGCTTTTATTATAGGGCTTGGAGTTTTCTTTTGGGCAATCTTAAGAGAAAGTTAATGCTTTATACTTTATCAGTAACTAACAGACATTTTCTTAAGCTTCTCATCTTTCATGTCATGTAGGCTTAATCTGTATCCTTAATCCCCCTAAAATTTTAGACATAATCTCACTTAGCATATTGTTTCATGTATCTGACTTCTTCAAAAATTAAGATGTTTTAAAAACCTAGGGCTGGGGAGATGGCTCAGAAACTAAGAGTAGTAACTGCTCTTCCAGACAACCCAGATTTGATTCTACACAGTCTTGTGGTAGTTCTCAGTTGTTTGTAACTCCAGTTCAAGAGGCTCCAACACTTTCTTCTGGCTTCCTCAGGTACCAGGTGGTACACAGACCTATATGCAGGCATAAAAATCTAACACATTAAAAAAATAAATACAAAAACAAACAAAGAACCAAAAAGTGGCTAAAAGATTTGCACAGTTTTCTAAGAAAGACCTAAAAATGGTCAGTGAGCAGCTGAAAAAAGATGCCCCAAAGCTGTAGTTATTAGGAAATATGAGTTGAACTGGAGAACCGTTCACATTGAGGATGGCTACAGTTAAAGACAGCAATGTGGACAAAGAAGTATCACATTGCTTATGGCAGCACTAGAGTAGACAGTCCTTAAAAGTAAAACACAGAGTCCTGTGTCACAGTATGGCTACTGTTTTGTGTATTCAAGAGTATGGATATGCACTTGTCCACTCAGAAACTTTACTACAAGTGCCTGTAGTTGCATTATTCATAATAGACCCAAAATGGAAGCAAACTGATACTAATACCCAGCCAATTATTACTTGGCTTCAAAAAGAAATGAGTACCACCACATGCTGTGACTTGTTTCTGTTCATATAGATATAGCTAATATACAGATTAATAGACACAGAGATGGTGGTTACAAGTGACCTGGGATTGAACTAATTAAGTACTAAAATCTTGAAGTAATTTCAAAAGTACTACTTACTCTTGAAATAATAAGTTAGTGTGTTTAATCAGCTGAATCATTTGTCTTATAGGAAGAAAAATTAGAGGATAGGAAAATTAACTGAACATGAAAATTACTACTTGCTTTTTTTTATTAATTTATTTATTCACTTTATATCCCAATCATGGCCCCTTCCCTCTTCTCTTCCTAGTTCCACCCTTATAAACCCTCCCCCCCATTACCCACTCTGAAGCCCTCTTTGGGTACCACCCCACCCTGGGATATCCAGTTCCAGCATATCCTCTCCTACTGAGGCCCAACCAGGCAGTGCAGTTAGAGGAAAGGGATCCAATGGCAAGCAACAGAGTCAGACAGACAGACAGACAGACACACACACACACACACTCGCACGCGAGCACGCTCCAGTTGTTAGGAGGTTCACATGAAGACCATGCTGCATATCTGCTACAAGTGTGTAGGGGGCCTAGGTTCAGCCCTGCATGCTCTTTGGTTGATGACTCAGTCTCTATGATCCATGGGCCCAGGTCAGTTGGCTTTGTGGGTCTTCTGTGGTGTTCTTGACCCCTCTGGTTTGCACTCTTCTATCCTGGACTCTACCACAAGTTCCACCAGATGACTGGCTATGGGTCTCTGCATCTGTTTTTATCTGCTGCTGGATGAAGCCTCTCAGAAGACATGTAGGTTTCTCTCTACAAGCTTAGCAGAATATCATTAATAATGTCAGGAGTTGGCTCTCTCACATGGAATGGGTCTTAATTTGGGGCAGTCATTAGTTAGCCATTTTCTCGGTCTCTGCCTCATCTTATCCCTGCATATTGTGTAGACAGGACACATTTTGGGTTGAAAGTTTTATGTTGATAAACTTTGATGTCCCCCTCCCTCCACTGGAAGTCCCACCTGGCTACAGGAGGTGGCTACTTGAGGCTCCACATCCGCCACTGCTAAGAGTCTAAGCTAGAGTCATCCTCATAAACTCCCTAGAGCCTCCCCTATTCCAGGTCTTTGCCCCCCCCCCTCCCCATCTCTCCCTACACCTGATCCTTCATCACCATTCCCTCTCCCATCCAGTTCCCTTCCTCCATCCACCTCTGATGATGACTGTTTTGTTTCTGAGTGAGATTCATCAATCCTCTCTTGGGTTCCCCTTATTACTTAGTTTCTTTGGGTCTGTGGATTGTAGCATAGCTATCCTGTACATTGTGGGTAATATCCACTTATTAGTGAGTACATACCACATGTGTCTTTCTGGGTCTGGATTACCTCCTTCAAATTTCTTGACGTCCTTGTTTTCAATGGCTGAGTAGTATTTCTTTTATTGGTATCAATTCTGTTGAAATAACTTGAGCCTGGTATTTGTATCTCCTTTTTCCACTGTTGTTCCTAGATCAGTACCTGAAATACAGTGCTTAGAAAGGATAGGTTAGTTGCAGTGAAAGAACTGCATGTGCGACTGAATCTGTCCCAGGTTGCCTGACACTGCTTGATAAGAATTCTTAATATCAAGCATCTCATTGCATCTCCTGTTTCAGACTGCTGCACTGCGAGCTGTGGGCAACATTGTCACTGGAACTGATGAGCAGACACAAGTAGTTTTAAACTGTGATGCTCTCTCACACTTCCCAGCACTCCTCACTCATCCCAAAGAGAAAATTAATAAAGTGAGTATTTTAAGAATATTAATAAAATGGTACTTCTTGCTTGTTGGATTAGGTTCTAGGAAATAACTTAATAGCATTAACTTTTTAGTATAAGATGTTATAGGCCTCAAGAGAAAATATGTTATTCTTTATAATATGATTACGAGGTTCTGGCTTCAAACCTAGAACTTTTGATATACTAAGCACATGTTCTACCACTAAGCTTCACCATCACCAATAAGCTGTAGTTTTGGCTCTCTTGGAAATGATGAAATAGAGATATTTGGGTGTTGAATGTTGCTGTGAGTGGAAATTTTTAATACATGTAGTAATGCTCCTAGTTTAATGTTTAATTGATACTTATTAGTGTGAATGTGTGCATGCATGTGTGTTTGTGTGTGGTGGCTATGAAAGGGGGCACTGAACGGTGATGCTGATATCGGAGTGCATCTGAGGCTGTTGTAGAAATGACATGGGTTGTTGATAACAACATTGCCGATGATTATAACCCAAAAACAGCTCACCTAAGTAGCCCAGCACCCTAAACTCTCTAACAGGATCATTAAACATCCTGTGATCTGATCCAAGAGTCTAGTGTATGCTACTGTTCACTATACTAATTTGTATATTGGTGAATTTAAACTTGGTAAGTTCTAGTAGTGTTGTCTATAGTATGTAAGTGTTTGTTGTTGTTATTACTAACAGAGGTTTTCGTAATGCATTCATTATCTTTGAACTTGTGACTACTGTCATTCTAGCAGTGGTATAGCATCTTCCTGGTGAAGACCAATCAAGCAAGCCAACAACTGGTGCTACATTTAGCTCTTGAGAGAGATTAGTACAATGACTGTTATATATAAGGACAATAAAAGATTTCACTTGCATTTTTGATGTCTTTATTATCATGGGTAATTGGTATTTATCTACTAGAATTGTTAAGGTAGAGTAGAGAGAGTAGAATAAAGCACATTATTTGAGAAAAGGATGTTAAGTTTCATGTGCAATAATTGTACGATTTATAGTTTATAACATCTTCCTTGGTATTTGGTCAGCCAAGCTTCTTGAATCATCCTGCTTCCAAACAGCATTGCCTGTAAAATTCTTTAGATGGGGTGACTTATTGTATCTTGGATTAGAAACCAGTAGTGGTTTGTCCAAAGAAAATAGGGAAAGATATTATGTAATATGTAAATTGTATATTTTATACAGAAAATTAACTATGGAGGGCTAGGCATGATAGCACTTACCTTTAATTTCAGCACTTGGGAGACAGCAGCAGATAGATTTCTAGGAGTTTTAGGTCAGCCAGGGTTACAGTTTTAATCAGATAAAGTTTAAAAAAATATACAGAAAGGGTGTAGTAGATTTAAACTTTCTAAGATTTTTATAACAGAACTCATTTAATAATAAAATAATTGTGACACTAGCTATTAAATACTTTTTAATAGTTTAGATATGTGTTTTATTTTTTAATGAGAAATATTGAAAGCATCTTGTTCCACAGGAAGCAGTGTGGTTTCTCTCCAACATCACCGCAGGAAATCAACAGCAGGTTCAGGCAGTAATTGATGCCAATCTTGTACCAATGATAATACACCTTTTGGATAAGGTAAGAAAATATGTATCGGAGTATTATGTGGTAAATACTTTTCTGTTTAACAAGACACTATACAGTGGTATGAAAACTACAGTCAACTGTGACTGGTACTAAGGTTTTTGAACCCAACAATAGCATATAGTACAAATGTTTCTATCTGAAAACTGTCCCTTCCTTGTCATTACTCTAACAAGATAGCCATTGCTTTAGAGTTAAGTTTAAACAAGTAGGGTAACTGCCAGTGAGCCTAAGGACCTGAGTTTTATTCCTGGGACTCAGAAGGGAAGAGCCTGTTCTTCACAGAGTAGTGTCCAAGTCGGGGGTTATCCCCATTTGTCAGATGAAACTATTACATGAAATCACTTACGCAGAATCCAGTGGCCAGAGAGCATGCTCTTGTATGTCATATTATTCCTTACACTCATAAAGATTTGGAAAAAAGACAATTTTGTTTTCAGATAGTCATTGGTTATTGCTTGGGAGTAGCAAAATCTTGACTTTCTAATTCTCACATTCTTTGTGTATTGCCACAATTCTTGGACTTTTCTTTTTCTTTCATCTTTTTAAATTGAAATATACTTACTTCACAAAATATACTTACTTCATGTCCCCTCTTTTCCCCTCCTACCCTTTATGTCCTCTCCAATTCCTCCCACGGCGCCCTTTGCCATCACACCGATGACCTCGTGCTTTGATTGTTACATGTATAAATGCATAAATAATTAAGTACAGATGGTGAGTCCATTTTAGTTGCTTGAGTATACAATTTCAGAACTGGCTGTTTGTATAATTAATTATTAGGAAGGTTATCTCTAGTATAGGGTAATTTTCTGTAGTTCTTTGTCTAGTGATGGGACACCATGAGATGTCAACCTTTTGCCATTAATATAACTTGATATTGTTAAAAGTTAGAATTGTATTCAGGCTGCCGTGGTGATCAGCTAACATGGATATAGCTTCCCTGTTATTTCTAGAAGGCACAATCTCAGCAGAATTTGTGGTCCTCTGGCTCTTACACTCATACAGTCTTTCTCACCCCTCTCTGTTGGAGCTAGACACTCCATGATCTATTGATCTCTGTTAAGGCCACTTGTTTTCTGTTATGCTTGCCATATACTATGAAGAGAAGCTTCTTTGATGAGGTGTGAGAACTATATTTATTTGTGGACATAAGAGTAGAATGTAAATAGGATTATTACTTAGAGGTCTAGCAAAGTGGCAGTAGTAGGAATTCTTCTGAGATCCATCACCTCACTGTGAGTCCTGGGTAGCTGACTAGGCTTCTGGTACCAAACATATGATTTCCCTCATGTTAGCAGGCCTTAAATTTAGTTAGATAGCTATTGGTTACTGCTAACATATGAGTACCATTTATTGCACAATTTAGGGATATCTAACCATGCTGGTCACATAGCTGGATGTCACATTGCTGGATAGGACTGTTGATTGCTTCCCTTCCTTTGGCAGTTTTCATGCTTTCTAATAGTAATAACTGAACCACAGGAAAGATGCTTTTAGGTTAGATCTAGCTGGAATCTTCCTAGTCTTCTCTCCAGATGTGTGAAGTATGATCAGAAATAGAGACTGACCTTCAATACTGAGAGACAATCAAGGGCAAAAGCAATAGCCTATATTGTAGTCTCTTGAACCCCTCTAGCCAATAACTCAAATGAAGATTTCATGCAAGGTACTGGAGTTTTTGCTACATAGTCTATCAGCCCAAGTGCTATAACTTCAATTAGGCTATATGTGTATGTGTATATTTAGGTTTATCTAAAATGATATATGCTCCATATTGGTATTATATTTTTATCTAAAATTTCTAAATATCTAGATTTATATAAAATATAAATATATATAAATATTTCATATATATAAATATTCAAAATATATAATACATATATGTACAGTAATATATACTTTTAAACATGTATATTGTGTACATTTAAAGAATATGCTTTAAAGAATAGCTTAAGTTTCTTTTATATATGTTTTTTCTTAAGAAAACATTCTAGGCTTCTAGTCTTGAATTTAATTGCTTAGGTTATTATTTCATTTTGCAGATTTTCTGTATTATGTACATGTTGAGAATGTTTGTATATTACTGTGCTGTAGCCATATGTAGGAAGATGTGCATTATTACCATGTTTTAAATTAGTTTGCTGGTAAAATCTTGAAGGTGAGATTACTAAATCCTATATTTCCATTTTTAATGTTTTCAATTTGTACTTTATGAAATTGCATTGATATTGAACAGTAATATAAAGTCATACACATACCGAGGAGAACTCACAGAAAGTAATTTCTTCAGAATAGGTTGGTGGTTTTTCAAGACTTATCAGTAATTAAAAATTGTATGTGTATATAACATATCTCCAGAGAAAGTTGGAAATAAACAACTAAAAAAATCATTTTAGAAAATATATTTTCAGATTTACCCTGTCTTCTTGTTTTGTTTTTAAGGGAGATTTTGGCACTCAGAAAGAAGCTGCTTGGGCCATAAGTAACTTAACAATAAGTGGGAGGAAAGACCAAGTAAGTTGAACTTTTATTTCTCAAAAACCAGTAAAAATAATAGTATAGGTAACTATACCTTTATATTTAAGTGAATCATTATTTTAAATAATAGAATGTTAAATTTTATAAATTGGTTTTGGTTTTAGGTTATATGTGCTATTTGTGTGTGTATGTGTATATGTGTGCATGCACACAAACACTTGCTAAAAATTGAACTAAAGCCTGTACTCTACATCTCAGCTATGCCTCCAAACTCTGTTGTGTGATTTGTTTTCTTTAATATATACATAAAACTATCTCCTTAACTTCCTTTACTCATATTTTCTAGGAGACATGTTTTTCTAGCAGTTACAGCGCTGGACATTGAACCTAGAGCTTTATGTGTACCAGGCATTGTACTGCCCACTAACTCAAATTCCTAGACTCTATGCTAGACTTTTGTAATCTAGAGTAAGATCAAGTGAGGCCTTATTTTTTTTTTAAATAGTATTGAGAAATAACAGACTTTTAAAATTATATAGCAGAAAGAAACTATATTAGAGAGTTTCCTAACTAATGAACAGCTACAAATAAATAAATTTCCTAGCACCCAAACAAAGGAGACGGTAAACTCAGGTCACAGAGCTGGGACTGGGAAGCAAGGTGATGAATGCAAGGAACATAGGTTAAATGTAAGGAGACATCCAGAGGGTAATGTAAATTATATACACCCGGGAAGCAACACTGGTACTAAAGGCCTCAGATCTTGTTCATAGAAAATGTTCGTAAGAAAAAAAAAAGCTCCATTTAAATGCAAACAGGAAGGCTGGGAAATAGTGCCGTGGGTAAGAACATTTCTACACAAGCATTAGGACCTGATTTTAGACTTCCAGTGCCCATATAATAGGCCAAATATACTTGTCTGTTACTACAACTGGGCATGGGAGGTGGGGGGTGGGTGGGTGGGGGCAGGAACACTGGGACAGGACAGTATCTTTCAGCTCCAAATTTAATGAGGACCCTGTTCCAAGGGAATAAAGTATACAGTGAGAGGTAAGCTAGTGCACCTGGTGTCTTCCTCTGTTGCATTGCATTTCTTGAGAATGTTAAAACACCACAAAGCTAGTAGTTAGTGTTACTTGAACAAATCATAGTATTTAAAAAATGTTAGTCATCTTCTTGGTTTAATAATTTCTTAAAAGGTAAAAGATCTTGGGTGTAAAAGAAAAAAAGAATATTTTTTAATGTAGTATAACATGGGAGAGATGGGTTCATGTTTTCATATTCAGAGTTTAGAAGTCAACATATTTTAATAAAAAGTTAGCAGTTGACCTCTATTTTACCAGATTATGGTATCCTTATTTTTCAGGTGGCCTATCTTATCCAACAAAATGTTATTCCTCCTTTTTGCAATTTGCTGACTGTAAAAGATGCACAAGTTGTGCAAGTAGTACTTGATGGACTAAGTAATATATTGAAAATGGCTGAAGATCAAGCAGAAACCATAGCCAATCTCATAGAAGAATGTGGTGGTAAGTTTATTATGAGATGTTACATGCATTTTAATCCTCTTTTTCTAACTACCTCTATTTTCTATATTTTTCATATATTTATATATTTTCTTAGATAACCAGATAAAAATAAAATATACTATATTCATGTGTACAGCCCTGTTTAGCCTTCTGTATATTTTTAATTAACTTAATTGTTGCCATATAATAAAAGCACCATGCTAAAGTAATAGGAAGACAGTGGTAAACAAAACAGCCCCTCAAGGCATGTAGTTTAGACTTAAAGAGAAATATGAACTGATTTAATGTGCTAATTGCCCTAATAGAAATGTACAACAAAATGGGATACCTAATCCACCCTGGAAGAAGCAGGAGGTGACACCTGAGCTGAATTGTGAGAGATGAATAAGGATTAATAAAGTAAAAAGGGATGAAAGGTGTTCCAGGCAGAGATAACAACATGAGCAAAGTCTGAGGTGAGAATTAGCATTCAGCAAATTATAAATAATTCAATATTGCTGAATCACAGACTATGGGATGGCAGCTGCCTTGAGTTGAAGCTTGAAAAGCAGCAGTGATGAGAGGTTGGAGAATCCAGAGCTTTATTGAACAGCACATGCTTTATTTATTCCATAGGACAGTAGTTAGCAAATCTGGCTTTGGTCCAGAGCCACCTAGAATGGGAACAACACAATACTTCTTAACTCTTAAAGTTAACATCTAGGCCAAAAAATTACACTTGTTGTGGATGGGGAACAAAATGTAAATGTTCACCTGAATAAGCCTAAACTAAATGTCTGACTGAAGTTGGAACGTGAGTGAGTAAGAGAACCTATAAAAACTTAACTAGAAGCCTAGGCCTGGAAAACTGTTGAATAAGAAATAGGTATTAGGACACTGGCATATAGCTCTGTAAACACTGTAGAATGCTTATTAAAGGATGTTTTAAGCCAGAATGTCTCTCCTCACCCCTGAAAAAAGAAAAAATAGAAACAGGTTATCTTATTAGTACTGTCTTACTAATGTAATAATATTAAAATTACTAACATGATAAATAGAACAAAAATAGTATAATAATCATCAAAGTAGAAAGAGGACATAGGGAATAGGTTGGAAAACTACTAAGAAAAACTGATAATTATTTTAATGAGTAAAATAATTTATATATTAAAATAGAAAAGGTTTACTTGCTTCACTGGTGGTAAGGAGTCTTGTGTTTTATAAATTTCAGTGGGTTCTACCATAAAGAATGACAGGCCATTGGTACATTTTATCTAAGTGGGTATGTTTGGGGTAGATGTCTGACCCATGGGGCCTTTGGAGATGGGAGACAGAAAAGCCAGTCAGCAGAGTCCACAGTGAGCAGGCTACGATAAATGAAGGCAGTGATGCTGTACATAGCAGGCAAACAATAGGATTCCAGAAATGATTAGTGTTAGATTAAGGGAAAGGAAAGCAAGTTTTTTTTTTTTTTTTTTTTTAAGAAAAATAATGGAGATGAAATGAGGAAGGCAAGCAATAACTGTTCTTAATTCAGGCATTTTAATCTTGTTTTTATTAAACTGAACAGTAGGAAAGATAACATTTTAAGTAGTATGTAAAGTCTTATGTAGTAACTAAAGTTTTCAATAAAAGAAACACTAAAAGAGAGTGAGTAGTGACAGGCTACCAAGATAACTTTCCCTATCCAGAGTGAGCAGAGGAAAAATAACTTCTACTCATTTCAGTAGTCTTTAAATTATCACTCTGTAAAGCATATTAGTAAATTTAGTGTCTATGTGCTTTTTAATGCCCTGCCTATGACTTGTTAGGCATCCTAAGTTTCCATTCTCCTTTCCCTGAAATACTATGGTTGGCTTGATTGTTTTCAGTGAGCACCAGCATCTTCAGTTTCTTTTTCATGGATATTAAAAGGCTGGGCAGATGCTAGAAAGAATATGTGTTCTCTATTTTTAGTAATTAGAAGTAATTTTAAACTTTGTGACCATTGGTCTGTAATTGACTTAATAGATGTCACATTGTTGATTGGCACATTTGCATGCTGTTACTCGGATTTTCAGTCTCTTAAAAGTAAATGTCCTTTATCTTTATGCATAAAATTTAAGACTTCATCAGTGGAATAGACCACTAAAGACTGTAACCCAGAAATTTTACAGTACAAACATTGCATTATGTGGTAAAGGTTATTGTAACTTCTAACAGCATATTAATTACCATTGTTCACTTTATAAAATTTCTTACAGGACTGGAGAAAATTGAACAACTTCAGAATCATGAAAATGAGGACATCTACAAATTGGCCTATGAGATCATTGACCAGTTCTTCTCTTCAGATGATGTACTTAATATGTTTATAGTTTTCTTAGTTTTATATGCTAAGCAAATCTGAGTAAAAGAATATAGTAAATTAGGATGTATATATAAAATTTTTGCAATAGAATTCTAATAGGTATGTGACAATATTACTTTCTTTAAAAACAAATTTCAGTATTTTTAAATTCTGCTAGGACATTAACTCATCAACAAAACAATAAGAATTCTTGTTGCAATGGATAAGCTGATTTCTTTCCATGCCTTTAAGTTGGTAATAACATGTCTATAAACAAAACAGAAAACGGTGGTACCAAGCATAATGGCACTCAACTATAATTCCACTTCAGAGCTAATGCAGAAGAAAGACTAGTGAATTGAAGGCAGTTCTTGGCTGTGTAGTGATGTCAAGGCCAGCCTGGACTGTGTGAAACTGTCTCAAAAAAGAAATCAAAAGGCAAGCAAACAAAACTAGTAGTACTAGTATCCTACAATAAGCCCTTAATCCATATGTTCAAATATAATTTTTATTGGTGGTTAAAAGCAAATAAAATGAAGAAACAAGATGAGCACAGTAAATTGTAAAAATGAAAGACACTATACAATATGATGTAGAGTGTTACAAAGTTAGTTATTTATAGTGCCACCAGATTACAATTGTAAGTAAAGGATTGTTTCTTTGGTTGGGTTGTTAGGATATGTTTTGCTATTTGTTCTTTGTACTTTGAGCAGTCTTCTTCCTTAGCCTTCCTAGTTTTCTCACTCATTCTGGGTATAAGGCACATACCACTACACCCTATATGAATTATGTTTCTAAGATAAAAGTTTCAGGGCTGAAGAAATGGATTGCAAGGAGGACATTAAAAGGCTTGGCTCCTCTTCCAGAGAACCCAGGTTTAATTTTCAATTCCCACTTAGTGGCTCACAACCATATGAAGCTCTAAATCCAGGGAATCCAAGGCCGCCTTCTTGCCTTCATGAGTACCAGCTACCTCTGTGGTTCACAGGCATACATGCAGGCAAAATACCCGTGTACATAACCAAAATTTTTAAGAAGAACTCCAGTTTCATAACACATTTCCACATTACCAAAGAGTAAATAAAGTATTAGAAAAAGAAAATTATAGGCCATTAGAATTGCCCTCACTAGGACTAGGGGTTCATAGGGTAAAGGCTGACAATCTAAATTTAGTACCCAGAACCATCCTATGTGAGTGTAGCCGCCCACGGCCACAAGTCAACTGGGTTCACCTGAAAAGGGTGCTGGGAATGAAAAGGGACAGAGGGCGAGAAAAGTTGAAGCCAAGACAAAGTTCTCTGATCAAGGCTTTAATGTTCAGCTCTCAATTTAAAGGGGAAGGCCCAACCCACATCTCCTGGTTTCAGCCGGAAATGGGTGGGATAATCCATAATCTGTTGTAGGTCACAGCCAGAGATGTCTCAAGGCAAGACCAGGGGCAGTTCTGCTTCTGTGTTCTGTGCAGGCAAGGTGGGTAATTCCACTAGATCCTTATCACTTGTCTGTTGTGGTAAACAAGGTCTCTCAGGCCTGCTCAAGGCTGGGGGGAGAGCACAGTTCCCCCTTTTTTAGTTTATAAAAATGAGCAGTGCCAGCAGCTAGATGGGGTATACGGATATACCCATCTGGGGTACAGAGTAGCCAGGCGACCATGTCTGGCTTAGGTTGACATCTATATTGCTACTATATTACCCGTCTTGGAGGAAAGCATACTGATGTATGTCTCTGTAAAACTTACATAGCATATTGATATATGTTTCTGTAACACATACATAGCATATTGATGTATGCCTCTGTCTTAGGTTATAGGAGCTCAAGAACACTCTTACTCATCATTGACTAACTGGCCATCGTTGGCACACTCTTTCCCAAATAGACCAAAACCACATTCAGACCAAAGGACCTGTGAGCATGCACTCAATGCAATTCTTCATAGCAATGAATAACTGCCATGACGAGAGGCTGGGCTTGCTGAGAGAGATCCTGTGTGAAGGCAACCTATCTGCTTGAGACACAAGGTTCAAAAGTTAACAGCAACATGATTGTCCAAGCCATGTAGGAAATAAGTTGAAAGTGGAAATATTTTAGTATCTAATCCAACTGCTGGTTGACAGGGATCAGACACAAGGTCTAGCCACCAGGTATATAATGAGTGGCTTTAAGTATTGATGGAAACTACATGCCAGGTTAAATCAGTTGGCTGATAAGGATTTTGAGCCATCTTCATCATCAGGATAATAATTATTAGGCTCAAGATCTGTGTCCACTTGATGGACCAATCTTTCAGGCAGCCATCAGGCTCCATTTTCTTTTTCTGAAAAAATACAGACCGAGCCACGACCCCAAATTAAAACAGGGTCAGGACCATTCCAAGAATTAGAGGGTCTCTCCATTTGAACCTGGCAAATGAACTGGATGTGACTGGATGCCAATGGTGATCTGCTGCAGACTGACCTTTAACATCAGTTTGCAGAAAATTTAAAACACAAAAGCAAGATGTGCTTTTGGTGACCTTGGAGGATATAATTCCCCCCCCCTTTTTTTTTTTAGTTTAAAAAGCCAATTTTTTGTAAAATCAGGGAAGAAGCACTAATAGCTGCTTTTCCCACACTCAGAGTTATAAAGATATTAAAGTTTCATAATTTCTCTTTCACAGTTTTTGTCCTTGAGGATAATAAGGAATCTCAGTAACATTGTCAACAAAACATCTCAAATGTTTGACTGTAGTCAAATAACTGCAATAGCCAGTGCCATTACCTATCTTAGTCTGGTATGGAACACCAAGCACAGGAAAATAATATAGGTAATAACTAATTACATTTTTAGTTGCTTCTCTTGTTAAAGTAGTTGCAACTAGAAAGCCTAAAAAGTGTCAAGTCACATGTACATATTTTAATTTTTTTATAATCAAAAATGAGTAACATCTATTTGCCAAAATTGATTACATATAAGTCCTCAAGGTTTAACACCACTATGAAAAAATTGAGAATACTGAAAACATGCTTTTGTAATTTAACTTGCACACCTTTTAGAAATGCCAAATTATTGTATCAAGCTGTTAACTATTTTGATGCAGGAAAGAGTAAGATAGTATGGCCAGTTGCTTCTGGGAGGCCTATAATCTGCCTAGTATACAAATCTGCTCTGGCATTGTCCTGGGGTTCAGGCAATCCAATGAGCTTTTAAATGTCTTATAAAGTTAAGAAACAGTACATGATTTTTAAATTAAGCTGTATTTTTATAAATAACTATAAAATGAGAATTAGCAATATCTAAAAAAGGAACAATTTTAAGCAATTATAAATCATGAGCCATATACTGGCTATAAGTATATAAATTGAAAGTTTGATTTTTTAGCATTTGAAACATGTGGCTACAACACATAATTTAATTATTTGTGCTGAAACGAGAAACACAATAAACATGTGATCCAATTACATATACTGCTTTCTCAATAGATGAGGCATCTGTAAATACAGTAAATACAGCCAGTCTTTTCTATGGGCTGCATGCATAGTAAATTTTAGGAAATATAAAAGCATGCATAGAGAAAAACTGTTAACAACTTGTCTTTTGGATAATGATCATCAAATTTGTCTAAAATGTTTGCCATGTAATAGGCCAAATATCATCATTTTTCAATAACCAATTTGTTATTTAGAATAAGGAATAAATATTTTATTGAAAATGTTTTTAGGATTCTATCTTACAATCTTGTATTAACACAATAATAATTTTATAATAGGATGTTCAAACTTATAGATGAAGATAAATCCACCTTAATGGTTTCTTTTGCCAAAGGGCTGCTGTGAGCACATGAGTAGTAATAACACAAACAGCCAACAATTTTGCATAATTTATCTGTTGATAACAGCTTACTCTACTTTTTGCTTTAGGAATTAGGACTTGTATCTCCCTTGAGAATATCAAGCAGGTTCAAATTCTCTTATGATAAGCTTAAGATGAGGTTTTAGCCAAAGAATATCTCTTAACTTTTTGAAAATCATTAAACGCAAAGCAAACCATTTCCTGTTTGCATGTACACTTGCAAGCCAGAAGAGGGCACTAGATCCCACCACAAATCGTTGTGAGCCACCATGTGGTTGCTGGGAATTCAACTCTTAGTTATGAGTCTAGCCTTTTAACGGCTGAGCCATCTCTCTAGCCCCAACTATCTATTTTTATTGGAACTTTCTGTGTCACAATCTGCTTGGGATATAACTGAGATCTCAAATATTGGAGATACTGCCTTTGAATCTTTTCTGGAGCAACAAGTACTCCAAAATTTTAAAGCTCGTTATATTAGAGCAAAGGCTTACAGAAAAACTCCTTCAGAGAGATCAGCTTATAAAATATCATGCAATGAATAACATACACTAAAAGATTCAAACTCTTAATTTCTTGTATTAAAGTAACAACAATTTTTTTATAACGTAAGGCAATTAACCATTTTGAGGCAAACTTTTCCAATGATGAGAACCATGGATTTTCAATTACAAGCAAATTTACTGAATGCAAACCTCTCACCTTTACCAGAAATGTAAAGATCTATAATAATTCTATATGCATTTTACTGGAGTGGCAGCTGGAGTAGGCAAGTCAGGCTGTAATGCCATTAGTTTTATGAATCTTAAGTTTGAACTTTGTTTTGGATTAACTCAATAACCAATCTTTCTTTAGCTGAGTGAGAGTATCAGATAAAGTCCAAACTGAAGGCAATCTTGTCTTCTAATAATTGTTACATAACTTAAGATTGGATCTCTTGCTAGTAAGATTGCATCCAGTATACATTAGAGGAACTAAAGCCATCTTGTCCTTTCTCTTTCTTAACAATTTGGAAGGAAGCAGATGCAAAGGAGCCAAAACAAGTTTAACAATTCCTTTGCCACTTACAATGGGAGAAGCAGCCGTTATTTAAATTTCTCCAGCATAATTATTAATAACTCTTGGCCCTTAGACTGTTGTGTATGCCTTTGGGCCTGAGGCTGACCCCTCCCCAAGGAACAAGGCAATAAACAAATTCCAGAAAACACCCTTCAAGGGGCAGGTCAGGATGACCAAGACAAAAAGGAGTGTCTGTCACACAAGCTTCTGCTGCACCCACTGTATTGACTTAATTCAAATGTAAATGTTTTTAATCTCGGCCCATATATCCTGAGGCCTGACCCAGAGATTATCTTTCCTGCACCAAGGACAGATTTGTCATGTGACCTGATTGCTTGCTTGTGTCTGTTTTGGGGACATTTTTAAAAATGACCTAAATCTTCACATTTTAAAACATCTTTTCTCTTTACTACGGTTCTGTGCAATCATTGCTTGTACAGTGGTCCCTTGTAAGGCAGCAGCCATGGCCAGACCCTGATGGTAAGAGGGGCCCAATTTTAGCACAAAGAGGAATGTACCCATGTAAGTCTGTCTTTGCTTTGTGAACAGGCTGCATTAGCATTCTCATTAGCCAATTGTGTAACAAAAGGAATTCCAGACTGAGGATCTCCAAAAAATTCTACTAGCTGCCTTTAGCAGCCTGTTCATGAATTTCTGGAATGGTTCCTCAGAACCCTGTTTAATACTGGATAAATTTCCACTAAGATCCCCTTTAGTAGGTAATTGGTTCCAAGCATGGTAGGCAGCCATTGCAACTTGCTTGTACACGCCTGCAGGCAGCTCAACCTGATTAGCATTACCTTCATATTGACCTCCTAGAAGCATGTTAAGATCCCAATCTGCATTGCCTGCCTGGGCATTCATCATGGCGGGTTTTCTTACTGGTATCACACCATTTTGAGTTCCAAAGCAAGTAATCTCCTCCAGACAAAGTAGCCTTACATATAGTTTTCCAATCTTGGGGCGTTAAATTTAAGGGGGCAGTAGGCTCATATTGTGCCACAATTGTTTTTAACTCTTATTTAACTCTACCTGCTCTTGCCTTTTTTCTATAAGAGTCAGAAAATCCCAAGCTCATTGAACTGCCTGTCAGCTGTAGCCAATGGAATGCTGGCAATTTAACTAGATTTTAAGTTTCTTTTGCAATATTAGCATATAACCATAATTTTGGAAACAAAACCAATTTTTAACAATGTAAACAATCTATTTTCTCTAAAATGAACACCAAGTGTATTACTTTCATGTTACGAAGTTTGGCTGCCAGTTTATATATATGAATGCATGATAGTGCGGCCTTTAATATCTCACTAGAGACGTTGCTTTTAAATCTTTTATATATCTGGTTTTTGAATGACTAAGCCTGAGTTACCAGTTTTAAGCCAACCTTTTGTTACCAAAGTTGTAAATTTTTAATCAAGCCCAATAACTTACAGGCCAATAATCTATAACCAAGACATGCAGAACATATTTAGACTTTTAAAACCAGTCAGAAACAAAAAAATGCCTACACATCTTATATATTTAGACCAAACAAAATTTTCTTGCTTTTTCTAGCTGTGATTTTAAGAGAAAAGTACCTTATCACAGAGGTTTTTTAGGACAAACCACTCTTAACTTCCTTATTGAATCCAGAAAACTGCTGGTCCCTTTAAAAGCAGCTTATATCAACCATCCGACTTTTCCAGCTCAGCTTGGCTCTTAGCTACAGGTGTAGGTTAACTTATCAGCCTCTGCTCTGTATAAGACTCCCTTTGAAAACCAAGTTAAACTAGACCAAGGGTTGGATCAAGCAATTTTAACAATCTTTTGAACATTAAACATAGAACACCACAAAATGTTGACATCAATCATTCAAACAATGAAACAAAGACAAACAACTGACACGTGGACATTGGCACGCCAAGGACAGTGAACGAAGAAAGCAGAACTAAGGATTTCTCCTGTGGAAGCCAGAGAGAAACTCAAGATGTCTCCTGAATTTTCTCTTGTTCCTAGGAGAGCTCTCAAACAGCCTTCATTCTTTTTTGCTGACACAATCCAGAGAGAGAACTACTTTTCAAAACCCTTTCTCTCTCTGATATTCAAGATCTCTTTCTTTAGGAGATGTAGCGGTGGCTGTTGATATTTACTCCTCAGTGCCCTTAGTTTTCCAATTTCTTCTAACCCTGCTCCTCTCGCCTGGGGGGAGGGGGAGCAGCTCTTAGGCTGCCGGGCGAATGCCTATTTGAAATTCTCTTGTCCCAAAATTTGCTGTCACCTCCTAGGTAAGGTCTGTATTGGGTGAACACCTATTCAACCTAGACCGCATTCCCTAAAACACACTTCCTGCAAACACAGCCTTAACTAGCTAGCATCCATGCTGTTCACTGCTTACCAAGTGACCGGGATACTCTCCTTCTTGTTCCGTTTTCCGTGGAGCTCCACCTAAGACAGCGTTCCTCAGCTGGTCCCCTGTTTTCAAGTCCCTCGTTGTGGGTGCCAATCTGTAGCCGCCCTCAGCCACAAGTCAACTGGGTTCACCTGAAAAGGGGGCTGGGAATGAAAAGGGACGGAGGGCGAGAAGAGATGAAGCCAAGACAAAGTTCTCTGATCAAGGCTCAAAGCTTTAATGTTCAGCTCTCAATTTAAAGAGGAAAGCCCAACCCACAACCCCTCCTGGTTTCAATCGGAGATGGGTGGGATAATCCATAATCCGTTGTAGGTCAGGGCCAGAGATGTCTCCAGGCAAGCCCAGGGGCAGTTCTGCTTCTGTGTTCTGTGCAGCCAAGGTGGGTAACTCCACCTAGATCCTTATCACTTGGTCTGTTGTGGTAAACAAGGTCTCTCGGGCCTGCTCAAGGCTGGGGGAAGGGCACATGTAAGAGCACCCCAACTCTCCCAAGTTGTCATCTGACCTCCACACGTGTACCATGTGGCATATGCCCCCACATGATAAATAGGTGGGTGGATGATGGATGGATGTAAGCTGATACAGAAAACCAGCCTGGAGAGTTCACTTGACAATTAAGGGCACTTATTGCTCTTGTGGTGGACCCACTGGTTTCTAACACCCAAATGATAAATCTAAACAAATAGAAAAAGAAATGTCCACACTAAATCTTATTTAAATGTGCAGTTAAATACATCATAAATAAGATCCAGACAGAGCATACTCTTAAGAACAGATTGTCTTAATCATGTCTCCTTTTGTTTTTTTGTTTTTGTTTTTCAAGACTGGGTTTCTTTGTGTAACCACTCTTGCTTGTAAACCAGGCTGGCCTAGAATTCATAGAGATCCACTTGCCTCTGCCTCCCAAGCGCTGGAATTAAAGGCATGTGCCACCCAAGTATTCAGTTTGGAAGTCCTAAGTTATAATTAGAAATAACAGTTATACAGTTCTAAAAGTATAAATATAGAGCATTTACTTCCTGCTAATACAAGTTTGTTTGTTTGAAGATTTGGGTTGTGCTTTTTGAGACAGGCTCTTTTATTGTGTGAATGACCTAGAACTTACCATGTAGATGAAACTCAGCAGAAAGTAGATGATAGTCCTTCCACTTTCCCTTCCCAAGTGCCAAGGTCAATACATGTGCCACCATGCCTATACTTTTTTAAATATAAGAGGAATTACAGTGAGTACCAGTATTTACCCTCTTCATTTAGAATCTGGGGCCATTTCCAATTTTCTATTTCAATAAGGTTTCCATCATATATATTCTTGTTTGTTCACATCCTCAAGGAAAAGAGTTGTACAAAGTGTTTCAGCTTTCTAAAGGATGGTAGTACATTTTCAGCAGACAGTCATCACTTAGATATAATCTATCTTTTTAGAGGGTAATGGAAATGTTACTGTGATTCAGTTTTTATATATTTTAAAGCTAATCATTTTATTGTTTTTTTCCTCTTTTCCTTCAGATTGATGAAGATCCTAGCCTTGTTCCAGAGTCAGTTCAAGGTGGAACATTTGGTTTCAATTCATCTACCAATGTACCAACAGAGGGGTTCCAGTTTTAGGACGATGTTGTGGAAGTTAGGTACAATGCAGCACCGAGAAACATATATATATACACATATATATAAAAGGTTTGATCCATCCAGCTTGGCTCATGGGATCTGCTGCTGCATTAAATCGGGAGAGAAAATGTGAAGATTTCATTTGGAATCACAGAAAATGCCCAAATGAGGTCAAGGTGGCGAGTGGGTGCGAGTGAGAATGAGTGGCAATGTAAGGAAAACGAATGCTTATTTAGGTTGAGAGGAAAGGGCTACAGGTCACAGGTCTCCGGTGCCTGAGACGGAGCATTGACTTACTCTATCAATAGAGAAGTGAAATGCCATCATCATCAAGCCTTGTAAGCATAAAAGCGATGCCCATATAAGTCAAGGAGAATGAGCCCAGGCCTTGCTGTGAAGCAGTGTGTGAGTGGACAGTGTTGAATGAATGTCTGGCTCCGTGCTAGAGAGCCAGTTCATCTTTCAAATCTAGGGCTCTTCACACATGAAGCAGACTCCTAGTCCTGGAGTGACTGTGTAACGAGAGTATGGTTGTGGTGCTGTATGTGGACGCATGCAAGCTTGATTTGCCTTCAGGGGGCTGATAACAAACCTAGTAGATCATCAAAGTGAGATCACAAGTGTTAATGTACACTGGACATGAAAACAAAGACCGGTTTAGCAGCAGACATTGGTTTACTCTGCAGCCTGTGTTTTCTATTCTCCCTCTACCTTACCCCCCCCCCCACCCTACCCCACCCCTTTTTTTAATTTAGTTTTTATTTACTTTACCTAGTATGGCTTTTTTAGTTGCTTCTCAAGTCAGAAAACTTCAGGAAGGTTTCCCTGTGCATTTGCACCAGATGAGTGTTTGATGCTATGAAAAGCTTTCCATATCATCAGAACTAATTTGTGTAGATTTTTGCATGAAAAAATCATAAATTTCCCTCACAATAGACTGTGTTGCAGTACACAAGTTGCCATAATAGTATAAAATGTGCTTTAAAAGCCATTATTTTCATTTTCAGAGATAACATAAAGATCTTTGCATGAAGTAAATCTACAGCATAGTTCATTTTTAGATTTTGTTGAGTCCTGTAAAGAAGAAAAGTTTCAGTTGTGATAGAATACCGTGCTGTGTTTAAATGTTAACTTGTTTTCAAACTTTGTTTTCTATGAAAATGATATGGAAACTTCTAAAATGGAATTTGGTGCATATGTACTGCTGAATAAAGACCGATGAAGAGGTTTGAGTAGATGTACAAATCAAGTAATGGTTTGAACACCTTTAATAATATGCCTAATCTGTTTAATTGTTTTAGAATCTTTTTATCTTAGATGTAGGCAGCCATGAACAATCTATTTTGAGCCACTTTAGGGAGAAAAACTTTGTATTTTTAAAACTTGCATAAAAATTATGCAAGTGGTTTTTATAAATTGGAATAATACCTCAGTTTTGAGGTTATGCACACTAAATTAAATATGTCATAAATTAATTTGTACAAAAAGAACTCTTTATAAGGTGGCTCATTGTAGGAAATCCTGTGCCTTCCCCTTTGAGCACAAGTGTTGCATGAACAACAGTTTGCTATAAGAAACATACCAGGTTAGCCACCATTAGCATCTATATCTACTTTGTGTTTAAAAATCAACTGGTAATTCTGAAACACTGTAGAATGGATAAAAATTATTTTGTGATCATAACTCTTTGTTGAACTAGAGTATTTTTGCAGCATTCCTTGTCATCAAAAACATGGTTAAACTTTAAAACTAGAAGCAGCAGAAAACTAGCTTGTAAAATTTATTCAAGTAGAGTACAGGCTAGGCTGTCTTGGGGAAATAAACATTAAAACTTAAAGCAATGTTTTACATGGGGCGTGTGTGTGGTGTGTGGATTTCTTTTTCTAGTTAATGTTTTTAAGAGTATACCTCAATGGCTCCTATTAGCTTCTTGCCTGTCTTAAGCCTTTTTCCTAGAACCAGCATAAGACATGTCATAAGCTCTGTAATTTCATTCTGGGTGTATTAGTGTTTCAGGTCACAGAACTTGTTCAGTTGACACCATCTACAATTGCAATCGGTGTCTCCCTGTTGACACTAACCAAGGCTTTAACCTTCCTTCACTTTGTCAAGTCAAGAGGATTAAGAGACAGCTTGAGTTATTTTTTTTTTTCAGAAAGCTTAACTTCTGACTTTTTAGTAAACAGTAATCAGTGAACTTGTAATAGGCCAATTATACAGAATATATATAAAGAATCCTGGTAGGTAGCTGAGCATGTAATTCTAGCTGTCAGTAAGCTGAGGCAGGAGAATTACTAAGTTCAAATCCAGCCTGGGCTTTATTGTCATAAGACCCTGCTTCAGAAATTAATGTATAGGAGCAATATTCTGTCTCTAAGGGCTACCTGAAGGTCTAAATAGTTGTCTAAATAAGGTCTAAACTATGATCTCTGTAGGACATTAATTTTTTTCTAGAATTCTAAGGTGTGCTTTTGTATATCTGAAACTTATCCCACATAAACAACTTTTTAAAGAAATTGATTTAATTTTCACAGAAGTCATTATATCTGATAAGGGGGAACTAGAGCAGTGAGTCTAATAAGCTAAATGTTGTTATTTTTCATGATCTTAAACTGCCATTTTTGACACCAAGCCCCTTTCAAGTACTAAAAAAGTGAGGATATTATGTTAAGTATGAGTAGCGTGTATTTATTTTATAATTTTGAAAGGCATCAGTAATTGTGTGGAATGGTGAACCTGGTATTTTCCATGTTGCACTAGACCAAACCTATAGCATTTCTGTAGTTGAAGCTGTCTACACACCATTGGAGATGCACCGGGAGAGTTTAGTTAGTTGACTACACCTCATAAGATTGAAGGTACTTGTTGCATTTTTTTCTTTAAGGTCCAAAATGACTGGGTTTGTTGTAATATCAGTATAACTTATGGAACACTCTTCCAATTCTTTGTTTTTTCAGGTTCAGCAAAAGTTAGAAATAAGTTTTTGTCTTTTAAGACTATAACTAATTACCTCAAGCCTGTTGCCCTAAAACATGACATGTGTTTGCTTCACAGTTTCTGTGGGTCAGAAATCTAGTTAAAGTTTGGTTAGATCCTCCACTCAGGGCCTTACAAGTCTGAATCCCATCTGAAGTGGGGGCTCTTGCTCTGTGCGCTCACATGACACAATCTATTTCCTTGTAGCAATAGAGCTCCTGGCTGCATGCTTGCTTCTTTAGGACTACCAGGAGACTCTCTGATCTCAGGGGAAGGACTTTTGAAGGACTGGCTTGCTAAGGTCAGGTCCCTCATCCCCCAGGGTAATTTCTCTTTTGATTAAACCTCAAACCTTCATTACACTTGCAAAATCCCTTCACATTTGATGAATTCTGGTCCATGAAAGAGATATTGTCAGGTTAACAGATCCTGCCCTATAGCTGGAAGGTATTGTACAAGGTTTGTATACCAGGTCGTGTTGGGGGCTGTTGTTCAGTCTACATATCATTAAACTACAAAGTATCACAATTGGGACAATTTAAAAGTGATGACCCCCACACAGTATAAGCTAACTTTTTTAAGATTGCCTGTGAGAAACCATCAAAAATTCTGGTTCAGCTTACCTCCAAAATACATACACATGCAGTTTCCATGTAGTATTGGAATTTCTAAGAGTTCCTAAATCACACAAAATGATTTATTCTAGCCTTCTTAAAGAGTTAATGAAAAGTGGATTTGTCCAAAGTCGTATATTGTTAAAGACCAGGTTAATTCCTAGATATTTACTTCCACTGTCAGGTAGTGTTTTGAACAACTATTTAAATTTGTAAACCAATGCAAAATAAACACTTAGTCAAACATTTTTAATGTTTAAATTTTATTTTTAAATTATTGCCAACTATATTAGAGGCCTAGATATTTGAGTGTCCTTACACTTTTTTTTATGAGATTACTTATTGGCAAGATTTATTACATATCATCGAATAATTTAATATAAAGAAATCCAGATGACTCTACAATTATTATCCAAATACTTTACAAGCAAATCCGTGCTTAAAATTTAGCCTTCAAATGCTTTATTTGTAAACTTGTTAAATAACCACAAAATACATTATTAAAACCTGTTCTTTTTAGGGCTGGGGATACAGTTCAGTTGTCTGACACTTGCCTAACATATGAGAAACCTAGCACTGCAAATATATGTATAAGAGAAGGGGTATGCACATGTATACGAATATTCATATATGTGGTTTATTTAAAATACATAGATAAATGTGGCTGCATAGGTGTCCAAATTAAATCACAGTGCACATTGATGGCTATGGTACAAGCTTTTTTTTATTACAATTGTACTCACTATGTTGCTGAGACAGGCTTCTGTCTCCTTTCTCTGCTCGTACCATCTTCATATCTTCATGCCTCAGCCTTCCTATGCCACTGCATTCTCCTATGTAGTGCACATTAACTCTTAATAAAGGATGCTGTAAAGCCTAGCACTGTGATCAGAAGTAGTTGTCTTCTGGACTTGTTTTATTATTAAATACTGCATTAGTCACATATGAGAAAAATAGAATTAACATGCCACTGCCACCACCACCACCCCACAGAGATTTAACCTAGCAATTGTATTAACTTGAATGGTCCTAAAAATAGCAGGCCCTTTAAATAATAGAAGGTTTGCTCTGGATGTCTGTGTCAAGTTGTTCTTTTTCTGACATTAATTTAATAGCTTCTGCTTTGTGAGACCAGCTGAGTATACAGGAAAGTGCCTCCCACTAGGGCCACAGCAGCCCCTTGTGGTTTCTGATCCTGCCCTGTTTCTTGCCTTTTCTCTACAAATTTCATCTCCTAGGTATCTCACAGTATATTACCTTCTCCAAGTTACTTAGTTTTTCCAAACTATCAGTTCTAGTTGTAATCTTTGTAAAGATACTCAGGGCCTTGTAAGATGGTTCACAGGGTAAAGGTGCTTAGCACCAAGCCTGATGCAAATTGGATCCCTGGAACCCACACGGTGGAAGGAAAGAACTGACTCTTGAAAGTTGGCCTCTGACTTCCATGAGTCACACACACACAGACACACACACACACACACACACACCACACACTATAAAATTATTAAGAAATGACCTTTTCTATTTATATTTTTCTGTGTCTCTTAAAGCTTTGTCCTATTTTCCCTAACTGTATTTGACTTCTGCTCTGGATAGCTTTGTTGGATTGGTTTTGACTTTCTCTTAATTGGATACTCCATACATGGTAAATTTTAAAGAGATTTGAATTGGGTCCAGGGTCAGAGGCTGCATCTAGTGTTGGCTGTCCTCAGGTGATCAAGAACATCACATGACAAGAGGTGGAGTGCTAATATGTATACATGTGTTCTTTTACCTGATGTCTTCCTATCCCACAAACCTTGCACCATGGGGCTCTTAATGACCGTGGAAAATAGCGACCTTGTCTAACCTTATCATGTTCCTGTAAATACTATTGATAAAGTTGTCAGCCTTAATACTTCAAAATGGGTAAAGGCTTGGGAAACAACAGCAGTAGCAAATGAACTTTGTAGTTGCTAATTTTACCCAATGTTTCCTCCAATCTGTTTTTATTCTAATTTGAGACAACTATTAGGAATATCTAATAATCTACATGGTTTTTATGGTAAGTTCAGTGGTTATTTGCCTTCCAGATAATCCCTTCAGTGTGCCTCCCCATTCCTCTAAGCCCTTCCTTATTAGTATACACCTGCCTTTTTTACCGCGTGTATGTTTGAGTATGTGTGTGTGCTGAACATGCTAAACACCACTGAGCTACATCCCCAGCCTGCCTTTTTATTGTTTAAGCATATAGTAATACTAACTCTCCAACTTAACTGAAGAGTGTCTTTTTCCAAAGAAATGTGGAAACTTTCCATAATTTGACTCATTATTGGTGGGATGTTCTAGATAACCTCACCTACAGTATTAAGGCTTTGTCTCTGTTCAGCCCTGCATGAAACAGCTTTCGGGTATTCTGGATAGCTTCTACCTCTAGCTTTTTCCCCTTTGATTTGCCAGTGTGCTGCCTTTGTGAACAGGTGAAGTCTTCAACAAATCTAGTACCTCGCAGTATTGCAGGTTTAACTCCTGCAGTTCTGCCACCTCTATTTTCATAGCTGACCTACTGCGCTTTAACACAGTGCTGCCTCCAACTGTCTTAAACATTTAGCCTGAGGCATTATGTATGTAATAGTGCTGGCGCAGAAAAAAACTTTCATTCTCCTTTGAATCAGTGGAGGATTGTCATCTAAATAGTAGCTTTGTTCTGGTCTGAATCCACTGTGGCTGGAGGTGCTAAGAGTACTGCAAACTGTCTTATCACTATCCCTGTAGTCCTTGTGTTACCCGGGAGCAGGGAGTAAGAGAGAACTTATCTCACTTGTATCCTCGTTTTTCTCAACTCTCTTGTCCCTCAAATATTTTAAACCTATGACCTTCAGGAAGTCAGGAACATAGATAGCTAAGGCTATCTCCCATCCTTGCCATCCCCATTAACTCTCATTTTGCAATACGTGTTTTATGTTGATGGTGATTTTTCAGTCTGTAGTGTCTGTTCACTCATTGCTTTCACACCTGCGTTTCTTGTCTTTCTCCTGCTAGATTGTAAGCTCCTTAAGGGCAAGGTCAGCATATCAGCAAAGCTCTGTAAACAATGAACGTGCCTGAATCCTGTGGGCACTCAATAAAAGTGTGTGATAATGATGCAACTTCTCATATGACTACCTAAAAGTCTTTTCAACTTGAATTTTTAAAATTTCCCTCACTTCAAATCTAGGGACTTTCTGTAGAAAGGAGAGAAACATTGTTCATTCATAGATGAAGGCTTGTTCCTTTTCTCCATGTCCAATCTGGATGTCTGGTATCCACAGGATATGGAAATGGGTCCTCGTGTGTTTTATAAATACCAGTTTATATACTATGAAGCAGAACCTGTTTCTTCTAAGATTAATGGCCTAGCTCTTTTGAAGTGTTGTTTATTGAAATAATTTTCCATTGTAATATGTTGTGCACAAAGAGCCCAAATCATAAAGGTGAGTGAGAATGTGATATGACATGTATTGATGGTGCTGATTGACCAAATCACCACATAGGTACAGGTTTGCCTGGACGGCAGTGCACAGATGATCAACACAACCCTGACCTCTGCCTCTATAGCACTTAGATACACTACTACTTTGTGGGTTTTTTCCAGCCCCCCCCCCCTTTTTTTTTGACAAGGTTTTGCTTTATGACTCAGAATGGTCTCAAATTCAAAATCTTTCTTCACCTCCCAAGTACTAAAATTACAGGGTGTGCTCTCTCATACCCAACCTGTACCCTACACTTCTTGTGCAAGATCTTTATAAAAGCTCTCATACTCCAGCACAGGTTTTAGAAGAAGAAAAATATAACATTGTTGTACTTCAGTGATTAGAGCATTGCTTAATATGTACAAGGCCTTAGATTCAGTGCCTACTACCACAAATAGGAAGTAAGTCTTACAGAGTCCCTTTCCTTTTTTGAGTATGTACACCTTTAGTCCAGCAAACTAAATCCAGGTAGAGGCAGGCAGAGCTCTGATTTCAAGGCCAGCCTGGTCTATCTGCTGAGTTCCTTAACAGCCAAAGCTACAAAATGAAATCCTGTCTCAAGGTGAAAGTGAGTACGTGGAGTCTATATATTGCTGTTAATAGCAAAAATCATGTAGCCGATTGCCAGGGACATAAAACATTCTTTGATTGGGGTGGGGGGGGTCTTCCTTATTTATTTGCCTCTTTAGGGGTACAAAGCAAACCTGGGGTTTTCTACCTGCTAACAAGTGCTTTATCACTTAACTTAACCATACCCTCAGCCATACACACACACACTTTTAATATGGAGAGGCAAGGATGGATCTTAGCCCAGATGTGAAGGACAGAGTGAGGAAGTCTCCAAGGAAAGTGAAGATTGAACACAGCAAGAATATTAAGAAGGACCCAGGCTGAGCAACACATGATATCTTAGAGGTATGGTCTAGGAATCTTAAGGGATATCATCGATTTGGTTCTGTAAGTAAATTTGTCCATTTGGTTGTGAGAGAAGAATGAAGAGAAGAACACTGGAGAAGCTTTTAGAGCAGTTGGGATCATTAAGGGTGTGCCTGAGTATAGCGGTGTAAAGTTGAAGTCATGACATGGGGTGACCTACAACACGGGAGGGGGGGTGTCGGTTAGCAGGTTTTGTCTCAAAACTCCAAATTGAGTCTGTCCTATTTTGTGCCATGTCAACAATTTTCTTTATAAGCTGGTTCAGTGTTAAGCCTTAACCCTCCCTCGGAAGTGACACAACAGAACTGTTTGCATGATGCTTGGGAGCTCCAGCTGGTCATTTTATCACTGGAAGCCAGTGGCCCTTGAGAACCGTCCTCTGTCTTTCAGGCCATGCTTTCTTAACTTCAGAGCAGTTCAAACAAGCCATTTCTGCTGGATGTCATATAGAAGGGATGAAAATGTTTAGATTTTGTCCAAGGACTAACTTCAGATTCCAAATTAAGGTAGAGAAAACTACTGTAGAAAATCAGTGAAATCTCAATGTATAAACTCAACTAGAAAACAAGTTTAAAATGACCAACACTTTGCACAGACAACTTCATGGGGAAAAAAAGTAAGCAGAAAATACTTACATATACATAGATTATAGAAGATGTTCGACATCTTTAATTACAGGAAATATATCCAAAAGTGTTTAGGTACTCTGTCATCAAAGTGGCTTGCTGCTGCTAAGAACGCCTGATGGAATGCTATGGTCAGCTTGTTTGGAAGTATTGCAGTTTCTAGGGAGGTTACATGTGCACTTTACCTTGGAACCAAACAATCCGACCCCTAGAGAGTTGCTCAAGTGGAGTGAAGACTTCAGCCACATAAAAAATCTGTACTTGAATACTTGGAGCTTTGTTATTCACAATTGGTCCAAGTTGGAATCAGTTCATTCAGTTGGTGCATCAATGTAATGGACTAGCACTCTCCTGTAAGAAAGGGATACGAGATATGACATGAGTGCATTTCAAGCAAGGTTATGCCCACTGTAAGAAGTTGGGTCCAAAAGCATCACACTATGCTACTCTGAAGATGATCTCGAACAGGCAAAACTGGAAACGCTGAAAGTGGCTGCCATGCCTCAGGAAGGCGGGGATATGTGACTGGAAAGGACCCGTAGGAACCTTGAGGGAGAGTGGATAGATTCCAATTGCTGTGTTTTCACAACTATTTCCTTGTAAAAAAAAATAGAACTACATCTAAGAAGTGAGGAGCTAATTGAATTGAGGGGTTTTTTTGTTTTTTTTGTTTTGTTTTGTTTTGTTTTTTTGTTTTTTGTTTTTTGTTTTTTTTTTTTGAGAGAGAGAGAAGGCTTCACCCGATAGCATGAGCTGACATCACTCTTTTGTCAATCCAGCCCCATCATGTGCTGTATTTACATGATTTATACTTCTGTTTTAAAATGTTGCTGTTGGGAACTAAAGAGCTTAATGGTAGATCACTTGCCCTAGGCTTGATATTGGACAGGGAAGTGGGGGAGTGAACAGAAATGGGGTCTAAATTAAAAGTTACACAGGTTTTTGAAAGACATCTAATAAATGGATTAATTTTACATAAATGTTTACAAAGAAATAGGTATTGTGGTGAACAGGGACACTATATTAGATCTTTCTGAATTTGTTTGGTTTTGATGTTTTTTTTTAGGCAGGGATTCTCTATGTTGGCCTGGTAATTGATGTGTAGACTAAATTGGTCTCTGACTTAAAAGCAGTTCTCCTTCCTCTGCCTCCCCACTGCTGGGCTTATAGGCATGTATCACTACACAGCAGAAAGCAGTTTTAAGTGTTAGATCATGCAAATATTTGTATATTTTTTTCTTCCATAGTTATTTTGCCACCACAAGGTGGCAGTATTAAAGGCTTTCTATAGAAGCACACGTGTTGAAGTAATTATTTAAAATGGTGGCACCCAATCTGCTTGTGTTACTGAGCTGCCATGTTCCTGACTAGGCCTGAGGTCAAGAGCAGCAGCGTGTTCACCCTGCTGCCGCGGCTCAGTCCAACAGTTCAGGCGGTCAGAGACACCGGCCCTGCCACCCACAAGACACCAGCATGGGAGATGGCTCTGCCAATCTTCCACGCTGTCTTCACAAAGCTGGGCTGTGCCCAGACCATCCTGCCATCCACGCAGGCCTGGTAGAAAATGAGGCTCTAAAGCTTAAATATTAATCAAAGGCTTTATATATTTGATAATGCTCAATAACAACATGCCCATATAATTAGAGGTGTTTCCCAATTAGCTAACCTAAACATGAGTTGTTACCCAGGACTGCTCTCCAAACCTGCGTGGCTCTTCATCCTCCTACATCTCTGCCCTGTCTTCTCGCTCCTCTTCTTCCTTTTCCTCTTCCTCTCCTTACTCCTCCCAGCTTAGCTCCTTCTACACACGTTTTACAAACTTGTCTCATGACATGTTATTCTATTTTGGCTGTATTTTCTAAGGGCTCAATTGAGGATTAAAAATATGTGAAATGTATTTTCATACAATATAGCATTTTGGGGAAGCCACATAAATAGTCTCTTATTTCCTAATCGCATCTTATCGGTTTTGCTGCGTTTGCTTTCATTAAAGAACTACAACCCAGATGAGGAAAAAGAAACAGTATGAAAGGCTGTAATGAAATGGCTCAGCCTTCCTCTCTCTTGCACTGTGTCATTGCCTGCAAGGCTACTTCCAAAGCTTGACATGATTTACCAACCCCATCCCATAGATTAGTGGTTGCCAAGGGTGTTGTTGTTGTTGTTGTTGTTGTTTATTGTTGGTTTGGTTTGGTTCCCCTGGGTAGTCTGAACTCACTACATAGGCAAGCCTCAAACTCACAGAGCTCTCCCTAGCCTCTGCCTCCTGTGCTGATTAAAACTGTGTGCCACCGTACCTGGTAGCTTTATTTTCCTATAGATTTTTTGTATTGTTCTTATTGGGGGTAGTGGGGGTGATGGTTTGGTTTAGTTGGGTTTGGGTTTGGTTTGGTTTGGTTTTTTGAGGCAGAATTTCTCTGTGTAGTTCTGACTGTCCTGAAACTTAGTCTGTAAACCCGGCTGGCCTCAAACTTGAGATCCACCTATCTCTGCCTCCTGAGTGCTGAAATTAAAGGCATGTGCCACCACAACCAGGGTGTGTGTGTGTGTGTGTGTGTGTGTGTGTGTGTGTTTACCTTTTAAGCTTCTGAGTTTTACCAACTTTAGATATTATGCTTTAACTGTAACATGAAGACAAAAGATTTAAAATTTGAGCTCATTAAAAATACTTTCTGGGCTGGAGAGATGGCTCAGCAGTTAAGAGGACTAACTGCTTTTCCAGAGGTCCTGAGTTCAATTCCCAGCAATCATATGGTGGTCCACAGCATTTGTAATGGTATCCGATGCCCTCTTCTGGTGTGTCTGAAGACAGCAACAATGGATTCATACCTAAATAAATCTTTTAAAAAATAGACTTTCCACTCTCAGAATGTTTATCAAGGTGTTTTTAAGAGTTTTCATTGGTTCCCTTTTTTCCTTTTGCTTTCAAGGGTAGGGGAGTTCAGGATCAAACCCAGGGTCTTGGACTTGCTAGGCCAACCTTGAGCCATGAACTCTAACCCTAGTTCTGTACTCCATATGTAATGCTTTCTTGTCTACTGTTTCCGTTTTCTTTGTTATCTCTGAACTCATGTATATAAGCAGATTATATCATTTCCTCAGCACACTTCATCTTTTCTGTTTACCTGAGACTTCACAAGAGTTATTATACCTAGTGTGGATTCATCCTGTTTGACTGGCATGCATTTTTATAGATTTTGATAATATTCTGGGGTTCTTTTTCTTTTCTTTTTTTTTTTTTTTTTTTTTTGGTTTTTCGAGACAGGGTTTTTCTGTGTAGCCCTGGCTGTCCTGGAACTCACTCTGTAGACCAGGCTGGCCTCGAACTCAGAAATCTGCCTGCCTCTGCCTCCCAAGTGCTGGGATTAAAGGTGTGCGCCACCACCGTCCAGCTGGGGTCCTTTTTCTTTGATAATGTTTTCTCCCTTTTCTCTCTTTGGTAACATAAAGGTTGAAATTTTTCTTTTCTTCTGTGTAGTGCTAGAGATCAATCCCAGGTTACTCGTGCCTGCTGGGTCGGCACTACACAGCATTCCTGCCTCCCACCCTCTGCTTCCAGCCTTCTTGGAGACTTTCACATTTACATTGTCTACTTAGCCTTCTGTTAATCTCTTTTGCTTGTCAGTAATTGTAAATGTAAATGGGACACTGATACTGCAAGATCAGCTTGGATTTCTATACTGGAGAAAACAATGCCTAACTTCAAAGGACAGGCTGCTCTTATTAGTGGCTAATATGGCTGCTGACTTTAAAGCTAGAACTCATTTTCCGTTCCAAAGATCCTCAGGTCCCTTAACAGTTACATCTACACTGCCTGTGTTTTATAAGCAGAAAAGCAATGACCAAATAACAGCATCTATCTGTGACATGGTTTGGTTTTGGTTGGTTGTTTTTTGTTTTGTTTTAGTTTGGTTTGGTTTTTGGATTTTTGTGATACAGTTTCTCTGTAGCTGTTGCTGTAGCCTTCCTGGAACTCATAATGTAGACTAGGCTGGCCTCTTAACTCAAGAGATTTGCCTGCCTCTGCTTCCCAAGGTGTGCAACACCACCAACTGCCTTGGTTTGTTGAATATTTTAAACAGTTGAAAATTAATGCTCAGAAAAAAAATCCTTTGGAAATGTTACATGTCTTAATAATGTACCTGTCACCAAAGACATATGAGAACAAAGCTGCCAAGTTCTGCTGCTTCCTGGGGCTTGAACACGGTCCCCTTATTCAGTTACATCATTAGCTTTCTGGTTTTGATGGTTTCCTTTACTTCCTAAGCTTGGATGTCATGGAACTTGTTCTGCGGACCGAATTGACCTTGAACTCAGAGATTTTCATGCCTCTGTTTCCTTAGTGCTGGGATTACCACCACCACGCCTGGACCTAAGCTTTGCTTTAATTCCTTTTCACAAGATGGAAGCTTAGCTAGGTAGGATCTTGCCTGGAGACCCCACTCCCTTAACTCGACTTATATCTTTAATACGTTGAACACAAGATTCAGCTCCATACCACTTCCTAGTGCTCCTTTAACCATTGAACTATACATTTTGTATTTTTCCTTTCTCAGCTTGAAATGTCTGGTCAAAATGCTCCTCATGAGAGTAAACCATAAGACAAAATATGTGCTAGACTGTTTTGAGATTTCTCTTCACCTTAGTAGATGAACTGTTCAGACAAGGGCAAAAAAGCAGCCACATTCTTCACCAAATTATCATGAGAACAGTCTCTAGGCAACAAACTAAAATTCTTCTCTGAAACATTTTGAGCCAGACTCCCACAGTCCAAATCTCAGCACCACCGTCTTTCATGTTCCTTCTAGTATGGCTCATTAAGTCCAACTTAAAGCGTTGTACTGCTTTCCCAAATCCAAAGTCCCCAAATCTACATTCCTTCAAACAGAAGCATATTTAAACTTATTACAGCAGTACCCCAGCCCCTGGTACCAACTTCTGTCTTACAGTTTTATTACTATAAAGAGACAGCATGACCGTGACAACTCTTACAAAGGGCAACATTTAACTGGGGCTGCCTTACACATTCCGAGGTTCAGTCTATTATCATCAAGGCAGGAACATGGCAGCATCCAGACAGCCATGGTGCAGGAGGAGCTGAGAGTTCTACATCTTCATCTAAATGCTGCTAGCAGAATACTGGCTTCCAGGTAGCTAGGATAAGGGTCTTAAAGCCCATATCCACAGTGACACACCTATTCCAATAGGGCCACACCTAATAGTGCCACTCCCTGGCCTGAGCATGTACAAACCATCACAGTTCCCTATGTCTAAATATTTTAATGTATAATTTAACAAGGATTTTTTTCTGTTCTTCTTTGACTAGTACATTTTTTGTGGTCCTCCTACCTCTGCCTCCTTATCATATACTACAGGTGAACATAACTGGCAGGATTACATCTTTGTAATCATCAGGAAAGCTGAGCTCTAATTTAGGACTCTTCCTCTGTAGCAGACAGCAGAAGTAGTGTAAGAAGAGTCAGTCCCCAACATTTAGCCATCCCTGTGCCCACTGAGCTTTTCTTTATTCTTCATAGGTCTTATTATATTGTCCTAACTGGTCTTGGCCTTAAGCTTAGGAAGCCTCCCGTCTTAGCCTGTGGAGTGGCTGGGATTATAGGACACACAAATACATCAGCATCCACCCTGACTCATATCTGTCACTGCAGTCTTTCCCCTGGCTGCGGATGCCCCAGTGGAGATCATGTGCACACTCTTGAGATGGGCTCAGAATGTCTACAGAAGTTATTGGTCCCACTACACAGAGCATGGCCCAGAAGACATGGCAAGGATTTTTTCAGAGATCTAGTCTTGTGCTAAAGTGTGGCTAGAGAAGATCCAGAATGGGCCCCTGTAAGCAAGGATACTGGGTAGAAAGAGGTTCTTCTGATCATGCTTCGACTCCAGTTCTTCCTGAAGCTTCCTTTGATGTATGTAGGCCGCATTACCTCATCTTTGCCTTTCTTGTTTCCAGTGCATTCACTGTCTGTCTGTCTGTCTGTCTGTCCGTCCGTCCATCTATCCATCCATCCATCGATATTCTAGTTTTGAGGATTGAATTCAGGGCCTCACATATTTAGTAAGTAGTCTACCAAGAAGCCACCTTTGAACAACTTAACGGTATATTCAGTGTGTTGTTACTCGTTTCCTAAGAGTATGGCTGTAAGGAGTTGGTCTGGTGCTGCTCTACATTCAAATACTAAATATTTAGCCCCCAAGATCTGGTTGCTCTGATGAGGAGATCCTCATGTACATCAAATGATGCTATGTAAACCTTGCCCACCAAGTTATCTCTGATTGGTTTAAAAAAAAAAAACTGTCTAGGTTGGGCAGAAGAGAGGAGGTGGATCAAAGGTTCCCAGGCTTGGGGTCTGAGGCAGAGACCATGAGGGGAGAGTCAGAGGGAAAGAAGGAAGGAGGTTGCCATGGGGTAGGTGGACCATGAGCACATGGCCTTGAGTGCTGGCCTGATAGAATAGCATTGGCTTAGGTGGAACATGGCAAGTGATATCTCAGGGATCACCACAGGGAAGTAGACAAAATAGCATAGAGGGTTGATATCTGCCCAGCTCGAGTGCTCTAAAGCTTATTAGAAATCTAAAGGTCTCTGTGTCCTTTATATGGGAACTAAATGATCTGTTTGGGGTAGAAACCCCTAATTGATATTTAAAGATAGCAAAGGGGCTATAGCAAACCCCCAGAATAATAAGTATCTCAGCATATGGTCTTCCTGATTCCCTAGGAAAGGGAGAATGGATTGGTATAGCTGCCAAATATTTCCATCACAGTTACATTTCAGGGAATATTGAATAAGTTGAAGGGTATTTAAATACTATCACAGCACTATCTAGCACTATGCTATCAACTAAGCTAATACTGAGAACTTTGTTCTCAAATTAACAACTTATTTACTATTTGAAGTATGGCTGCATTTTGTCAAATTTGTGACATATCTTTTTACTGTACAAAAAACCCAGAAAACAAAAATATAAAACAAACAAAAAAGACCGAGGATGTAGCTAAGTCACAGAGCAATTATTTACTATGCAGGAAGCCCTGAGTTCAACCCCAACACCACAATCATGTACATCGAATGCACACACATGTATTTACACGTGTGCGCACACACACACATATATACCCTATAAAGTCATCTTTTGATGAGTGGAACTAGCATTGTCATGAAAGTTGGTATGTGAGAAACCCTGTCTCAAAAAAAAAAAAAAAAAAAGAAAGAAAGAAAGAAAGAAAAAGAAAGTTGGTGTGTATCTACAGCATGCTCTAAAATGTAACTATTACATGGAAAACTGTAAGTGAGCAAATACACTATAGAATTATTGTCTTGCTGGGCATGTCCCTCTGTGGTATATCTCTTGCTTAGTGTGTACTATGTGATTCCTGGATGTACAAAATATATTTTTTAAAATGTTTTTATTTACAACTATTTTACTTACAACTATTGTCTTCAGCATGCTGATAAGAAAGACGTCAGCATAACACACAATGTATGACATAATCAGTTAATTGAGCCACAGAGTTTTCTAAACACCTTCTATTTACTTAGTGTTGTGTTGGGCCTTAGATCATAGGAATACTCAGTAGTAACATAAGACAAAGTCAGTTCCTGCTCTGGAGGTGGTTGTTACATTTATCTTCAGTTGTAACTCAAAGCATAGGCCAATGAGTGCAAAGGGTCTGAAGAACTGGGTGGGGCTGCAGGGCTCTTCCTGCTGGTATGCATTTATTCTAATAGAACATCCCCCACCTCAAACCACCTTCCATCTCTCTTCAGGGTCTGTCTTCTTCCTGCACTTTACAGCACTTATTTTTCTGATGACTTGGATACAGAACTCTGATACCCAATATTGTTTTCAAGTTGGGACACCTGAGAAAAGGGAGCCTTGACTGAGGAATTGCCTCTATTGCCATGGTCTATGAACATGTCTGTGGGGGCAGTTTCTGATTGGTGATTGCCCAGTGCACTGTGGGTGGTGCCACACCTGGGCAGGTGGCCCTGGACTGTATGAGAAAGCTGTTTGAGCACTGGCCAGCAGGCAAGGAAGCAGCCTTTCTCTCTAGTTTCTGCTTCAAACTCCCCCAGTGAGTTCCTGCCTTGGCTTCCCTCAAGGATGGAATGTGATCTGTGAGATGAAATAAACACTTCCAGAGTTGTTTTTGGCCACAGTGTTCATCACAGAAACAAAACTAGGAGATGAATCAACTTCGGGGGGGGGGGGGGGGGGGTTTCTGAGAGTTTGTTTTTGAAAATGCTGATGAAAGCTCTTTACCCTGCAGCCCCAGCAGTTCCCTGCTTAGGGGTGATTAAGAATGGAGATGCTTACACCTGCTTGAAATGTCCTGTCCTCTGCATCTTGCTGAACTCCTCAGGTGAGGAAGGAAGGAGAAGGAAGGTGAAGGAGTCAAGAACTAGTAACATCGGCTGTGCTCCATGGGGCTTCTGCTGCTCCTCCTCCTCCTCTTCCTCTTAAACAGAAAATGGTCCTTACCAGAGATAAAATGCAGATCGTGAGCTCACTTCAGCATCGCATGTGCTAAAATATGAGCAACTCCTTTCATCCATTTCCCCCTCCTCTTCTGCTTCTATGTGTCTCACACCATCAAATCTTGACACCTGCCTATTGTTCCACTGGGTACATTAGGAAGAATGTGATTATAACAATGAGAGGTGAGTGGGGGGGTGATACCCACATTTAATCCCAGCACTCAGGACACAGAGGCAGGTGGTACTCTTGTGAGTTCAAGGCCAACTTGGTCCTTAAAGTGAGTTTCATGACATCCAGGACTGTCACACAGAGAAATTCTGCTTTGAAAAACAAAAACAAACAAGAAAAAAAGAAAAGGAGGGAAGGAAGGAAAAAGAAAGAAGGAAGGAAGGAAAGAAAGAAAAAAAGAAAGAAAGAAAAGAACATATCACTTAGGACTAGAGAGATGGCTTAGCAGTTAAGAGCTCTTAATTGCTCTTCCAAAGGACCAAGTTCGGTACCCAGCAGCAATAGCTACTGGCTTACAATTGCCTGTAACTTCAGTTTTAGGGGATCTGATATCTCTGGCCTCCATAGGCACCTGTACACACACACACACACACACACACAAAGCGTGGGGGGGGGGAGGCTAAAGAGTCATGGTACATACCCAGCACTTGGGAGGCAGAGGTCAGTGGATCTTAGTTCAAGGCCAGGCTGAACTACATAGAAAGGCCATGTGTTAAAAAATAGAACAAAGTGGGATTGGCTGGATTGGCTGTTGGCGCGTTGCGGCTGAGCTCGTGTGCAGCGGAGGAGGTGTTAGCGGCAGCTACAGCAAAGCGTTTGGTGCGATGTCTCATACCATTTTGCTGGTACAGCCTACCAAGAGGACAGAAGGCAGGACTTACGGTGACTATGAGTCTGTGAATGAGTGCATGGAAGGTGTTTGTAAAATGTATGAAGAACATCTGAAGAGAATGAACCCCAACAGCCCTTCCATCACATATGATATCAGTCAGTTGTTTGATTTCATTGACGATCTGGCAGATCTCAGCTGTCTTGTTTACAGAGCTGATACACAAACATACCAGCCGTATAACAAAGACTGGATCAAAGAGAAGATCTACGTGCTCTTGTGTCGACAGGCCCAACAGGCTGGGAAGTAATTGAATGGGAAGCATTAGGGGCTGGGGGTGACCTTGGAACAGGTGCATCCATCGAGCTGTAGTGACCCTTTTGTATGACAGCGAGCCAAGACTATCTGAGCCAAGAATGTCTGCTATGAACGATCTTCTCACTCTGAAGCCACCGTTGCCCCTTTGCTTCTTTACTTTCGTTTTTTTACTTAAACATTTTTATGATAATTCAGATAGAAAACATTTCTGCCATTTAAGGTTGATTCCAGTCCTTGAAACTGTCCGAGTCTGCTTTATAGCAGTGATCGCACTAACCCTTCGTGGAGCGGGTTGGGGTGGGGACAAGGTTAGTTATATCTTCTCGGAAAGACTTAGTGAAAAATAAAAAAATGTTCTGTAGTTGTATTTAAAAAAAAAAAGTAGAACAAAAAAAATAGGTTACATGAAATTAAAATAATAATAATAATAAATTAATGTTTCACTTAAAATAGATTCTTATACAAGGAAAAGAATTACAGGAACAAAAATAACATATACATATAAAAACATATGCATATGTAAAATATACAAACCTTGTTGGATAGATTTAGATTATATACAGGGGAGACGTGTGTGTGTGTGTGTGTGTGTGTGTGCACTTTCGTGATCGCTTTCCTTGAACTGAAGATCAAATAAATACACAGCATCACGATAGCATAGACTTTACTTTGCCTACAGTGTATACAGCACTTAATAGATCAGCAGCTGATGGCTAACATTAATATGACCATCAGTAAGTAGGAGGACTTTGAACTACAAACCCTCCTCACGACAAGAACCTTAATTAGAGCAATCATCTTGTTTGGAGGCTTTGTTTTAATCTTCAACACAGCAGAAGAATTTCAGGATGAAAAGTGTGTAACACTGACTAAGTTTTCTTAAGCTCTTTTCAGTGGGAAAATTGTCCCTTCTCTTTCTTCTTGAATTGGGTCATTTATTAGCATAGCTTTCATTTAGAGTCACTATGCAACATAAAGAGCCCATTCCCCCCCCACCCCCCCGCAGTGACTAAAGCTTTGTGCGTGGTGACTACACTCTGGGAAGAGCAGTACAATCTTGAAATGATGGATTTAAGAGCTTGCCTGTCAGGCCTTGTGGATTCACCTTTCCAGCACCTTCCGGCCTTGTTTCCTACCCTTGAGATAAACAGTGTATCTGTTCTTTTCTTGAATCTAATGAACAGGGGTGGAAGAGGGAGGACATGGAATGAAAGCAGGAATAAGAGGCACAGGGACTCACAAAACCTCACTCCTCCACAGTAATGTCCCTGACATGGCAAAAGGGAACAGGGAGACTCTTCATTCTCCAAATGAAGAATTTTTTTTTAAGTAATCAAAAGATGGCAGATATTTAGCTGCTTCTGTGTGTGCGGATACAGACATGCAGCAATCTTCACATAATTGAAGAACTTCCGGGTTCCACAGAGCTTGGCAGAGCAAGTCTAAGGAACTGGAAGGTATTCAGAGATGAATGCTCCCATTTGGTGGGTAAGGAAAAACGGAGACCCAGAAAGAAGTGTCCGGAGCAGGGTAGTGCAGAGCAGAGGGCCAGTTTATTCTCTGTCACTGTATGCTGTATGCTACTACCAAAGCTGATGGGTTCTCTGGCCATTCTTCAAAAGCCATCTGGGTCTCACTGTGTGTAGGCATGGTTTGAACACAATTTTTTTTAAGATTTATTTTATATATATATGAGTACACTGTCTTCAGACACACCAGAAGAGGGCATCAAATCCCATTACAGATGGTTGTGAGCCACCATATGGTTGCTGGGAGTTAAACTCAGGACATCTGGATGAACAGTCAGTGCTCTTAACCACTGAGCCACCTCACAGCCCAGGGCACAGTTCTATTCTCAGTAAAGTTCTGCTGAGACCGTGGCAAGTACAGTGCAGGGTACTGGGAGAAGAGCGAGGATGGCTAGTGGGGAGAACTTATGGGCCTCTACACACGCATGCTTTTGTGGTGTGGTTAGAACATGGAGAGATGGTGGGAGGAAGACAAGAAAGAGTTAGGAGGCTAGAGAGGGATATGGGGTTAGGTCTTAAAGGGGCATCTAAGCTGGTCGGGAGTCAAAAAAAGATTCTGAGCAAGTCAGAGAACTGGCAAGTTCTATACTTCAGGAAGACCACTCGGGGGCTGGGTGGTACAGTGGTAGAGAGCTTGCCTAACTTCCGCAAAGCCTTGAGCTTAATCCACAGCACTGGTGCCTGGGAGAAAGGGAAGGCAGACCATGTTGGCTACAGAAAGGGGAAGAAATATGCTAGTGTATACTGCAGCTGTGAATCAAGACTTAAACACCCAATAACTGAAGCCCTAAGATTGCTGAGTAATTGGCCAAAGAGAGAAGTCCCATCAGTATAAGGACGTGCACAGAGTAGTGGTTGGGGACTAAGGCAGGAGGATCACTTGAGTCTAAGAAACATTGCACGTCCACACACATTCCCTCTCTCCCAGGGAATTAAACCCAGGGTCTTGCACATGCTAAGCTGATATTCTACCTCAGAGCTAAGCCAAGCCTCCCTTCCGTTTCCAAAGAGGAGATGTGGCCAGAGAGGAGAGAAGGAAGATCCCGGAGATCTTCCAAAAACTGAGTTTCTAGAAGTGGTTAAAACTTCTCTAATGCCAATGATGGTTAGAGATGTAATGCCATGGAGACCTGATGATCTGATCGGAGCTGGAGCTGTAACTCCTCCCTTCCCCCCCCCCCCCATACCCACTGGGACTGTTTATATGCATATTTGGGGCTGAGAAAGATAAGAGACCTTGCTGCCTGGGTGTATAAAGCAGATTAAGAAGAAGGAAATGGAGACCTCAATAGATTTAGAAAGAAGCACTTGGTGACCACTGTGTTTTAAGAGGTCTTCAGCCCCAAGGAGTCCCAGACCGTGCTCCAGTCTTTAGAATGCTGAAGGTTCCTTGGAATGGAGTATCTTCTGTGGCATGGAGCATTTACCCGTGACCAGAAGCTGCTAGCTTCCACAGTGGGAGTTGGGTTGAACTCCCACTGCTGTTCCTAGCTCTTCTCTTCTCCTTTAAGACAAGTCAGAGTCTATGGATGCAGTGGGAATGTCTGTATTTCATATTGTCATCTTAGCATTACCGGCACACATGCCATCCTCATGTGCTGGTACATGTACACACCTAACTGTCCTAGTCTCACTGCCTATCAGGTCCCCACAGGCTGGGCCCACCCAGGCTACTGAGAGTGGTTTGGCAGCTCAGTAGGTCAAGGTGTGGCTAAGAGGATGTTATAGGGGTTGGCTCTACATCTGCACTTCATAGCAAGGAAGGGAAGGTGTTTGATAGGAGAGAAATAACAGAAAAGCAAGACGCCAGTGAACAAAGGGAAGAGAGCAAGCTATAAACATACTCTTAGTATGTGTTGCTAACACTTCTCTTTGGAAGGCTCCTTTGTAAAAAGAGCAAACATAGCTGGGCAGTGGTGGCGCACGCCTTTAATCCCAGCACTTGGGAGGCAGAGGCAGGTGGATTTCTGAGTTCAAGGCCAGCCTAGTCTACAGAGTGAGTTCCAGAACAGCCAGGGCTATACAGAGAAATGCTGTCTTGAAAAAAACAAAACAAAAACAAAAAACAAAAAAAGAGCAAACATAGGGTAAAATCGCACTTGTTTGTTTGCATGTTTGTCTGTTTTTGTATGTGTATGGTATGCATGTGACGGGGTGTGTGTACCTGGCTGGTCAGAGCTCAACTGGCTGGGCCTCACACCCTCACATGTCACTATGGGAGTTATTTCTTATTCTCAACCATGTGGATCAAACTCAGGTAGTGACGTCTGAAGGTAATCATCACTGTTACCTGTTGGGCCATCTTGACAGCCCTGGGATAGCGTTTAAGCCTGGGTGTTAGTGCAGAAGGCTTTGAATCTTACTACACATCAGAACCTCTCTGCTGCGCCGTGAAGACATAGCCCTGTGCACCACCTCCAGAGTTCCTGAATCACTAAGTTTGGGTATGACCCAAGAGTTTGTGCACACGTCTGGTTGCAGCAGATGCTGCAAGTTTCAAGACTACAATTTGAGAACTCTCTGCTTACAAAAAAGAGTTTACCACCTGAGCAACCAATGGAGAGAATTTAGTATTACAGAAAGGGGAGGCCCAGAGGCAGAGGAAGGGAGTAGGAATATTGGGTGGTGTGATACAATCCTCCTGCTTTGGTAAAGGTTTGGAATAGGCTATGTCTGGGTAAAGGGATACTTATGGAGTTTTGCCTTCTAGGAGGATGCACAGGTGGAATAGATGTCACCCATGCCACAAATGAGATGGAAACTTATGGGAATTCTCAGAACTCTTAGAGGAACGTTCATCAATTTGGATGGAGGTTGTTACAAGAATCTCAGCTAGTTAAGTTAGTGGTACTCGCCTAGCACCGAGGAAGGGAAGCCAGAATTATAAGTTTGAGGTGGTACTGGGTTACATAGTGAGACTCTATTCCAAGAAACTTAAAAACAAAGAAGTTACATTTTAAAATTCAAGGAATAAGTCAGGTCGTGGTAGTGAAGGCCTTTAATCCCAGCACTCAGGAGGCAGAAGCAGGCAGATTTCTGTGAATTCTAGGCTAGCCTGGTCTATAGGGTGAGTTCCAGGACAGCCAGGGCCACAGACAGAAACCTTGTCTTGAAAAAAACCCAAACACCAACAAGCAAGCAAACAAACAAACCTCAGAAAAAAAAACCCTAAAAACAAAATAAGGAATTATACATAAAGGCTCTGGAGAAGACAGTGTTCACGTCAGTCTTCAGTGAGCAAGATGTGGTGTGGCCCTAACAGTTACACTCTAAGACAGAACTCTCCGTTTAAGGATGGAAAGTTGCACGGACTTTAACTGGGTGCATGGAGTGCATGAGCCACTGAATCTAGGGTGACAAGCCTGATGTGTCTGCTGACTTCCCCCAGGGATGCCTGGAGGACAAATGTGTCTAGTGTATCACATTGTTCCCCTTGTTTTCCAAGGGTTGCCGATAAGGCAATTTCTATGTATATCGCGGTTTTTCCCTAAACATTTGTTGTTTTAAACATATTTTTCTGCATTTACTTGTTTTATGACTGTGCATGTAGATAGATGATCACATGCCATGACACTTGTGTGGAGATCAGAGAACTTCCGGGAGTCACTTCTCTCTTTCGATGACGTGGATTCCAAGGATCAGAGTCAGATCTTCAGGCCTGGCAGCAAGGACTTTTACCACTGATCTTTAGGGCAAGATCTTGTTGTCCAGGCCAGCCCCTAACTCCTTGGTGCAGCTTCTCCATCTTACCCTCCTGGACATCTCACTGTGAAGAGTGCTTGCCTCTAAGAATTAAGTCTATTAAAAATCTCATTCCTTTCTATATTGATGGCTTTCTTTGAAAAGAAAAAGTTCCTCCTCCTCCTTCCTTCCTTCCTTCCTTCCTTTCTTTTTTTTAAAAAAGATTTATTTATTTATTGTATATGAATACATTGTCACTGTCTTCAGACACACCAGAAGAGTGCATCAGATCCATTATAGATGGTTGTGAGCCACCATATGGTTACTGGGAATTGAATTCTAGACTTCTGGAAGAGCAGTAAGTGCTCTCAACCTCTGAGCCATCTCTTCAGCCCCCTTCCTTTTCTTCCTTCCTTCCTTCCTTCCTTCCTTCCTTCCTTCCTTCCTTCCTCCCTCCCTCCCTCCCTCCCTCCCTTCCTTCCTTTCTTCTTTGTTTTTTTCTTCTTCTTAAGCCAGCGTCTCTCTCCATAGATCTGGCTATCCTGGAACTCACCAGGCTGTCCTTGAACTCAGAGATCCACTTGCCCCTGCTTCCCATGTGCTAAACCTAAAAGGTGATAGCACTATACCTCAGGGGTCTAGTTGTTACTTTTTAAATAAAAAAAATATTTTTAGAAAGACAGATTTTATTTTATATTTTAGTCTAAATTTCTTCATGAGTCTATAGGATCTTTTTCCTTGAAAAGGAAAAAAACAGATCATTCATGACTTTGTAGTAAAGATGAAAACAGAGGGCAGATGTTATGGCTCAGCTGGTAGACGCTGTGTTGCCAATCCTGATAACCTGAGTTTAATCTCCAAGTACCACGTGGCGGAAGAAGAGAAGCAACTCACCGGGCAGTGGTGGTGCATGCCTTTAATCCCAGCACTTGGGAGGCAGCGGCAGGCAGATTTCTGAGTTCGAGGCCAGTCTGATCTACAAGGTGAGTGAGTTCCAGGACAGCCCAGGCTATACAGAGAAACCCTGTCTCGAAAAAACAAAACAGAGACAGAGAGAGAGAGAGAGAGAGAGAGAGAGAGAGAGAGAGAGAGAGAGA
>JANHMN010000001.1:80731943-80824696 GCA_030674055.1 Rhabdomys pumilio
AGAGAGAGAGAGAGAGAGAGAGAGAGAGAGAGAGAGAGAGAGAGAGAGAGAGAGAGAGAGAGAGAAGCAACTCACGTAAGTGGTCCTCTGGCCTCCACACGGGTGCTGTGGCCCATGTTGCTCTCCCACCACTAAATAAATAAAAAAATGTAAAGATGAAAGGAGAAATAAAGTGTAACTTTACTGTGCGGCTAATGAACAGGGACCATAACCTTGCTAGTGTGTATCTGAGATTGAACCGAACTAACCTGTCTTGTAACAAGTTTATTTTAACAAGCTTCCAGCACAAGTTTGTGATGAGTTCGGCTGCGTGGGCAGACAGACTTCGGTTGGTGAGGATGTCTTTTCCAGTTGCTGGGATAAAGTATCCTGACGCGAAGCAACTTAGGGGAGAAAGGGCTTATTTCATAGTGCAAGGGTGTTGTGCATCGTGGTGGGAAGCGCAGGGCACCAGGAACTTAAGGAGGGCTCTGGTCACATTGCAAACAAAGAATGACAAACGTGGGCTCTGCCGCTCTATCCTTTTCATCCAGTCCAGCGCGCAGCCCAGGGAATGCTGTCGCCCACACTTAGGGCTGGTCTTCCCACCTCAATTAACCTAATTAAGAAAATCCCTCCCAGGCATGCCCACAGTCGTGGACCGAATCTAGACAATCCCTCATTGAGACTCTCTTCCCAGGTGATTCTTGGTCCTACCAAGCTGACAGCTGACATTTCCCTGTCAAGTGATGACTTCGCTGCACGCCCACGTTGTGGACCTCATTGGTAAAGTGGGGCAGACTGCTAACAAACGGTAGGACACAGAGTGGCATTCAAAGCTATTCATGCTGTCCAGGCCCAGCTTCAGTTAGCGTATCCAAATCCAGCTCAGCCAGGGACCAAAGCTAAACTGCGGTTTATAGTCCCAGGTCTTTCAAATCCAACTTTTCAAAGTTGACATGTAGTATCCACATCGGTTCTGCTCATGTGCCTCATTATCCCTGAGTCATACAATCTCTCTGTCTCTCTCTCTCTCCCCTCCCCTCTCCCTCCCTCCCCCACTCCACCCCCCACCCCCGTCCCGCACTCGCACACGCACACCGGTCTCATTCATCGTCTGCTCACCAGCCAACGTCAAGGTTTTAGATTGAGTTCCTGTCTGTTTCTTTTTGTACAAATTAAAAATTGCATACGACAGCCACTTCTTTCTTGTTTAAAAGAGCATGTTATGGATTTTTTTCTTTGCTTTTTATATCCTGGAAACCACTCTGTACCAGAGACTAGATGGCTTGCAAGCATAAATATTTACTCTATTACTTAAGAACGGTTTGCCCATGGGGATGTAGCTAAGTGGGAGACTCATACCATATCTGCTGTTAAAGGATGAATGTTGCCACAGACAGTATATGTGTGGATGTTGGAATACACTTTATTTACAAAAATAAACAACGGCAGTGTAGATTGCTAAATGGGCTGTGCTTTATTCCAGTGGGTGATTCTTGCACAAGAAACCAATTGTCTAGAGACTTTTTAATGTTTTAATGTCAAGCAGACTTGGCTTCACCTTATAATCTATAACCCTATAATCTTTATTAAAATATTTATTTATTTAATGTGTATGAGTGTGATTTATGGGCACATTGAGCATGCAGAAGAGGGTTTCAAATTCTCTTGAGTTTTATTTACAGGTTGCGAGCTACCCAGTGGGTCCTGGGAACTGAACCTTGGTCCTCTGCAAGAGCAATGGTGCTCTTAATCTCTAAGCTATCTCTCCAGTCTTCGCTTTTTGTCTTATATTTATAAATATAACCATGAAGCTAGTGATTTTGTATTTTATTTATTTTTATCTGGAAGTCTGGTTGATGGACTAACTCTAGACATAATTCCCAAAGAAGAGCTCAGAATGACTTAGGCAGTACTAATGGCAGATAAGTTACGGTTTAGAGGGATAACACAAAGCTAAACCTTGCTGACCTTATCATTACAACTTGTACATGCTCATTTTAGAAAATATTAAAATGCGCTGAGAAACAATTTGAAAAGTTATAATAACATTTGAGAAATTTATAATTATTCTGGGACTTATGTTTCTAAAAGCTTATTGGAGGAGGCATGTCAGGGAGCACATGGAGAGGTCAGAGAGCCACTTTTGGGAGTTGGTTTTCTTTCCAGCAGGTGGATTCCAGGGATCAAACTCAGGACATCAGGCTTAACAGCACCACACTTACCCACTAAAAAGCCATCTTGCTAGACATATTCTGGGATCTTCCAATCAGAGTTAGGAATATTTTCAGTAAGTTATCCCCCACCTTCATGGCCAATATGTCGCTATTGGAAAATGATGTTTCATGTAGTCTATGATCACGAGTTACAGAAAACCCTGCTACTACTTTCTTACATAACGGAACATCCGTTATCTGTACAACTTTAAAAAGTGGAAAGCATCCCAGTTCATGCTGTCCAGACTGTTGTCCTGCTGGAAACATTATCACATCGTCACCCGCAGTCTTGCCTTTTATTTGCTCCATTTGGAGCTGAGTTGAACAGACTTTATGTATGAGAATTCTGGGGCCGAGTGACTGTGAAGCTGCAGGGACTCTGAAGTCAAAGCTGCAGCCAAACACGTGTGCCGTTCATGGGAATTTCAAAGTTCTGACACTTACATATTTTTTCCTGAAAAGGAGAGTTATGTTTATAAACATACACATGGCCAAGGCTGCCTTCTATTTTTATTTTTGTTACTGTTAAGTATGGTGGCTGATTGGAAACCTGGCTTCGCTATCACACTGGAGTTGTTATTAGAGAAGGAGCTGCACTTGCTTTAGTGAACACAGCTTGCTCATGTGAGTAAGGGAGTTAGGGGCTAACTCAAGAACCGCTGAGCTGCCTCATATGGAAAAGCGAATAGGCTGCACTTTACTCTCTCTCTCTCTCTCTTTCTCTCTCTCTCTCTCTCTGCCTCTCTCTCTCTCTCTCTCTCTCTCTCTCTCTCTCTGTGTGTGTGTGTGTGTGTGTGTGTGTGTGTGAAGGGGGTGGGGAGGAAGAAGGAATGGCAGTGTGGTGATGAAGCCATCACAAGATGGGAACCATCTCTGCCAGCATTGTCTGCCTGTAACAAATATCTTTTTGTTTGAGGGTAATAGGCCTCCAATTGTTCATTGGCAGGTGGTTGAGATCGTGACTTGTTTCCAACACAGTAACTGGTAATTTGAACAAGAGCATACCAATTATATAGCACGTTGGTTTTGTTCTTCAACTGGCCCTTTAAAACCTACACAGTAAAAGCGGGAAGAGGAGGGCTACAGAACATTAAGGGTATTTCAAAATACCCTTAAAATTTCTCTAAAATTACTCAGTGTGTGTGTGTGTGTGTGTGTGTGTGTATACTTTAAATGACTTTATGCTATGAGCCACAGACCATCTAACAAAAACCCAAGTACCTGGTCTCAGGAGCCTCTTCTTGAGCTGTTAGTCAAGTGAGTCCAAGAGACGCACAAGACAATGTAGGGCCACATGGCTGCCCTCGGATGCCGCTCGGAATTTGAAGGTAAGGTCCTATTTGCTGAACGCGCCACACAGGACTTGGAGAAAGAGGTGGTACAGATGTGGAACCTTCCTTCCCGGGAACTGGTGCTTATGGAGTCAGAAGACCTTACGCAGGCTACTGAGGGAGAGAAGCAATTGGTAGTCCCACTCCCCTGTAAAGCCTATGGATGACAAGACTGACTAAAGTGGCAAGAACTTCACAAGGGCACAACAGTGGTGTCTTTATCCTGGGAACAACCAGCAGTTATCTAATCAGTCGTAAGGCCCAGTTAGCAGGAGAGAAATGCACTCCTGGCACTGGAAACTAGGCAAGCTATGACTGAAGAAAGGTCATGGACCCCAGAGGAGAATCTCCTGCCATTTTCCTAAACCAATATAATCTCTAACTGCTTTCTAAATATCTATCCTCATCCCCACATATAAATGTAGCTCTCGTTGCTCATCAAAGAAGCTTCTTTCTGCAACAGATGGAGACCATTACAGAGATCCACAACTGATCCAGATGCAGAGATTAAGTGACTGTGGGATCCCCTTCCCAGCTGATACATTACAGTAGCTATCAGTTACTTACAGCTCAGGGGAAAAGTCTGAAGACGGGGCAGAAAGATTGTGGAGCCAGAGGTCCAGGAACTCTGCTGTTAAATTGTGTCCCTTAGACACAAGAAGGACAGTGTACCTGTGAACCTTCAGTGACATGGTTGCCTGAACAAGAGCACTAATTGACGTCCTACTGCAGAAATTCCACATAGCCCACTCCTAGATGAAGAGCTACAAGTGAGAACTGGCTGCTGAGAAGGGGCCGGGGGTCAGTTTTCTCCATGGATGAGTTCCCACCCAAATCTATCCATACTTCGCTGGAGACTTGTACATATGACCAAAGGGAAATGGGTTCAGTACATTATATATATTTCCATATATTTAAAGAAGAGAGACTGATTTGGGAGGGGCCAGACAGGGACTGGAGGGGGACATGGGAGGGCGAGAGTAATGTCAATGCCGTGATCTATGAAGGACTAGGAAAAAAACCTGCTAATTAAAAATCTATTTTGTAGAGAAAGATTTCCCTGAGGAGATGAAGCTGCATCAGGTTCATGACTTTTCAAGTCATTGTTGGGTCACCCCAAATCCTAAGGCCCCCCCCCCCCCACAAACTATTTTTCAGAAATTAATTTTATTGGCACTTTCTTTGAAGTTCCAGCTGCTCCCGCACCTCGGCTAGAGTGGGGTGGATGGCTCAAGGGGGACATTGGGACTGACTTTGTTCTAAAGGACTTCCTCTCTACTCGTCCTCAACCCCTCTAGCCGGTTCTTGACTCTGAGCCCCATCCTTCTTCTGTGTTGCTGTGGAAGCCGAGAAGTCAGAGGGCTTGCAGCTCATCAGCACTGTGGTGCCCAGTGCCTGTTCTTTTTACCCAGCTGATGCTTAAGACAGAATCTTCAGGGAACACTCCGTGGCTATTTGGAGACTCTGGAATTCTTCCCAGGTACTATATCCTCTGGAGCCTCACAGCGCACATTACCCAGCTTGGTGGCTGCCCAATCCTGTCTGCTCATTGTGTACACTCACCTCAGCACTCTGGAGTGCACCGGCTCGGTGTGTCTCTGCTGGGACTTGTTCGGCCTGCTAGTTGGCACAATTAGGTAGGACCTGCGGCACTTCCACATTAGCTTTCACCAATGCAGTGACTTCGTTCCTCTTGGATTAACCAAGGATTTGATTAATCTGCAAGCATTCACCAAGCATGAACTGCACAGTCTCAGGTCAGCTTTTTCCTAAGTCTGAGGTGAGGGGAAGATACTAGGGAAACAGGGCTAAAATCACCACCCTCAAGCTCTTCCCAGAATTGAACGCCTGTGTTCTACTGGTAAAGAGTGATCTGCTTCATAATTCACTTGAGGTCAGAAATCTATCTTGAGGCTGTGGCTAACATTACTTTAAGCAATCTATCCTGGAAAGGAAGAGCTTGATAAGATTTGTACCCAATTCCTAAGCAGCTGGCAAGAAAGTTATCATTGTGTGACCTTCATGACTCACCAAAGAACCACAAAACCAACAAAAGAAACATCCCCCCACCCTGAAATCTTAGAGACATTTGTCACAGAGATACAATAATAACAATTTTGTTTAACAATGGCTGATTATTTTTTTTATTTATTTAGGGTCAAGGTCTCACTATGCAATCCAGGCTGTCCTCTAATTCATGGCAGGCCTCTTGCCTCAGTTTCTCAAGTGCTGACATTACAGGCACATACTATTAAACATGTCTTTCTCCATGATTTTGATGAAAAGCATTACAGATGAAGAACATCCTTTTTATGTATGTTTGGAGATAAGGTTCCAACCTTGTGATCCAGGCTGTCTTCAAACTCACGGTATAGCCGGTGCTGGGCTCTAAATTGCAGGAATCCTCCTGCCTTAGTCTCCAAAATACTAGGATTACAGGTTTGACTCGCCACATTTGACATGGAATACATTCTTTTACTGGTAGTGGGGGTGGGGGTGGTTCTAGATATCGTTTCTCTGTGTGGCTTTGACTGTCCTAGAACTAGCTCTGTAGACTATGCTGGGTACTAATGAGAACTGCCTGCTTCTGCCTCCCAGATGCTGAGATCAAGAATGTGTGCCATCACTGCATGGCATGAAATTCATTTGCTGGTTTACAGTTAGTGCTACTTTTCACAGAGTTAAGAGCTATCTCAACGTAGGTGGGGTTGGTATGTTGATGACTACAGCTGAGATGACTACAGCTGAAATCACTTGAGGAACTCTGTCCTTAGCGAGGACCAGCGGGCCTGTATTTTCCTGTCTGCAGCAGAGAGATTCCTGTGGGAAGGATCTCCTTCAAATAGGAAGACCAGAAACTGTTGCTGGCCAGAGACTGTTAGATGGGGCTACAATGACCTCTTTTTAACAAGCTCCTTGAAGTAATCCTTAGCTTCTACTGGATTCTGTCTCCATATTTTTAGAATCTTTTAGTAACAGTCCTAGAACTTGTCTCCTAATACGTATGTTTGCTCTGCCATTCCTCAGGAATTTATTGTTCTTTGTCTAAGACAGTATACAAGCTTCTACTGTTTTTACTTTTTTTATGTGTACGAGGAATTGTCAGTGTAAGTGTATGCCATACGAGTGTGTCTGCAGAGCCAGGCAAGGTCGAGCATTAGATCCCCTAGAGCTCGAGTTACAGGTAGTTAATTATGAGGGGTACACTGCCATCCTGGGAACTGAACTTGAGGAGAATAGTAAGTGCTCTTAACTGCTAAGTCACCTCTGGTCAGTTAAAAACCAAACAAAACCCTGTTTATCTGTTTATTTAATGTGTGGTTTGTAATGTGTGCATGTATGGATGGGTACATCACATGCATGCCTGGTGATCTCAGAGGCTAGAAGAGAGCACCAGATTCCCCAGCGACAGTTGTGAGCTGCTGTGTAGGTCTTCCGGAAGAGCAGCCAGTGCTGACTTCCTGTTTCAAAGCTCAAGACCGAGGTTTTCAAGCAAGGAGTCTGAGGCGCACCAAGTTGTCAGTGTACGCACAGGGGATTTGCTTCTCCATATTGGGAACTGAACATACCAGGCAGCAGTAGAACTGTGCTACACCCCCAGCTCAGAATTCACGTTTCAGTTCATCATCTTTCCGATATTATATCTGTAACAAAATCTGTAATTCTATCACAAAGGGATTAGTGGGAGTGAGTATACCATAATGGAAGAGACCCAAAGCAGCTGAACTTTTTTTTTGCAGCCCAAAGTTTTGGAAGACTGAAGCACCAACACATGGGAGTTTTAGGTTTATGACTTTTAAGCTTTGATGACTGTATTTGAATTGTAATTTCTGGTCTCTCCTTTTCCAAGCCAACACTATCATCTATAGAGTGTACGAATCACAATCCATAAACCCGAGTAACCTTGATAATGGTCAGCGTGGATCTGCCTTATTGTTAAGGCCTCTTCCCCGTGTTTGGTTACAGAAATCTCTGGCAGAGTCGGGAACTCTAACTCTATGGACCTGTAAACCATACTCCTTGAAGGCACAATTGTAGCTTTTTTTCCTTCCCTTACCCCCCACCTCCTTTCCATCTTGTCTCTGAGAACAAGTCTTGCTGCGTGTCTTAGGCTGCTTTGGAATTAGCTATGTAGCTCACGCCGTTCTCCGTGAAAAACCACATCCAGCGTGTTAGAGAGGACACGGAGGTAGCAGACGAAGACTTAGGCATAAGCCAGGGGACTGGAGCCTCACGGGGGCGGGCGAGCGCCGGCGTGCCGAGCCCTCCAGCCGGTGACTTCACCGGCCTGAGCAAGGAAACTGTGAGGTAACAATGGAAGGAGGCTGTGCGCCCGCAGCTCCAGAACCAGCCTGTGCGGGCGTGGCCCTCAGTAATAAGCAGTGCCCCCCGGCCGCCTCCAGAAGCCGCCGGTCACCGGCGCGTCCCCGCCCTCGTGAGGTCCTGGCGCCAGCCCTGTCCCCCGACCCCCAGGCGCGACCACAACCGCCCTCCGCTAGGGCGCCCCGCCCGTGCGCTTCCGCGCCGCGCGCCTAGTGCGCAGGCGCCTGGCCCGAGGCCGTTGGCGTTCAAAGGCGGCCTGCGCCCTCTCATTGGCGGAGGCGGCGCAGTTGAAAGTAGCTGTGGCGGCGCCGCAGGCTCCGCCCCCGCCGGACACCTGAAGACTCCGGCGAGCGCCTCGCAGTGTCCGCACCAGGCTGCTAGGAGCCGTCGTCGCGCGCTCTGTCGCCCGCCTCGCGGTGAGTACGCCAGCTCGGCGGGGGAGGCGGCTCGGAGCCTCTCGTTTCCCGAGAGCCCGCTGTCCCGGTGCGTTCGCCGAGGACTTGAGGATGGGGAGGCGGGCTGGGCTCCGGAGGGCGTGCGCTCGCCTCGCCTCGCGCGCGGGTGGAGCAGCGGCGCTCCGAGCTGCTGGCGGGTTCGAGGCCGTAAGGGCGGGTGGGCGAGCCTATTACCTCGCAGGATTGCGCGGGACGGTTGAGTCCCGGGCATCCTGGAGGAGAGGGGATGACTGCCATCTTGAGCCACTTCTTTGTTTGGGGTTCACGTAGGACTTATGCCCATTTTACAGATGTGAACCTTCATAGGTAAAACTGACCAGGAGTCCTACAGCATTTTAAAGACAGAACCGAATGTGTTGCTGGGAATAAGTTAACGTTAGTAGTTTCTAGCTGGGGAAATCTGCGCGCGTGGGTATTTCTAGTCGTCTTGCTGAGTTTAAATAAAACGTAGCAGGGCATGGACGTGCATGCCTGTAACCCTAGTATGGGGGCAGACAGAGGCAGCAGACTCGCTTGTGAGTTCCAGGTCCGCAGTGAGGACTACCCAATTAGACCTGGTCTCAAAAAACCCCACCAAACCGAAGTATGAGTGTTTAATTCCCATCGTCATTATATTGGTTAATCTTGTCCAGACTCAGAGATGCCTTCTGTTGTAGAAAGTTCTTTGTGTGGAAATTGTTGGGATTTTCAAGATGAAATATTTATTGTAGGCAAAATCTGAAACATTAAATTGTTTTAATTTTAGAATAACGAAGGATCCTGGAAAAGTCAGAGAAGATAAAGTATATTCAGTATCTAAATCAGGAGCTTGACAGACCAGGTAAGTTCTGGGAAGTTAACCGTATATGAAGAAACTTCAGCACATTGCAGTGTGTGATCTCTGGACTATGATGTAAAATTTAAAATCTCCTGAAAAAAGATGTATAGTGGTGGTGTATAAAATTTTAACCATCTATGGAGGGAGCATAAAGTGAAAAATAACCTACAAGAATTTCAGGTTTTTGTTTATTTTTGATTTTTATCCAAGACATGGTTTCTCTGTGTAGCACTGGCTGTCCTGGATACTTGCTGTGTAGACCAGGATGGTCTCTACCTCAGAGATTCCCGTGCCTCTGTCTCCAGGAATGCTGAGACTAAAGCCATCACTGCTTGACTAAAGGATTTTTACATATATCTCACAAATTTGATAAGGATGTGTGTACATCTGAAAGCATGCACACAAAGTGGTATTGCATACACATGTGCAGACTGCATTACCTTTATTCCTTTTTACCCAGTATTTCACACTGATCTACATTTCTAGTGAGCCAAGGTACTATATTTTAGCCTGGTAAAGTAAAATTTTGACTTCAGGTTAAAAATTATATATAACGTATATGTGTATGTGTGTATATATGTATATATATTTAACAAAAGTCTAAAATAAACTTCTCAGTCACTATAGACATATGAAATTTTGTATTAAAACCTATTTTATATACTGTATGTTAATTTTAAGTCTAAAAAGTTTTAAAATATTTTAAATGTATTTAAAATTATTTTAAAGGCAATGTGTATATATTATATAGAATATAATTTGAAAAATATTTTTTGAAAACTATTTTATGTATGCTCACTGTCTTCAGACACACCAGAAGAGGGCATCAGATCCCATTATAGATGGTTGTGAGCCACTATGTGGTTGCAGGGAATTGAACTCAGGACCTCTGAAAGAGCAGCCATGTCCTTAACCACTGAGCTCTCTCTCTAGCCCTAAGAAATCTTTTTTTAAAATCAGTTAAAGCTATTTAACTGACATAAAGCTGAGTTTCTCATGTCAATTCCTGGTCAAGTTACATTAATAGCTTCTTATCTTTGTAGAATAGAATAGGTTTATATTAAAATGAAACAAAACAAATCAGTAAAGACTTAAAATTAGATATTGCTATAGTATTAAAAGCATAATTGTATCCAGTACAGCCAGGGCTACACAGAAAAATCCTGTCTCAATATATATATGTATATACACACACACACACACACATTTACATTTACATTTATATATATTTTTACATTTTTTAGACTTAAAATTAACATACAGTATATAAAATAGGTCTCAAACACAAGATTTCATGTATGTCTATAGTGCCTGAGAACTATGTTTATAGTTGACTTTAAACTTTTGTCTTATGGTACTATACAAATGGCATAATCCTAGTACTTTTCCTCCAACCCCTCAAGTCTGTAATTTCACACATTAGACTTTTTATCAATTAGAGCCACAAGGCTGTGCAGCCCAGCAGTGGGTGTAGCACCTTGAGTTTTCCCAGGCTTCTCGCTGACTCACCAGCAGTCCTGAGGCAAACCATGGAGCACTGTGGTTTGGGGAACATAATTTCCTTTGAGATTGTAAAATGTAATTTGACCCTGCACATGGCTTACAATCTCAGCACTCAGAGGTGGAGGAATTCAAAGTCAGCTTTCCTATGAGCGCAGTTTGAGGATAGCCTGGGACACATGAGACCCAGTGCAAAATATGAAACAAAACTAAAAACTAATGAGTGAGTGTTGTATAACATTCATGTTCAAAGATGAAGAGCAGTTCACTGTTATGAATTAAAATCTAAAAGCACAGGATCAGGAGTTGTATATTTAATACTGATTATTATGTCTGGTATCCTTGTAGACTCTGTCGAAGTTCAGTCAGTCTTGCAAAAGGATGAGAAATTTAGAACTGTGTACATTTAAACACAAGAAATTTGTGCAATAATTTACAAGTAGATAATTGAGCCTTGTGTTTCATCTCAGTGTTAAAACAACCTGGTGTTTGATAACCTAATTATCTTGCTTTAATTATCAGTTTTTACTTCAGATTTTAGTATTCATCAGAAGAAAACACATTTCATATGGCTTATTTTTATTACTTTTTAAAAGCATAACTAGTACAAATTGATTAAAATTTTACAGTGCATACATTTCCCATTGAAATCCTTTTAGTAAGATGGACAGTCAGAGCCATGGCATATGTGCACATTGGTTTGTACTCATCTGTACAGCTGATTTTCACAGTCTTTTCATCTTGCCAAAATCTAGCTCTGTACTTATTACCCAGTAGCTGCCTCCCCTCCTGAGGCTGCAGTCTCCACCATTCACGTTCTCTTTCCAGTTTGATACTTGCATTGTTTTTCAAGATTTAATGTGGTTACACTTCATTCACCCTCCATTGACTTCACTGAGTTATTTTAGGTTTCCTGTTTCTCAGTAAACAAGGTTCACTTAGTTATGTTGGAGAGTGAGCCTAGAACCTTGCTCTATCACTGATGTACAAGCCCAGCGTAGTCATGGTTGGCATTCTTTTAATGTACTCTGTCTGCATTCATGTTTGCTAATATAGCTAATTATAAAGTGTCTGTTTTTGGAAATTAGTCTATTTTTAGTTTGTATTATCTCTGTAGGGTTTTGGGATCCCACTTAAAATTTGCATAATTATATTTGTATTCTGGGACAGATGAACAAGAAATTGTTTCATGACCATTTGAAGGAATCCATCATAGACACTTGCCGGACCTCCCCAGGCCCCTGTCCGAGATAGTACTTTAACTTGTAAAGTGTTCCACAGTTTGCTTTATTTTCCTGGTTGAGTCTTAGTAATTTGAATTGATTTGTTCAATACTTTCAATACTTCATTTGTTGTAAGTCATCACATATATTAGTGTGGAGCTAATCCTCTGCTCACTTTTGGCCTTTTCTCTCATTTTTGTTCCTTTTCCTCTTGTCAGCACATGCTTCTTCCTTTCCTCTTTTGATTACCCCAACTCAGGAGTGTCGAGTGGCTTGCCGGGTGTCTGAGGTTCTCACACTCTTCGTGCTTGGTGTGAAGCTGCCACCACTACAGTTGGTTTTGTTGTTATGTGTGAATAAATCACATGGGTACAGAATTCTGGGGTAATACCTTTTTTCTTCTAGACCTTAGGGACATTTGGTATACTGTTTTCTGGCAGCATTTCTTTTTGCTGTGGATGTTTTCTGACTGTCTGCTTTTGCATAACAAACATTTGAAAGCTCGGCTAGTTATGTTCCAAGAACTTTTTACTAATACATCTGGCATCTTAGTGCTGTTTTTAAGAATCCAGTTATCCTAGACTTTTTATATAGCATCTGGTTGCTAGGTGTTGTGGTTTGGGTAAAAATGTCCTCCATGGGTTCAGGCATTTGAGATGAATACTTGGTCCCCAGTTGGTAGCACTGTTGGAGAGATTTTGCATCCTTGCAGGAAGACATGTCACTGCAGGGTGGTGGAGCTTTAGCTTGCCTCACTTTTAGTTTGGTCTCTCTGGTTCAAGGTAAGATTCTCTTAGCTTCCTGCTCTGGATGTCTGCTGTCCTCATTATGAACTCTAACCCTCTGGGACTGTAAGCCAAAATGAACTGTCTTCTGTGAATTGCCTTGGTCATGGTATTTTGTCACAACAGAAAAGTTAACTGAAATGCATGGTTTCATAAGAATTATAATATACCTAGAACTCAAAATGTTGCTTCTTGGAGAGTTAGTCATTTGACTTATACAAAATTTTCTGGGGGTGGTCGTGGTAAATAGAGTTCATTTCATCTCTAGATAAAAGGAGTAGCAACTAAGTTGTATTTAAGAACAGTGTGTATAAGGAAGGCTCTCAGGGATAACTCAGGAATTTACTGTGCTCTTGACAGCCTCAAACTTTTATTCTTCCTGCCAACTCCCACTGCTGATAGTGTTTTCTTGGTTTTTGCATTGTGTGCTTCTGCCTGGCCACTTGTAAGATTGTATGTCTTCCTCAGTAGTTAATTTTAGCTTATGCTGATTAAGTGAAACAACTTATATTGATATAAAAGCTGGTAGCTATCTTTTTCTACTCCCTGTTCTTGTTCTTGAAAACCTGTCACACTCCTCTCCTTACATTGTCTTTCAGTTTTCACGTCTGCGTTTCTTTTTCCTTTATTTTCCTGAGAGGTTCTTAACCATGTGACTCTGGCTGTCTTAGAACTCACTTTGAGGTCCAGGCTGGCCTCAGACTCAACAGGGGTTCCTACTGCTTCTGCCTCCCAAGTGCTGGGGTGAGAGGCTTGCTCCTCTACACCAAGGTTCACTTCTGTTTTTCTATGTAATGTTTTAACTCAATTTCATTTTCTTTCCATTTTTGGGCTGACAAGATGGCTCAGTGCTTGAGTGCTTGTCACATAACCCTGACAGTCAGGTTCAGTCCTTGGAGAATGTGGAGAAGGAGAGAACTGACTTCTGCAGACTATCTCCTCTGACTGTGCTCCCCATGCTCCCCATGTGCATGTACTCAGACATCTAAACACCGTCAAAAGAGTGAACGGTTGACAGTTTAAGGATAGATTTATTGGCTTTTCTTTAATAAGGAAAGTTGTAGTTCTTTTTGCTTCCCCCCCACCCCCCCCAATGTAGTTTTGTCACTTGGTAAATCACTATTTGGTATTTAGGAGTATGTTAAAATGTATAGGTCATATAATATACTATTCTTTTTCATGGTTTTATTTTTTTTTCTCTTTACCTCCCAATATGCTCAGACACATTAAAATTCCATCAGTTTTATTGCATGTATGGTATGTATGTATGTATGTATGTATGTGGAGACATCCCTTTTGTATTTGTCCTTTGCTTCTACATTGCTTGTACAGTTGTTTGCTTTTCTATTCTCTTGGTAAAACTTCCTTTATGCCTTCAATAGTATATTTAGAAAAGCCCCTGCCCCCATCCTTCTGGTGTGGGGGTTTTATTTTTAAAAAAAATAAAACCATGAAAAAGAATAGTATGTCTGTTAGTATATACCCCAGAGTCTAATGCCCATGGAGGCCAGAAGAGGGCACTGTATCCTTGGAGCTGGAGTTAAAGGCTCTTGTGAACTGTCTGATATGGGCACAGGGAATTAAACTCTGGGTCCACTCAAAGAGTAGCAAGTGTTTTTAACAGCTGAGCTGCTTCTCAGAGCTCAGTGGTTTATTTTTGAGAAGCTTTCTCTATTATCAAAATAGATTTTTTTCTCTTAGCATGGAGTGCTGAAGGCATTGCTTCATTGTCTTGTAGAGTCCAGTGCTGCCATCAATGCTTTTATTGTTGGTATTGATACTTTGTTTGCAAACTTCTTATAACTTAAAGTTGAACTGTTGGGTCTACAAATAGATTCTCAGATACAGTCACTTTCCCCCCCCCCATTCCCCAGATCTTTGAGTGTCTGTCTGTGCAAATGTATAAGCTGCCCTCTCCTTGCAGAGCATGTGTGGTCAGAGGACAGCATCCTCCTAACTTGAGACTGGGTTAGTTTTTTCACCTCTGCCTTCATTTTGCTGAGTGCTTTATTGGTATGTACTATGTACAGTTTTACATGGGTTTCGGGGATCCAGACTCAGATTCTCAAGCCTGGATGGTAAATGGTTTACTCACTGAGCCATGCCCCCTGTCCCCAGCTTCCTGTGAGAGATGGAAAATAGAACTGTGAAGATTTAATAATACTAGAACTATTTAACATGTATGCAGACTTGTCATAAAATCTATTTTGTTTTTGCAATTTTACTACCAGATATTAAATCTGGATTGTATATTGCTTATATTTTCTATATTCCATCATTGTGTATTTTGACATCATTGAAGTACTCAGAGAAATATGTTTGTTTTTCTTGGGTAATTTTTGTATGACTTCACTGATCTCTATGGGTGTGGGTGAAGGCTGTAAAGGCTTTTAAACATGCATTCACTTGCATTTCTTTTCAGTGACTGTTGTCTTCTGTATTGCTGCCCAATCATTACTTTCCTGGAATCCTAGACAGGTCATGACTTAGTTTCTACATGTTACAACCTGGCTCCTCATGGGTCCTGAATATTGTCATGGTATATTTTCTGATAGACTCTTCATTGCTTCTAACAGATTTTATTATTAAAAAGAAAAATAAAAGCCCAGATTGCTATTAAAACTACTATTGTTTAGATACTATTTCTGACCTTATAGGAAGCTTACATTCTAATACATAAATGTTATACAATTATTAGAAAATCTTAAGTGCTTGAAGTAGACTTAGTTTATCCAGTTAAATTTACAGAGGCACCTGCTCTAGGGAAGCAGCAGTCTCACAGAAGGTGGCTGAACAGCTAAGGGCTAAACAGATCTAAAAGGGGTTTAAAAAGAACAATTAGTTATTTCTAAGTGCTATTGCTACAAACTTTTTTTTGGTGATGTTGGGGACTGAATGCAGGACCTCGTGCATGCTAGACATCACATCATACTATTGAGCTATATCCCCAGCCCTGTTTTTATGAACTTAATTTGGGACTGGTTTTATATAGAATTTTTGTCAGCCTTTATACTCTACATAAATAGCACCTAGGATTTTGTTTCTTCATTTAAACAGTGATATACCTGATTTGTTTTCCCCCTGCCAAAGGCTAGGTAGTTTTTTGAAGGTTTATGGCTTGCATTGTGAATACAAAGGAAAACTAAAAGTGGGCTGTAAAACTGCCAGCCTCCACTCTCTACCTATTCTGTCTTCTCTTCTTCCTCTTTGTCCTCTGACCTCCTGTTCTCTGCCTCTATCCCTGTCTCTAGGTCCCAAATAAACTCCCTTTTATATTTAAAAACAAAACCAAAACTGCCAGCCTCTGTTGGAGTCTCTGAACTATCCCTTTTTTTTTTTTTCCCCTTCTTGTGTTTTAGGGATATTCTCAAAACACATCTTAAAAAAGACTTTTAGTTATGTGTGTGTTGTGATCAGGTATGTGCAGGTATTGAGGAAGTGTCAGATTCCCTGGGGATGGTTCGTAAGTGGTTATATATAAGCCCCTTGATGTGCTGGTAACTAAATTCTGGTCCTCTGGAAGAGCAAGTTTACAGTCATAACCACTGAGCCATCATATCTTTTCCCTTTCAGATCTTCAATTTAAAATTACCACCTTAGAATGCTGCAGCAAAGGTCTGGATCTGTGTAACTCGTGTTGTTTGCTTAGCATGTACAAGGCTTTGAATTTATTAGCACCAACAAGAAAAACATAAAAAAAAGAGGGAGAAATAGGAATTGCTATGTGCTGATGTTAATAGTATCAGTTTCTAGAGAAGACAAATATAAACTGTAAGGAGCTATGATTGAGCTAGCTGTGATTCCTCATACCTGCAACACTAGCAGTTATCTCAGAAAGAAAAGAAACCACAGATAACAAACACCCTCATACCTACAACATTAGCAGTTATCTCAGAAAGAAAAGAAACCACAGATAACAAACACCCTCATACCTGCAACCCTAGGATTTATCTTAGAAAAAAAAAATCACAGCTAACATTTTCTCCCTTTAAATTGAATAATTTTGCTAAGCCTAATGTTATGCAAATGTTTAGTCTTGCCCTTGCCTATTCATTACATGTGCAGTTTTACTTTGATATCTAAGAATGTAAGACTTGCATATAGTAATTGTAATTATTAAGTAGATTTCAACTGAATTTTATTTAATCTTCATTACAGTTTGACTAATTTGGAGCATTACAAATTAGGGATTTTGTTGGAAAGTAATACTTTTAAGAAGATGTATTGCCAGGCGGTGGTGGCGCATGCCTTTAATCCCAGCACTTGGGAGGCAGAGGCAGGAGGATTTCTGAGTTCGAGGCCAGCCTGGTCTACAGAGTGAGTTCCAGGACAGCCAGGGGTACACAGAGAAACCTTGTCTCAAAAAACAAAAAAACAAAACAAACAAACAAACAAAAATGTATTTACGCTGTATAAGGAGTTGAATTACAAAGAAAGTGCCAATTGCCCTCAGTGCTTTTCTTTTAAATGTTGAATACAGTATGCTATTAATTTGAAGGTCATGCCTAAAATCTCTTACGCGTGTGCCAGATGTGTGCTACATATAGACTTAATTTTTTTTTTATTGTTTTGACAGGAAATGCATAATTTTGAGGACGAGTTAACGTGTCCTATTTGTTATAGTATCTTTGAAGATCCCCGTGTACTACCATGCTCTCATACATTTTGTAGAAACTGTTTGGAAAATGTTCTTCAGGCATCTGGCAACTTTTACATATGGAGACCCCTGCGAATTCCACTCAAGTGTCCTAACTGTAGAAGTATTATTGAGATTGCTTCCACTGGCATAGAATCCTTACCAGTAAACTTTGCATTAAGAGCAATTATTGAAAAGTACCAGCAAGAAGATCACCCAGATGTTGTCACCTGCCCTGAACATTACAGGCAACCATTAAATGTTTATTGTCTACTAGATAAAAAATTAGTTTGTGGCCATTGTCTTACTATAGGCCAACATCATGGCCATCCTATAGATGACCTTCAAAGTGCCTATCTGAAAGAAAAGGATACACCTCAAAAGTTGTTTAAACAGTTAACCGACGCACACTGGACAGATATCACTCGCCTTATTGAAAAGCTTGAAGAACAGAAATGTCATTCTGAGAAAATAGTTCAAGGAGATAAGGAAGTTGTTCTCCAGTATTTTAAGGAGCTTAGTGATACATTAGAACAGAAAAAAAAATATTTTTTGGCAGCTCTCTGTGATGTTGGCAAGATGATTAATAAAGAATATACTCCACAGATTGAAAGAATGAAGGAGATAAGGGAACAACAGCTTGAGTTAATGACAGTGACAACATCTTTACAAGATGAGTCTCCACTTAAATTTCTTGAAAAAATTGATGATGTCCGCCAACGTGTGCAGATGTTGAAACAGAAACCACTTCCTGAGGTCCAGCCTGTTGAAATCTATCCTCGTGTAAGCAATGTATTGAAAGAAGAGTGGAGCAGAACAGAAATTGGACGCATTAAGAAAGCTGTCATTCCTGAAATGAGAATTTCTTCAAAAAGAATGTCATGTTCTTGGCCTGATAAGGATGAAAAAGAAATGGAACTTTTTAAAATTGTAAACATTGCTATAGTTTCACTCATTTCAGTGATACTAATGTTGATACTCTTTTTCAACCATCACATAATAACCTTCTTAAATGAAATCACTTCAATATGTTTCTTTGAAGTCTTTTTCTCTGTTTACCAAAGTTTATCTGAGAACTTATATGACTTAAAAAATACAGTATGCTACACTTTATATTTGTTAAAGGAATTTATGTGCAAAATAGTTTCTGGTTGAGAACCTACATTAACAGTTTTATGTGGGCTTATTCTGTATAGCAGAGGCTAACTATTGATTGCTAAATGGTGCATAAGTAGCAAATAAACTTTATATCTGTTACAACAGATATACAGAAATATGATAAACTACTTCCCATGGATGGGTAGAAAGTGCTGTCAGAAATGAGACATCTGAAAGATGACTAAAATTAAATTAGAAGATGACAAGTTTTGGGTTGAATATTAATATCCTACCCTGTTTTTGTTGGCTTTCTAGTAAATCTTTATTCTGATTAACAAGTATTTTAAACTGTTAGATGCTACAGTGGTTAACTTGCAGTTCTTTGTATATGTAGATAGATTTTAAAAGAATGACAAGATCCTTGAGGTCCACAATCCTATTTTGATATGATCTGAAGCTTTTCAATGTATAGATGGAGATTATATATGTTTTAAAAATCCAATCCAGGATTGTTTAAACATCTTTTTTTGGTCAAGCCCAATAGATATAAGAGCATTCATCCCAAGTAGCACTGCTTGCTGCTTTTGGATAAGTCACCTGTGTCTAGCATACTGAGTTTAATTCAGCCTTGATATCAGTGAGGTCTCAAAAACCAACCAACCAAAAAAGTTCTAGTGCTAGAGCCTGGTCTGTTCTGCTGGCTCCAGCACCACAAAGCAAACCAAGTACATATTTTGATTTTGTGGTATTTTAGTCTTTAGATGAAAACAATTTGAAACATGTATATTAAGACAATCATGTTGATGCGATTCATTTAATAGATTTGGTATCATGTAAACTTGATATCATGTAAACTGTCTTCATCTCCCCTTTTAGCTTAAGCACTGGCATTATCAGTATGAGCTGCTGCTGGACCTGTTTAGTTTTAAAAGGTCAAGTCAGAGCCTTTAATTTTGCTCCCTTGACACGGACTACCATGAGGCATGTGGTAGAACCTTGGTTCACTGCCATTGAAATCTTGAACACAGTGTCTTCTAGAAACCCCAAAAGAGGTGCTCTTGAATTACCACCTCTGGGGACTTTATTTCAAATAAAAGTTGTATTTAAGGTCAGAACAGTGCTGACAAGTTTTAAGTCATTCAGTCCACTTATCTAGCAGTTACTATATACTGAGACCATTTTGAAGATGTAATTAACAGAGGTGAGGGGAAATAATGTTCAGTTTTAACAGATACACATGCCATATTATGAGTGCTATTTTTTTTTTTTTTAGCTCTGGCTGTCCTGGAACTCACTCTATAGAACAGGCTGGCCTCAAACTCAGAAATCCACCTGCCTCTGTCTCCCAAGTGCTGGGATTAAAGGCGTGCGCCCACCACTGCCCGGCTTATTTTTTTAATGTAAATATTAACAATCGAAGAACATTAGCTCAAGGGTCACTAACGTTGTATATAGCTGAGGAGACAAAGTAGTGAAGTGCCAGTGTTAGGTGGGAGAGCTCATTCTCATGCTTAAAAAAAACTGGAGTAGGCTGATTAATGTAATTAACTGAAACTTTATTTCAATCTAAGAAAGCAAAGCATATGCTTGACAATTGAGTACACAACTTTTGTGTTCTGATACACTTACTGTTTTATATTTTACTAGGAGGCTGAGTTTGTACAACTTGAAAGAACATACATTTGGAAATTCTGGGTTTTATGTCTAACAGAATATTTTAATAAACTTGATGTTTTATTGAATGTCTTAGAAAGTGGTGGCATAATTTTCATATGGGTTCTGGTTTTTCTTAATTGAAAACTTAACTCCAAGTTTATTTCTACTTCTATAATGCTGTGTTTAATATTATAGTTTTATTATGAGCCATGATTCGTGGTGGGAGGCATGTGACTAACAAAGCAAAGACTTGGGTTGAGAAAGGGAGTTCACTACTCTCACCTCTGAGCCAAGGAAGGGGTCAAAGGTGCTTAACTACCAAGCCTGGTACTGACAGTCCTTCAACTTCCTTCTGAAAACGTTGCCAGCTTATGTAACGTTAGGTTAGTACAAGTTGGTAACATTACCTTAGTATATTGTGGTGTGACTGACCTGTAGGATTGTAAACATGTGCTGTTCCACTTTAATTCATGGGTTCTCTGAATTTGGCATTTATGGATTAGTCTATCTAGGTAGTCCACAGTCCCCAGTGATGATCCTGTCTGCCTCTCTGACTCTAATTACAAGGAGGATTACAGAAATAAAGACATGGTGGAATACTTGTAATACCTACTATGGCAGGAGAATCCAGAGTTTGAGGTCAGGTGGGCTACACTGAACACTGTCAACCAAACAGCTACCCAACAACAATGAAACACCCCAAACCAGCGAAGATCCCTCATCTCTAATAGTACAGAAATGGATACAATTTTTTTTTAAAGACATTATCACTCAAATAAAACTCTGTCATACAATTTAGAAAAAATGTATTTATACAATGTATAATCTTTTTACAATCTTTTACAGACAAAACCAGAAACACCAAATCCAATTGGAACATTTTCAGTTTGAACAATTTCAACAGAGTCCTTTAGATGCAATTTCTTTTGGGTTCACTGCAACACTTTTTGTAATGTTATATGTTTTATAGATGCCAATAAGTCTATCTGAAATCTCAAACATATTATTTCGAAGAGAGATTATTATGAACTGGGCATTTTTTGTTTGCTCCTAAAAAGAAAAAAGAAAAAAGAACAGTTAAGTCATAATAAGTAGGCAAACATTTACCCCTCTTATAAAGTTTGTGGGCAGTAATTCTGACATAGATAATTAACACATAGTAACGACTTCATGGCTAATTCATGAAAAGTATGGAGACTGGGGAATTTGAGTATTTTTTAAAAGACAAACTGCAAGCCTAGAAGAAGAAAACCTGACATTTAAAAAAAAATACTGATAGCAAGAAATTCTCACATTCCCAAACAATGATTTACTCACATATATGTAAAATGCAACAATAGACACATTTTTAAAATCCAGAGCGGCATCAATCTCATCCATGAAGTAGAGGGGAGTGGGCTTGTAGTGGTGAAGAGCAAACACTAAGGCCAACGAACTAAGGGTTTTCTCGCCTCCTGAAAGGTTAAAGATCTTCTTCCAACTTTTCTTAGGTGGCCGAACACTGCAATAAAGAAATGTTACTTAAATACTTTGTAAAACTAAGGCTTTATTAAGTACTTCCCACAAGTAACATCAATTACTTTTTCTTGCTAAACATGCAAGTTGCTTTTCACAATTATTTTAGATGTTGGTTTCCTGAACAGGGTGATTTTTAGTATGTAATGACGTAGTTGTGATCTTCCTGCTTAAACTAGCTGAGTGGTGGGATTAGCTGAACACATCCTATGGCCTGGCTGCTGATCTTTTAGAATCTAGCTTGGTTTATAACTATCAAAATTTTAAGATTTAAACTGTAGCCTATTTTCTTTTAACCATTTTAGAAAAAAAAATTTATTTTGGTGTTGATGGTGTTTCTGCCTTGTCTGAGTCATTTCATTGGTGCATTAAGCCTGGCTACCTGGCCTGTGAGTCTTTGTCTCTGCGTCCATCTCCCCAAATGAGCATGCTGGGACTATAGATGTTATATTATTGCATCTAGCTTTGATTTTAAAAGATGAATTAAGACATTGTATAACATACTTTGCACATATTTTATACTGCAAATATGAAAGTATATAAGCAAGGTAGTATTTAGTACCAAATAAAACCCTTACAAACTGAAGAAAATGTTAAGAATTTGGAAAATATGCAGGATTAAAATCTCACAAACCTGAACATGATTCCTTCAGAAAAAGGATCTAAACTATCCACAAGCTCCAGTTCAGCATCCCCTCCCAAAGTGAGCATCTGGTAGTTTTCTTTTAGTTTGTTTGTTATTACATAAAAACCAGCCATAAATTCATTCAGCCTTTGTTTTCGAAGATCTTCATATGCTTGTCTAAAATTATCTCTTTCAGAAGTAATTTTGTCCAGTTCGGCTACTCTTTGCAAATATAAGTCTTCCTGTGAAGATTGTAAAACAAAAAAGCAAAACCCCTTTTCACATATAAATCTGAGAATTAACACAGGTCATTATGTAAAATACCAAATTTAGGCTCAGCAAAATTTCTATTAGAAATAGTTCACTCATACCTTTTTTTTATACTCAGCGATGGCACCAAGGTTTGGTTTCATTTCACGACACTGAGCTTCCAGAAGTGCAATTTGACTTGTTATAGAATCGGGATTCTTGATTGCTTCAAGGTCCTCTTGGCTTAGAACTGATACTGTCTCCACAGGATTATCTTCAACAGGATGCAATTTTATTTTTGAAATCTAAAGAGAATTGAGAAGACGTAAAAACAGGTTGGTTATTTGTGCATTGGTGTGTTGGTGCATACAAGTGTGTAGATAGATGCCATATACACCTAAGAGGGTACCAGATCCTGTGGATGGATCTGGTGGAGATAAGCCAGTTGATACGGGTGCTGGGAACCAAACTGGGTCCTCTGCAAAAGCAGCAAGTGCTTGGAACCACTGGGCTCTCTTTCTCCTGCTCCCAGCAGTCAACAACATGAAAAACGACAGCTACAAAAACAATACAGGAATAAACAGACTACCTTCCACATAAGCTCCAAGGTGAGTAGGTACTTGCCCTATTCTAATGATTACTAATTTCTATCTAATAATTTAATTAGTCTTATATCCCATATAAATGTGAAAACATTTATAATCAGAACATACCTCTCCAAACAGAAAAGCACCCAAAAAGCTTTATTATTATTCTTTATCTATGCATTGATGTATAGTCACCACAGACTCCCTTGAGTTAGAATTGTGATGTCATGTGGTACTAGAATCAAATCTGGGTCTTCGACAAGAGCTATCTCTCCAGCCCCTGAAAAAGGTTTAAAATTAATTAGATGCCAGAAATCTCACCTCTTTTTGCCAGTATTTTATTTTTGAGTTATGTTCAGAAATGTGGCCATCTATCTGCTCAAGTTTTAACTTAATACTAAGTGCATCTTTCTGAAGAGCGTGCTCATTTTCTTGAATAACTTTTAGTTCCTGAAGTAGATTACGATGTTCTTTCTGGATTTCTGGTAAGGATGTCTAAAAACCAAGAAGTGTGACAAATACCTTGTCAAACAGGCATTTTTACATTAGTCATTATTAGCAGTTCCTCTTCCTATCCCACTTTAATAATTTTAATTCACAGAAAGTTTAAGTTCACAGTTAAGAAAACTTTTACAACCAACATTTTAATTGCTTCAAATGTCATCTACCCTGTAGAGAAACATCTTACCTCTGCAGCTTTTGTATTTTTTATGACCTCTTCTGCATTGTCTTCAATATTTTTTAGTTCTGTTTTTAAGTCATTTATTTCTTTTTCAGTGTCTTTTATTTCTTTCTCTGTGTTGCAAACAGAATCCTGTGCCTTTTTAAGATTTCTAAAAAGCAAAGACAATTTATTATTGTGTTTTAATTGAACCATCCTTACTTTTTTATGCTTATACAAATACTTGTAGTCTGAGTTGTATGTTTTATTAAAATTCCATAGAGCTTAATAAAACCCTCTTATGTATGCTTCTAAGTAGACTTTGAGGTCACCACCTCAAATATTACAAACTCCTGACATTCAACAAGTTTGTTTCAGACATATTTCTTTGAACTCAGAGATCAGCCTGACTCGACTGAGTTTGGGACTCTCGGGGATTACAGGTGTATGCCACCATGCCCAGACAAGTGAGTTGAATCCCCCTCCCCCAACTCACTCACACACACTTTCTGCTCCTAACAAATGATTTAGTAGCTCCTTAACTTTAGCCAAATCATTCAACAGATAATAACACAAACTTTAAGAAATAATCTTAAAAAGATTTGATTTATAGCTCATTCTTACCACTTCTTGTTTTTCTTAAGACCTAGCTCTGCTACATCTACTCTTCCTTGAATAACTGGGTTATGATCTGTAACTCCAGCTTTTCTAAGGCATACATGTTTACCAGTTTGTTGTGTGCATGTGTTTTTAAGTTGGAGACAAATAATAAATGTTCATTGTAAACGTTTTTCTTTTTGAAAAGTTGCTTGGCAATGGCAGCTAAGTTTAATAGATAACATCCAAGAATGCAATGTTAAATACTCCTCCGCATGTTCAATTAGGGGTGAGGGCAGACTGGGGAGTCCACTGCACCTGTCAGCAGTCTTGATTGCAACCTGGGCTTTGGTAATAGCAGAAGCACATTCATCCAGCTGCTTATTTATTGTGTCAAGTTTGTTTTGTTGGGCCTTGAGTTTTCGATTGTTGATATCTATGATGGTATCATGTAGCCGTTTAATCTCAGCTTCAACTTTACCAGCTTTCTCAGCCACAGCATCATATTCTGAAATTAAATAATAAAACAGCCAAACTCACTTTTCTGTACTATGAGTAATACTTAAATCCAATACAGGGTGTGAAATATCAGGGAAAAGACCTAAAACACTTAAAACAGGAATATTCCAACACACAACGTTAAACTCTGGTTAAGCTGTTGATAACATTTCTTAGTGATTTTACATTCTCACCGTTTCTTAAAGTACTTCACTGAATACTGATGACTCCATGCCTTTTGCCCTAGGACTAGCCTTTTTCAGGTCTAGAGAAGCTGGGTGTTTTCTCTTTTTTAACTAAACAGTCCTCTCCACAGTATAACAAAGTGGAAGACACAAGATGATCTGGTGGATTTTCCTGATCTAAAGACACTTCCTGGGTCAAATCAGCCAAAGATACTGTGCAATGTAGAAGGCATGAATGATGAACTGATCGGCTTCTGCTGGCAAGTCAGTACCTTAGTATAAGCAGTAATTAGTAATGGGGACAACATTAGGTGAAGTACATGCTTGTTGACAGTTGCAGTGACACATTCTTAATTTGAAAAGTAAAAAGGACAACAGTTTACTTTTAAACATACCTTTTTTGAAAACATTAACATTTTCTTCGAGCAGTTTCTGCTGCTTTTTATCAGGGGCTGTTGTAAGCACATTAGCTTCCAGCTCTTTAATTTGTACACATAAATATTCTTCTTGTTCTGATAAACCCTATAAAAATAATTTAGCATTTATGGTCAATACTTTAACTTAGTATGAGTAAATATTTCTTTGAACACTGAATTTTGAAAAAATGTAAGACTACAAGGTGAATGACAGAAATCATCAATATAAAACACAGACGATCAGAAAACACAATGTGTACGGATTCCTTATAAAGGTCGTGAGTCAGCACCATGGTTTGGACAGTTTGGTATGAGGCAAGAAGTGCTTTAAAGCAATGATGAGTACAACTAATTATAATTTCAGGAACCTATCTTAATAGAAGTAATCAGATGTGTACACGAAGACGTAAGTGTAACTGTAATGTAGCCGTGTACATAGCACAGAAAAACTTGAAATAAAGCAGATAAATCAAAAACAGGAATTTCAGATATTAAGCAAAGTTACTTTTTGTATTGTATATATATATGTATAATGTATTTTATACATTAAAAAACTACATATACTCCCTACACAAATGTGTAGATATCCATAAATATATTACATGCAACTAAATTTTAAAAATTGAAGCTAAACATCATAGTTGAAGTTTATGATTTAGATATTGACAACTGCCTTAAAATAGCAACAACTGGTTGTCAGGCACAAGGGTGCAGCACATCTTTAATCATAATCAAACGGATGTCCAAGTTCAAGGCCAGCCTGGACTACAGAATTCTAAGCCAGAACTACATGGTGAGAAGCATATTTCTAGAGTGGGAAATAATAATTGTATTTTACATTTCAATTGGAAGCAAACTAAAAATGCTTCTTTGCAATTGCTGAAATAAGTGTGACAGTCTCAGCTACTATTTATATGCTGACACAAACACAATACCTGGATGCTTGCAGTGAACTTTTCTAGTGTATTTTTCATTTCTCGTTCACTATGTCTTAATTTAACTACTGCTTCTTCATGCTGTACTTTCTGTTCTTGGATTTGCATTGCTTGTTTAGAATGCCGTTCCAACTGGGATTCCATCTTATTTACCTTCAAAGAAAAAAAGGAATACAATTTTCTCCAAGTGTCACACCCTACTTAAGTTTCTGCTATTAACACTGTGGTATGTGTAGCCTTGGCATACATAACAAGTGCCAGAGGACACCTGTGGGAGCTGGCTCTTCTATGGACTGAACTCAGGTAGTCAGGCTTTACAGGAAGGGCCTTTACCCACCCTTTGCCCTCTCAACAATCTCACCTGCCCTCCAAGAGTTCAAAGTCAGCTTATGAAATGAAAAAAACCTGGAGCTGAGGCAGCAGTTAAGAGCAGTTCCTGAGCACCAGAGTTTGATTCCTAGCTACAATATAGTGGCTCACAACCTCCAGTAACTCCAGTTTTAGGAGATCCAATACTCTCTTCTGGTCTCCTGGGACACCAGGCATGCACATGGTATATTGACATAACATCCATTAACATAAAGAGGAAAACCCCAAGCTTCAAACATAAAGACAAGAATAAGAGCTATAAACAGTACGTGTGGATTCCCAGTGAGTGGGCTAGAAAGAAGTGAGCACTGTCTGGATCATGCTAACCTCTTCTACAGAGATTTCATCAATAACGGAAGAACCCATTCTTCCTTTCATGACTCTGCTTCCACCACCAGTCATTGTACCTGGGGAACATGACAAGCCAGTTTTAAATGTCTTATTCATGACTGAAAAAACAAATACCAAGCCCAACCAGTAAGGAAAGAACCCAACTTACCTGACTGTTCTATGATCTGGCCCTGTAGAGTTACTACTCTCCATCGTCTGTCTTTTTGATATGCTACTCTTGTAGCTTGATCCAAATTGTTAGCCACCAAGGTATCTCGTAAAGCAAAGTAAAAAGCTTGGCGGATTTCCTCATTTTTTACTTTAACTAAATCAAATAACCGAGGAGTATTTTCAGGAGTTTGAATTTTGCTCATTTTTTTGGCCCACACTGCCATCTAAAAGTTAAAAAATTGTGCATATAATAAAACAATGTTCTCTAGGTATTATAACCCTAAATAACATTTTGTTGTTTTTGAGACAGGGCTTCCCTTGCTGTAGCTTTGTAGACAAAATTCACAGAAATCCAGCTGCCTCTTGCTCTCGAATGCTGGGATTAAAGGCATGTGCCACCACTACCCAGCTCCTAAAGAAAATCTTACCATGGTATTAAATTCCTCCTCGGTATTAATTTTATATCTATCTATACAGTATCAACACACAACTTGAAGACAAATTTACCACTAACACCTCGAAATGCATTAGACATTTAAATGTAAAAGCAGAAATCTATAAAACTCAGAAACATCCAGCATTCATAGCCCTACCACTTGGAAGGCAGAGAGAGGAAGACTGCTCCAAGTTCATACCAAGTTTTAGGTTATCCAAGGATATATTAGCAGGTCCTTGTCTAAACACATGTCTACTATCCAAAAAGCTAAGGAAAATCACTGTTAATTAGGTCTTTTGTGCTTCAAAGTAAACAATCAAGAAAGTCACAAATCGTAGGTTTAAATGAAAACATATTTTAAAAGATGCACCTGACAAGAGACATGTATATACAATTTAAAGGGCTTTTACATAAGTCCAACAAAACAAATGAATGAAATAAGGCTAAGGTTTCAAACACATTTTCCCCCAAGAAAGATAAATGATTAATAAGCACAAAGTATGTTTTTAATAGTAGTCATTAGGGAAATGTAAATGGAAGTAGTAGATATCACTTTACGTCTATGAAGATGAACTGTGATAAGATAAACCATATGATCCAGCAATCAACTCCATCCCGAGGTATGCACTTACATTCACACAAAATTCTGTGCATCAATCTTTGCTATGGCACTACTGTTAAGGCAATCAAAAAGTATAAACAAACCAGAACAAAGAAAAATGAATGATAGGAACATGTCAATGTTTGCAGCTGAGGGTGGGGTAAAAGAATGTGTGGAGTGAGTGTTAGTGCCTAGGGAGTGATAAAAATAGTCTGGAATAAGATGATAGCCACTCATCAGTAAATTTGTAGATATAGTGAAAATAATTGAGTTCTACTTTAAAATACAATTATACAACATATATCTCAGTAAAGGTTCTATGAAGAAAACAGTGGTTAGCGATTGAAGTTAGAAACTAACAGTCAGGTGGTCCAGCACACACACATACTCCCACTCATCAAGGAGGAGGAGTTCCAGTCCACCCTCGTCTACAGAGTAAGGTCCAGGACAGCCAATCTATACAATACGCTACCACTGGAAGTTTTTAGTGAAGGCATTACAAAGCTTACCTTTTAACATCCAAAAACATGTACACACAGAAAATAATTTTAAAAAAAGAATTTAAGGGTAAATAATGAAGAAAAATTAGAAATTCTAAGGGAAAACTATATGGCACCTCAAAGTTAAATTATAGGAAGCTTATTATGAATACTTACCTTATCCAAACCTATAAAAGTTGCAACTCCAATATTATGTTTTTTAAGGAAGTTTACACATTCTTGGGCTGTATCAATAGAATCAACAACAATGTAGTCCAATGCATGACAACAGGATGAAATAGCAATGTCATATTTTTCATCAATAGCTCCTAAGTCTCCCTAGTAATGAAAAGGAATAGAAAATTAATTTACAGTTAAATTAATAGATCATTAAATGGATCTTTTCATTACTATTCAGATTTGACCACTTTTCCCTACTTCTTTTGGTTTCTGCAGCCGAACACTGCCCGGGACCTCTTGTACAGTGGTACATGTTTCCAAGTTCTTCAATGTTATTTTGATTCTTAATGGAAGACTAATAAACTAGTACACTTGGTTTAAAGAAGCATTTAATTTTTAGTTTACAATGTTCCCTTCTTATGCCAACTATCCTTCCCTCTCTGTAGGAGACCCAGCAGAGACTAATGTGTGCTAAGCAATCATTCCACCACTGAGCTATATCCCATGCCCTACAATCTCTATTATAATCTACCCTTTAGTGCTTATGACTACGCAATGTGAATTTTCATTGGGCACAGGATGTAAGAACTGTCTTATTTCATGAAATGTATAATGTAGATATAAGACCTAAAAAATAAGCTAAACAAAACTTTATAAAAGTTATTCAAGTAAGTAGATATGAATCAATCTATTAACATCAAATAATCAGGATCAATTTAAGAAAATAAGGTAGGAGCCATCTAATATCAGATATAGACACAACCATGCTGGTTAAATTCTATTTGTCCTTCCAAATCATTCTGTTTCCTTCTTCAGAAGGCTAATAGGAAACCCACCAACTGTATGTACTCAGGTTTCAGTTATGGTTGCAGGGCAAGAAATGAATAGAGTGAAAAAATATATATATTTGTGTGTGTATACATAGGTTTATTTTATTTTTTAAGTTTTCTTGTGTGGTGTCAAGTGCCTACCTAGCACTTGGGAAATAGAAGACATCAGAAGTGCAAAGTCAACCTTAGCTACAGTTGGTTTAAGGCTAATCAGAGCTATATGAGACCCTGGCCCATAGGACTTTTCTAAGTAAAACGTAATCTACTTACCAATCGTCCATATATTCCTGGGATCCTGCCTGATTTTTTTTCTTGAATTATTGCATCCAGTACTTTGCCCCTACTTCGATTCATTGCTAAGGAACTCTTTGCTTCTTCAACTTTTTGGAAAAGATCATGAACTAAATTTTTTAAATTTATTTCTTCTTGTGTCAATTTCTGAAGTTCTTTTTCTTTCTAAAAGTGAGAAGATGAAACCTACAAGCATTTGATCTTAAATACCCTCAGAAGCAGCAGAAAACTACTTATGTTCCAACAACAATAATAAGTGAGGCCCCTAAATAACACCGAGCTTCCATATTGCCATTTTGGCCTGGCTTTGAAAATATGAATGAGTCTCTCTTATTTTAAAAGAAGCATAAATTATTTGGCTCAATTTAAGAGGGGACCCAGATTTCTTAAAGTATCTATGGGTATAAAAATCCCAGTAGATTTTTCTCAAGTTCTGCCCTAAACAGAACCAAATCCAGGAACTGGATTCCAGGGTAAGTATAGCTAGGCAGTTCTGTAATCGTTGTCTTTTTGGCTAAGAAAGGCCTAGTTCCTAAATAAGAGAGGGAAAAGATGATGGGGATAGCTGTCAACCAGGGGAATCACACACCCAAACTTAAGTTTCTCAATTTTCAATTTAGAAACCACCATCTTTCTCCTACTGCTATTCTCCTCCTCTATTACTTAGGACCCAGGCATAGAGCAAAAAGTTCAAATTACAGAGGAAACAATCTAAAAAAAAAGAAAAAAAGAAAAAAAAAAAAAAAAGAAAAACAAACAAAACAAACAAATCACTAGAAATATTTACTGGACACAATTTAATTTACATTTAAAATTTACACATCGGGAAACTTCCTGATGATCAAACAGTATAAATTTACTAAAAATTTAAAAATATTTATTTTTAACTATGTATACCTGTGTGTGTCTGTGTGTGGGTATGTACAGGTATCCCTGGAGTCCAGAGAGATTATCAGAACCCTGGAGCTGAAGTCACAGGTTGTTATATGAGCCACCCAGCGTGGGTGTTGGAACCAGTCTTTTATAAGAGCAGCAAATACTTGCATCTGCTAAGCCATCTTTCCAGTTCCTCAAATAAAAATGTCGGGGGTCTAACTGAGTATAAACTTTGTCAAGAAATTAAACAAAACAAAAAACCCCCAAACTTTGTTACTTTTCACATATCTTTATGTAAGTTACCTTCACTTATGTATTTAGAGAAACATTTTTTTTTGAGGGAGGAAACTGGCTAGCTTGGATCTATTATGTAGCTAACACTGGACTTAAACTGATCCTCCTGCTTCAACCTCTCAAATGCTAAGATTATATATTCATACCAACATTCCTGGTTTTATAAGGTACTAGGGATAGGTAAGCAATCTACAAACTGAGCTTCATATCCAGCCTGAGAAGTCTGTATCATTATTCCCATGAGACTGTGGCAGTGGTTGTTTGTTTTTGGAGACAATAGTAACTCTACTCCCATTCTCATATTCATACTCCCTCCCTCCCTCCCTCCCTCCCTCCCTCCCTCCCTCCCTCCCTCCTTCCTTCCCTCCTTCCCTCCCTCCCTCCCTCTGTGACATATTAGGGATGGAACCCAGGCCTTGTACATGCTCTACCCACATTCATAACTCCAACTAATTGTCAGTAAGTTCAAATACTAAAATGCTTTCTCATTCAAGATTATGTTGAGAAAAATTTCTATATGACAATCACAGTAAACTTGGACATTAAAAACAAAACAAACAACAAACCCCTAGATATAACTCTAGAGATGACATGTAGATGAAATATAGACGTAATTTACCTCCTTTAATTCTTGCTGAGTCTGAGGGAGTTTTGTGTTTATATCCTTGATTGCAGCTTTCCTTTCCTTGAGCGTCTCAGAAGCTGTAATTAAAGCTTCCTTTGCCTTACTTAATTGAGACACTGCTGTATTATGTCGACTGAGATAGATATCAAGTTCTGACTGAGCGACTTCCATCTTTGAACGTGCTTCATTTACTGACTTGTTAAAACCCATAAGTTCTTTTTCTTGAATCTATTAAAATACGAGTTCGTTAAATATGAGATATATTTTCAAGCTTAGATTGAAAATTGTACTTCTTGAGTCAATTTAAGAAAGGAAGGTCTACAAATAGAGAACTATTAAAGAATAATTAGTATAAGTGGAATAGATTAAAATAGTCCACGTATAGTTTCCATATACTCTATCCGTTGTCTTTTCCTAATGTCATGAGTTTTGTGAAGCTGGCATTAGCATGCTCATTTCTGAAACAAAAATGTAGCAATTAGGGAAACATTGGACTTACATCTAGATTTCATATTGTTTCTACATTAACAGGTATAAGAACTATTCACAAAATTCCTTCAAATGTACTTATGTTGAAAAATCTGCATTATGGGAAGATTCCATTTCAATTCCATTCAGTTTTATCATTTACAAGAGTTAACGATACATAAAAAAAAAACCCTCACTGTACATTAAATAAGAAACTTGAATGCACAGGACGACTATATGTTGAAGTATTTAACCTCACATTTCCTACAATTACAAATTTTTCTCTTTCAAAAAAAAAGGAGGAGTCAAAGATTATAGAGCAAAGCTTTAGGTATTATAAACTCAAAGGTAAAACAGTCTGAGACAGTCTTTTTGTGTAACACAGCTACACATCTAACGGCTGACTCACACCTACCTACTTCAGCCTGCTAGGTAGCTGACGTTACAACACAGGCATGTAATTACAACACAGGCACGGAGCATTGTCCTTGGCCTAAACTTATTCTGAGAAGTTCACCTTTCCTGTTATTGCAAAAACAGTCTTCAGGTTAGGAAGAAGTCACCAAAGCCATCACTAACAGACTCTTTACCTCCTTTTCTTTCTGAAGCCCCTGTGTTTCCTGTTTAAGGCTGTCCATGACCTCTTTTAACTTTTTTTCTTCTTTTTCTCTTTCTTTCTCAAGAGAATTGTTCCTAGTTGTTGTCTCATTTATGATATTCTTACTCTTGGCAGGTATACTTTTCAGCTCTTCTACCTGAGATTATGAAATAGATTAAGGTTATAAAAATAAATTCTGGAGGGTACTCAATACTAATAAATGTACCTAAACAACAAAGTATTTCTTAGGATCTCTATTTATAGTTATCTAGCGACAACACACTGAATTAGCTTTGTTTGTTCCCTCCTTCTACCCAATCCTAAGATCTTTAAGAACTTTCAACTGTTCAGAGGCACTATGTAGAGTTAAGATTTTTATCCAAAATACAATCTGGTAGTAATCACAAACCAACCTTTTATTCCTGAAAACAAATGCTTTCAGGGCTGGAGAGCTGGCTCAGCAGTTAGGAGCACTTGTCACTCTTCCAGAGGACCAGTCCCTTTACCCAGGTGCTTACCACTGCCTGTTATTCAAGGGAGATCCAATATCCTTTTCTGGCACACTCGCACACATATAATTAAAAACCTTAAAAAGCTAAGGGCTGGAGAGATGGCTCAGTGGTTAAGAGCACTGACTGCTCTTCTAGAGGTCCTGAGTTCAATTCCCAGCAATCACACGGTGGCTCACAAGCATCTGTAATGGGATCTGATGCCCTCTTCTGGTGTGTCTGAAAAGAACAATGGTGTACTCACATACATAAATCTTAAAAAAAAAAAGCTAAGTCTTTGTAGAATTTGAGCATTATTCCATATCATTTCTGTTTTCCAGTATGTTAAGCTATAGTAAGTACATTTGGAAAATGCTTAAAGGTCAAGTAGAACCCGAGTCTTGGGTGTTGTGTATTTATATCTGGTAAAGCTATGAACAAAGCTTGAGAGAGAGACACCAAATTACTTAGCTGTCAGAAACAATTTTTTTTTTTTGGGTTGTTTTTCTTCTAATTTTATGTGTACAAGTGTTTACAGAAGGTCTGTTTGTACACATGCATGCAATATGTGCAAAGGACAGAAGAGGGCATCAGATCCGCTGAGACTGGGGTTAATACACAGCTGTAAGTTGACATTGAAGGTACTGGGAATTGTATGCAGGTCTGCCGCAAGAGTAGACAGTGATCACTAAGCTACCTGTTCAGGCCACAAAATTAATTTTTAAAATTTTAACTCCAGATAGCAAACTCTTTGCTTTTGTAGAGGCAGGTATTATTTTTAAAGTTTATGGGGAATGTTCAGACTGCTCAGTGAGTAAAGGCATTCACCACCAAGCCTGATTACCTATTTGATCCTTGAGACCCACAAGATGAAAGGAGAGAAACCAACTTTTTCAAATTGCCCTCTGACCTCCAGATGCATGCATAGCACACATGTGCTATGTGCCGGCATACAAGTAAATAATGGGGAGGGTGATGCATGGTTATTGTGATTATTTTTAAAAACTCTGTAATATCTACTAAAAGAAATATCTTTAGTTGGGGCTGAAGAGATGGCTCAGCACTTAGAAGCACTGATTGCTCTTCCTGAGGACCTGGGTTCATATGGTAGAGCTCACAACTGTCTGTAGTCCAGCTCCAAGTGATTTCACACCCCCAGAGACATATACAAGTAAAAATACAATACACATAAAATAAAAATAATTTTAAAAAAACCTTTAGCCATCTAGCACTCAGTAGGCAAAGAGAGGAGGATCTCAGTGAGTTCAAGGACACAGCCTAGTCTACATAGGGAGTTCTAGGCCAGCCAGGGCTACTACATAGCAAGACGTCATTAAACAAACAGAAACACAAAACACCTAAACACCCTTTTAAATTACAATTTTAGAAATAATAAAATTACCACTAGCATCAAAATAGTATTGGTGATTAGGTGAATGTTCCCCCAACAACATTATCAAGTTTTAAAACTCAACGGATAGAATGTATCCCTTGGGAGAAATTGTGTTCAGGTATAAAATAGTTTACATTAAGCATCCTAATTCATTTTCTTAGGGAATCAAAGCCAAGTGAATTTGGGAAAAGAACTAGATCTTGTACTTAAGACATGAAAAATTCAGAATTTCTTCTAATACCTACCTTTTCTTTATCTTTTTGAAGTTGTTTCTCCAATTTTTTGGCTTTACTTGTAGAATGTTTTAATTTTTCCCTAACTTGAACATCTTCCAAATCTAGCTGTGTAAATTTTTCTTTATTTTGTTCAATAAATTTTGTAACTTTATTGAGCTTCCTATCAAAGAGAGTAAATGGTCAGAGATACAATCTTTCTGATATACTTCATCTACAAACATGTCAAAGCTTTTATAATTAAAATCTTAAAACTTCCAAGCTGATGTCCACTGATAGTTGAAGACCTTTTCTTTTTGATCATGAGAGCTATCTTGTGTTTCTAAGCTGGAAAAAAAATACTGTGGTATTATTTATTTTACCCCCCTGAGATAGGGTTTCTCTCTGTAGCCTTGGCTGTTCTGGAACTTGCTCTGTAGACCAGAGCTGGCCTTGATCTCAAGAGGCCCGCCTGCCTCTGCCTCCCAAGTGCTTTAACTAAATCTAGGCTCATTAAAAATTTGTCCATGAAAGTAAAAATTAAAGAAATAAAACTCACTTAAATCAAAGATACTGTTGTCTCTGAAGGTTGGCACAGAGTGATAATTTTTAACGTCAATCTAAAATAACCAAAATTTGATTTCTAAATTAAATTTGTAAACCATTAGGACTAGTGGGTCAGATAAAATGCTTGTGGCTTAGCTTTGGGTGTTACTAGGCCAGCAGAGGAACAGCATACCCTGCAACAAGACACCAAAGTTGGGGAGCTGTGACAATGAGTTCAGTGCAGGGTGGTGGTGCCTAAAAGAACTGATCTATCTCCTAGGAAATGTATTACATTCAATGTATTTGCAGTAAGTTTACATGTAGCCACATGAAAAATTGAATTTAAATACTCAATACTTTCTCAGAGATTATTACTTTTCTATATCCTTTACAGCTGAATTCTTAGCTTTCATTTCATTGGAAAGCACATTGCTCTTTTCAGTAATTTCTTTAGTATCTTCATGAATTTTTTCCTTTTGAGTCTTCATTTCAGCAATTCTATTTTGTAGATCATAACTAGAGGGGAAAATCAGAGAATGTAAAATGCCATTAGTAAAACCAGCTGCTTCTAAAATATCATCAATTTATAGCAATTTATGGGGGTGATTGGTAGGACCTCTGGGTTAAGGCTAAATAGAATTTAAGAACAAAATTGACTCAGTTAATAAATTAGATCTAGCATATGAATTCAGTAGTGTATGGCAGTGTCTCATGTTTTTGTTTTTTATGATTTCAGTTTCTTGTGGTCCACCCTTGTCATCTGAAAATATTAAATGGTAATTACAGAATAAGCAATTTTAAATCGCACACTGACTAGCACTATTAATCTTTCCTTTTATTCAGTATAGTAACATTGTATATATCAACCTTATAGTCACTTAGTAGCCTTACTGGTTATTGAGATCAACTATACGGTATCACCATGCCTTTGTTCAAGTAACTCTTATATTTCCTAATAATGCAAAAGGCATACACGAGAGAAGGGGCTGAGGAGATGGTTCAGTAAGAACATTTGATTTTTAAGCATGAAGATCTAAGTTTGGACTTCCTGCATCCACGTAAAACTGTACAGCAGCATGGCTAAGTGTGATGTTATCAGCACTGGGGTGGGGGCACAGTGGTACAGTGGCAGAAATAGGAGGATCCCAAGAGCTTTGTGGCTAGCTTGCCTGGCTGGGTCAGTAAACTTCTGCTTTAGGTAAAGACCATATAAGGGAATGAAGTGAAGAGGGAGAGAGAAAGGTAGCTACATCTTGCTCTGGCTTTTATATGCACACACATGCACATGTCCATGTCCACCAAAACCCCCAAACCAAACCAACCAAACAAAAACCCACCACAGAATAGGGAGATAGTTCAGAGATTAGAAGTGCTTGCAGAACAAACCTGATGACCCGAGTGTGAGATCTGGAACCCCCTAGAGGAAGTCGTCATCCTATCTGAATGAGTTAGTACTCACCTACCCTTGCACAGTAACTAAAACAAAAGAAAAACCACACGAAAGGGCAGATTTAACTGTGACGTTTTGGCACTTCTATAGGACATAAATGAAAATAAATAGTATATTTAAAGATTTGATACTACCTGTGATTTCTACTAGGTTCTAAATATTAGCCCTTAATAAGGGGGTTAACTGCATGCAACATGTGTCCCCACTCTCACTATTCATAAATGGTATAAACTACCTTTCACTTTAAAACACAACACTAAAATCTGAGTACTTAAAGACTTTAGAAAACTGTAAGCATTCACAATATTATAAGGAAAAAAAAGGCTTTGCTGCTTAGACATGTATAAAGTTGACCAGAGTACTTACATGTAGTACTGACAGATGTGATTCTTTTTCTTAAATATTTCATTTTCCAGGGTAAGGAACTCAATGGCTATGTTTTTCTCTCCTTCTAGTGCATCCTTCTCTTTTTCTACCATTTTTACTCTGTTTAACTACAAACATTAAAGATTTAAAACATTTCATATGTAAAATCAATTCGAAACAAACACTAAATAAAAGCATCTCATGCAAAGGTTAATAGAAAAATAGAGGGTTCGATAAAAAAAGTTCTGTAAGTATAAACTATAAAACAGTATTTAACTTAGTAATTCAGTTACCTGCAAATAAGATGCCCCTCCCACCCCCTTTGAGACAGGGATTCTCTGTTGTAACCCTGACTGTCCTGAAACTCAATCTGTAAACCAGGCTAGCCTCAAGATCTGAGATCTGCCTGCTGCTGCTTCTCAAGTACTGGATTAAAGACATGTGCAACTTACTGCCTGGCTAATAAGACAGTCTTCATCGGCAACAAATGTCATTTACCTTTTCTCCTCTGTGTTCATTTAATATTTCAACTCTCCGACACAAGACTTTAATCGGTTCATTTAGCCGTCCACAGCCAATTATATCTTCTAAATACTCAAGCATACCCTCATCGTGTTCAGTCTGGCCTTTTGGTTTCATCATAGCAATCTGTTCAACTTCACCCTTCAAGAGAGTCACATTCATACTCATTGTATACATACAGCAGCTCAATCTCTTCAGTGAGAACAGGGTAATCCCAATTAAAGGATACACATCAAGTAGGTTAAGGATATTTTATGCAAGAGGTCTAAAATCATATATAATATATATTTAATACATACCCTCATCTATAAACAAGATGACCCATCTAGTGTTTTCAAGTAAATAAATTTTTCTGTCAAGCACAATTTGGTATACTACCAATTATTATTAACAATTTGCTAATTAGTTCTCATTCTAAAAGAATGTTTCAAAACATCTTTTCATGAATGTGCATAAGGAACCTGACTAAGTACTTATAGTTTCACTCTATATAGCAATCTAATTTCTCTATAAGCCTGATATAAGTTTAACAAGGGACCTACTTCATAAAAGATGACTAAGTGTTCTGATTTTTTTCACCTGAGAGTCTTAAATGGGAAAGGAAATTATCTTTCCCTCTAAGTACCCTGATTAGGGACAACAAATAGCATTGTTACTGCCATGCAGGAAATCTTCTGTTTGTAATCAATCTATCAACTTTAAACTGTAATTAAAATCTTTCATTACTTAAAAAGGAAAAAAAAAATCAACAAACAAAACCCTACAAAGTAGCACTATGGCTGCTTTTCAGGTAACCTATTAACTTGAGTGAAGACAATTCTGTAGGTCTTTTGTTCTGTAAGCATTGTAACAGCAAAGGAATAGGCAAGTAAACGGGATGTCAGGGACAGACTTATTCTTAGCTAAGTGGCAAAAGAAAAATTACATGTTAAGATATTTTAGTGATTCAATTTTTATCAGTGTATATGACTGAACCTTAAAAATTAAGCTAAAATTTTAAAATTTACTCTCTGGCAGGTGAACTTTGTGTTGATTTTTAAGACGGGTTCTCTAAGCAGCCTACGCTGCCCTTGACCTTGAACACTGTCACTGCCTACCTCGTGCTGGATTCAAGGCATGCACCATCAAGCCATGCTAACAGGTGCTCTTTTTAAGTTTTATGCAGGATCATAGTGCCAATACTCTGATGATCTAGCAGCACCACATGACCACCAAGTAGAGTGAAACTGTAAACCAAACTGCCTGTATGCATGCTAACCCTACAGTACATAGGTATTTATGCAGAGTACTTTCCTGTCAGCTCTCAAACCCTTGCATCAACAATCTAAGTTTAGTCAGAATCCAAACCTCAAGTATGCCCAAAGCCTTGGATTATAGTAGTTACTTTAGTCACTGAGAACACATATCCTAATATATTATCAAATTCATGTTGAATATCTAAATGTTTATTTTAAATGAATAAAATAAGAAAAAATATGCCAAAATAATCCATATTTGAGTCAAATGACCACAAAGTATTAAGTCTACTTTTTTAACTAATCAAAACCTGAGATCCAGAGAAACCATACACACAAGTAAAAATATTTGGATAGTACCACATGTTTCTTGCCTAAAAAATTTTTGGAAGGTGTATATAGTTATGAAGAAGCAATCAAGCTTGAGAGAGAGCATGATAGTTGTTTCCTTTTGTTATTTGCTCCTTTCAAAATAAGATGAAGGATGCAGTGCTGATTTCCTCCCACTCCAATCAAGTTGCTGATTAAAGACAAGTTCATTTATAAATTAAAATAATTCTATTTCAAATCTCATGGGATAATGTTTTAAATTGTATTATACTGTATTCTGTTCTTGTTTTCCTTTGAGACAGGGTCTTTCTCTGTAGCCCTTGCTGTTCTGGAATTGCTATGTAGACCAGGCTGTCCTTGAACTCACAGAAATCTGCTTGCCTCTGCTTGTTGAGTGCTGGGATTAAACTCAAGCACTACCCCAACCGGCTATTGCATTTCTTTAAAGACTAGACAGTGAATGAATAAGGCACTGTTAGGTCTTTAATTGAAAAAAGAACTCCTGTGGCTTAAAAAAATCATTTTATTATCTTATGTATGGGTTGTAGTGTTGGCAAGTATGTCTATGTGCCACATATAAACAAGCAGTGGCCCCAGAGAACAGAAGAGGTAGCAGATCCTCTGGGACTGGAGTTAAAGATACTTGCGACTACTCTATGCTCTCTACTATTTTCCATTTTATGCCATCTATTGTGTAATCTGTGGAGTGACAGTAAAAAGTTTTTTAAAAAAACCTAGCTCATGTGAAATATTTTAAAGTAGTAAACTTAGTATATTTCTGAAATAATTAAAAACATTTTTTAAAAATTGTATGTTTATATGCCCACATGAGTACAGATGCCTATGGATTTCAAAAGAAGGTGAAGAATCCCCCAGAGCTGGAGTTACAAGCAGTTGTAAACTGGACACTGAGAACCAACACCAAAGATATCTCTCACCACCCAGAAAAAAGTATCATCAATTTGAATTTAAAAGGGATACTCTTTCATACCAAGGTTACAAACCACAAACACTAACAGACACAACAGACATTTCATGTTGTCATGTCTTACCTGAAGCTAATAAAACTTCATACACCCGCAGATGAGAGTGCTGGGGCTGGGCATCTACAGCTTAAAAATCTAAGAGGATGGCAGCACATCCCCCAAACCCCAGGGAAGTGAAATAAGTCCTTCTATTTTCACTGAAATACAGGTAGAGAAGGGGTTGAAGAAATGGCTCAGAAGTTAAGAGCACTAACTGCTCTTGTAAAGGACTCAGGCTCAGTTCCAAGCTCTGACTTGGTGACTCACACATCCAGTTCCAGGGGTTCTGATGCCTTCCTCTGACCATCTTGGCACCAATTACACATGTGGTACACATGTGCACATGTAGGAAAAACTCTTATATACATTATTAGATATCAAACCAAGAGCCACATGTGTGCTAGATAATCACTACCATTGAGCAATATTCCAACCACTTGTGTTTTTTGCTTTGCCTAAATAACTTTCACTTTTCCTGCTTTTTAACTGCACTATCAGTTAACTTCTACCTTTCTCAAGTACATTTTACTTTAATTTTTCAGCAAAAGGACAAATAATCAAATTACTAACATTAATATCTGTTTAAAGTATACAAGTTAAAGAGAATGCTCTCATTTGTGGTTAGTTCTCAGATCTATTCTGGGTGCTTAGGGGCAGCTTCCTAGCTTGGTTTTCATAGCTGAGACACTGGATCAGATACCTTTGGAAAACTGAGGTATTATATTAACTCAAAAAAAAAAAAAATCCTATTGAAATTTAGTCACAGACTTACTCGCTTTTAATTTTTCTTTATTTCTACAGATTAAGAGACTACAACAAATACATTCATATGTTATGCCAACTCTAAAAGTATATTAAACACAAACAACTCAGATCGAAGTTAATCTATTTTCCAAAGTAGAAAACAGTAACAAAAATCATTTGTTTCACTTTGTTATAAAAGACGAAAACCATACAGAATTAAAAACTGACCAAATCAAAACTCTGCTTTTTAAGGAATTTACAAAACCACTTTTAACATAGGAATTTATTAATGTAACTCTGAAGGGTAACAGAAGCATAGGATTATCATTTCTCTAACCCAAATGGAACAAAATCATCACTAATGGAGCAAACCAATAAAATCTAGTACCTATGAAATATTACAGGCTAATAAAACCTTTCTTGTTTGGACCAATAGTCTTAAACATCACAAAGCCTCTCCTGTAACATACAAAACTATGTAAACCAAGGAAGGGTCAACCAACTATGTGACTACTTTTGAAGTATTCATGCCCATGTACCTGTCCATAAAGATAAGAAACAGCCTTTATCCAGTTTTAGACTACTAATCTTTGCACAGTGCCTCATTAGAAACATATTTAAATAGAGAGTGAAACTTGGATCTAGGTACTAGGGATGCTCACAGAAACACGAATCTATAAATAGTATAAAAGCCTTTTCAATTTCTAAAAATTAGTTCATTTTAATCTTAAAAATTTGCTTTTCCTAAATTTAATTACACTACAATATAATCATTATCATTGCCTCTGTATACTTATAACTTGGATGCTGACACTATCTTCAATTTTCTAGCCTCCCTAACCATGAGTAACATTGAAGACAGATGTTAGTGAGGAGAGAATGAAATAAAAGCTACAATACTACAGTACTACTTACCTTCACATGCTTTAAATCTTACTACTAGTTGAAGAATTAAAGATTTTGATAAGAAGATTTTGGTAAGAAGCTAAGAAAAACTCACAGAAACTACTTCCACTTTCAAATTTAATAGGATTCTGAGTCCTATCTAGTTGTTAAAGTTCTTATTTAAGGTCAACCAAAACAAACTGAATTTGTTAATTAGAATATTTAACTTAGTATTCTTTGGGAAGAATAGAAACATTTAATTTTGAGAGCAGACAAGGGTTCAGTCAGGAGGACCAATAGTCATCTTAAGTACTCTAGATGCAGGTTTAAATATAAACTTAAAAACTTATTTCTTTAGGAAATTACTTATCAGCTTCCTTGATTAGCAAATTATGTAGCTGTAAGTTGTACAAAAACTTAGTAAGACCTAAAATATAGTCTATTTTGTACTGGTATAAAACTGATCTCAGAATAAAATTAAGCCAACAGCAAAGAATAAACCAAAGATTAGTATAATTCCCTGCAAAATTGTTACCACCATTAAATTTAAGATTATAAAGGAATACAACTCTTTATCCAGTTAATTAAGCCAAATTTCTGAAAATGGAAGTCTACAAAACAGTACAATTCATTTAAACAAAGCAAAACATCTACAATGGTGTAAGACTACATCTATATAAATCGAAATCTTATTTGCATGCATATCTGCAACTGATTTTTTTCAATATTTATTTTTAAGTAACTCTGGTTTAAGTAAGTACTGTATATGCACTGTTCTGATAGTTAAGGAGTATTCTAGAAAATGATCATCTGTCTTTTATACTGTGTATGCTTCAAATAATAATAACCCCTTAAGAATATAGTGTAAAATTTGTGAAAATTATAAGGTAGTGGGAACACTTAGTTACTATAACAAAACATTTTCTGTCAAATCGAAACTCCAACCTTATTTTAAGACAGGTAGCCCGAGATACACCACATCAGCAGCTGTCTCTGCATAACAAGCAATCTCTCTTTTTAAATTTTATTTATGCTCTTAGTAGCTTGGGATAGTACAAAAAAAAAAAAAAATTTCAAAACAAAACAGAAGCTTAATAATACCTGACAGGGATGGGGAGATATATATATATATGACAAATTTTTCCTTTTGTTATACTAACAGAATATGCTTTTACTTCCATACTCACACCAAAAGTGGAAAAATAAATAAAAGGGAAGAAACAATAAAATAAATCTAATTCAAAAAAAAAAAAAAAAAAAAAAAAAAAAAAAAAAAAAAAAAAAAAAAAGAAAAAGAAAAAGAATACCAGGAACCTAATGTTTATACTTCTAAAAAAGACTTCTCTAAGAGTTGATACTAATAGTATTGGTTTAAGAAAGTAGGCCACTGTAAACAAATTAAACCCACCGTGAGTAAACCTTTATGCAAGTATAATAAATGTTAAATATTTTATCAGGTACCCAGGAAAATTTGTTGTGATATCAAGTATATGGTTTTTATGTTAAAAAAAATGACAATAAACAAAAGGGACAGACTATTCGAAGATTTTTATTTAAAATGTTAAAGGGAAACAACAAACAGAAATGAGTTGCTCTATCCCTGTCACACTAAAGCAGCACAATAATATTGGTGTTTAATATTGATTTCACTACGCCAATATTTACGTGCTGCTAGAGTGGAACAAGTATGTCAGACATCCAAACATAATAACACAAATGTGACGGTAACAATAGAATCTTGAATGAATTTCCTTAAATTTCTAGAGCAGCAAATAATGATTCGCATCTTGACTGTAGCATGTAAACCATGATGTGCTGCTACAGTACTTTAAGGCTCCAGAGACAGGACTCAGCGAACACAACAGCACCCTTTCAAGCTTTAGTATAAATCAAGAACAAGAACCTAGGAAAAAGTTTTAAACTTACCTGCAAGATTAAAAATCGATTATGGTCTAAATCAATCCCATGGCTTCTAAGAAGATTTCCAACATCTTTAAATGTCCTCTTCTTCCCACTTATATGATAGACAGAAGTATTATCTCTGTACGCTGTTCTAGATACATAGAAGTTGCTGTTAGGAAGGACTTCATAATCATCCCCTTCCTGTTTGTAGGAAAAACAGAACCAGAAAACTGTTGGTATTAAATCACAGGTTTGATCCAGATTTCATTTACTTTATACTGAAACTAATGCAATGGATTAAATATATTTTTTCTTGTATTCTTTAACAGATTCATACACATATATAATGAATTTTAGTCCTTTTCACCTATTACTAGTTTTATCTCCCCTGAATTAAGTATGACCATAAGCTGACAACCATTTTAAAATGAAATAAAAAATAAATTAGCTTTACAAGGCCTAGATACCTCTCCAAGTTGGTTTGTCAAAAATCTCTAAAAGTTTAAACCAAATAAATGAAAATTTCAGCCTCAAAGAAGCCAGAAAATATATCTGAATAAGAGCCAAGGAAGGTGATAAGAACCTCAAGAGTATCTACAACAACCCACTGTACTCAAATAACCTTGATGACTGGTTAAAAAGCTTCAGGAAGAAATGATTTAAGGAAAATATTAAGGGGAAATACTTTTCTGGTGGTGGTAATGTCGGGTGGTAATGTGAGTGAGTGTGTGTGAGTGTGTGCAGGAAGACAGGATTCCCTTTGCACTTTCCTGAACAGCATCTATCATTAATTGAAAGTAAAACAAATAAGAATTCACAATTATATCCTAATAAAGGAAATCAAACTATAAATCCATTTTTGAATTAAAGTTCATTTATTCTTAAAGGCTCTGTGTCATATTCAATTTTAGATGAATCAAACAACAGGTATTGGAATAATATCTGACTTATTGGCAATCTATTTTCTAACTCAAATGTACAACAGAATGAATTCAGAAGCAAAATTATGAGAGATGCTTTTATGTAATTACATTTCTTTATATTTAAAACACTTCCACCAGCATCCAATCATCTGTTACTTTATCATGTGCATTCATTTTTTAAGGTTCTTTCCAGTTGCTTTTTGAATCATGGATTTTCTAAGCTAATAATTAAACAGATGCCTATCTCCTACCATTTCAAAAAGAGCTTGGTAGTTTAGACCTTAAAAAATTTCATCTCTCTCACACACACAGCTACTAATTATTACATTTTAAAAATTAAAATGTTTATCCTAAAGCAAAAAAAAAAAAAAAAAAAAAGTATAACTCTTCAAATGAAGCCCATATTTATAGTGAATGAATGCTTAGTTAGCACTCAGGGTCCTCTAAATCAGTCTTTTTCCAAAAAGTTGAAGTAAATATGGACACAAAAGCAAAAAACATTTCTTTTGCTTTAATTACACACAAATGTAAAATAAAGAACAATTCAGGTCTACAATAACAAAATGTGGCATGTTTCCTTTTCTTGCTTTGAAGTTGCAAACAGAAAATAATCTTACCTTATCAATTATCTTTTGAAAATGAACTTCTACAGTACAACTCTGAATATCCTTGTGTTCATCAGAATTATGGATCAGTACTGACAACTTTTTAGACCTTATTTTTTGTGCTCGATAGCCAAACACAAAAAGCATGGAATCAATAACATTGGATTTTCCACTGCCATTTGGTCCAATGATACAGGAAAAGCGCTGCATAAAAGCAAATTTTTAAAAAATTTAAAGTCATAGTTATGCTAATTTAAATTACTCCATAACTTAATTTATAGTAACATAACTTAATTTATAGTAAAAATTTCAAAATTTTCATCATTAGAAGATAAATACTTTTTGGCTCTTTCTCGTTAGAAATAAAAGCAGTTTATTAAGAAAAGGAAAGCATTCCAAGAATGGGAGTGAGCTAGTGATCTAAAGAAAAAGTATGAACTCCAAAACTCCAATTTGAGTTTTTTTTACATCATGTTCTTCTCTAGCACAAGCTTTACCATCTTAAATGAAACCATATTCAAATTCTAATCCCAACATTTTACAGAACTCATTAGCACAGTCAATCAGAAAACATTCCCTTCTAACAAAAACAGAGTCCATTCAATATGCAAACATAATTACCAAAGATATACCAAAGATATCAGATAAAGAAAAACTAATTCCTGTTGTTGAAATCACAGGCAACATACTGTCTCTGCGTCTATGAGCATACATTTCTCTGTGTGTAAATCGTCAGGACCGTTAGAAAACTGAAATATCTTGTAATAAAGATGTATTACAAGTTATTTAAGTAGGCAAATACCTTATGGAAAGGTCCCAGAATTTTCTCTCCAGCATAGGACTTGAAGTTTTGGTTTACAATATGAGTTATCATAAGACGAGGAGCTCCAGCTTCACTGGCCATTGCTGGAGGTGGGGGTGGAGGAATACTATTCAAAATCTCTTCTAAACTTCTGTTATCAAGCTCCTCACCCGGAGTCTCTAGGTTAACTAAAAGGCAAAGAGGGGAAAGCCTACATTAGTGTAATTAGTTGGAAGTCAGTTGCCTGCTAGCATTTACAGAACATAATGGAAGGATGTTACTTACGAAACCTAGGAAGTTATTATCTTCCATACCAACATCCTAAACTCATGGGGATTAATAATCCTTCAGATTACTTTTATAAAAATGAAATTTGTGAAAGAAATCAGACCTGTCATAAAATTTGGTACAACTACACTGTATTTATTAGAGGAGTCAAAAGTACTGTACGATAAAGAAAAACCTTGCAACAAACGGATTCCCCGACGCCTGAAACAGGAGATGCAACTCTAACAATCGAAAATCCAACTCGCTACATGGTTCAGCACTTAAACTCACAAACTTCAGCAACACGGTCACAGGAATTTCACAGTAGCTCTTAATTCCTACACTCAGAATGCTCCACGCTCTCGAATTATACCTTCTCTTTAAAGGCAACCTAACGGGCCCAGCGGCTTTTTTTTTTTTTTTTTTTTTTTTTCTGTAGGACCCAAGTTTGGTTCGCAGCATCCACAATGGGAGGCTCGAGACTGCCTAACTAGAGGTTCATGCCCTCCACGGGCACCTGCACTCATGTACATTATATATACCCAACACAGACGCACTTTATAAAGTAAAAATTACTATTTCACCTCAAAAAGCAATCCAACAGTAAATGGCGAGTCAAACAACTCCATATCACATACAGTCCAGTCTATGGGCGCAGAGGCGCTCAGCAATTCCGGGCTGACCATGCCGCTTTCAGCGGAAATACGAGAAAGATGTCAGTGCTACTCCAAAGCACAGAAATTAACACTTAAGTTTTGCACCCACCCTCATCCCTTCCTGAACCGTTACAGCAAACTGCATGAAATTGCTTTGAAAACCAGAGAATGGCTTTCCGGAGCTTCCAAAGTAAACCTGTCGCCTGTGCCCGCCAACAACCTCAGTGGGTTTCCACAGGCTTGCGACGCACCTCGATCCTGGCCGGTCACTCACCTGCGGCTGCAGCGCTGTCCGGTCCGCCGTCCGGTTGCTCCATCTCCCCTTCGTTGTGGGCATCGTCCTGGGAGGGTGGCGGCCCTTCCTCCTGGTGGCAGGCAGTGGAGGTCTTGGTGCCCTTACGCCGCATGGTGGCTGCGGCAGGAGAGAGTCTGGAGTCAGGTCGGTCCGCAGCTCGCCGCCCAGGCCCCGCAGCAGCAGGACGGGCTCCGCCCAGGACCCACCCGCCACCGCGTTCGTCAACGCGGCTAGTAGGTAGCGGGTCCCGGGGAAGGTGGCTACTACGAACACAGCGGTGGCAACCCGTCGGGACGGGTTTTCCCACGCCCCAGGTAAGTGGGAAAACCTAGCCGCGCCTGAAAACGCGCTCAAGGCCACCCGGCCCCGTGGAGCCATCTCTCAAGAGAAGGACATCTACTGACAGTCTCCTGCCGTCGGGGCTGGGGAGTGAATGCGCTCGGAATCGGAGAGAGAAGTTCGTCCAGCTTCGGGTCTGCGTGGCTACTCTCCAGAGCAGCAGCGCCTGCCCGGGCGACTTGTCACCCCCTCCCTACCCCCCCCCCCCGCCCCGCCATTTAGCTCCTGATGCCCGGACGGCCGGAGGAGTCGAGGTCTCTTCTCCTCACCGCCCCAGCGGAGGGAATGGCCGAAGCCGGAGTCACCCGCCATTCACTGCTAAATTGGGCTCTGGCAGTGTCGGCTCGGGTTGGGTCATTTTCCGGGAGAGTAGGGGTCTATCCCTCCCGGGTCCGGGGCGGAGTCCCGATGGACGGTATAAGCCGTGCCAAGTCCCCAGGAGAGGCTGAGTGAGGCTGCAGTCCCCTAGGGAGACGGGACGCACCGGCCTGGGGGAGGGAGGACGCCCTGGCCGAGACAGGCTCGCAGCCTCCCCCAGGAAGAGGCGCTGGAGCCGCCGCCCGAGGGGGAGGGGTGACAGGCAACGGAGCTCCCCGAGCCGCCTCCGCCGCACTTGGCCGCTCCGGCTCCAGGCCTCTGTGTTCCCGGCGCCCGCGGGACAGGGAGGAAGAATGTGACAACCTCATCTAGAAAAGAAGTACTTCACCTGTCGGCAGGTCCAATCCGAGCAGGGCTGAAATCGTGGGACAGCCGACCCCCTGCCTCGCTCCTACCGGTGTTTCGGCTCCGGGTCCTTCACTCGAAAATGGCGCCTAAAATCCAAACTCGAACGGAAATTCGTTACAAATGCGCGCAATGGTTTCTGGGACCCGCGATTTTGAAAAAAAAGTGCGGCGATTCCCACCGCCATCTTCAGGCCGTTCGAGCGCATGCGCGGGCTCTATCCTGGAGAGAGGGGTGAGGGGGAAGTTTCGACTGGGAAGGGAGAGCCAGGAGGGTTAAGTCTTTTCTGTGTTCTTTAACAGAAATAGAGTCGTGGATACTACAGCCTTTCGCACTTTTAGAACGACAGCATTTGAAAAACTGACGAAATCTGAAAAAGAAGAAAAATACCAAGCAGGGTCCCGCCCACATATGTAGGCGGGGCCCAGTTGCCCAATAACACCTTCCATTGAGCGGGCGGGCTCGGTTAGGGGCGGGGTCAAGAGCCTGTTCGGGTGACTGGCATCTGGCAAGTATCGCGGGAACATGGCAGTGGGGAACGCTCACAGCGCTTAGAAATCACTATGGTGACGGAAAGGTCTGGAGGCTATTTGGTAACTGGTCTGAGCTCTGAGAGCAGTCGCCAACCGCTTTCCTGGAACTTGAGGTAAATTTCTTCACCTGCAGAGCCTTAGGAGAAAGGGTTTGGAAGCTGTAGCGGTCACTGAGACCTCCCTTCTCTTGGTTTGATGGGATGAGCTTTGCGGAGTTGCCCAGTTATTTCCCATCTTCTTCCAGCCAGCGGGACTCTCTGCGTGTTGATCTTGGGATGTGGAGTTTACAGGCAAAGCGAGGAAACCGGGATTATTGAGTAATCTTGTAGTCCATTTATGAATAACAGTGATTTTTCAACTATTTTGTGTTGTTGACACTAGTGAAAGGTTTTGTATATAAATAACCATTTGGCCAACAGGGCTCCTAATGGGAGAAACAGTTCGCTGGTGATAACCAGTTACCGTTATGGGGGAGTTAGTTCATAAGTAGCATTTGTGTGCATTACAGTGAAAGGAATAACCAGGATTGTTAAATAGATGTGGCGAGTCCTACTCCTGGGCAATTTAGTTTTCTTAATGGACGTGTAACCTGAATTTGAGGATAACTACAGTTGAGTTTTTAATTCTCTGAAAATTGTATACTAAGTTTTGTGTGTTTAGGCTTTGTTTTCCTGAATGGTTAGTTTTCCTATAGTTTTGAAAAACGGTCTGAATCACTCATCCTCTGCAATGTTAAAGAACCACTGATGAATTTGGCTGCCCCCGGTAAGTATTTATACAGCAACTTTGAAATTGAGAGCTGCTAGCCATTCTCTCTCCTTTTTTTCCTCTACCTACTTAGGGTCTGCCATATTAGAGTGCCAATAAACCTGTTTAATGAATGAATTTACATTGTTGTTCTAAAATATATTATGGCTCTTCGATGCATAAAACTTAGGTTTAATGATTCTCAGGAAGTGCTGGAGAAGACTACAAGTGTTAAGAGTCTGGCGGAGTTTGGAGATTGGTGCGGTTTGAATAAGCATCTGCTAAGATAATGTACCTTTATATTAGTTGTAAATAAATTGTCTTCATAAAACAAATGTCACCATAAAGCTCAGTGAATTTTTTTTTTGGAGGAGTGTGGAGGACGAATAGGAATATCAAGAGGATAAAGGAATTCTTTTTAGGGGCTTTTGGAGTATTTTGTATTTTCAGGGGTTCTAAAATACAACAAAGCTGAATGGAAAGATACCTACTATGAAAAAAAGTAGAGTGCTTTAGGGGAGATGGTTCAGTGGTTAAAAGTGCTTACTGCTGTTGCAGAGGGCCCAGGTTCTGTTCCCAGCACCCACATGATGGCTCACAACTATCTGTAACTCCAGTTCCAGGGGATTCAGTGCCTTCTTCTGGCCTCAGGAGGGAGACATGCATGTGGTACACATGCAGATAAGACACTCATACATGTAAAATAAATGTAATAAAAAGGCAGACTGGACCACATGGAAGGGTGTATGTGCTAGTCAGAGAGGAATTTAGTAGAACATTATAAGTAGAAATAGGGAGGCTGGAGAAATGGCTAGCAATGAAGACCACTGCTGCTCTTGCAGAAGACCTGGATGTGGTTCCCAGCACCCATACTGAGCACGTCACACCTGCCTGTGACTCTAGTCCAGGGGACCTGACACCCTTTTCTGCATAACAGTGGTGCCAGGCACACATACACATACATGCAGGCACTCACATATACACATTAATTAATTAAAAATTAGAAAACAACTCTAAATCCCATTATTTCTCTGGGTGTATAATTGGGCAGTTTACTCATCAAGTGTCTCTGGGAATGTTTGTTTATAAAAATCAACAGATAAGGTCTAGCTCCATTGTTTGTAATTGTTCATCTAGTATACATAAGTGTTTGATGTTGCTATGGGATGGCATATTTAAAGTATGTGCTAATGTCAATAATACTATATCAAATTTGAAAAAGTGATTTATGAAGGATCTTGAAAGGCAAGTTAAGAATATAGCTACAAGTTGTGTGTAGTTTGGGAGATGAGACAGGAGGTTTGCCACGTATTTAGAATAACCTAGGCTACATGGTGATTTAGAGCCAGTGCTATACAGTGAGATTGCATTTTTTTATTTTTAAATGAAGAATGAGGAGAAGGAAAAGAATTCTTAACAAGAACTGAAATTTAATTTGAGGCTCTTTTAGAATAAACATTTTTCTTCCTTCTATCCTCCCTCCCTCCCTCCTTCCCTTCCTTCCTTCTTTCCTTCCTTCCTTCTTCCCTTTTTCCCTTCCTTCCTTCCCTTCTCCTTCCATCCCTCCCTCTCTTCCTTCCTTTTGAAACAGGGTCTTATATAGCTCAGACTGGCCTTGCTTTGAATTCCTATTATCTACTGATTTCTGGAATTAGAGGTAAGCATCATCATGCCTGGCAGTACAAACATTTTTATAACAGCTATAAACTAAGTTGCATAAGGAAGAAGAAATATAACCAGCAGCTATAGAAATAGACTTAAGTCTGAATCTGAACATGATGAAATAAGGCATTTAGGGATTGGGGATGTTGGCATGGTTGGTAAAGTGCTTAAAGAGGCCCTGGATTTGAATCTCAGCACAGCATAAGACTCATTATGGGCAGCATACTCCTGTATTGCCAGCACTCAGGTGGAAAAGGCAGGAGTATAATAAAGTCATGAGTATTTTACACAGCTCGTTTAAGATTAGCCTGGACTATGAGATTCTGTCTCAGGAAAACAAAACAAATCCGAGTGTGCTGCTCCAGGCCTTCTGGCACCTGGGAGGCAGAAGCAGTGGCATCTCTGTGAGTTCAAGGCCAGTCTGGTTTATTATATTACTGAGTATGATTGAAAATGTCAAACAGTATAGGGTAGGGCATAGTGTAGCTGCAGAGCACATGCCTTGTTCCCAAAAAAGGGGAGAAGACAATTACCACTCATCATTAGGTTCTTCCTCTTCTACATCACTAAATGTCTTGTATGTCTTCCCAGAGAGGTGTTTTAGTACCTGCCAACTTAAATACATACCATTTTTCATTTGCACACAAGGGATTGAATTATATTTTATAAACATTTTGCAGTATATGCACATGAAGCGTATAGGCATGTACTATGGCACACGTGGAGATCAGAGAACAACTTTGTGCAGTCAGTTCCCTCCTTCCTGAGCCTTTAGGTGGTTCTGGGGATTGAACTCAGGTTATCAGGCTTGTGTAACAGGTTCCTTTACCCGATGAGCCATCTTTCTATTCCTAAGTTATATAATACTGCTATACATCTTGCTCTTCTTTTGCATATTATAGTTATCTATAGAAATACCCTATTTGAAAAATAATCTGTAGCATTGTATTTTGTTGGTGCAATATGATTCTTCAATTGTAGTTGAATTAAAGATCACTGGTATTTATGGGTGGTATATGTGTTTGTATGTACATGTGTGCAGGTGCTCATGCCTATGTTGAAGCTGGAGGTAGATATCAGGTGTCTTCTGTCGTTTTCTATGTTAGTTTTTTTTCCTTTTGAAAGACTTATTTATTATGTACACAGTGTTCTGTGAGCATATATGCTTGCATGCCAGAAGATAGCATCAGACCTCATTACAGATGGTTGTGAGCATTGAACTCAAGACCTCTGGAAGAGTGGTCAATGCTCTCAACTTCTGAGTCATCTCTCCAGCTCAGTGTGTTAGTTTTTGAGACAGGGTTTCTCACTGAACTCAGAACTTACCAATTGGCTGGACCGCCTGGCAGTTCTGGGGTTCTGCATATATCTATCTCCTGTGCTAGTGTTACAAGCACATGTGGGTTTTTTCATGGGTGCTAGAGATCCAAACACAAGTCCCCATGCTTACACAACAGTCACTTTACCCACTGAACCATCCCCCCCTCAACTCCCTCAACCTCACTCACTACCTAATATATATTTTTAGACAAGTGAATTAGTACTTTGCTTGAATTAACTGAAAACCCTGCAAAAAAGTTGTAAAAGCCATTAAAAATGACATGGGGGCTAGCAAGATGGCACATGGTACATGGCAGCGGGAGAGACCCAATCAGCTTCTACAAGTTGTGCTGCTGTACTCACACACAATTAATTAATTAATTAATTACAATAATAATAATCTTGAGGTCAGAGAGATAGTTTTTAGGTTAAAATTATTTCAATGCAAGCCAAATGACACAAGGTTTATCCCAGGAACTGACTCCTAAAAGTTGTCCTATTCTAGTGACACCAATAATAAGATAAAATTTTATCCTATTTTTTTTTTTATGGGGGTTATGGGTGTTTTGATTGTATGCATGTCTGTATTCCATGTGCATGCAGTGTCTGAGGAGGCCGAAAAAGGGTGTCACTTCCCCTAGGACTGGAGTTTTAAATGGTTGGGAGCTGACGTGTGGATACAGGGAACCAAATCTCTGCAAGAGCAACAAATACTCTTAACTGCTGAACCATCTCACCAACCCCAAATTAAAAAACAATTAAAGAAAACATTGAAAACTGGCTTAATGGTACATAATTTAATTGTAGTATTTGTAAGTTTAAGGAAGGAAAATCAGAAGTTCAAGGTCATCAGCTATATTGCCAGATTGAGGTTAGCCTGGGCTACATGAGACTGTGTCTCAAAAAGGTAATATTGGAGTGTAGATATTTATCATGGTAGAATTGTAAGAAACTATATATACTACAATGATCAATGTAACTTATAGAAGGGTTTATTTTGGCTGACAGCCCTAGAGGATTTGAGGCCAGCATGGCAGCAGATGGTAGGCGTGGTTAGTAGTAGGAACAGAAAGCTCAGAGCTCACATCACGAACCGAAAGTAGAAAGCAGAGAGAACAAATGCATATTATGTAGCTTATTTTAGCAAGCACTTATAGGAATTAGACTGAGGTGAGGGTTGGAGGTCCTTACTAATTGAACTATACTATCATGCATAAGCCTGTTGCCTTTGGTGGTCAGATGTCTTAGTCTTTTCTAATAGCCTGCCCCTATTTTCATTTTCAGCTATACAATGGACTTTAAATTTAGTTTGCTAACAGCTCTGATAGAACTTATATTTCTTTTTTTTAAAAAGCTATAGAAGAACTCAAAATGCCAAACTTTGGCATTTGATGTGTGTGTGTATGTATGTGCGTGCGTGCATGCGTGCGTGCGCGCGTGTGTGCGTGTGGTGTGTTGAGAAAGGGGGAGGGGGAGAGAGAGAGAGAGAGAGAGAGAGAGAGAGAGAGAGAGAGAGAATTTGCCATGTGTGTTGGTTTGAAATGAGGAATGTTCTCCATAGTCTTGGGGATTTGAACACTTGGCTCCCAGTTGGTGGCGCTGTTTGGAGAAGTTTAGGTGGTAAGGCCTTGCTGGAGGAGGTACGTCATTGGTAGTGGGCTTTGAGGTTAAAAGCCCTGAGCCACTTCCAGGACTGTACTCAGCTCATTAGATTTGGCAGCAGGTACCTTTACCCTTTTGCCATCTTTTTCTTTTTTTCTGGGACAAGGTTTCTCAGTTGCCCTGGCTGTCTCAGAGATCCACCTGCCTCTTCCTCCCAAGTACTGGGATTAAAGGCATGTGCCATCACTGCCCAGACCCCTTAGCTCTCTTGCTAGCCTCAAATTCCACTTTTTGATACTATTGGATAAGTATCTCTAATCTAAAATGTGTGGCATCAGAAGTGTTTTGGATTTTTTTTCAGATTCTGGAATATTTGCATCTATACATGAGATACCATGTACATGGTACCCAGTCTGAGCATAAAGTTTGTTATTTATATACATCATAGAATAGGCTAAAGCAATTTCATACGCTGATTTTTCGAGCATCCCTGTTCTCACTGGTTTGTCATACGAAAGCAAGTATGGACTTTTCTATTGGTGTTTTGGTGACACTTGGATTTTGGAGCTTTTTGGATTTAAGATTAAAATTAAATTAAAATTAATTAATTTAAAATTAAATTAAAGACCCTCAAATTGTACCATACACGATTTTAATGAACATATATCTATGTATTTTATATGGATATAGTAAATTCCTCAACTAGGAGTCCTTCCTAGAGTATATTTCTTTTGTAATGGCTTCTTCTTTGAGTTAGTCCCTTCTAATTCAAAAATAAAGTATGTATAGCATTTTAGTTACACATAGCGTTTCAGCTATACACATACCTTCTAATTCAAAAATAAAGTATGTATAGCGTTTTAGTCAATGTATCTGTGCCTCTGCTATAAGAAGAACTGGAAAGGAAATAGTTTTTTTTTTCTCCTTTTTTTTTCTTTTTTAAGTGGAATGTCTTCTTTTATAATAAAACTCAAAGTGGGGAATTTCCCAAACATAGGACATTTACCTGCTCTTTAACAGATATAAAATTATTTATCTCTATACCAGCACTGGATTCTGGGCACATTCATTTGTCTACCTGGATAATAGAAAATGCACTCTTAGCTGGGCATGATGACAATTACCTTTAATTCCAGCACTCAGGAGGTAGAGGCAGGTGGATATTTGTGAGTTAGAGACTAGCTTGGTCTACATAGTGAATTTTGGGAATAGTGAGACCCTGTCTGAAAAACATATAAACAAACAAATAAGCTATCTTGTTTCCATTTAAATTTATTTGTTTTTGCTGGGATTACAAGCTTGTCCACCACACCTACCTGTCAGGTTTTGCTAAACAATTTTTTTTTTCCTCAGACCTTATAAATGTTGACCCACACTAAACCAACAGCAACTTATAAATGATATTTAGCATAAAAAAACAAGCATTGCTATTGCTGTTCTCTGTTTCATGTGTAAAGTTTCACACTGCATTCTGGGAATTCTTGCTACCTCCCTTCCTTACTACCCAGACACTGTTGGTTGGTCAGATCCTTCCCTACCCACTCCCGAAATAGCATTGCTTGGTTAGATCCTTCACATACTAAAAGAACGATTTTCATCACGGTCAGGAAGACACTGACGGCAGAACAGCTTTGTTGCACCATGGATCAGGAAACAAAGAGGAGACAGTACTCAGATGTTTTGCTCTTTTTCCAACTTTTTTTTTTTTTTTTTTTCCAATTAGTCTGGGATCCAGGCCACAAGAAGGTGTCACAAGCCTATGTTCAGACTGAACTTTCTTCCTCAGCTAAACCTCTGGAAACATCATCACAGATACAGCTTTAGATGTGTTCCATTGATGCCCTAGGTTTTCCTTATTCCAGCCTAGTTGACAATTAAAATTAGCCATCGCACGTGGGCAGTTACAAATACCTTAATCTAGCATTCAGGCTGTTCTGCACTTCTTCAGATAGGCTATGTGAGAAAAATATTTTTTTTATTTTTTTAATACTGTATCAAATTTACATGTCATTCATACAGATGATTTCCACTAAATGGAATATATAGGAAAATTCTTTCTAAGCCAGGGAGAATCTTTCTTGTGTTAGGTTGTTGCTTTCTTGCCCTAACTCTTTGGCATCACTATTTCTGAATGGCTGGTATACCATTAACAAGAATGTACTTCTCTTACTATATAAAGTTGATTATGGTTTCTTCTGGTGAGGAAGAATCTAAATCATTAGAGATGTAATTGTATTTCATCATTCTAAATATTAGGTTTCAAGTTGTAGTTGGTAGTATAAATATATAAATATCTTGTCTATGGTTTGTCAATTGCAGAAGCAACAAGAATTCTGTAATTTTTTTTGTACTTTTAAACATTTTAATAAAGGGCTGGAGAGATGGCTCAGCAGTTGAGAGCACTGACTACTTTTCCATAGGTCCTGAGTTCAATTCCCAGCAATCACCTGGTGGCTCACAACCATCTATAATGGGATCCGATGCCCTCTTCTGCTGTGTCTGATGACAGCTACAGTGTACTCATCATATATAAAATAAATAAATAAATAAATAAAATCTTTAAAAATGTTTAATAAATTTGAATAATTGTGATGAACCAGGTCTTTATAAAGTGTTATTTACCTCTTTCCTTCTAGTGATGAACCAGACTACCTCCACCTTAGGCTCAAAAGCCATCTTATAGTAAAGACAAAGTGGGCTCATTCCTGTTTATGATTAAGTCTGTTTCTCAGGCTGTACCCCATCTGGAACTTTAACAACAAATGATTCTGAATTGCCTGTTCCAGGAAAGGAAAATCAGGCTTTGTTTCAAGAAGCTGTAATGACCACCTTGCAACCCTACTTTTGTTTCAGAAGGTTCTTATGACCACCTTTTGTTGTGACGGCCTTGTTATATTCTGCTTCTGTAACCCTTCCTACTGTTCTCACCAAGTCCCCCATTTGCAAACCGGCTATCCCTGAGCTACAAAAGTCCTTATCGTTCCCAAGTTCAGTGCTGATCTCTTGAACCCTACCTTTAGGGTTAGGCAGCCCGTGTACATGAGTATAAAAGCTTGCTTTAATTAATTTGGCTATGGTGGACTCTTTGGGGTAACACTAGTTAATCCCGAAAGGGTCTGATGGAAAGGAGGAAGGAGTTTTGAGAAAGCTAGGGAGCTCCTTAGTATCAAAAATGAATCTAGGAAATGTACCTGAAGTGGATCACATTCGTCCCTGTCTGTGCCACATACAGTTTTATACTGTTAAAGTTTAGGAGAAATCACCCAAAGAGAGAAGTAGAGAGTGCTGCACACTGCTTACCCAGGAGACTTCCTGAATTCAGGGACTGAGAAGTGACCTCAGTGAGCCCCAATGGTTCTTTTTTAAAATCTCTGCTCAGCACCTCGTTTGATGTAGTTCCCTGGAATTTTAGACCCGGTAGAGATTTTTTACCCCTTTTTACCCTCACTTGATTTTTTTTCCTATATTGTCTAGTGATACTGCTCAAAATGTCAATGTAAACACCATTTTTCTGCCTTGAACTCACTGAGGTCCACTTGCCTCTGTCTCCCAAGTACTAGGATTAAAGGTGTGTACTATAATACCCTGCGATTTTGTGCTCAACTTCAAAAAGATTTTTTTTGAGGTGGGGTTTCATTATGCTGCCCATGTTGGTCTGGTTCATTGCTTTAAACAACCTTGCCTCATTCTTTCAAGTAGCAGCACCGCCACACCCAGCTTGCATAACTTTTAAAGCAGTCTATCACCTTGTCTTTAAGCCGCTCAGTTGGTTTTCACTGTTAGCTGAAGCTGTTGGGCAGTTTCCCCCCACAATAGATTGTTAGCCCCAGACTGAGACACACACATTGGTAATACCAGATTGTTTTCATGTAGATTATAGATTTAAGGCACTTAGAAATGTAGTTTAGCCTGAGGATGTTAACTCATTAAACGGGATCAAAACTGAGCTGTGATTGGGGGTTTCCTGGTTTGCCACATCTTTTGATTTGGTCCCAGGACAGCCTTTAGAAAGTTTTTGTTTGTTTATTTTTTAAGAATTCATTTACTTATTGTATATGTGTGTGCATGTTCACACATTACTTAGTGGTGCTCTGAACTAGTAGCCTGTTACAGGCATGCTATAGCAAATCCTGGGCACGCAACCCACGGCACCATCAGTTCTTCTCCTTATTGGCAGACTGTGACTTTTCCACCTCTGTAGGAACTGAGTGAGGGTACTGTTGTGTTTCTTGGGATTCAAATGGTGTAGGTGTATGCGTGTGTGTGTGTGTGTGTGTGTGTGTGTGTGTGTGTGTGTGCATACATGCATGCGTGTGTACATGTGCCTATGTGCTCATATGCACAGTTCTCAATGCTGATTTATGTTCTCTTTATCTTTACAGTGGATACAATCAAGTGGTATTTAAAATTCTCTAGGAACTGGAGACATGAGACTGAAGATCTCTCTCTTAAAGGAACCAAAGCATATCCTTTTAATTCCTTGTAAACCTCACTGCCTTCAACTTGTGGTCACACAGTCAAGGTTCTCTTCTGCTCTTTTTTGTCTACTTACTGACTATTTTTCATTTCTGCAATGGTATTTTATAAACAAATTGTTTTCAAAATATTTAAGACCCCAGTTGTAGATTTTTCTGAAGTGTACTGTGAGCCCAAAGTCTTACCTTCTAGTACTTACTGACATTTTTATTTGTTCTACTTAAGTATTTAAAAAGTAACTTTGTTTAGTCTAATAGAATCTCAAAAAGAGTCTTTAACAAAATCTGAATAATCCTCCAGGCGGTGGTGGTGCCCGCCTTAAATCCCAGCACTAGGGAGGCAGGCAGACTTCTGAGTTCGAGGCCAGCCTGGTCTACAGTGTGAGTTCCAGGACAGCCAGGACTACACAGAGAAACCCTGTCTCAAAAAAAAACAAAACAAAACTCTGACTAATTTGTTCCTGTGATCGCATACATATGTGCTCATTTAGTTTTGCTTTATTTACTCCTGATGAAGTAGAGGACAAACTAGGGAAATCTGACAGTAAGTCCTTTATTATCTCACAAGGGAAGGAAGGCAGCAATCATTCTAGTTCCAGTAGATCTGGACCCCTCTTCTGATTCCACAGGTACCAGCCATGTATATGGTACACAGACATACATGCAAGCAGAACATTCACACACATTAAATATATCATACTTGTTAAATAAACTACAACAATTTAAAATTATAGTAATGTATATTGTTCTAACAATTAACCTAGTAACTTCTGTAGTAAGATGCATGGTCCCCTCGCTTCCTGCCTATCTCCCAACATCATTTCCTACCTTTTGGGTTTTTACTTGCTGTTTTTGAATGTGTGTATGTGTTTTGACCATGCTTAAGAAGTATCTTCAGTCATAAATTTTATTCCCTCTCTGTCTGACTTTCTTCTTTGATTTCTGTTTTTGTGACTTATTTGAAAGACCAGTTCCTTTATATGGAAAAAATATTAACAGTCATGCAATGAGAGCGATGGCTCAGTGGTTAAGAGCACCATCTGCTCTTCCAGAGGACCTGGGTTCAGTTTCCAGCACCCACATAGCTGCTCACAACTGTCTGTAATCCAGTTCCAAAGGATCTGATATCCTCACACCAAGCACATAAAATAAAGTTAAATAAATCATTCAAAAAGTGTAGAAAAAAGTCACACAATGAAAAACTACATTTAGAAATTAAAAACATTCGGCTATTCACTTGGCTTCTTGTGCTCTACATCGTGAATGACTTTAAAGACTTCAGTCTCTTGGGCTTTACATCTCCTTGACACAGCACCACATCAAGAATTAGTGAGCTGTGTGGGTTGGACGACTGCTGAGGAGCTGTACTCATGCAGTGACGATCACCAGATAGTCAAGTGGAACCTGTTAACCAGTGAGACCAGCCTGATAGTCAAGCTGCCTGACGACATCTACCCGATAGACCTTCACTGGTTTCCGAAGAGTTTAGGCATAAAGAAACAGACTCAGGCAGAAAGCTTTGTCCTCACAAGCTCGGACGGTAAGTTTTTAATGAACGGCCTATGCACTGCTTTGTATTACCAGTATAGTATAGTACTGTGGTTTGTGCCTGGAGTTGTCTTACAAAACTGCTATTTGATATAGATCCACTGTCATTTTATTTCCCTCTGTGACCTTCATGATTTTGAAGCATCCTGGTCTATTACTTTATAGGAAGTCCCTGGCGTTTTTTTGTTTGTTTGTTTTTTTGGTTTGGTTTTTTTTGTTTGTTCGTTTTTTTATTTTGTAATGGTTTCTTTAAGATTTGATTCAGCTTTTAATTTTTAATGGCAATATTGGGAGATTCATGGTGTTGATTTGACACATGATGGTGATGTTAACTTTTCTTATCTGATAGCCAGTGCTTACTAAGTAAATTTACTACGATGTTAATGATTTTCTCCCCGGCTTTTTGAGTAGTTTTATGTGTACTTGCCATGTTTTGCCTATATGTATGCATGTGCCTAGAGAGATCAGACCAGAGTGTCTGATACCCTGGAACTGCAGTTATGGATGGTTGTGAACCATTGGTATTGAGAAGTAAAGTCAGTCTCCGGAAAGAGCGACAAGGGCTCTTATCCACTGAGCCATCTCTCTAGCCTCAGAGCAACAAGGGCTCTTATCCACTGAGCCATCTCTCTTGCCTCTATTCTCTCCCTTTTAATAATTTGTTTATGAAAATATATTTTGATACTACACAAAAGTGTTTTTTCCTTCTTAGGTTTCCTCTCATTTCTAAAAATCTGTTGATGATTCTTGGCTAGATCATTTGTTATCAGAAAAGCTGCCAGATGATAGGTTTTATGTCTCTGTGATCTACCCATGTTAGATAGTTGGTATTCTACTTCAAGGAAAAAACTTTCTGTCCAGTGCCATTTGTCTTACTTGGTTTAATGTTAGGTTAGCCTCAACATGTTTATTTCACTAATATTCTGTTACTATAATTTCTTAATCTTGATTTTAAAAGTGTCTCACATTTGGCCACCGAGAACGCCATCAGTGGAGCCAACATTGGGTTTTGCTTTTGTTTTGTGGTGTGCTCATCATGCTTTGAGCACGCCCTTACCTGCACAAGGTACCCCACACTACCACTGTAGTCTTCAGTCTTCCAGACAGCTCTATCTTTAGGTGGTTAATGATATTTGAAAGCCCAGATACAGACATTTCTAAGAGTATTCTTTCTAATGGGGTGTAGCTACTCTTCAGACTCTTCATGGACAGGTGTATACTTAAAAAATTAGAGCCATTGGGGTGGTTGAGTAGATAAAGCCACCTGCTGCCAAGCCTGGGGGCCTGAATTCAGTTCCTAAAACCCACAATGTGGGAAGGAGATACTAACTTCTGCAAGTTGTCCTCTGGTCTGTATATGCATTCTTTGGTACATGCATGTCTCTTCTCCCAATAGATAGATAAATAAATAAATAAATAAATAAATAAATAAAAATTAGATACATATCAGTAACCAGTTCTCTATCATTTCTATCTAAACCTTGAATATGTTCTGGTTACACCAATTCTAATTCAATACTGCAGGGTTTACTTTAGTTTTTCTTTTTCCAATTCTTGGAAACAGTAAGGAACTATGGTTATTATTATCAATATATACCTTCATTCATTTAATTCTATAATATATAATTTTTAGAATTAATAACCCAGACATAGTAAGAAATAACCCGTTTAGTAGCTGTATAATATTATTTCCTCCTATGGGTCTGTCTCCTCCTCTTCTCCCTTCTCCTCCCCTTTTCTTTGTGTTTTCCTTCTCCCTCTCCCTGTCCCCACACCTTCCTAGTCGTTGTGTGTCCCAGGCTGTTCTGGAATCACTGTACTTGGCCTCTTATGTGCTGACATTACAGGTGTGTCCCAGTCTGTGGACAGTTGTAAGGCATTTGTGGTCTTTAAAAATGTGTCCCATGTCTTTCAAATGTCTATAGTATTTTCTTATTCATAATTAATCTACATTACTCCAAAAAGTCAGGGCTTATGTATATCTTTAAATTTAATTTTTTTTTTTTTTTTTGCTTACTAAGTGAAATACATGTGAATGTCTTTTTTGTTTTTTGTTTTTTTTTTTTTTTTTTTTTTTTTTTTTTTTTTTTTTTTTTTTTTTTGGTTTTTCAAGACAGGGTTTCTCTGTGAATCCCTGGCTGTCCTGGAACTCACTCTGTAGACCAGGCTGGCCTCGAACTCAGAAATCTGCCTGCCTCTGCCTCCCAAGTGCTGGGATTAAAGGCATCCACGTGAATGTCTTTCATGCCACATTTTTGCATCTTTTTTTAATTAGACTTGTGTTCCTTGAATTAAGAAGAATAATGATACTATATTGTTCTTATGCCTCTAGTGCCTAATAGCTAATTGTTAGTTCATTAATGCTAATTAATATAGTAGTAGGAAGTCAAATATTTTAATATAAATTAATTAATAAATAGATTCTCATAGATAATTTCTTTTAGGTAAGTTTCATCTGATTTCCAAGTTGGGAAGAGTAGAAAAGAGTGTAGAAGCTCATTGTGGGGCTGTGCTTGCAGGAAGATGGAATTATGAGGGGACGGCATTAGTGACGGGTAAGTGTTCTGCAAATTCATCTCTCTTTATTGTGCTGGGATCAAACCCAGGACCTTTCACATGCTCAGCAAGTGATCTATCACTGATAAGTCTCCTCATCCTCACCCCCAAATAACCTTTTAACTGAATTCATAAAGAGAATGTTTCAAAGAAGATATTTTTGGGCTGGAGAGATGGCTCAGTAGTTAAGAGCACAGACTGCTCATCCAGAGGTCCTGAGTTCAATTCCCAGCAACCACATGTGGCTCACAACCATCTATAATGGGATCTGATGCCTTCTTCTTTTATGTCTGATGACAGTGACAGTGTACGCATATACATACATAAATATATATTTTTTAAAAAAGAAGATATTTTTATTGTTTTACTTTAATTTCTGTGTTGTAATAAAATACTGTGAGCAAAGCCAAAGTCCGGGCAGAAAGGGCTTATTGTAGTTTATGAGTCCAGATTATAGTCTATTTTGTGGGTAAGTCAAGGCAGGAACTCAGTGCATTACATCCACAATCAAGAACAGAGAGAGTAAACACTTAACCTGCTTCCTTTGGTGTCATGTAGTTCTGGACCAGCCATGAAGTGGTACTGCCCACAATGGGCTGGGTTTTCCTATATTAAGTAATAGTCAAATAAACCATCTGGCCAACTTAATCTAGATAATTTCTCAATTGGGATTCTCTTCCCAGGTGGTTCTGGATGTGGCAAGTTGACATTTAAAGCTAGCCACCACATTCATGTAGCAGTAGCATACTTCACTATCTAGTAGCAAATAATTGTCACAGTACCAATTTAGACTGCTGTGTAAATGGTATCATTCAGAATATTTTATTTTTTCTTCATTTTCTATCTGGAGATAGAATCTTGATATGCAGTACAGGCTGGCTTAGTATTTATTTTGTAGGTCAGTCTGGTCTCATTAGCAGTCCTCCTGTCTCAGCCTTCTCAATGATGGGGCTACAAGAGAGTATCACTATTTCCATTTCTTGAGATTCATACTAATCATTACTTTAATTTGTTCTATCAAAGAATGCTTTTAGAATGATTAAGTCCTAGAGTAGGTAAAAGTTATAATTTTAAATAATTCTAAAATTAAATTTTTTTCATATAACTTACCTATATCTGCTTTGTCTACTCCAGGGGTAGGTCTTACTATGTTAGTCATCTATTACTGCATAATGAGTTACCTCAACAATTAGACTTAAACAATAAATACTGGATGTGTGGCCATTTCTGTAGGCCTGGGAGCAGCTTTGGTGGGTGGATATTTCTAGCTGTATGTGCCATGAGGTTCCTTCAGGTTGTAACTGTGGCTACAGTCCTGAGAAGGCTTGATTGTGCTGGCTTACACAGGTGAATGCTGGCATGAGCCTTGCTTCTCTGACTTTAGCAGGATACCTTAATTCTTTGCCACATAGGCAACTCCATAGGGCTGACTGAATATTTTTATGTCATGGTACATGGCTTCCCAGGGGTGCAAAAAATAGCAGGTTAGGAACCACAGTATTTTTTCTGATTCACACTCAGAATCATACTTGGCCATTTCCATCCCGCTCTGTTCCTTAAAAGCAGTCACCAAGTACAAACCACACTGAAGAAGAGCAAGCTTAAGCTGCACCCCTTGAAGAAAGGGGTACCTAAAGTCTGTGCAGATGTTTTTAATCTCCCTTAGGCCTTCTCTAGGAGGGTTTTTAATTTTATTATTATTATTATTATTATTTTTATTATTATTATTATTATTATTGTGACATGTCCTCTGTCTCACTGGTACCTTTAACTTCTTTTTCAATGGCTTCTTTTTCAGCATATAGATATATTTAGATGTAAATCATTTTAAAAATTAGGCAGGAAATATAAATTCTAGGTTGGAATGTATCTCAGCAGCAGAGTGAGTATTCACCTACTATGTGCAAGGTTCTAGGTTTGATATCTAGCACCACAGAAGTAGAATATAACCACTAAGTAAATAAAAACAAAAATCCTGCTGGATGTGGTGGTACATACCTTTGTTCCCAGCACTCGAGAGGCAGAGGCAGGCAGATTTCTGTGAATTTGAGGCCAGCCTGGTCTATATAGTGAGTTAGAAACAGCCATCACATAGTAAGTCCTTGTCTTGGAAAAACAAAAACCAACCAACCAAACAACCAAACAACCAACCAACCAGAAATCCCTTTTTTAAATGATTCTCTGTAGCTCCAGGCTCTTTCTTCTTGTTTGAGCTATGATGGTCACAGGTGGATTTCATTTCCCTGAGGGTGGTAACTGCAGTTGATACTACATGGAGAGTACTTTCCTTAAAGTCTAAGTGGAGATCATAATGTCAAAGGAAGTAGTATTTGAGTAACACATTCCTGAGCTATCCAAGTTTGAAGGAAAAAATGAAATTTTGACTATGGAAGTTAGGTTACATTGATGAAAGCTTTTTTTTAAATGTAATTTTGATTTAAATTTACAGTTAAAACATACTCTGTTACACTTGAAATGAGTTGGATCTGAATTTTAAACATTTAAACATTTATTTATATATGCACATGTAAAGTTAAGATTAATTTCTACAGATAATTTTTTTCCTGCACAGTTGGAGAGGATGGACAAGTAAAAATCTGGTCAAAGACAGGGATGCTTAGATCAACTTTAGCTCAGCAAGGTAAGGTCTACACTTAATTTCCCTTAATTTCTGTGTTTGTACAACATGAGGGGTGCAACATTCTCTTTAATAAGTAATGTATTACAGTGCTGGAGAGATGGCTCAGAGCTTAAGAGCACTGACTGTTCTTGCAGAAGACCTGAGTTCAGTTCCCAGAACCCACAGGGCAGCTCACATCAGTCAGTAGCTTCACTTCCAGAGCATCCGACACCTCTTCTCACCAGGCATGAACATGGTACATACATACACGCAGGCAACATGCCCAGACGCATAAAATAAATAAACTGAAAGCTTGTTTATGCTGTATAAACATATATGTATATAATATGAAGGTTTTCTCAAAAGATAGGATCTGTTATAGTGGTTGAGATTGGCTTTGGTCACATTCAGAACCTGAATTTTCTTACTTTTATTTTGATTTAAGAACATTTATGCATGTAAGTGTTTTGCTTGCATGTTTGTGCACCATGTGCATGCCTGGTACTTGCAGAGTCAGAAGAGGACAAGGTTGTCACATCCTCTGGAATTAGAGTTACAAGAGCTTATGAGATACCATGTGGCTGCTGAGACTTGAACCTGGGTCGTCCTCTCTGTAAGAGCAACAAATACTCATAGTGATTGAGCTGTTTCTTCAGCCCCTATACTTTATTGTTATTACATTTATGTAATCATTTATTTGTGGGTTCATGTGCCTTCACCCATCAGGGTTTGCATGTGGATGTTACAGGTCAACTCATGGGAGTTGGGTTTTTCATTCTACCATGTGGATTCCAGGGATGGAACTCGGGTCATAGACTTGATGGCAAATATATCCTGCCGAGTTATCTCTCAAGCCCTGTACATTTTCTTTCCGTGATGCCTGATTTAATATTATTTAAATTAAGATATATTTCAAAAGCCAGGTATGGTATGATTTGAACCTCTAACCCCAGTACATATATGTATATGTAATTTGATAAGATTAGCAATCCTTATAAATTATGCTTAACTTTGATTTCTGTCCTAATAAAGGGTAATAGACATATATGTATATATTCCTTATATTCTTCATGTAGGATGTATTCCTGCATAAGGAATATATGTATATATGTTTGTGTTTGTATGCTATATATATGCTATGTATTTGCATATAGATTCACATCTGTATGAGAGGAGGCAGTAGATCAATGTGGTAGCCATTCTTGTTAGGGCTTAAATTACATGTAAATTCTTATAGTAAAGCAGGTTAAATGTTCTAGAACACAAAGGAATCTCATGTTTACCTAAGCATGTATGAGCTGATCTGTACACAGGATGCCAAAAAAACCACTTGCAGATAATTGGTCAGAATTATATTCAAAAATTGTAATATAAAGCATCTGTAACTAATTCTATTTTTAAAATGGTATTTATTCTTATATTACTTATTTGTTAAGCAGATGTTAACAGAAGTGACTAGAAATGCTAAGTAGTTTTTTTCTTCTGAGGTAAAGTCTTTTCTGTTCTACCCATAAACTCTAAGTAGAATGTTCTTTGATGAGTAGGAACAGTCAAAGGTATGTTTCACTTTCTAGAGTTTATTAATTATTACTTCAGTAGTAAAATGATGAAATGTATATTTAGAAAATAAGTCTTACTTTAGTGGGCACAGTGATTTTCTTTTGGCTTTATAGATTTCTTTCTTCAATGCTAGAGCTAGAGATCAATTCAAGGCCTTGTAACTTCTAGGCATGTGCTACCACCAAGCTACCTATAGCTGTTGGCTTCATACATTTTCTCCTAGCCTGTCTGCAAAGGTCAGAAGAGGGTGTCAGATCCTTGGAACTGGAGTTACAAATAGTTGTGGATGCTGGAAGCTGAGCCCATGTTCTCTGCAAGAGAAGCAACTGCTCTTAACCGCTGAGCCACTCCAGCCCCTCCCTGGTTGTTTTCTTTGTCACATACTGACTGCCATTGAATTTCAGACTTTCCAAGGCTGAAGTAGAAACCTGGAGTTAGTTGCTTAATAAACAGTACTCATCAGTGGGTGCTGACATAGTGCTACATATTAATTCCTTGCTGTACTTTATATGTTAAGGATCTAAAGACCAAACTACTGCTTAGTTTGTTATTTATCAGCATTCTAAACAGCAATCATTTCTTTGGTATAAGAGTTACTTTGAAAGCCAGGCGGTGGCAGCACTCTGTAGGCAGAGGCAGAGATCAGTGAGTTTGGGGCCAGCCTGCTTTACAGAGCAAGTTTCAGGGCAGCCAGAGCTACATAGAGAAACCATGTTGGGAGTGGTAGGGGGCAACTTTGAAACTGCTAATCACTTTTGCCTTGCTTAATCTTATAATATATACTCAAGGTTTATATTAATTATGAAATTGATAAATAATATTTAGTTATATTTTCCTATTTCAGTTACCCTGTTATTGTTCCAATCAGATAATCTGCTTTTAAAGGTAATATTACAAAACTGTGCAGTTAATTCTTGAAGTTTTAATTACTGGTGTACTTTTCTAACAAGGCAGACTTTTCATGCTTCCTCTCTGGACAAGTCATTAGAGAGGTTGACTTGTTATAATGGCCTACTTCAGAAGGAGCAATTTCTTATGATTTATAAAGTGAGTTAGAGACTGCAGATCTTGAGAGCAGATTTTGAGATCTGGGTGCTAATGGTTCAAATCAGAAAGCCAGGCAAGTCAGCTTCCTTTGCAGAGTCTAGAAATTGGATATAAAACATAGCAAGTCCAAATTACTCTAAAATTTGAAATTCTATGAACAATGTTGAAGGTTTCCTTGTTATTTTGTCTGTACCTTTATGTCAATTACACTTTTTTAAAAAGTTTATTCTCTGGCGCATATATATTACACACATATACAAGCATATACATATATGTGTATATATATATATTCATCCATTTATTTATTGTGTATGCATGTGGGTGGATGCATACCACGGCACACCTTGTGGGGGTTAGAGTGTAACAGGCCTCCAGACCTTAGCACAACTGATGCCATGTTCAAAGCACCATTTAGTCCTGGAAACCTAGTATGTAGGTTGCAACACCTGCCAAAACAGGAGCAAAGACCTATTCCACCTGCCAAAACAGGAGCATAGGCTAAGTCATGGAGTCCAGGAAAGTCCCCAAGTGGGAAATCTCCAAATGTACTACCCCTGCCTTTTGCCCCCTCTGTAGTTTCATTTCCTGCTAACTGAAATGGAACAGTGAGGATGTGGGTTTTGTGCATAAAAGACAGAGTCATTGGCTTGGGCTGCATGATTTGGGCAAGCTTCCCTGGGCAATAAAGATTTTCTCTTTGGCTTTAAGAGTGTCCATGAGTGTCCATGTGGCAGTCTCTGGTGTGCTTACCTCACAACAAAAGAACAACTTACAGAAGTTGATTCTGGAACATGTGAATCCTGGGATCAAACTGAGGTCCTCGGCTTCGTAGGATTGCCTTCCCCGCTGAGGCAGGTGATGGGTGCTCTTCACATTTATTCGTTGATGAAGAAAAACTAGGGTCTGAATTCTTTTTAATACAGGGTCTCTCTGCCCCTGGTTGTCCTTGAACTCATATAGATCCTCCTGACTCTGACTCTGGAATATAGGGATTAAATACTGCATGCCTGTATTCATTTGTTGACTGGTAGGCCTTTTTACATAGAACATTTATAACTATTAGGTTTCTACATAAAGTGATTGTCATAACTCTCTTTTTAATATTAAAGGTGAATCCTAACTGTGATGCAGTTTAACTTAGATTAGGAATGATTCTTCCTACGAGTAGACATTATCTTTGAGAAAAGTATGTAAGTAGTGAATAATTTTAAGTAAGCCCTATCCGTGTGACACTGCACATTCCGATTGTGGATTTAGATTAGATTAAAATATTCAAGTAAATATGTGAGTACATTTCTTCCTATTTTGAAACAGAAGTAGAATAATAAAAGATGGACCTGTATATGATGAACTTGGTGAAGAAAGTAAACAAATTAACGTGAATAGCTGTGATGCAGAGGAGAATGCACACTGCTGAAAAGCACTGCTGGAGGGTTGGTGAGAAAGTATTTATTGGAAAGACCTTTTACAAACAGTGTAGCATCTTTTTACTGGGTTTTTGAAGGGTGAAGGAATTAGGTATGGAAGTAGCCATATTGGTGTGATAGTAGATTTGGTATCGGAGGATGTTAATTTGATCAGAGGCAGGAGAGGAGGAGGCAAGAAATCAGGCAAGTGGAGCAGACATTTTGGCCGATTCCAGATGTGTGAGCAACAGTACTGAATTTACAGTAATGTACATTCAAAACAGAATTGAGCTCACCAAGGTGGTGCAAGACTGGAATCTTAGCACTTGGGCTAGGGTGCAGTTGAAGCAGGAAGAAGAGAAGTTCAAGTCATTTTTTTGCTACATAGCCAGTTTGACACTAGCCTGGGCTATAGGAGACCCTAGTATTTCAAAACCAAACAACAGTTGCAACACACCTCCAAAAAACAAAACAAAACAACCAACCAAACTGTTATAGGGAGCCTACCAGAGGAGACTACACAGACACAGGCTATAGTGTTTATAGCCAATTGAAAGTCTTTATTCAGTAAGGGCTAAAGTTAACCTGTAAGCTCTGCTTGCCCAAGGACAGATAGCTTCCTGAAATACTGGGGGGCTTATGTAAGATACCAAGTGTATGTTTTCATTTCGCCAAACAAGTTGGTTGTCCCAATTGTACAGGATGTATTTGATCACACTGGGTAGGAAAATATGTAGGCAGGAAGTACATCAGGATCCATGTTTGTCCCCAATTGGGCGAAGGTGAAAAGTGTAAGGGTCCAGATTCCCCAAAGAATGATACCCCAGACTCAAATAGTATATAAACGCAGAGTGTTTTATTCCGCAGAAGTCCAGCATGTTGGGGTCTCCCATTACCAAGATAGATACCCAAGTGAGCTCACAGGCCAATTTATATAAAGCACATTGGAATTCCAGGGTAGGTGAGCTTTATCTTCCTTTATCTCTAGGCATTCCAGAGCCATTATGGAGCATTGACTTTTTCTATTAGTAGTTGACTTGCCTGGTCTTGCCTGGTCTTGCTGAATTCTTAAGCCTAGCCTCCTTAACTGCCAATTTGAAGCCTGCCATGGAGTCAGCCTGTCTCATCCCTCTCACCACCCCTCTCAGTAATGGACCACCTCAAATCCTTGAGATGTTTTTGAGGCCCCTACACTAGTGGCTCCAGGCAGCTCTATCCCAAGGAGAGAACCTTACTAGGTAACACAGCAGAGATGGCCACCCTTTTAGCCCGATTGTTTGGAGGTGCTAGCTGGTTGAAGACATCCTCTCCAGAGTAATAAGTCACTCTGGGTACAAGCTCTAAAGAACATAAAAAACCTTAGTCATATTTATGACCAGGCCATAAATGCATGGCGTAAGCCCTGAGGTACAAGCCCACCAGGCATTCTCTGGAGGGCAGCATGTAGCCTGCAACAGTAGGGGTTACAGTGCAGTTGCAGAGGTGGGAATAGGCAGCTGTTATTTACAGTTTTGTTTGTTTGTTTGTTTTATTCTTTTCCCTGACCCAGTGACATTCATAAGCAAGCCGCTTTGCTGGAATGAGTCCCATTTGATTATCTATCTTTTGCAAGTAGAGTGAAAATGAAAATTTTTTTTAATTTAATTTTTTATTTATTCACTTTACATTCCTCTCACTGCCCCCTCCCAGTCACCCTTCACACAATTCTTCTCCCCTCCCCTTCTCCTCTGAGCCGGTGCGAGTGCGAGTGTGGGTGGGGGTGGTGGTGGCTGCTGTCCCCCCATCCTGGCACTTCAAGTCTCTGTGAGGCTAAGCACATCCTCTCCCACTGAGGCCAGACAAGGCAGCCCATCTAGAACATATCCCACATGTAGGCAACAGCTTTCGGCATAGCCCCCTGCACCCCACTCCAGTTGTTTGGGACCCACATGAAGACCAAGCTGCACAACTAGATGTGTGAAAATGTGATTATTTTTGACAGGATCTTGCGTGGTGACCCTAGCTTGTCTGAAGGCACTGTGTGTGGAGCCTAGCACTAACTAAACAATCCTGTTAACCAGTACACTAGCAGTGGCTTTGTAAACCGATCATCAACAGTCGCTTCTCTGTTGTCCACAGTAGAAAGCACTCAAGAACTAATTTGTTAGTTAGTGCTAGGCTCCATTCTAAGTATTTCCATCCACTCTGTAGATGCATATAAAAATCTAGGCAAAGGCAGCCACTGTATCACATTAGAGTGTATTTTGTTTCTAATACATCCTTCAGTAACAGAAAAACAACTCTTTCAGGGGATACTGTTATGGTATGAATGTGAAAAACACCGTACATTTGACCAGGTACTTCCTTAAAACAATCGAAATACACTTTCTCAACTCCTCTGTGGTTTAAAATGCTCTCAAGGGTTGAAAGAATTCAGATAATTTGTTTTACAGAGAGATAAGGGTCTGACATTTAACACAACCCCAGGTGCATGTGGTTTCTTAAAAAATGTCAAAAAGATCACATGACTTTAGTATACCAAGTCAGAAAAACAAGATCTTCTTGAGTGTTTTAACTGAAATGGAGCGTAAATAAAAATTTCCTATAAAAAAGCCAGAATTTATTATAAAATGATTATGTATTTCTATTTTTGTTAATGATAAAATTAATAACATCTTTTTACATACTTTACTAAATTCTTATTTTAAAATAATTCTATCTGGAACCTAAATGTATTATTTTTCTACTTTGCAAACTGAGGTACAGCATGGTTAGTGCTTTACTTGTTTGTTTTGTGACAGCATCTTGATGGAGAGCCCTGGCTGGCCTTGAACTTGGAACAGTCCCCTTGCCACACTCCCTTAAGTGCTTGGATCACATACTGGCACTACCATGCCTGGCTACCATGCTTTAATATGTATGTTTTTAACAGTGGTTTAATATTATGAATCTGTCTCAAATGCTAGTAAGAGAGACTCATCATAAATCATTTTCTTTGTGAAGTTGTTGTCTACCTAAATAAATGCTGTTCATCCAAAGTACCCACATCGAAAGTTCTTTAATATGTGATTGAAGAAATGTGGTTTAAACACTTGTTTGTAACAAAGAAACTACATGTTTCACTTTCTAAGTTTACTTGGTTTTATTCTCTAAATCACGTTTCTGAAACACTATTATTATTTGAAAAACTGTGAAGGTAGGAAATAAATTGACTCCTTGTTCTCACATGGTAGGTAAGTATTCTGAAGGAAGGTTTGTAAACAAGGAAATGGTGACACAGCCACCTTAAGAGGGCCTCAGCTCAAAATGTCAAATCAAGAAGAATGAACATATCCCTGGCTCTTAATCCTACACCACAACTAAAGTCACATCCTGTGCAACTCAATGGGAGGTATAGCTTCAGAATTATTTCCTTGGTGTAGATGTTTATTATCGGTTTGTATATAACTTAGTAAAGTGTACTTTTACTGAGTGTTATTAGTATAAGGTAATTTATAAATTAAAATATATGAATTTCCCCTTTGCACAAAAATACAATAGTGGAAATTAGAAAGCACATACTAGTTTAATCCCAACTACGTTTCTTTGTTTTAATTTAAATGTTTTAAGAATTTTATACATGAGTATAGTTTATTTGCATCATTTCTTCCCTGATTCTCTACCCTCTCCTACTCTTCCCATGCCCTCCTCCCTTGAAGTCGTGACCAGTTCTGTGACTATTCTTAGTTTTGTTTTTTTACATTCTGTTTCTAATGGTGTCTCACTATACATCATTGGCTGGTATCGAACTCCATATGTAGATCCAGCTGGCCTTGAACTCACAAAGATCTGCCTGCCTCTAACTCCAAAGTACTGGTAATAAAGGCATGTATTGCCACCATGCCTGACATTGTTGTTGTGTGTATACAAAACATACTGTTGTGTTTGTACACAGCCTGCTGAGTTCATTTAGAATTGCCTGTATGCTGATCACTCAAGATTGCATAACCATTGAGGGCTTCTCCCTGTAGAAAATGTATTTTTCCTTTCAGCAGCCATTGTCCACCTTGTATCTCTTCATTTAGGGGTGGGATGTGTTGAAATTTTTCCTCATCCACATTGGCATGTGGACTGGTTTGTGCATTATACAGATGTAGATAACCATATTGTTTAGACTTCATGGGCACGGTCATGTCTAGAAAACACTGTCTTCCTTCCATCAGATATTCTGATCCTCTGGCTCTTACCTCTCCCTCCTCTTCTCTAATCTCCCCTTAGCCATTGTCTTAGTTGGGGTTACTATTGCTGTGATGAAACACCACGACCAAAACAAGCACCAAAACAAGCAAGCCAGGAGAAAAGAGAAAAAAGAGTTTATCTGGGTATATGCCCAGGAGTGGTATAGCTGGGTCCTCAGGTAGTACTATGTCCAATTTTATGAGAAATCGCCAGACTGATTTTCAGAATGGTTGTATCAGCTTGCAATCCCAGCAACAATGGAGGAGTGTTCCTCTTTCTCCACATCCTCACCAGTATCTGCTGTCACTTGAGTTTTTGTTCTTAGCCATTCTGACTGGTGTGAGGTGGAATCTCAGGGTTGGTTTGATTTGCATTTCCCTGATGACTAAAGATGTTGAATATTTCTTTAGGTGCTTCTCAGCCATTCAAGTTTCCTCAGTTGAGAATTATTTGTTGAGCTCTGTACCCCATTTTTAATAGGGTTATTTGATTGTCTGGAGTCTAATTTCTTGAGTTCTTTGTATATATTGGATATTAGCCCTCTATTGGATGTAAGATCTTTTCCCAATCTGTTGGTTGCCATTTTGTCCTATTGACAGTGGGCTCTCGTCTTTCTGATTACTCTAGCTTGTGTCAGGTTGGCATAAAGCTGGCCAGGATAGGCGTAGTATAGAGATTGTGTTGTAGATGTACCAACTGGGGCCTGGCACCCCATGGTTCTTTATTCTCTGCATTTTGACCATCTGGGGCTCTCTGAAGTAGCTTTCGTCTGCTGCAAAAAGATGCCTCTTTGATGAGGGTGAGAGCTGCACTTATCTGGCTGGCACTGCTAACTAACTGCCTTCTAACTACTAAAGCCCTGGCTGTTCTTTTCCCTTCCAGTCTTACCAAGAACAACATATGGAGCTGATGAAGTTTGGGTTTATGTCCTTTAGGGAGTTGGTTAGAGTTGAAGGTTACATTGAAGGTGGTTTGTTTTGTTTTGTTTTGTTTTTGAAGTGGGCATCTCATGCATACCCTAGCCTGGCTGGGACTATTGCTAACCACAGCTAACCACAGTCCTGCTATGATTCTCCTGTCTGAACTCATGAATGCTAGGCTATAGACTTGAGCCTGTTGAGCCTGGCTAGGAATTTGCTGTTAGTCCTAGGCCTGCTCCAGGCTACTCTAGAGAATATTCTTAATCAGTACAGAAGGAGGAGGTGCAGTGTTCGAGTTTGATCACCTCATTAGGCCTAGGTTCATGGGTTGTTGTATACAGATAAAAGCTTGGATACTGTTGACTAAACAGAATGATTAGAGACTTTATAACATAAAATGAAAGCTGTGGAGCCATCCGGAAGAGTTTGTATGGTCGAGGTATAAACTAGACTATCCAACAACCTTCAGAAGCCACTGATACTTGCTTATGCATGTTTTTATTTGGGGAAATTGGACAAATAAATTTGTCTTAGTAAAACTCAATCCCTGTTGACTGTAGCATGTTGAATTTTCTTTCTAAATAAGTAATTAAATCTTATTGATTGCCCATTGTTAGACTAGAACTCATGCCTATCCACTGAACAAGCTGGCAAACCCTATCTGCTCTTCTTCCCGCAGCTCTGCCCTCACAGCAAAATACACACCCTCCACCCCCATCTGTCCCCCTTGGAGACAACTCCAGGCTAACACGTCATCACTCCCTGTCTCTCAGTTTCTGGCAACCCACTCAAGAGGGCTCACCCAGGGGCTCAGATTCTGACCATGTATGGACACAGTCACAGCTCCTGGCTGGCATGCTGTCACTCCTCACCTAAACTCTATAAAATACCCTTGCTTTAACCTGGATGTGTGACTTCACTGACTTTCACCTGGGAGAACAGTGAACCCACCTGGAGCTGCCTCCTAATAAATCTGCCTTTACCTACTTCTAATCTGGTCTAAATCTGACCTATATCTGCATCACAGAGGGAGAGAAAATACCTATCACCTATGAATCAGCAAATTCAGATTTTATTTTCCTGGAAATTTAAATTTCTTGAACATTCATTCATTCATTTTTTTTTTCCATAGAAGCCAATTGCTGTAACAGTCTAATCCTAGACAGTTTTCAAAGCCTTGGTTTTATAATTAAAAATGGGTTAATGTTTCATAGATTATATAACCATGATCATTTTTCTAATGAATAGGTAGCTAGGCTAAGGTAAGTGGATTACCGATTATTTATTAGTAAATAACGAATGTTCACTCTATCTATTCATCCATCCATCCATCCATCCATCCATCCATCCATCCATCCATCATCCATCCATTCATTCATCTATCCATCTATCTGATAAAGCCTTTGTATGTAACCTAGACTAGCTTATCACTATGTGGTCCAGCATAGCCTACAGTTTGTAATCTTTCTGTCTCGGCGTTGTGAGTGCTAAGATTATAGGCATGTACCACTTACTTGGTTATTATACTCATTTTTAAAAATGAAGACCATATAAATCATAGTGTCCAGAAGACAGTAGGTAGCCCAGGGAGTTATCAAGTTAAGAAATTCTGTCCTTGCCAAGCATGGTGGTGCATGCACACCTCTAATCTTAGCTCTTGGGATACAGATGTAGGAGGATCAGGGGTTTGAGGCCAGCCTGACTATATTGCAAGATCCTGTGTCAAGAAAAAAGTGGGTTAGGATGGAAAGATAGCTCTTTGTGAGCAGCCAGTTTCTATTCCCAACACCCACATGGTGGCTCAGAACTCTCTTCCCTCCAGGCCCAGGGGAGCTGACACTTTTTCTGGTCTCTATGGGTACCAGGCATGCATATGGCACACAGGAATAATACATGTAGGCAAAACACTTGTACACATAAAACAAAAATAAATCTTTTAAAAGGAAGGATGGAAAGAAACAAAGTACTGTTCCTAAATGTTAAATAAAAGAATACTATGTAAATTCTTGTCAGAAACTAACATCCTTTTCAAAATGTGATTTGTGATGGATGTGTTGACTGTTGCTGTGACAGAACATTTGTCATGAACAAGGGAGGAAAGCTTTCTTTGTACTCAGGGTTTCAGAGGACTTAGTCCATCATGACATCAGAGACATGGAGAAGCAGAACAATTCACGTCATGGCAGTCAAAGGACTAGAGAGAGATGGGGCTGGGGGCTCAGGACCCTGACTGATCTACTACCTCCTCCAGTGTTCAGGATCTCCTGTCACAGTGCTTCAGGCTGAGGCCACGCCTTCCACACTGAGCATTTCACATTCGAACTGTACACAGGGGTACTTCCTGTTTGCAGTGTTACTACCATCCTGGCTATAGGCACCACATCTGACAAACTGCAGAACCTGTCCTCCTCTGAGAGTCTTTGATGTAAGAAATCGTAGGATTGAGGATGGGGAGATGGCTCCTTTGGGAAAGTGCTTGTCACACCAGGGGAAGACCTGAATTCTCATCCCTAGCACTCACACAGAAAAGCTGGGGTGGTGGTGTAATCCCATCACTGGGGAGGCAGAGACAGGACGATCCATGGGCTTTCTGGCCAGCCAGTCTAGCCAAATTGATGAGCTCCATGATCAGTGAAATGCTCTGTCTTAGTCTCAGAAAACAAGGTAGAGAGTAATAGCAATAGACTCAGTGTATATTTTATGTAAGAATATACCAGCCTGGTGTGGGCATGCTTTTAATCCAAGCACTAGGGAGATAGAGGCAGGTGGATCTCATGAGTTGGAGGCCAGCCTGGTCTACTGTCCTGGTCACTGAGCTCCAGGACAGTCAGGGCAACATAGAGAAACCCTAAAAGCCGTATGTGTGTGTGTCTGTCTGTATGTGTGTTGAGGCAGTTAGTTCAACAGAATAGCTCTGTTGGCTGTTTATGGAAAGTGAAGAACACTGAATTTTTAAAAAAACCTTTATCTTATTTTATGGATTTTTATAGCATAGTATCTGGAATGTCTTAAGATGGCTATATTTTCTTAGCTAGACCCAAATCAGTTGAAAAGGTATGTTTTTGGTAAGGTGGGGCACACTTGCAATCCCAGTGGGCAGGAAGTTTGTTAGGCCAGCCTGAGTTACACAGCAGGCTTCTTTCTCAAACAAACAAAAACAAAACAACAAAGTAAAACATAGAAACACAAAATATAGTGTGTCAGAGGCTCACAGTAGATCTTTAATGTTTTTATTTTGAAATTATTAGATTAGTTTATGTTTCTGTCTCTGATTATTTTATGTATGAATAGATTAGGGAGATAGTGAAAATAACACAGAGATTATTTGTTCATCTGTGGGGCCTCTCAGACTGGCCTATAATTACAATTTTCCCACCTCAGCCTCCCTGGTTTGTATTGCTGACCTGTGCCACCTAGCCAAGATTTTGATCCTCTTAACGTTACTGTCTTTTAAAGACATGAACATGTAAGCTTATTATTTTCCCTTTCTTTTTTTTTACAGGAATACCAGTGTATTCAGTAGCCTGGGGCCCTGATTCAGAAAAGGTTCTTTATACAGCAGGCAAACAGCTCATCATTAAACCTCTTCAACCAAATGCTAAAGTTTTACAGGTACATCTTAGGCCTTTGTAAGTAGTTATCTGGCTCTTTGTCACTGCTAAGCCAGGTGGTACTTGTAGTTTCCTGTCTTCTGGTTAGTCTCCTTCCAGTCAGAGAGCTTTGAGTTTGCAGGCTTATCAGACTTTATCATAGACAAGGGGATTTCTCTCTGTTTCCCAAAGGCTCACTTTCCCAGTACTTCAGCTCACGTTGTTCTCATTGCTCAAGCAGATGTTTTGAATTCCTGCGTTGTCATGTGATTTGGCACACCTGAGCAGCCTTCAGTTTACAGTCAGTCTCGTGCGTGGGTTTGAGATGAAACAAAGCTAAATGAAACTCTTAAGAGTGCTGATTTGTTTTTAATCATCCTTATCATCTGTTCACACACTTGTGTTTTCTCAAAGGACTAGCATTGGTTTATTTCTTTCAGAATGGTAGAGGAGTCACTATTAGACTTAGAACCAATTATGTACATATAACTTGATGAATAATATAGAGAGCATTTGGGTTAAGGGTAGATGTTGAGCTGATATTTACTTGTGTGCTATTCAGAAAAGAGGAATAGCTATTAGGTCAGAAAAGAGGAATAGCTATTAGGTCAGAAAAGAGGAAGAGCTGTTAGGCGCTAAATCGTAAACAGTAGGTGGTGAGGTGATCCTAAACCCAAGGAGTGGAAAAAACTTGGTTATTCAAAACTGTGTGAGAGGTAAACAGAACCACACAAAAGCCAAGAAGCAGCAATGGCTGTTAAGGAAGTTCAGACCACATAAAAGGCAGTATGCAAGATTTGGTTATTGGATTCTAGCACTGAGAGACAGAAGGATTTCTTTCACATTTTGATGATGACAGAGTAGAGCCTGACTTTTGTCTTAGTTACTTTTCTGTGCTGTGATAATACACTATGACCAAGGTGATTTACAGTGTTTACTGCTCCAGTTGTCAGTGTAAACCTAGGCTTCCCAGGGCTTAAAAATGAAGTGAACTAAAGTCTTATGCAATAGCCAACTTTATTCAGAGTGTCAGACAATTTATACTCTGAGGGATAAGAAGGAACACATGAGTAAAGTGGACAATCACAAGAATCAACCGCTTGTGGCAAGAGCATGTTTTTTTCATAGTGGTACATGAGTAACAACAGCCGAAATAAACTCACTCCTATCTCATACACCGGGGAGGATCATGAAAATGTTTTCCAAGAACAATTCTGTGTCTTGAACAAACCAAGGTCACGAGACTCTTGTCTGGTTTTCTTGGAGTTTTCTTACAAGCACTTACAATTCTCACATGACTGCATTCTTGGACTGTGTTCCCATATTATAAGAAAGGGTTTATTTGAGACTTACAGTTTCAGAGGGTTGGAGTCCATGTCTATCATGGTAGGGAGCATGGCAACAGGCAGGCAGGCATGGCCCTGGGACAGCAGCTGGGAGCTCATGTCTATCTGCAAGTAGGAGGCAGAGAAAAAGACACTGGGGATGTTGCAAGTCTTTTGAAGCCTCAAAGCTTTACTTCAGTGACACCTGCTAATCCTTCCCAGATAGTTACACCAATCAGAGACCAAGTATTCAAACCTAAGAGCCTATGGGGACCATGCTCATTCAAACTGCCACATTCCACTCACTGGCCCCTATATGCCCAGTGGTCACATCATAATGCATTTAGTGAACTTTAAAAGTCACAGTATTTCACAGTCTCAACACAGTTTAAAAGTTCAAAGTACAAAGTCTCTTCTGAGACTCAAGGCAATCTTTTAAGTATAACTCCTTGTAAAATCAAAAAGCAAATTATATACTTCCAACATACAGTAACACACAATATACATTACTTCCAAAAGTTTTCGAAGGGCTTCGATGGCTCAGTCCTTCCAGCTTTGCTTGCTGCAGCACTCTTGTCTCTCTTGGGCTGTACGCAGCTGTCCTTGGCAAATGTCTCATGGCTCTGGCGTCTTCAAAGTCTTGGAGTCTCCAAGCAGACCAGGCTTCACTTTCATAGCTTCATGCAATAGCTTCTCAGGCCTCCATACAGTCCCTGCCACATACCTGGCCTGAGACCTCTCTAACCATAGGAGAAGATTCTACAGCCCCTTTACCCATGTGTCTTTCATAACGCTAAAGCCAGAACCGTGTGGACCATACTGCCAAGTTCGACTGCTGTCATCTAAACCACTGCGGCTTTGCAGTGAGGCCCTGGGTCACTTCACTTGCTTACCTCTGTGTGATGACAAAGTGTTTGAGTCTCTTTACCTCTCGGCCTTCTTGTCTTGTCTACACGGCATCTATTCATTAGGATTGTGGTGAGGATTATTGTTTGGTGTATAATAAGCACTTGTTACAGAGTAGCTGTTACTGATGTTATGTTATTATTAACCTTCTTTCCCTTTTGATAGGCTAGAGAGTTCAGAAAAGACAGAGATGTAAGGGGAATGGGGTGGGATGGAGCAATAGATGAGCCATTAAGAGCACTGACTGCCCTTCCAGAGGACACAGATTCAATGTCTACTACCCACGTGGCTCATAACTGTTTGTATCTCCAGTTCTATGGAATTTGGCACCCTTGTCTGGCCTCCACATTTACCAGGCATGCATGTGGTACCTATACATACATGCAGGAAAACAATTATGCACATGAAATACTAAAATAAAAGTTATATTTTAAAAAGATGTAAGGGATTTGGTGGTGGAGGTTGATAGGCTGCATCAAGTATAGAGTGTTTTCAGAAGCATCAGTCTGGGGCTGTAAAGTCCCCAGCACCCATACTGCAGCTAGCAACTGAATGTAACTAGTTCCTGTGGATTGGATACCTTCCTCTGGCCCCTGTGGGGACTACACACTTGTATTCCACATACATGCAGGCAGTTGAACACATAAATTTTTTCTTAAAAAAAAAAAAGCATCAGTTTCAGAAGTTGGATAGATGGAGATTTCAAGCAATAAAGAGATCAAGGAAACTTTGATGTTCTATATTTCTGTATAGACTGTGCATGCTATCTCTGTGTTTGTCTGTCTATCATTTATCCATCTATCTATAATATTTATGTCTGTCTACTAATTATATCAATTATTAAGAAAATTAATAATTTAATTTTATAGTGCTATGAAATTAATTGAATTTTATATTGCTATAAAATTAGTCTAATTTTATAAAGCACAGGTTTGCCTTATAAAGGCTACTTTTATAAAGGCATTTTTTCAACTGAGGCTCCTCCTTCTCAGATGACTATAGCTTGTGTTAAGCTGACAAAAAACTAACTAATAAATCTGCAATGAAATTAGACAGCAAAAACAGGAATGTGAAATTTTTTCACTTATATGTTTGGTTTATATTCATGTGAGTTAAGACATCTGTAATTAGGAGATTTAGAGTCAGCTGATATTATAGATTATATAACATTTATTCCAATTTTTAATGCTAACACCAATCTTGAAACAATTTAGCAACAAACAGTTCCCAACTGGAGTTTAGGCAACTGAGCAAATTCGTAGGCTATAAGCTATAAAGTGGGTGCCATGTTGCTAGGTTCTTTCCTTGATGCAAGTTGCAATGAAGTAAATGAGGAATTGTACAGTGGCTGTGGCAAGAAGATAGGAATCTGAAAGGCTGTGACAGGGGTATCACTTGAGTTCAGTAATTTAGGCCAAGCTGAGCAACACAGTGAGACCCTCAGCTCTACAATTAAATAAATAAATAAATAAATAAATAAATAAATAAATAAATAAGGAAAAGGACCCAGAAAAAATAATTTTTTTATAGAAAAAAATGTTTCACTTATAAACTTTTAAGCAATGTCTTTTTTCCCCCTTCATAGTGGAAAGCCCATGATGGCATCATTTTAAAAGTTGACTGGAACTCAGTGAATGATCTTATTTTATCTGCTGGTGAAGACTGTAAGTATAAGGTATGTGTCTTAGCTTCATTTCCTGTTGCTGTAATACAGAACCCTGACAGAAGCAGCTTTAAGAGAGAAGTCGTCAGTTGCCTTACAGTTGCAGGTTGCAGTCCATCACTGCAGGGCAGTCAGGACAGGGGTTGAAAGCAGCTAGTCATGGCAACAGGCAAGAGCAGAGGCTGAGTGCACCCAGGCCTTTACTCAGTGCTGTTTTTCAAAGCTTAGAGTCTAGGGCATCATGCTGCCCACTAGGATGGGTCTTCTCGCTTCCTTTGCTGTAATCAAGACAGGGCCTCACAGACGTGTTGCCGTGCCAACCTGCTAAACCATCTCTCATTGAGACTCTCTTTCCACATATTGTGTCAAGTTGACAGATAAACTCACCCTCAGAGCCTACAGTGTTTAGATTTACTTAAATCTAAAGTGTTTAGATCTGCTTAAAATAATGAAATCTAGGGGAATTGTTTTGTTTACAATAGTGTATAAAACTATGTTTTAGTCTTTTACCTATAATAATTGAACAAATTGTTTTCCAACTCTAAGTGCTATTTAAAGTTCTCATAATAAAAATTTGATTTAATAAGCAGCAACATGTCAATTCAGTTCTTGTTTGTGTTTCAATTTAAATCAATTCATTTCTTTATTCACATATTTTTTAAAAAATCAACCTCCTAGCTTTCTAAATATTGGTCCACTTCAGAATAAAATAAATTTGTGGATGCTATAATGTTTCCCCCTTTCCGTAGTACTGGGACCATGGATATGCTAGGCACAGGCTCCCTTATTGCCATCTTTCCCAGCTCCAACAGTGACATTTACTGTCACTGTAGTTACAGGGACTTTAGTTGAAATAAATTATTTTAAAAAGCCAATAGAAATCTCATTTGACAGAAAGAAATTATACAAAACACTAATCCTCACCAGATATTACTACTTAATTTTAAGTACTTATGGGCAGATTTAATGTTTAACCCAGGTTTAGTAATGTTCTGAAATACTTTCTTTCTGAGGCATGAACATTCAGGAATATTGCTTTGTCTTCTTTGTATGATGGTAAAGTCTGGTTGCTAATCCTATATGGTTATGATTTCTGAGTCTTCACTTGATATTTTATTGGAGGACAGACTTTTTTGTAGTAATGTGGTGATGATACAAGACTTTACAATTTGATTTCCTAGGTTTGGGATAGTTATGGCCGCGTGCTGTACGGTTCCCAGCCTCATGAGCACCCCGTCACCTCAGTGGCCTGGGCTCCAGATGGGGAGTTATTTGCCGTTGGATCATTTCATACTTTACGCTTGTGTGATAAAACTGGGGTAAGTTTCAGTCGCAGGTGTGCTGACACGTGGTGATGTACCACACACACTGAGTGAGCGCTGTGAAATGTTCTCACTGAAACATTTGACGCAACCTCTCTGATTTATCAATTCCTGATTTATGAGATGTGGCGGTTTACAAATGAAGAGTGGACATATTCTCTGTTATTTGTCTTTTTTGAAATATTTGTTTTGAGCATGAGTCTGAAGGATGGTAAAACAGTTTAACTGTTTGAATTTATGACCACTTACTATGGAGCACACAGCTTTAAAAGTTATTTTTGGTATCAATATGTTTCATATAAAACATTAGTCACATATTTTTGTAAGGAATTAATAGTAAATTTAAAAGTTAATTTTAGTGCCAGTATTTGAATTTAAAAGTTAATTTTAATGCTAGTGTTTGAAAAGCAGAGGCAAGCAGATTTCTGTGAGTTCAAGGCCAGCTAGTCTACATAGTAAGTTCCAGGCTAGTAAGAAACAGTGAGGCCCTATTTCAAAAAATAAGCAAGCAAACCATTCTCTAAAAGGCCCCAAAGGATGTATTTCTTTTTTTAAGGATTTGTGTTTAGGGAGCTGGGAGGTGGTTGGTTGGTGAGTGCCTACCGTGTAAGCATGAGGGCTAAGTTTTGATTCTTCACATACTGTAAAAGTCAAGCATGGCGACACTGCTGCTCAGCACTGCTGGGTGGTGGAGACATAAGGGTCCAGAGAGAGTCTGTCTCCTGTCTCAGAATATACAATGAAGAGAAATCTAGAGGAAGACAGTGAATGTCAACTTCTGTCCTCCAAATACATATACACATGTGCGTGCACACACTCACACAAGTGTGCATATGAGTATACAGCATGCATATACATATATACACACACAGAATGACAGAGCACACGAGCGAGCACACGAGTATTCGTGTTTGGATACAAGTACATACTGTATGTATGAGTATGTATGTTGAGAGCAGAATTCTGTTCTGGCAAATGCCAAGCTCGGTAACATTTACCCTTTGTTCTCAAAGAATGAATTTTTTGGGGGGATGGGATGGGGGTTCCTGGGCAGGGGCGGGGGGAATGGGGTAAGGGGATAGCATCTGAAATGTAAATAAAATATCCAATAAAAAATAAAAAAAAAATGAATGTTTTATTAAAGTGCTCCAAAACCAGAGCATTATATGAAATATAATGAAAGAGTCTGAGTTGTTATGTTAACTTGCTGTCGCTGTAACAGAATGGATGAGGAAATCAGCTTGTAGAATAAAAATCTATTTTGACTCTTGGAGGTTCCCGTCCACGACCATTTGTTTCCATGCCTTTGGTCATGTGGGAAACAACATTAGGCAACTGTGTGTGGCAGAACAAGCCAGGAGGTAAGGGAGGAAAAGCACAGGCAGGGTCCTGTAATCCTTCTCAAGGACTGTACGGAGTACCAAGTGCATAAAGACTTCCTCTACATTGCTCTACCTTCTATAGGTTCTGCTGCCTCCTAATTGCGCTGCCCAGAGGCTGTTCAAGCCATTAACAGAGAGGCGTCTGGGGACACTGAAGGTCTGCTCTGTAGCAATGGGGTGCTTCGAGGCTGTTCTTAACCCTCGTGGATAAGAACAGTTAATTGTTATAAATAGGCCATAATTGTTCTATGGCTTCCCTTCTTTGAGTGCACAGTTGATTAGTTAGAATTTTAGAACCTTATAAACAGCCTATAACTTTTTGGTTGCTTGTTTTTCACCACAAATAATTTCAGCCTTGCACCTGGCTGTAGAAGCTTTGAAATCTGGCGCTGTGACAAACATTCAGTGACGTCCCACAGCTCCTAAAGTGTCTGTGCATCGGCTGTGCTGGCCCTCAGCCTTTCTTCCTAGTCACATCCTCACTCTAGTTCTTTCTTTTACTCATCTTCTCCCTCCCTCCTTCCCTTTTCCAGTCCCCTCCCTTCTGTCCTTCCTTTTGGCATGGCAGGGTCTTGCTGTGCAGCCCAGACTGTATTTGAGTGTTACCCTCCTCCCGTCTCCCAGGCCCTGGGATTCCGGCTGTGCACCCCGACACCCAGCTTTCTTTTATCCTTTCATGGAGTATTCTCATTTCCGTCTTCTGCGTGAATTGTACACATTCGTTAAGGTTTGACTCTCAATTGACGTTCTTTTTTTTTAATCATGTCATGGTGTTAAAATTTGTTTTTCTACTTCTCGCTTTGATTGTTTTGCAGCTATAATATCAGGAGGTTAGATTATCTAATTGCTTAAAAACCTTTTTTGTTTTGTTTTGTTTTAATTTGTTTTCAGATGTAAGGATTTTTACCTTAGGTGTCTATCAGTGATTGTGTCTATAGAACATAAACACTTAATTTTGTAATATGCTTTTATATTATCTATTTTTGTTTTATGTATATTACTTTTGACTCTCTAGTTTATAGGCTTCCATAGTTTTAGTATCATCTATACTTAAGTATAGTAGATATTCAGTAATTTACTAATACTTCAACTTGTATATAGTCATTTTAATATGTCATTTGATTAGAATTTTAAAAATTGATTTGTGTAAATAACCAAATTTCAAATTCACTTTATTTAGTACCATGTCCTTTTTAGACTTAATAATTCTGGAAAAGTATACTGAATTGACTGAATATGTTATTATTTCTTAGAGATGTGAGACTAACATTTTAAATATATATTCTTTTTATTTGATAGTCATTATATTATATATACTGTTCATCAGACAGTGTTCCATAACTGAGCTTTGAATAGTAAAACATATAAAGACTTGCATTCAAGTTGCCAAGAGTCTAGTAGAGAATCAGATTATAAGGCTTCCACAGAACAATCACTAAGTGGTACATGGAGGGTTGTTAACCACTGTGAAGATGTGCAGAAGGCAAATTCTCCCTGCAGGACATTGACTGGAGAACCAAGGCTTGGTGAATAAGCAGTTCTCCAGGGAGACAAGGTTCAGTCAAGAGGAACCTCTCGTGCCTCCAAGTGTGAAAGAGCATGGCAGTGTTTGTGCGGTCAGTAGACCTTGCATAGGATATTGTCAGGGGTCGATATAGACAAGCTCTTCACCAAACGTGCCTGGAATGGTTGTATGGAAGAGGATAGCTTAGACCTTGAAGTGCTTTTCTGTGCAGCTCCTTGGGGATGACTGCAGAGCAAGAAAGACAAGGCCAAGATCAGGGTGTTTCCCTCCTCAGCCAGAGACAGCTCCATATTGACCTGGTTTACTGTGAGAGCATCTGCTTGCTAGAAGGTTTTTTGAACAGCTGGAACAGTGAAGTTGGAAAGCCAGCATGGTGTGTTAGTTTATGAAGCATCATGGATGGAGGGTAATAACACACTAGATTTCAAATGTTGCAAGTATTGCTTTGATAGCAAAGGAACAGTGATGTGGAGAAAAGGTAAGCCAAGCAAAGGCACAGGGTTATAGTTTACCAGGCAAAGTTTAGCACCAGGCAGCAATCTGGATTTTATAGTGGGGACAATGGGGAGTTACTGAGTTTTCGTAGTGACCTTTAAGAGATTGGACATTTTGAAAGAGAGTGTACTCTGAGGTCAATGTGGTGACAGATTAGAAATGAGCTAGAACAGAACACAGTGCCTGGTTATGAGGCTGTTGGTCTGGATAATGGGCAGTGAGTAGAGCAGTAAAGGGGTTGGTGCAGGAGAGACATCTTTGCTATTTACTTGGAGTCATGACTTTATTGAAGATAACCCCCTAATATGACATAAATTGAATATGACATATGACATAAATTATTCTAACTTTGTGTTATTCTGATAGATACTTTGTTTGAACATCACAATAAAGTTACCTAAATTTAACATGCATAAGCATTGCTTGGGTATCACTAAAAGATATGTTCTTGGGCTCTATATTTTAAATTTTATTTTATCTTTTGCATTTACTTATATTTATTTTTGATTTTTTTTGAGACAGGGCTTTTTTGTGTAGCCTTGGTTGTCCTGGAACTAGCTTTGTAGACCAGGTTGACATTTAACTCACAGAAATATACTTGCCTCTGCCTGCTGAGTTCTGGGATTAAAGGTGTGGACTACCACCTTCTGGTTATGAAATTTTTAAAAGAACTTGTTTTAATGATTTATTTTTTATTTCATGTGCATTGGTAGTTTGTCTGCATGTATGTTTGTATGAGGGTGCTAGATGTCCTGGAACTGGACCTACAGACAGTTGTGAACTGCCATGTAGGTGCTTGGAATTGAATTCAGGTCCTCTGGAAGAGTAACCAGCACTCTTACCTGCTTGAACCATCTCTCTAGCCCCTTAAGAAACATTTTCAAGTAGCCTACTGAGCCCAGTTTGTACTGTTCATATACTCAGGGTTCGGGAGGCTGTCGTCTACAGCATGGTTAATCTCCAGGGCTCCATCCACAAAGAAAACTGACTCCCCTCCCCTGAAGCATCAGTGTAAATGACTCCTTAGCTAAGAGTGGGAGTCCATGAGCCCTCTTCCATGCAGGCTAGAATGTTGATTTGCCTACTCTTGGGCAGACCTTACGTAGATAGCCATAGTTGCCTTGTACCCATGAATGCAGTTGTTCAGGAATGTCTAGAAAATACTGTTACACACCAGTTTTCCTCAACTTCTGGCTCTTACCATCTTTTTGTTCCCTATTCCACAATGGTCCTGAGCCCTTGGGGAAAGGAGTGTTACATAGCTGTCCCATTTGTGGTTGAGCACACCACAGACACTTGTGAATTTCAGCATTAACTGCATGAAGAAACTACTCACATGAGGTCTTCGAGCTGCACTAAATAAGTCAGCGGGTCTAAAGATGTGAATTTAGGGGGCAGTTTGATGTCTGTTTAACAAAATAGTGATAGGCTCCCTGCTAGGGCCTGTGAGTCCAGAACTGTGGGTTTTTTTGGGCCCTATTTGTAATGTGCTGAATCTTACTCTAGAAAGTCACTTTGTAGGCTTAGACTCTTGTTCTGGTCATTTTTGTGTTTGGGCTGCTTGATAGTGCTCCTTGTCTTAGCACCTAGTTGTCCAGGCTCCCCTTTTCTAGCTCCCACTGCTTCATAGTCTAATTTCCTGTCAGAAGGAGGCTGGAGCTGCTGCCTTGTGGCTCTTAGTACAAGTCATGGGCAGCCAGTAGGTCCCAAGGCAGTTTTCACAGTGCTAACTGGGGAGTACTTGCTGTGTGATTCCCCCTCTCCCCTTGGGAAACACAAAACAACCTCTACTCACTCTAAATGGCACTGTAAACAGGCCAAGGAAAGGATTCCACCCAGATCTGTCGATCTGTCTTGATAAGCCAGTGAGTTCACTGGAGTTGCTTACAGGAGTATGGTATGGGTGACCCTCTACTAGCCTGTCTTTGGTTCATGCATGTTTTTCCTCCCTTCCCTTTCCCTTGTCCCTGTTTAGGGAATAAACTCTAGTCAGGTTTGTGCCCAGTTTTTGTGGTGCTGGGACTTTGTGCATGCTTGACAAGCACTCTGCCAACTCAGCTACATCTCCTGCTTCTGAAGGGCAGTTTATATAGTTCTCAGCCTAGTAACTCTGCATATAGGAGTGTACCTTGATGAGATACTGTGTAAGTATGCAAAGTATACAATTATGTTTGTATAACATGTATGTCAGGTCTTATCATAGTATTAGCCTAGCAAAATGAGGAATAAGTGTCTTTGAGTAGGAAGCTGATTGGCAGTTGCTCTGTTTTCCTAAAACGCTTTGACTGCAGCTCTTTAAGAATGTGAAAGATTGTGCTTAATTGAAAAGGCCTGCCTGCCTGCCTGCCTGCCTGCCTTCCTTCTTCCCTCCCTCCCTCCCTCCCTCCCTCCCTCCCTCCCTCCCTCCCTCCCTCCCTACCTTCCTTCTTTCCTCCCTCCCTTCCTCCCATCCTTCCATCCTTCCTTCCTCAGATGGCTACCGGCAGGCAGTTAAGGTGAGGGTGACAGATGAAGCAGGGAGTAGACTGATCTCAAACAAACCTAGGGAAGAGGAGAGAGAGAGAAAGACAGATAAAGGACAAGGGCTTTAGTGGGCTCTCACTTTCACTGAGGAATCCATTGTATACCATACAAGCCAGGATCAGATACACATGAGAAGACCGGGGAAGACACTTAGCATCTGTTGTTTCTGGCTTGTGGGTGATTCACAAACTGGAGAGGCCAAATCAGAGTTTCTGATGGTGTGGCTTAGTGCTACAGGAGTGCCCTAGGCACAGCCAACTGGCCAGATGTTGGAGGGACGGTAGCCTTTGTCTTTCTGTTTGGCTGTGTCACATCTTTTGCTGACTGTTGAATAACAGAGTGAAGACTTCAGTTACCACACAGAAGAGGAACAGTCCATGGGCTAACAGTCTGGGAAAGTCTCTAAATGAGCAGATGACTGCTGTTCCTGTCAGGCAACTACACAGACTGAGACAGGAGAATGGTTTCCAGAGTTACTCACATGGTATTTCAAATATCCAGTTTTAAAAAGAAAGGAAAAATCTATAATTTTCAGAAGAAAAAAAAAAAAACCCAAGATATAAGACATACTGAAAAGCAGAATACAATGACCCATTCTTAGGGGGAAAAAAGGTGACAAAAAACATTCCCAAGATATCCAGCACTGGACCTGTTAGACAAAGACCATGTGCTTAAAATAATTAAAGAAATGTCAATAAATCAACAGAAAAATTTTGAGGCAGTGAATCAGTGTCCATTGTGTAGCTCTTGTTGACCAGGCCAGCCTCAAACTCAAGTGCTTGGATCTTGGATTAAAGGCATGCATCACAACACCCAACCAAAGAAATGATTCTGAATGAACCCAATTAGAATTCTGAAGTTAAAAATCTGAGCAAGGGCTTAAAGAAGTATTAATACTCCCAGAACTCCAAAATACTATCTTACAGTAACAAGTTTTGTGCATCTAAAATCGACAGAGCAATACATATTTTTCACCACCACCCCCCCCCCCAGAAAGTGTAAAACTGGCCTTCTTTGTAACACGTGAATAGAATCATTAGCCACTATAGGTTTTCTCAAGTATGATCTGACTCTTTTGACACTGGTGTTAGCATTCAAGAAAGTATAAAATGTTCTCTGAGATGGCTAAGCAGGTAGTGGTCCTTGCTGCCCATCCTGATGACCTGACTCTGATCCCCAAGACCCACATGTCAGAGGGAGAGAACCAACTAAATTGCCCTTTCACCTCCACATGTGTACCATGTGTGCACACCAAAGTAAATAAATAGAAGAACAAAAAGTTAAGCTGGTAAAAGATAGCGTTATTTTATCTGTTTATATATGTGTGTGAATCTGTGTGTACGTATGCCACGTGTGTGTGGGGGCCTGCAGAGGCCAGAAGACTACCATTACTGAATCCCCTGGAGCAAAACAGTTAAAGGCAGTTGTGAATCCAAGTGTTCTTAACCATTGAGGTATTTCTTCAGTCTGAGATAGCATTATTTTAAGTTAAATGATCAAGAAATGCAAAAATAAATATGCCAGGAAAATGAGCATTCCTGGATAATAAGTATAATAAATCATGGTATAAGCGAATTGCTTGTGGAGTAAAATTTAGATTTATGGTTCCATATTTTTTCTATGTTCTATAATAAACTTTATTTTTTATCTTTGATATCTGAAAATGTGATTCAAATTAACATAGGCATTTTAAGTAAACATTCAGAATATGTTAATGAAATACACTAGTTATTAGACAAAATAGGATTTAAGGAGAAAAATCTGAAGATGCAAACTAGCAATGTAGCTTCTATATTTCAGTAGGGGGCGCTATTGGTTGCGCAGAAGATAGTGGTGTTTTTTTGTAATTCTTATTTTCTCTGAACATTCAGACTTTCTTCTATTTATTCACTCATCCATTCAATTAAAATATTTTAATAATTACCTGTAGGAACTTTCTTACAGCCTTATGTAACTTTATTGTTAATGAAGTATATAAAGTGCAATTTGTCTCCTGTTGAGGTAACACCTGAGACTATTGCTAAGCACCAGCCTTCCACAGAATGTAAGAACTGCTTCTGTCTTTTATTTTAAGCCAGATTTATGTTTATGTAATTTATGAGTTGAAAATTTTATTTTTATTTTATTTATTTTTTTTTGAAGATTTTAAATTAGGCCAAACAAAGATTGTGCTTTTGAGAATCCTTGAGGTATAATTTATGGATGTGTACAGGAGTTGTGTAGATAAGATGCAGTTGTTGAGACATAAGTCATTGTCTTATATTTAAATATGTATTTTTCTGTTGGGAAATGACTTGCATAAACAACTTCAGAGAATGCAAGAACATAAGTCCTTTTTTTTTTTTCCATACCATAACATTTAAATTTTCATTCTCTGTGTATGGGGTGTTTTGCTCACATGTATGTCTGTGATTCACATGTATCCGTGGTACCCTTGGAGACCATACGAGCACATTGGATCCTGTGGAATTGGATATACATAGGATTGTTAGCTGTCATGTGGGTGCTGGGAATCACACTTGAGTCCTCTGGAGGAGCAGGCAGTGCTGCTTTTAACCACTGAGCCATCTCCCCAGCCCCTGTAGAGGAATTCTCACTTTATAGAGGAATTCTCAGCTACTTTTGAAAAATATTGTGCTGTTCAGTGTGGCTGCTTCTTTCAATGAAATTTCAATGACTTATTAAATTTTTGCTTAATGGAGCAGCTTTGGTGTATTTCTAGAGTTCCGGGGTCCAAACTCCAGAGGTGTGTTACAAAGGTGAAGGCTCCTTTTGGGCCTTTGTATTCCCCATGTACAAAATAAGGGCTCAGAGCTAAATGATCATCTCTTCTGTTAACTCCACCATCCTGTGCCATCTCGTCCCTGTCACTGGACACGCCACTTATTTCTTACAAGTACTAATTGCTTGTTTCATTGCCTTTTACTGCACAAAGTAAAACTGTTCAGGGCACAGCAAGAACAGTTGGGAGAATCCCAAGCTGTGCTGGAGCAATGGCTGACTTGTGACTTTAAATTTGTACAGTTTAGTGTGGTTGTATGCACGTAGAAGCCATTAAACAGAGAGACAGAAAGATACAGGGGAATCTTTTAGAGGCCCAGGGAAAATTGTAGATAGGCCTTAGGGACCAAGAAATAGATTGCTAAGAAAACTAAAAGTATTCCCTTTGTATCTTTTGCTTTTGCTTCTGTGTGCATATTCATGGTCTTTTTTTTTTTTTTTTTTTTTTTTTTTTTTTCTGTCTTTCCCAGCTAAGTGACTGTGCCTCCTCCCACAATGTCAT
>JANHMN010000001.1:80824706-80847425 GCA_030674055.1 Rhabdomys pumilio
TTTTTTTTTTTTTTTTTTTTGTCTCAGACCATTTCAGATTTACCAGGAGTTTTTAGTTTAATCCTCTGAGAAATTTCCTATTTATGCTAGTGAATTTCTGACTTTATAATGAAAGACAAAGAAGAATTTATAGTTACATTTTCGTGTTTAGTATAGAACCAACTTTGTTAGAAACCATAAAATATAAACCACAACGCAAAAAGATTCTTTTCTTTTGTCTAAGATTGAGAGTCTCAAAAAATTATTTAAAATTAGATTGCTATTACAGAATTTAGTTTCAGTATTTTTAAAACCAACACTTAGAGCCTGGAGCTCTTCTTCCAGAGGACAGCACCCACGTGGTGGCTCACAGCCATCTGCAGCTCGAGTCCCAGGGGATCTGATGCCCTCTTCTGGCTTTTGCTGGGATGCTTAGTGCACTGAACATGCACATGTTGTACAGATGTATTTGCAGGCAAAGCACCCGTACACATACAATATATTTTTAAATAAATGAACAAAATTAACATAGTATGTAGAGAATGTTGTAGAAATGTTTCGTTTTAGTGGATTACTTTATGGACAGTTTACATTGTTTTATTTCTAAGGAGTTTTATTAGCAAAACATTTTGATTAGCTCATTGGTGGGCCAGTCAGTAATTCTGATGGCATTTTTTGAGGTGACTCATTTGTTTTCTGTGTTTATTTTAGACCTGAGTCTCGACATGTAGCCCAGACAGGCCTTGAATGAGAGACCCTCCCGCCAAGACAGAACAGCTAACAAGGGACGACAGCAGAGCGCAAGGTAGAATTTGTTATAAGGTTGGAAGAGTAGGAAGAGAATATAAAAGTTCAGTCAAATAAACGAAGCATTCTAGAAAAAATTATATTACATCTCCAAAAACAGAAAGAAAACACATCTGAGATAGTTAGTCTGCTGAGATGATAGTTTTCTGGAACCTAGAGAAGATGCTTTGTCCTGGGTGCTTAGCTTGCTCATCTCTTTACAGATTCCTCCAGTCCTGAAGGGGCTCTACCTGCTACATCAGAAAACACAAGGGGAAGCTCACCCTGTGCATCTGAAACTTTCATGATTCACAATGTATAGCAAATGTTTGATGATTTTTTTTTTGTAGTTTTTAGTGGCATTCTTGAAATATTATAGTCAAAAGTTTTAAAAAAGAGTATAGAAAACCTTTGAATAAAATATTTTTTAATAAACTATTTTTTAACATTATTACTTAAAAGTAATCATTTGTATTAAAGCAGTGTGTTTTTAGCAGTTCTTGGATTATTTTCTATACTGTTTTACTGTGTTTCTAATGTATAATTTAAAATATTCTGTCTGTACCTTTTGTTATGCATACCATAATTCTATCAAGAAAAACCCCTTTAGTAATTTCATATGGAAATACATTTTTCCTCTGACCTAACGATGGCAGTGGTTGGTTCCATGCAGAGGAGGGCACTGACTCAAGCATAAATGACTTTTAGCAATTACATTGTATCTGAAATCAACTGTAGAAGTTCTGTGTGTCTGTAGACTTTAACGAAACAGTTCCTATAAGGCAGTGGTTCTTAATTTTCCTAATGCTGGGAACCTTTAATACAGTTCCATATTAAACTGGACCCCCTCCCCCAACCTTAAAATTATTCTCATTGGTGATTTAGCTACTGTGATGAATTGTAATGTAAAGATCTGATATGCAGGGTATCTGATACATGACCCCTGTGAAAGGGTCATTTGACCCACAGATTGAGAACCACTACTTTAAGGTGTCAATGACTTCCTTAATGGAATTAGTATGTTCCAGGAGAGACACACATTTGTACCATCGGCTTTACTGCAAAACATCTAAGTTCCAAGAAAAGCTATAAATGCCACAAAATACATTCCTTCAAAAATCACCTTGGTATCTTAATATGTAATATGTTCCCAGTTTAAAAGTTCTCAATTCTCCACTCTCTTCTTTTTCTATCTAGTGGTCATATGCTTTAGAAAAGCCCAACACTGGCAGCATATTTAATATCGCGTGGTCTATTGATGGCACTCAGATCGCAGGAGCCTGTGGAAACGGGCATGTTGTCTTTGCACATGTGGTGGAGCAGCGCTGGGAGTGGAAAAATTTTCAAGTAACGCTAACGAAGAGAAGGACCATGCAGGTATGATCATGTTCCAGAGTCCAGTAGATCTGCTGCTTTGCACTCTACAGAGCAGGAATTTATCCTTACATCCTTATTGGTCACTTTTGCCTGTTTATAGACATCCAGTCACAGTGGAAAGTGCCTTGACTTAGTCATGACATAAGACTCTTTACAGAAAGAATCTGAATGGATGTAGTTACTGTGCTAACTGTAGCACAGGCTAGTGACATTTGAAGCACTTGAGGAAGGACGGTTGAAATAAGTCAGATTTCACACCAGAAGCTGATCCAAGACAGGCCTAATGGACTATATATGAACGAATTCAATTAACCTTTTAAAAAACTTACCTTTTAAGAATTAGGTAAGGCAAGTTAAGATAGGAAAGGTTTAGGAAGGTGCTCTTAGCGTTTAAGAAGTAAAGAAGGAGAGTTCTTTTGTTTTGTTTTGTTTTATATTTGGATTTCTGATTGAGGCCTCTATGACAAAGGACAGATTTACAAATGTTCACATCATTGAATGCAAGTTTTACATGATATTATAGGTTTGAGGAAGAACAGACAGCTGTGGAGAAAAGGGACAGGGAAAGACGAACTGCTCCAGCAAGCATGGACTGGGGACTCTGCGGGCCTGCTGTGTACAGACCCTGCTCCACGTCCCCCTGCTTTCAGAGATAGGATGTCACTAAGCACTTCTGTGAAGACACTGTGCATGAAAGGGCTTTGAGCTGTTTCAGAGAAAGGTCAGAAACTTGATAAGTCTTACAACCTAGTTAGCAAGTTAGTAGGAAACGCAGAGTGATCTTCTGCTCCCGTGTCCTCCTATTCCTTTGCCTGGGGAATATGTAATATGCCAGCCACCATATTTGGGGATTATTGTGTAGTTCTGAAGTAGAATATTTTGTAGTTTAATACACATACGTAGGATATGTCAACGGGAGAAGGGAGGGGATGTTTATAGATCAGAGAGCATCAGTGGGTCAGTTGTAAGCATTTAAGGACTGCCTGGGTACTGCGTTTTCCATTTTGTTTCTTCAATTAGACCAGGACTAGCTTAGTGCCTTGCAGAGAGTAAGTGTCCAACAGACACCACAACTCAGCTGAAGAAATGCGGCAGTTGCTGTGCAGAGACTGCTGTCCCATGAAGATCCTCTGCCAAAGAAAGAGGAGCTCACTTTCCCCCACCCTCTCATCTGTATCAGTTGCTTCTATCTTATGTATTCATAACCATGTGGCTTTAATTTCTATAAAAGATTAGAAGTATATGGAAATTTAACCTATTAAAGAACTTTGTTAGCTCAAGTATCAAGATTTTAAAATGTCGATAATATGATCCCCAGACTAAATATTAGATTCAGTAGAATTTTTCTTTGCTTTCTTTGCTTGTTTTGGATATTTTACTTGGAATATATCTTTTTTTTTTTTTTTTTTTTTTTAAAGAAAAGCAGAGATTACCATCTCCTTATTATCTAGCCACAGTAGTCATCAGCTGGGGGCCCACCCTGCCCCATCCACAGCTTCATCTGTTCTCCAACTTACTCTGAGTTTCAGGCAAATTCCTACATCATACCATATCTGTAAAAAGTTCTGTATCTATAGCTTAAGCACAAGGGCACCTCTGTTTTAATATAACCATAATATCATGTTCATGTACTACTACTACTCATTGTTTACTTTTATAAACTGTCTACAAAATGCTCAAATCTTCAGATGTTTCCTACGCCTCATAAATTTAAAGTTTGTTTAAGTCAAGATTCAAAAGCCTGCAATGAGTTTGGTGCATCATCTTAGTTGGAATTGGTCTGTAGTATGGGTTTTAGTGTATTGTTTAAGTTGGTATTGGTCTGTAGTTTCTTTTCTTTTCTTTTCTTTTTTTTTTCTGGCTCTGCTTCTTCTTACCTTTGTTTGTTTTAAAAAGCCATATGTTTTGTCTCAGAGTTTTTTCACAATGTGAACTCCTCAGGTTGCAGTCTGTGGGGTGTTTTTGTTTTGTTTTCTGATATTAGTGTTTGGATCCAGGGCTTCGTGATGTGCTAGGTCAGCTGCTCTCTTGAGCTAAAGCCCACGGCCGGATCGACATGTCTCATTTGTCTTCCTCGTTTGTAGGAATTTCCTACAAACTGAAGGTTATATCTAAATAATGGCATACTATATATATATATATATATATTTTTTTTTTTTTTTTTTTTTTTTTTTTTTCTTGTTTAACCTGGAACCAAAACATGAGATTATCTCCAGGACAAAGAATTGCATTGAGAGTTCTAATCTACTGATTTGGGACAAAACTATTTTATTCATGTGTGCATGTGTGCAGGAGTCTAGTATTATCAAAATAATTCTAATGTTATACTCTAGAAAACTCTCCTGAGAACATAGCCATGCTTCTAAATAGAGTTTTAATTTGGAAATAATAAGGACTCATCTCAGTGACTAGGTAAATTTCATATGACATTACATATGGAATCTTTTAAAGGGTATATTGAATTCAAGTTAGCCTTAGAAGCAAAATTGATAGATTAAATAGAAATAGAAAGTGTTTTAATTTATAAAGGGTTTTATACTCTTTGTGACTATAAAACATCATGTTTGTTGAGTTGGACCCATTCAGTATTCTTTCTTAGAAATATCCCTTGTTTATCCATTGGATGTTTATGAGTTTTATTTAACACTTCCCAGTTGCTAGGCTAAGCAATGAGGAACACAGCACCAAATAAAACAAATTTGTTCTCTGTTCTCATGTCCCTCCAAGGTTAGTGTCTTAAAACTACTCCATATATTAATACAAATTGCTTTAAGGTGAGAAATTAGGAAAAGAAGAAATTGATTGGTTTCTGTAAAGTCAGGAGATAGACTGAGTTGAGGCATTATTGGTTCAGTTGGTCAAATAATGTCAACAGGATCCATCATGTCCCTTTTCATTTTCCCTGTAAATGACTTCACTTTAAGAAAGGTAGTCTCAGGCTGGAGAGATGACTCAGTGGTTAAGAGCACTGACTGCTCTTCCAGAGGTCCTGAGTTCAGTTCCCATCAACCACATGGTGACTCACAACCATCTGCAATGGGGTCTGATGCCCTCTTCTGGTGTGTCTGAATATGGTGTATTCAGACACCATATGTCTGTATATGGTGTAATCATATACATAAAATAAATAAATAAATCATAAAAAGAAAAGAAAAAGGTAGTCTCTGCTTTGTAACTTTGGTGGTTCCAGTGTTGCACCTACCAGCTCAAGTCCACCAGAAAACTCATTTCTTGTTGTAACTCCAGCAGAAGTTAGAGCTTTCAGTCTCATGTGCTTGGCTTGGGTTTAATGCATTTGAGGGAGAGGGGAAAATGTCAGTCTCATATGAATTACTTAGTGACTGAGACTGGTGGAAGGAGTGGTTTCCCAAGGGAAATCAAGGCATACTTGATTCTGGGCAGACCCCCCCCCCACCAAAAAAAAAGAGAGAGGGAGATAGAGACACAGAGAGACAGAGACAGAGATGATGAATCTTGGCTGGAGAGGCATGGCTGCAGGGTGTGTGGTAACTGATTCTATTGTCGTGGCCGTCAGGAAGCAAAAGAGCTTAAGCAGAAGCAGAGCTAGCCTGTGACTCTCAGGCCCAGCATCCTCAGCCTTAGACCTGCAGGCTAGGCTTATGTCCCAATTGTACCAAGACCTCTGAAAGTGGTGTCACCTCTAGGGCTAGTGTGGGGGACAGTTCTTCTTACATGGAAAGCTAAAAAATTCTTGGAATATATATTCTCTCAGTTTCTGTGAGTGGGCATCTAGTAATGCTTTGGTTAGCTTCTGTGGCTCAGACCTTCACAGATGCAGAGAAGGTGTAGGTAGGATTAAGACTCATTTGAAGAACGCTTTGCTTTCAGGCTCCCTGATGTTATTATTGACAGGACTCATTTCACTATTTTTTTCTCCCCTTTGACTTTTCCCATATTCCCTCATATTACTGTAATGAAGGGCAGATGAGGTGACTTCAGTGAAAAGAGTACAGCAAGGGGGAAAGAGAAAGCAGCACCCCGAGTACCAAGCCCACACCTTACTCTAGCCAAAGTAGGACTACTCTAAGACTTGTATGCAGGAGAGTTAGTTGTCTGGTGTGATAATCAGTGTTAATTATTACCTTGGTGGGCTCTGGAATCACCTGGTAGCTGGGCCTCTGGACATGCCTGTGGGGGATTGACATGTTTAGGTTAATTTAGGTGGGGAGACCAACTCACTGTGGGTGACACCATTTTCCTGGGCTGGGATGCTGGAGTATAGTAAGAAGGGGGAAGGGAACTGAGCCCAGAATCTGTCCATCACTCTCTGCTTCCTCATTTTAGGTGAGGTGAGGTCAGTTGCTTCAAGCTGCTGTTCACGTCACTTTACTTTCCATCCAAACCTCTTTGCCTTTGAGTCGCTCTTGTCAGACTATTGTATCACAGCTGGGGAAGCTGTATAGTTGTCAGTTTGATGTCCCAGTGTGCCTTTCTATGAAGTACAGTTGAGGCATTTTGGAGGATTCTCTTACTGAGGACTGTAGTTCTTAGCGACTTACTTTCTTTTGTTGGATGTGACAGGATTTCCATAAAGAATGAGTAGTCACAACTTTTGTTTGCAAGGCTTGAAGTTTTATAGCTTCTTTAGATGTGTAGTAGAGCTGTGGTTGACTGTGTTTTACTTAGCAAAAAGCTCTAGATGATGTTGGGTTGTTACTGTGAAATGTAGACCTTGACCTGGCAGTTGCTGTTTCCCAGTAGTAAGTTTCTTTCTTCTTAATGTCCTATGACATAGCAGAGGTTAGGATGAGAATACGTCTTCATCTACCTCTTATTCAGCAGGCCATGTTCCAACAGATAATTTGTCCCAAAAGAGAAAGCTGATATCTTTGTCTGGAAGAAGGTCCTAGGGTGGCTGGTGTAGGAGACAAGGCAGATCCTGGGCAGCTTGCCTGCCTTTTTGCTATTATCCAAATGTTGGCATGGAGTACAGATTGGTGTTTGTTAGCTGCCGACGTTCAGGATGTGCCGCCTGGTCCTTTCACTTCCATTTCTTGTGACTAAGGAGGACTGGAGGAGATTATGGAGATGAAATGAAAGTGCGTGGTCGCTACTGCTGCCAGCGTAGTCACGTGGAGGATTAAGTGAGTATTGAGGATATTTTATTTATATCAAACTGAAACATCTAAATATTGTGAGGAACTGCAAGTTAATATAAGTTTAAGGAGGGATCCTGGAGAAGCCTTGAACTGAACAGAGTAATGGGCACATTTTTAAATCCCCCATAAGGCTTTGTTGTGTGAGATTCCTTTTCATTTTTTATTTTTATTGTTTTGAGACACAGTCTCACTATGTACTTCTGGAATTCCCTCTGTAGACCAGGCTGGCCTTGAACTCATATTAATCTACTGCCTCTGTCTTCCAAGTGCTATAATTAAAGGCCTGTATACCATGCCCAGCTGAGATTCAATAGTATTGAAGTTGTAAGATTGCAATGTCTTTAGTTTTGCTGCTATGGCTGGGATATTTCATTAACAGATTAGTTCTATTATGTCACATTGACAAAAAAAATGGGTACTCTCCTTTAGCAAACTCTAGGGAAATATGGATTTTAAGAAACCTATGATAATTTGAATAATAGAAGGACTTTTAAAAATATGGAATATTTTTTATTTTATTATTTTCTTAATATTTTCATGTTTTCTTAAAGGCTTATTAACCACCACCTGATTTCACAGGATCTTATGTTGCTCTAAGGAAACTAATATATAATGTTCCTTAAATTCTTTTTTTAAAAAATCACTCTAGGTCTGGAGAGATGGCTCAGTGGTTAAGAGCACTCACTGACTGTTTTACTGGAGGACACAGGTTCAATTCCCAGCACCCACATGGCAGCTCACAACTGTCTGTAACTCCAATCCCATGGGATCTTTCACTCTCACACAAATAAATATGCAGGCAAAACCCAATGCATATAAAATAAAAATAAATACATTTACAAATCATTCTACTAAGGACTGTTCTTTTAGGAGTCATTTCTGTATGTTGTTAGGAGTCATTCTCCTAGCTTGAAAGTGTTTCTAAGAGAAGAGAGACTTCTGGATCTTTAGGAAGGTTTCTGGAGACTCAGACTTCTGGTGATAATGGTGTCACACATGCACTGAAAACATGCTCTGCATTCCTTCTTAAAATATGCTTCTTCTTTGACAATTTCATACAAACTTAGTGTATTGTAGTTATCTCTGCCGCGACTCTCCTCTCCCATTCCCTGCATACTGTTGAGTATATAAGATGAAACAGCTTCCAGAGACTATTGCTTCTGCCACTTTGTGCCAGTCAGAGTTTGTGTGCTGTGATAAACACCTGAAGCAGTGTTTGGGTAGTTTTTGATAGACGCTTGCCTTGCAAGTGCTGAGTTCTGTCTCTAACCATATAAACTAGGGGCAGTGTCACAGGCCTGGAATGGTGGCATACTTGAGTTAGACACAGGAGACTTAGCAGTTTGAGGTCATCTTTAGCTACTTATTGAGTTCAGCTGGAGATATATGAGACCCTGGCTCAAAAAAGTATTTTTGAGTATTGATATTTATAAATACTTTGTAGGATGATGCCATGTATTTCCTGCTGTGCCACTTCAAAAGGTATGTGTGTCTGCTTGTCTCTGTTTTAGTGTTAAGATTCTTCATTATGACCAGATATAGTAAGCCTGATCCATCTGGTATACGGAATCCTGTCAGGTGTCTTACCTAAATGTGTTTAGAAGCCATTGACCAGAGTCATTTAGAATCAATTCTCTCTAAAGGTTGCAACATGCTTGTACTGTAATTCCAGCATTTCTCATGTTTATCAGCTTGAGTTTTTCTGTAAAGGATTTAGTTTTATCAACTATCTGGTTCCCCAGAAATGAGACAAATGTTGAATTATTTTCCTTTATTTTCAAATTTTTGAATAATGAGCCAATTTTCTAGAACTCCCAATGAGCTTTTTTGTATGTTGTTGATGTTTTCATTATAAACGTGCAGATATTAACATTTAAAACTTTTTTTTAAAATTATGTGTATGTATGTTTGTGTTCCTATGCCTATGATGGGTATCTGTGAGGCCAAAAGAGGGTGTTGGATAACCTGGCATGTAGTTAGAACAGATTGTCAGACACCTAAGTATGTGTGCTGGTAACTAAACTTGGGCTCCCTGCAAGAACAGTATGTACTCTTAACTACTGTGCCATCTCTCAAGCCCCAACTTCAACTTTTTTGACATGTTTCAACCCATTGACATCATTATTTTCTTTAAAGCTCAAATGTTGTATTAATTATTTAAAATCATCTGCCGGTCAAGTCGACTGCCAATCTTCCACACTGTCTCTGCAAGGCTGGGCATTGCCCAGACTATCTTGCCAGCCATGTAGGCCTGGTAGAAAAATGAGACTCTAATGCTTAAAGATTAATCAAAGGCTAATATATTTGGTAATGATCAATAACAAGATGCCGTTACAATCAGAGGTGTAACCCAATACCCAACCTAGATATACCAACTAACTTTGACTGCTACAGACAAGCGAACATCAGCCTCCATGTCCCCCTCTCTCGTTCTCCGTCTCACCCTAGCTCCTCCTCTTCCTCTCCTTCCTCCTCCTATTCCTCTTTTTACTTCTCCCACCTTAGCTCCTCCTACACTCAAATTGTTATGTCTTTCATCCATGGCTTTTACTTCTTTTGATGTCATTCCAGTGGCTTCCTTGCTTTCTGGGGTGACAAGATATAAGGTGATAAGCATCAAGAGACTAATTGAGAGTAGCTCTGCATTGGACAGAACAATGAACACACCTTCCAATTTAGCACAGAAGAGATTTACCATGGTTGTAAAATTGTAAGAGCAATTACCATGTATTCTCAACTCGCTTTTATGGCTGTGGTGTTCGTTCCAGTCTGGTCTGCTATGCCACGTTTGCAGTCAGCTGGTTTCCCAGGAAGGCCTTGGTTCTACTGGAAGACGTGCTTATATAGAGACTAAAGTCAGGTGCTCCATGCATTCATTGATGCTGAGTGATCATGACTTCTAGACAAAATAGATTTGGTTTTCATAGATAGAACTAAATCATGAGTTTATACTGAAAAGTCCTACTTCATGTTTAAGATTGCAGAGATTTTAATTTATATTTGCTGTTCTTATTCTTAAAAGAAAGATTTGATTCTCAAAGTCATTAACTTTCTGTATATAAGAAAGTTATTCATATAATGTTATTGAATTCTAATTCATATTTTTGTTTTTAAAAATGCAAGCATGTCCATATATGTAAACATCCTTCCATTTTTGGATAGAAGATAACATGCTAAACATGCTGTTCTGTGTCTTGTATTGCCACCCCTTTATAGTTCTGCATTTTGTTTTCCAGCTATGCAGCATGTGTGAATGCACTGTGCTTTACTCAAACTGCTGGCAGATGTTTAGGCTGTTTCTAGTCTTGCTGTTATCGATAGTGCCGTTGTAAGCAGCCTGCACGGGTGCTGGTCTATAGTTTTGCTTATGTATTTTTGGGATAGGATTTAGAACTGACTGAGAATGCTGTAACAAATAGTGCATGTGTGTGTACTTTTGCTGACTCATGTCATGATGGTATTTAGGAAACAGATATGTGGCATGCTTGCCAAGCTATCAGGCTGCTTTATGGAATACCATAACCTGTTAGCTTGTAAACAACAGAGTTTTTTTTTTTTTCTTTATAATTATGAAGTTCAAGACCAAGAAGCTAGTAGATTTAGTGTCCAAACAGGGTACACTCTGTCTCATAGATGGAACTGTCTTGCTGTCCTTACTTGAGAGTGCAAGGACCTCTGTTTTAAACGCATGCATTGATTTTCTGAGAACCCCACAACAGGAGTTGAGGGGGTTATAAACACTCAACACAGAAACTTGAAGCCATACTTAGAAGAGTGTGACCTCCTGTCCTTCTTTCATTGAATTGTTTACTAAAGCTTTGCATTATTAGGAAAAATGATACCATCTAGAGGAGGGTCTAAAGAGCGACTAGTCTGTGGGCATCATTGCGTTGTTTTCCTGATTCTTCACTCCATGGTATGCCTGCTGCCTTATGCGTCTTATCTCACCCAGAGCTTAGAGAGCTTGACCCATCAACCCTCTTTCTTGATTTATTATAGTTTGTCCATTGACTTAAAAACTTTTGACCAACGTGACCAAATGCTAGAATCCTTGCAATCTTGTCTATTCTAAACATTTGTAAGACTTTTTTTCACAATGGAATTTTCAGCTGTAAGGAAATTTCAGCTGTAAGGAAAATGAAAGTATGCACTCTCCAGGAAAGTGAACGGGGCTAGAAAATGCTCAGCAAGGTTAGTGCTGGTGTCAGTTCTGCCCAGAGAGCTTCTCTTCTAGTGGTTGGGGTGACTGCACAGATGCAGAACTAATGAGTGTAGGCAAGAAGGGACTGACCAACAAGACACCAGAAAGAGGAAAACAAGCATGGCCAAGTCAGCTCAAGTCCTTGAAAACGGAGTATAAGATGGTGGTAATGGATTGGTTGTGGGGACTCAGCTCAGGAACCCAATAACTGGGTGATCTAAAGGACAGTGGGTGCTAGTTGGTTCATGCAAACTATGTCAGATTAAAGCAGTTTCAAGCCCCCTTCTATAGGAGATCATGCAGAGAGCAGGATTTCTCTCTTCCCCAGGAAGTGTTTTGAATTTCTCCTTTCCAGTTGCTTTTTTGAGGGGGGAGGTACAGGGGAACAAGGTTTCCCTGTGTAGCCCTGGCTGTCCTGGAACTTACCCTGTAGACCAGGCTGGCCTCTAACACAGAGATCTGCCTTTTTTGCTTCCCAAGTGCTGGGGATAAAGGCCCGAGTCACCACTCTGCCCAGCTCCAGTTGTTTCTTACCCTTCTTTACTACCTGTTCTTACGTATTTCCATATGCTCTCTCTCCTCTGAGCACTTTTTTTCTTTCCTGTACAGTCTTTACATTTCTTTTATAAAACCAATATCTCCTCCACTTTTGAGTTTTAAGGCCATCATCTCTTTGTTTAGAACTTAAAATTTGAAGTAAAATCTAACGAAAAAAGAGCTATTCTTACTCCTTTGGATAGAAATCATATGGTCTCTTTCCAGCTTGTGTATGTCACCCGTCTCTGACTGCATCTTGGTGATGGAGCATTTTTAACTTCATCCCAGTCCTGCATTGCTTGGTTTGGCATGAAGATGAGAAATCCTTATAGGTCTTTTCTATTTATTTCTAAGAGAACATTTTTGTATCTGGACCTTCTTGGTTGATTTTTATACCAAAGTATATCAGTTTATGCCTAGATGAACTAGATGAATTCTTTTTTTAATATATATTTAGCTAATTAAAAGCACATTGAATTTTTCATGCATACTAAAATTATACTAGCTTATCTTTTTAAAAGCATTGTTTGTTGATATTTCTTTCTTTCCTTTGTGTTTTCTTGCTTAGGTTCGCAATGTTCTCAATGATTCTGTGGATTTGCTGGAGTTCCGGGACAGAGTCATTAAAGCGTCTCTGAACCATGCACACTTGGTTGTTTCTACGTCTCTTCAGTGCTACGTGTTCTCGTAAGCATTGCATTTCCTGAAAGTCTAGAGGTTGTGTCAGTGATGAGAGATTTATTTTCAAGTTTTCATAACAACAAGTTTGGTTTAACCTTAACTTTCTCAAAACTATACTGATTAGTACCATGTTTCAGACCAGGAAATGAGAACCCCCCCCCCCCCCCCGCCCCCAGCTATGTGCTATATGAAAATAGAGGTAATGAAGTTTGTGTGTCAAAGGTTAATGCTCACTTTTAAAACTGGAAACATCTTGTGTGATGTGATTTCCTTACAGCTCTAAAGACTTTGGTAGAATCTTAACTCAAAGCCCAGGGCTTAGGGTAGCTGAGGAGCCAGCAGATTCACTGTAACACAGGATGACTGGCAGGCTGGAAGAATTTAGTAAGGACATGGAATTATAGTAACCATAAATACACTGATAACCTGGAATTGTCCAGGAAATGGAAAAATATATTCAGTGTCCTCCTTACTAGAATGTTAATTAATATACCAAGAACTTGCCTGGAAACGTAAAACACACTTGGTATTGCTGTGCTCATTAGCGCTGCACAAGGAGCTTTCTGGAAGCAGCAGACCTGATTTACAGTCTGTGATTATAATGATGTGAAGATTTCTACAGTGACCGGTGTTATCAGTGGGAGTTTGCTGAATGGGGAGAGGAGGTGCTGGGTGGCAGTCCATGTGTACTATTACAGCTATCTGCTACAGTAGAGGGAAATAACCTGCAATGTGGATAAAAAACTGTGGTAAACGAAGCTGAAGGGATGGGTCCTGAGCATTTCTTACCTTTCTTTTGAACATAATTTGCCTATAATAGTAAGTTTATATAATTTCATTTTTAGGCAGTGGCCATATATTTAATGGCTCCCAAAATCCTTATTTTAAGCAGTACAAGCCAGCTTTTATATCCTGCCATTTAAACTATCCAGAAAACTCAACAGACTACTTGTTACCCTCAGGAGATTTTGTTAAGGACATTAAAAAATTGTGTTTGCTTTTATATGACAATATATTTATGGTTTAATCATTTAATAAATAAGGGAGAAGAGACTGTTTGTTTGCCCAGTGCTTAGCTCAACATATGGTAGTCACTTAGCAGGTATTTTGAATAAAGAAATGAATTGAAGCATACAAAGTATAGTATTGCATTGATATCCTAAGGCCCAGTAATTCATAATGGAACAATATTGAATTTTATTGACGATTGCTCCAGTTCCCATCTACTATGTATAAATTGTATAAATCTGCAACTAATCAGAATCTGCAGCGTGGTAGCAGCTGTGTCAGGAGCCCTGAAGCAGGAGAGACAGCTGAGAGTGGAGAAAGAAGTGGCTCAATGTTGTGTGAATTGTGTCCTTAGACGACAAGAAGGAAGAATACTGGTAATTTAGGAAACCTCAAAAGAATACTAAACCAAACAGCTGTGATATAGGGAAAGGAGTATAATGTAGAAGAAAAATATCATTTAATGCAGATGTATATTTGACTGATTAATTTACATTGGGTTAGGGAAAATGAAAAGCTCTTCTGTTTAAATTTGTGTTTGTTTTGTAGATAATTATGACTTAGCTAAAGATCTTAAGGCCACAGAGAATACAGAGAATAATTAAGTAACCTGACCCCAGGTTAAAGTTATTTAACTTTTATTACTAAAAGAAGAACTGAAGTTTGATTTTAACTTCTAACTACTGTCACCTCTTTATTTATAATATACAATTTAAAAAATAAACATGCAATATACTTAATTTATAAAAAGAAATTACAGAAAAAGAAAATAATACAGAAGAATGGCACATTTCATTCTTGCTAAATTTTTCAAATAAGTTTTAGAAACCCTTCTTGTTTTCAGTCTCATAGCTTAGGGAGTTTATATTTCCATGACATTTACATTAGATTACATTACATTAGATTGTGAGAAATTAAAGACATTTCTAAGAGGAGTTTTTCCTTTTTCTTTTTCAGTACTGGAGGTTGAGTCTAGAGCCTCACACATGCTAGGCAAGCTCTCCGCCCCTGAACTACATACCCATCCCTATGAGGCCATTTTTCAGAAGCTTCCCATAAATCACCGCTTTTCTGATTAGCTCTCTAGGTAGAAGGTGGAGGTTAATTCTAACAACTAAGGAGGCATACTGGACGTTAGCCTGAAATACAAGCACACTTACCTGTATCAGCCTCATTTCTGGCACTAATTTTGAGTAGCTATTACTAACAAAACTGCTACATTTTGTTGTTGTTTTGCCATATGTATGCATTTACTTCCTGAAGGAGGTATCAAACTCAGCTAGCCAGCATTTAATTGTATACCAGTATACCTACTCTCTGCAACCTTTCTCTTCTTCTGTCTTCTAGATGTGAAAATGAAGCTTAATCTCTTTAAGGAATGGAGAGGGTGTTGGGGAGATGGATTGGTGGGGAAGAGAGCTTCCGGTGCAAGCATGAGACACTGAGTTCAAATTTCTAGTACCCAAGTAAAAAGTTGTGCATAGCTGCACATACCTGTATTGGAGGGTAGAGGCATGCAGGTCCTGGGAGCTAACCCTGGCCAGCCAGCCTCGTGCTGGAATGGTGAGCTTCTGCTTCAGCGAGAGACCCTTCTTATCTGAATGGTGGAAGGGTGCACAGGAGTGTACAGCTGCATGCTATGTGCACACATGCACATACGTGTATATATACACAATAAAAGAATAAGTGATACATGTCTATAACCCCAACACTTGGAAGGTGGAGATAGAGGGACCAGGAGTCTAAGGCCATCAACACCTATATAGCTAGTTCAACCAGCCTAGAACTCTACTAGACAGCAAGACTGTCTTGGCTAGTTCAAGATTGTGTCTCAAAAACTCAAAATCGGCTCTAAAGTTATTGAGAATAACAAGTCATTTAAACTGTGAAACAACTTCAGTTGTAGAAGTTTCTTCACTTGCCCCAGTTTTGTTTTGGTTTTGGCTTTTTAAGGCAGACTGTTTCTCTAATCCAAGCTGGCCTAGTTCTCACTGTGTAGCCCAAGATGACCTTGAACTGAGATTCATCCCCCGCCTCTGACTGCTGAGTGCTGGGATTACTAGCCTCCGTGTCTGCCTTTCTTCTAGTTCTTTGAATCATGTTGTTGTATTAAAAATAAGAGGAATTATGTGTGCTTCTACTTGTCACTTTATTGAGTAATCATGGCCATAGCTTACATTTTTAGAGCACTTTACAGAAATAATGTTTTAATCCAACATAAACACTGGGAGATCTATAGGAACAATAATTATGTTGAACATGTTATATTGGTTTTTTGTTGTTTTTGTTGTAAGTAGGGTCTCACTATGCAGATTTGGCTGACCTAGAACTCACTATGCAGACCAGGCTGGCCTCAGACTCAGAGAGTCACTGACTCTACCTCTTGAGTGTTAGAATTAAAGGTGTGTGCACCATGCCTGGTGCCATCATGCTATTACTACATTCTTTGTCAAACACTTAGATGGCTCTTCATTGTCCTCTATGAACACACTGACTTTATGGAAGCTAAGCTTGCTAAAGTCACATGGCTAGAGATGTCGCAGCCCAATATTTAATCCAGATTTGCCTAATCCATCTTCAGGATGCTATGCTGCTGTTGATTTTCAGATGAGAAATGTTAGATGGCCTGCCTAAATGCCGAGCTAATAAACATCCAAGAAGGACTTATCCTTAGGATTTCCAAATTCATGTATGAAATTCTCCAGGGAGCATTTATTACTGCTGTGTAATTGTTGCTGGAGACACAGGATCTCTGCTCTTTACTTGAGGATACTGACATGTGAATGAATAATTTTAGAGTAATGTGTTAAAAGTGCTTTAATAGAAATACATATGTGATAATTTGTGAAATTAAACTTACTATTTAAGATGAGTAACTGCTTGCTTATTAAAATGTGTTTAATATTTGAAATGTTAATACAATTCATTTTATTCATCTTTTAGTACGAAGAACTGGAATATACCACTTATATTTGATCTCAAAGAAGGAACTGTTAGTTTGATTCTGCAGGCAGAAAGGTAATTTGTTTATATTTTAACTATTAGATTTAGGGTTAAGATGGCTCCTGTAGTAGTAAAATACTCTTTAAAACATCTCACAAGGGCGGGAGAGATGAGAGAGGACCCAGGATCAGTTCCCAGCATCCACATGGTGGCTCACAGCCTCTATAACTTATTCCAGGGGATCCAGTGCCCTCTTATGGCTTCCATGGGAACTGCATGCATGTCACACACAGACATACATGCAGGCAAAACACACTTACACTTACGTAAGATAAAAACAAATCTTTGTTTTTTCAGTTTTACAAGATGATACAGTAGTCACTTGGGATCAGTCTTTTTTCCATTATGTATTTAATAATTTTTAAAAAGTAGATCAGGGAAGTTAAATGTTTTATTTTCAGAATTTCTTTATATTCTTACAAAGATGTTGAAGGTAACATGTGGGCCATGTATATATAAAATTAAAACCAAGAAATTTGTTAGGTTAGTAGCTTTAAATGTTAGGAAAGCTCAATACTAATAGCATTAATGTAACAACGTGAGAGAATGACAGTCAACAGGAAAAGAAGTTTGCTCCCTGTGTTCTGCTTCTTGCTCTCTCTTTCCACTTCTATTCGGACTTAGTTTATCCTAAGTTTGTATCGACACAAAGAGTGTTGTGTGTGAAGACTGAATGGTGAGCAGTGGTTCAGCCTTGCTCCACTGTCCCTCCTCCCTCTCCTCCTTTTCCTTCCTGGCAGCAGAGACAGAGCCCAGGCTTTGTGCGTGCTCTGTACATACTTGAGACTGAACTATACCCCTAGCTATACTTTCATTTGTAAATATTGGTTGAAACTCATTGATTTCATGAGCCTACTGCTAGGCTATGGCCTGAAAATTGAAAAGTCGTTTTTTAAAAAATGTAGTTTTTTTTTTTTTCTTCCTGGAAAGTTCTTCAGTAATACAGGACTGAAAAACCCTGAGTGATATGTTTGAGCACATTAGGACTAGCTGTTACCTCAGAAGCCACAATTTAAAAAATAAAATCTGATAATCAATGTATTAAGGACAGTGATCCCCTTCTGATCAGACTTAAAAAAGCTACTCCAATAACTTTTCTGCATTTTGATCAAGGCCAGGTGTAGAAAAGCTACCCAATAAGACTTAATGAAGTGTGGAAATGTAGTTGTCATTTACCTCAACAGAGGGATGTAAAACCTCTGCATCAAAGCCACACACTTTCACTCGTCTCCCCTCCCGGCATGTCAGCAGCCAGCCGCAGTGCTCTTCGCAGCGGGTTTTCTAGCCCAGAGGCTTCTGTAAGTAAAGCAGAACAGGACGGAAGCTGCTGGCACTAGTGGCTGGGACAGTCACGGGTAGAGAAAGCCGGAGGCACGGAGCAGGGCCGAAGTCCTGCCGTCCTTCTGAGCACCATCAGACTGTCATTTAGTTGCTGAGGAACACGGTCATCAAAATGGTGATCCCGGGTAATCAAGGAATGTAGCATCAGACTTTGTCATCTATTTAATGAAATGAAACATGCTTTACTTATGTCATAATTTTTAAATATAAGTCATTTTGCCTTTAAAAGGTAAGAGGTCAGCTATCTAAAGGCCCTATTTCTCAAATGTCTTTTATTTCAAATAAATGTATGTATTATTTATAAGTTTATTGAGTATGTTCATAATTTAAGCATATATTGATGACATAAATAATTATATAAGAGATAATTTAGTTACTGCCTGCTTCTGATCTTATTTCTATAGTCAGACCATTACCCATTGAAACAGTATTTCCTCTTGAGAAGTTTAAAAGTTGATGTCTTATTTATAATAAGACATGCTTGCAGTGCTGAGTGTGGTGGCATTTGTGTGCATGTGTGTGCACATGTGCAGATATACATGCATGTGTGTAGGCCAGAGATTACCAGTGGGTGTCTTCCTCCATTGTTATGCTTGTCTGTCTATTTGTATGTATGTGTGTAAGGGTGTATATGTGGGAATAGGTACATTATGTGTACATATTCGTGTACATGTGCACATTTGTGCGCATGAAGGCCTGACATCATCATCTAATGTTCTCTACCATACCTTTTTTATTGTTTCTTTTGAGGTCCTAATGTAATTACATCATTTCTCTCTTCCCTTTCCTTCCTCCAGATCCCTCCCATATGTTCTTCCTTGCTCTTTTTCAAATCTACTGCCTATTTCATTAATTGATGGTGTGTGTGTCTGTGTGTCTGTGTGTGTTTGTATAATGTTACTTGTATGCATAGTTTGAGGACTGATCATCTGATATTGGATAACCAATTGCTGTGCTTTTCCTTGAGGAAGACTATTTCTCCTTAGTTACCTGTGGTTGTTTTTGTAGGGTTGAGGCCTCCTGGGCTTTCCTGTACCATATTGATAGAGTCTCTCACTGATCTGGAGCTTCCCAGCTTGGCTAGGCTGCCTGGCCAGGGAGCTCCAGGCACTCATATCTTCACCTCTGCAGTGCTGGGATTATGGGAGCACACTGCTGTGCCCAGCATTTTATGTGCCAAGGATCTGAACTTAGGTTCTCATGTTTTCGAGATAAGCAATTTACCAACAGCCGTCATCCCAGCCCCCTCTTCGCCAATCTTCCATTTTATTGTCTGGGTTCTTGGAGTTCTTTTCAGAGAGTTCTGGCCTATGACTATATCTTAATGTAATTTTCCTATGCTTGTATAATAGTTTCAAAGTGACAGGGCTCACACTGAGGAGTTTGGTCTATTTGGATTGATTTTTGTACAGTGTAAAAACAAAGAAACAAAGTGCTTTCAGTAATGACAAAAAAGACTTTTTTTTTTTCTTGTTTGGTTTTTGGTTTTTAGAGACAGAGTTTTTCTGTGTTCTCTTGGCTGTCTTGGAACTCACTCTGTAGACCAGGCTAGCCTTGAACTTATAAAGATCCACCTGCCTCTGCCACCCAAGTGCTGGAATTAAAGGTGTGTGTTACTACTGCCCAGCAAGAAAGAATATATTAATGATGTGTCACTTTGTCAAAATTGGGAAATATCATTTTTTATACTGTGTGGCCATACACTAATCCATAAGGACTAAATACTTCAATTAAATAAATTCCTATACTTAAGTATTAGAGTATGCACTTTTTTATTCATTAGAAATACAAATATAGTTGTAGTATATATTCATCAATTTCATTTTAAAAGGTATGTGCTTTTTGATCCTGAATTTATGCTTCTAGAAAGTATATTTTAAAATAAGTAGACAGAGATGCATGTACATTGTAGACACTTTTTAAAACAGTGAATAAGAGCCAGACATGTACTTGTGTTTAATCTCAGCACTTTTGAGACAAAGGCACATGAATCTCTGTGAGTTTGAGGCCAACCTGATCTACACAAAATGTTCAAGATAGGCAGGGGTACATAGAAAGACCCTGTCTCTCATCTGTTCTCCTGAGCCCCCCAAAGAACAACAACAATGAATAATTTGAAATAAAATGTCCATCAAAAGTAAATTAGGGGTGGCAGAGATTGCTTCCTGGACAAAACGCTTGTCACACAAATGTGAGGATCAGAGTTCAGACCCCGAGTGAGCTGAGTCCAGTAGTGGCCATCTTCCTGTGGTGAGTGGGAGCTAGAGATAGGAGAACCTCTAAGGTTTGTAGGTCAGCTAACCTGGTGCATATAGCTCTATAGAACAAAGAATTCCTTTCTTAAACAAAGGTGAAAGACAAGGGCTAACATCTGAGATTGCCTTGTCATGTACACATATGGTGAGCTATATAGTTCTTGCATGCCTCCATGCATACACATGCACACATGTCCACACACGTGCACACACAGAGTGAGCTAATAGCTCTGCAAATGGCTTTCTGATAGAGCATTTGTCTCACATAAAGAGAGCCAGGTTCAATCCCCAAAGATGAAAAAATTAGTTAAAATTTTTGCTGTATTCATCCCTTGTTTGCTGTCAGTATCTATATTAGGTAGAGATCTATTTTGAATTGATTTTTGTACAGAGACATCTTTGTTTTCCTCTTAATTGTTTATAGTATGTGTGAATTTTCAAAGAAAAAATATATTGGCCATAAAGTGTTTAAGAGAATATTAACACAAGGATCCTAGAGCCTTGAGTATACGTAGATGCCCATTGCAAACATTTATGAGTGTTTAGATATGAGTATGTACTGATGATCACTTCATCATTTTAAAATCAGAAGCATCTCACTTTAATAAATGCTGGCACTGAAGTTAATTTTTGAGTCATTTTTGGTTTTGGCTTTAACAAATCTGTGATTCTGAAACACATATCAGTACTATTTCATGGAGCAAACAGCATTTTATATTAACATCCATGACTGGAAAACTGGAAGATTTTCTAATTGCCTTTGTATGGGGTTTTCTTCCTAGAAAAAGTGATTAGTTGAGGGCATAATGTAAATGACATCAAAATCTGAGAACACAGGCTTGAGATTTTGACATTGTCATTTCACTCTCCTACTTCTAAGGCAAAACAAAACAATCACTTTCAAATATTTAAAGATTTCGGTATCTATATACTTATACTTTTAGGATTTAGATGTTTTCTCCCAAGGGTAAGCTCTTAATACAGAAATGAGAATGTTGTATCTTCCTATTTTATAAAAAAAAACTTTATTTTTTTAGACATTTTCTTCTGGTGGATGGTGGTGGTATCTACCTGCACTCTTATGAAGGGCGCTTCATTTCTTCTCCAAAGTTTCCTGGCATGAGAACTGACATCCTGAACGCTCAGACCGTGTCTCTGAGCAATGATACAATAGCGATAAAAGACAAAGCTGATGAGAAAAGTAAGTTTGTCGTTATGTGATGTTTCATGTAAAATTTGAGGCAGTTTATAATGCTATGGAATTTCCATGAACTTTCATTTCTTCATCTCTTAATATAGTAACATTATGTGGAAAAATTATGAATTCCCTGATTTCTTTTAAACATGAGCTAAATAACTAAAATTGTCATACTGATAGAACTGATATATGTTGTCTCTACATCCAAGACCAGTGGTAAATAACTCTGTATGTAGTCATCACAGAATTTTATTTCAGGATTATGATTCTAAAATATGTATTAATTCTTAAGTTTTTAAGCCTCTTTGATACAGCCTTTGTATTCATTTATTAATATGGTAAATATTGTTCTTTATTGTGCCATTTATTTTGTTTATATATTTTTCAACTAAAACTTTAGGTTAATGAAGTAAAAGGAAGGTATGAATAATTTAAATTTTGAATGTAAAAATCTAGGCCATATTAATGTATATATGTCCGGTGTTTTGTAATGCCATGTTACATTAAACCATTCTCTTAAGACATTCCTATTCTAGATTAAATAAATTATCAATGGTGGTAAAAATGAAGTCAATGAACACATGTATAATCAATGTTTGGCTAATGTCACGTGCTCTGAAGCAACTGATCCAGAGTGGAGAATGGCAGTGTGGGCGCACTAACTTACAGAACAAATAGAAGGACTCTGGGGCAGGAGTGATTGACAGGTTAAAGGGACTACAGAAGACTATATTCTGGGTCAGCATGAACCAAGCAGGAGAGGAGGACAGAGAGGTAGGCAGGACCCAATCTCCTCCATGCTAGGCAAATGCCTACCACTGAGCCACACCCAGCCCATGTACTACCCTAATTCATGATAACACTTTACATGAAGCCTCTCCTCTCAAGCTGTTAACTAGTTAACTGTAGGTGCAGTGTCAAACTGAAGACCTTTAGACCATGCTCATCTTACATTACTGAAGTTTTACATCATTTCTCTCCCCTGCTCTGGCAACCACTATCCTGCTATCTGCTTCTGTAAGAGTCATTATTTTAGGCACCCTACAAAGGTAGAATTGTGCAACATTTGTCTTTTGGAGGCTACCTTATTTCACCTAGCCTGTCTTCCAGATGTGCAGGGCTTTTTTTTTTTTTTTTTCCTGTCTTTAATTCTTAAGGCTAAATGATATCTTTGAGAGACAGAGACAGAGAGAGAGAGAGAGAGAGAGAGAGAGAGAGAGAGAGAGAGAGAGA
>JANHMN010000001.1:80847435-80894680 GCA_030674055.1 Rhabdomys pumilio
AGAGAGAGAGAGAGAGAGAGAGAGAGAGAGAGAGAGAGAGAGAGAGAGAGGAGACGGAGATAGAGGGAGAGGGACTATCTACCCCCCTCCCAATCATACACAAACACACACACAGTGTTTTTTTGTCTACTGATCAAACTGACTATGCATGTTTTGGCTGTTGTAAGTAATGATGCAATGACTATGAGACTGCTAACATGAGATCCTGGAGCCAGTGCTTCCCACTGGTGGGGTGGTTCCTCGGTCACATGGAGTTCCATTTATAATTTTTTGTGTCCCCCTGTGCTGTTTTCCATGGTAGCAACAGCATTTTGCATCACTACTAACAGCAAGCACTGAGTAAATATTCTAATTTCCATTTTTCTCACATTCACTGACATGTTTGTTTGTTTGTTGTGACTTTGAAATAGCCATTCTAAACAGATATGAGGCAATACAGTAGTTTGGAGTAATGAAACATTGCAATTTTCTAAACTTGTCAATTGTCTATACTTGTTAGTCCTATAAATGCCCCCGTCTTAAAAGTAACTCCCAGGGGTCTGAGATGGCTCAGCGGTTAAGAGCATTGACTGCTCTTCCAAAGGTCCTGAGTTCAAATCCCAGCAACCATATGGTGGCTCACAACTATCTGTAGTGGGATCTGATGCCCTCTTCTGGTGTGTCTGAAGACAGCTACAGTGTCCTCATATACATAAAATAAATAAATAAATCTTTAAAAAAATGTACCTCCTGGTTATCTAGGGAAGTTATTTAATGTTGACACATCTTCCAGATTCATCATAGGAGCTAGTTCTCCTAACTAGCATTTAGGAAAATAAATCATTGATAACAGCTTTCAAAAAGAAAACTACCCAAGAAATAATTCTAAAATAGTCACCTGATAGATAGTAAATATTTTATAAATTTCATCTTATTTACACATGAGTTAGCTTTCTCTAACCTGAGAGAAGCAATTACAAGATAGAGAAGTTTGTTTATATTCACAGTATCAGGTTTCAGTCCATGGTGAGGCACGTGAGAACAGTGTAGGAGGAACACATGGTAGGGCGTAGCTGCTCTTCTTCTGGTGTCTGGAAGCTGAGAAAGAGAAGAGTGTTAGGGTCCCACTTTCCCTCCAGAGGTACACCCATAATACCTGGCTTTCTTCACTAGACTCCAACACCTCCTCTCTGGCATGGCAGGCTGCAAACAAACTCCAATGCATTGCTTTGTGGAGACACTTATGATCCAAACTATAATAGCTGATCTCTTTTTGTTCCTATGTTAATTCTAAAAATTAAAGGTTCACTAGAAATATAGCAGACACCTCCCTTCAAGAGTTCAAGGAAATTCTTGGGCTAAGAACTAGGTGAGCTCCCAAAGCAAGTGTCTAAAACAAATACAGGTTGCTTATGGCCTCCCTATCGTTCTGGGGCAAGCCAGCAGATACTTTAAATGTGTGAGTTGAATATTTTACAAGGCCATCAATTTGTAATAACATTAATGATTTATGAGGAATCTCAATTATTGATAATCCATTTCCTTCCAAATATGGTATACTATAATTTTGTTCAAACTCTGAATATTCAGAATTCTTATACCCCACAAAGTTGAGGGTACTACTTATGAGATTGCTATCACTTTCCATATCAGCTGCTTATTCTTTGAGCTGTGCTTTGAGAGTTTATTACATGGCATGGCCAGTTAAATCATTGGCCACTCATTTGAGCTCAATCTCTAGGTCCCTTCTTATTCACAGAAGTCAGAGACCTAAAAGCTCCATCCTATTAGCTGCTGCTTGGGTTATCTGATTGTGAACCCTTATCTATAGTAAAGAAAGTACCAGTGAACCTGTTGTTCTCACTAACATAGGAAAAAAAACTCCTGTTATTGCAGAAATGTTAAGGGGTTTTGAAGCTCCTAGCCGAGAATCCAGGACAAATTATTTATTTTACCACATGAGTGTATAATAGAAACGGCATGCTGTATGTTGTCTGGTATCATAAAAATGGGTTTTTAATGCATGTTTTCTTTTGTGAAAATGATTGTTACATAGAACTAAATTAGAGATAATGAGAATTTAAGTTTGTATCCACATTTGGATTTGCCATTGATGAGTCCATGAACCTTTTCCTTAACCACAGGAAAAAATTAGTTATACTATTTTCATAAAAAATATAACCTCATTAATAATTAGAAATTTGATGTTGGTTTTCTGGGCTGATAGAGGTTCTATGGTCCATAAAGTTAAGTAATACCTCCTAAGAATTATGATAGCTCCATTGAAATTTACCAACAAAGGTTCTAATGTAACTCATCAATGCTCCACTTTTTTTTTTTTTGTTTTGTTTTATTTTGTTTTTGTTTTTGTTTTTATAGTAATCTTCCTCTTTGAAGCAACAACTGGAAAACCCTTAGGGGATGGGAAGCTTCTTTCTCATAAGGTAATAAACATTTGCTGTGTTTAGTATAAATGACCACTGTTTAGTTAATTTCTTTTTAAAATAATACTTATCCCTTTAGGAAGAAAACAGACTAATTTAATATTTAAAAATAAGTGTATACCTTCCATAGTATAGCTTAAGACTAAGGACAGGGAAATTCTGAAATAGGGTCTGTGAGAGGGCAGGTGAAGTGAATGAGATGCTGTGGTGTGTGTCTGTGTGTGTGTGTGTGTGTGTGTGTGTGTCTGTCTGTCTGTCTGTCTGTGTGTTTGTCTGTTTGCAGGTGCGCACGTGCTGACCAGGTGAAGTGAATGAGATGCTGTGGTGTGTGTCTCTCTGTGTGTGTGTGTGTGTGTGTGTGTGTGTGTGTATCTGTCTGTCTGTCTGTCTGTGTGTCTGTCTGTGTGTCTGTCTGTTTGCAGGTGCGCACGTGCTGACCAGTGAGGTGAATGAGGTGCTCTGGTTTGTGTCTCTTGACCAGACTTGTACTACTTTCCAATAACATGTTCTATTTTACTAAACTTGTAGATAAAAGTGTCTTTATAAATTTGTAGTGAATTTCTTACTGAGCTATCCTTAAACAGCATTTTCTTTAGATTTTTAAGACTGTAGCTCAACAACTATATTATAGGGGGAAATTATTCTCTGTAAAAGTACAAAGCACTCCCAATTGTAAAGTGTGTGTGTTGGTTTGGGGTTTTAGTCTTAAAAAGGAGCACCTTGCACTAAAGATCTCCTTTTAAACTCATGATACGTGAGAATGGAGGGATGCTTTTAGCATTATTTAATAATTCCAATGAATTGCTTTTTTAAGTTGTATTTTCCCCTCAGTCATTATTTGTTTTACATTAAATAATGTATAGGTTCATATAAATCAGAAATGTAAAACACATTAAAATATATCTTTTAAAAAAGTCTCCCTACCACAGCAGTCTTCAGTATTCTACCTGAGAAGTACCACCATTATTAATATCTTCTATGTCCTTGCAGAGACTTGACTTGTAAACAGCACTGACTGTCTTCTTTCCCTCTGCTTACACCAAAGTGCAGCACACAGATCTGCACTTTACTTTCTTTCACAGAACAGCACTTTTGGAGGTTTTCCCACACCTATACATATGTTCTTTTCCTCTCCCGGCCACCATCATATAATAACTAATAGAGCAGCATCTGGCAGCATTGGTTTGTTTAACCTGCTCCATTGGTGGGTGTCTAAGCTTCCAGTGAAACTGGCCGCCATGATGCACATCTGTTACCCAACATGGGCATGTCGAAGGAGGGTCACAGTTAAAGGCTGGCTTGGGCTAGTGAGACCCTCCAAAGACACGCAAGAAAGGCTCTGGTGTTCTCCACAATGATGGTGCATGCGGTCTGTTATCACTGTGCTGTTAATTCTAGATTACATCAAAGGATCTGAGCATTTGTGATTTTTAAGAACCATTATCTTTCAAAGAGGTTGCATTAGTTCACCTTCCCACTAGAAGATAATGAGAAGGCAAACTGTTTATCATCATTTAAATCAATACTATATAAGCAGAACTTTTCCTTCTCAGTAGAATTAAGTATATAAAAAGAAGTAAGTTTCTCAGCTGTAATTTTTTGTAAGAAAGGTTAAAGTAAGAATAATTTAATAATATTGAATAAATATTTTAGTGTGGCAACTTTTTCTACTAGAGCACATATCCTACGTGTAAGAATGTATAGTTTCATAGTTATAAGAATGAAGGTAATTTTTTCTACATCTCCTAACTTACTCAGTGTATGTGGATATAACATGAGAAATGTTAAGTTTTACATTCTGCTACTTGCGCTATGGGTTAAGTTCACAAGAGGCTATGGCAGGAAGATTACTGCGAGTTTGAGGCCAGCCTGGGCTGCATTCCTAGTATTGGGCCAGGAAAGTTATGTAGAAAAATCCTGTCTCAGAAAACAAAATAAAAACCAAAGTAAGCAATAACAACAAAATAATGTCTTATATTCTATACAATAATAATTTATCCCATCAATTTGAAGAAACCCAAACTGAAGCACTGTATTCACTGTAATAACAGAGTTCACAGTAGAACTCAAGTTTGGTGTATTTGGCTTTTACTTACTGTGTAACTGAGGATGACCTTGAACTCCTGATCCTCTGTCTCTACCTCTCAAGTGCTAGGATTGCAGGCATAGGCCACTGCAGCTAAATTACGTCTGTGCATTAGTAGATGATTATCGGTCCATAACAAGGGAGAAACTGGGAATGAACACACACTGCTTTCATGTCCCACTACAGAGTGGCTCAGGAGGACTAGAACAGAAGGAGAGAGTGGGGCTGAACAGGAGGAGGGGGAGCTGTGCTGTGTGAAGAGGACCTCCGTGTAGACACACATCATTACTGTCCATGTCTGACTTTAACTTTCCTAAAAACCAGAGCCATCTGTGTAACTATTTCTAATATTACACCCTCACTAGCTTCTTTTGCTGGTGATGACACACTCCTTTAAAAAAAAAAAGATTTATTTACTTATTTGTATGTGGATGTGTGTTTGCATGTACACATAAACAAAAGAGGGTGCCAAGTTTCCTTTTCTATAATTCCACACCTATTCCTTTGAGAAAGGGTCCTTTTATGAACCCAGACCTTGAATTTTCTTTGCTAAGCCAGAAGCCCCGGATACCCTTCTGTGTCCACCCTGTCTCAAAGCTGGGATTAAAGCATATACCAGGTGTCTGGCTTGTCATGCAGGTGCTGAGATCTGAACTCTGGTCCTCATGATTACACAGCAAGCACTTGTAGCCACTGAACCATCTTTCCAGGCCAGCAAATATGCCTTTAATTGTAAAGATAAATTATTTGAAATATTTGTATTTTCTAACAGTAGAATCATAGTACTTTAATATTCATGAAACAAGAATGGTTTTTCTTTAAAATATGAATTATATTTTAGAGGGGCTCCCTCTTAAAATAGAAAATAGAAAAATTGGTCTACAAATTTGTATAAAGGCATATGTGTATCTTTTATTTTAAAAGGTATTATACATATAATCTTAGACACAATATAATTGTAATGCTTGTAGAGTTCAGAGTTCACAGAAAACAACTTGAAAAAAATTGTAAATTTTAATGTTCTAGAAACATGAGATACTCCCATGTTTTTCTAAAGTTTACTTAATACATCTTTAAAATATAAGTGTTAGGCAGTCTATTCAGGATAAATTTTATAGGAAAGCGTTTCATTAATGTAGACCTCTCATGTGATACTGAGCCCTTCTCCTTTGATTCTGACAGCTAAGGACAGGACACAGGGCAGTGGCTCTCACCACAGAGTCAGTCAGTGCAGATGTTATCATGATGTTTTAAGGAATCTTGGGTTGCCAGCAAAGTAACTACACTTTAGCGCTGCTCTTGAATTCTTAATTATTACCAATTTAAAATTACTGAAGAAGGGCTAATCCTGTCTGGGAACCTCTCCCATTCTTGGAGTTGTCTCTCACTCTTCTTTGAGTCTGTGTCTCATAGGCTTAAAAAATTAGTGAAATAAGTTAATAGGGACATTTTATTATTACAAGTGGGTAATTGACATTTGATTAATTTTTGTTGTTGTTTTGTTCTGTGGGGTTTATTTGTTTTGTTTTTCTTCCTGCCCAATAAAGGATTTTGCACTGTCGCCCAGCCTAGCCTCATCATCCTCTGCCTCTGGCTCCTGAGTGCCAGGAGTATAGGTATATGCCACAACAGTTGGTTTAATTGACCCTTAAGAACAGAAGTGTGCTGATAACGAATTAAAGTGATCATATGTCAGGCACTAAAATGGATTTAATACTTGCATACTTTTTGAAATTTTAGAATGAAATCTCAGAAATTGCTCTGGATCAAAAAGGACTTACCAATGACAGAAAAATTGCTTTCATTGATAAGAACAGAGATCTCTACATCACCTCAGTGAAACGATTTGGGAAAGAAGAACAGATTATTAAACTTGGTAAAATGATTTCCATGTGCTTGAAATTGTAACTGTTGTCCATTTTCTTAGAGGATCTGCCGTGCACTAAGCAGCTTTAATGTTTGAATGAATGAGTTTTAGGCCCACATTTCTTCACTACTTTGACACTCAATTTCAATAGCGAATTTGAACTCTGTGGCTAAATCAGCACAGAAACACCTGTTGATCAAACCCAGAATGGGTCTAGGGAAAATATCAAGTATTTTCACTTTTCATAGTTTTTGCACCTGTTCACTTGTTATACAAACAGAAAGTAAAGATCTAGCCATTATATTAATTAGGACCTTGTCTGTCAGCTGATTTTAAAGGTGGATTTTAATATCTGTTGACACTAATGGACCATGACTATTCTTTTTGAATTAAGGAACCATGGTACATACTTTGGCATGGTGTGATACATGCAATATCCTCTGTGGACTTCAAGATACGAGATTCACAGTATGGTATTACCCTAATACCGTTTATGTGGACAGAGACATTCTGCCTAAAACCTTGTATGACAGAGATGCAAGGTAATGTGCTTCACAGGGTTCCACATTGTGAATAAAGTTCTAATTGCCATGCTTTTTCCTAGATGTTTTTAAAGTTTAATTAGATACAACTAAATAAGTTGCTCAGCTAAAACTGGGTAAGATTTAAGTAATGGACTCAAATTAAAAACAAATTATGAACTATTTGCTCATATTTTATAAATGAGTATAATTTGCAAGGTTTGTTTAATGGTAGCTCAGGTGAGGTTTTTCACTGTGATTTAGTGTTTTTTTTTTTTAACCCAGTAGTCTTTAGTAGTAGATTTAGTAAGTAGATTTAGTAGTAGATTTTGCAGCAAGATAGACTTTGTGACAGCTACCCAGCATACACATTTTCATTGATTTTAAGAATTCCAACTATGTGTCTCTTCAGTTGGATTTTTGAGTAATGTTCAAGGTAGATTAAGACATAATCGCTGAAAAGCTTTAAAAACAAATAAAACCCCCACCTAATCATGTCTGAAAAATTATTTCTAAATTCTTAAGAGAAACATTTCTTATTCTTCACACAGCAGTAAGTTAGACTCCTGAGGTCTAAGCAGCAGATTTCGCAGGGTGTGTTTAGAGCTTAAGATCACAACTGTAACAAAACTAGGGAAACACCAAAGTAAAGGCTTATTTTTAAAAGTATTTATAAATTAGCCAGATGTGATGGCACACGAGTTTGATCCCAGTACTGGGGTGTCAGAGGCAGGAGGATCTCTTCTAGTTCTAGGCCAGCCTGGTCTGCATAGTGAGTTCCAGGCCTGGTTACACAGTGAGACTGTCAGAAAAGCAAGGAAAAACAGTATTAAGAAATTAACAAAAAAAAATGTCAGTCTTCTTATTTAGAGTTTATCTGTTTTTACTACAAGAAAGTAATTTTGGAGTTCACTTTGATTTTTTTTAATCCACTTGTCCATATTTTCAAAATCAATACCTAAGTTATTTGTTTTCATGATTTAATGTTCAAGGGAGAAGATGTTAGTCAACTTTCTGTTACTATAGAAGTAGTTGAGACAAACAGCTTTATAAAAAGAAAAGGGATATTTTGGCGAAGGTTTCAGAGGTTCTAGTCCATAGTCAACTGGCCCCATTGCTTTTAGGTCAGTGGCAGTGGAGTGCATATGGCAGCAGTGATGATGGAGCAGGAAGGGGATGAGTGGAGGGGACGGGTTCCTAGGATAGCCTTTCCCAGCAGTGTCCTGCCCCTGAGCAGGCCTTACTGGGCTCACTGCTGACAAACCCTTTTGGGGAACAGGACATTACCATGGGATTCCAAACAGTAACAAAAGCTCACTGCGGATGCCAGTAGGGAAACAATCAAATATGGAATCACTTTTGCTACTTTAAATTGTTGGTATATTTTGCTTCAAGTGTATATCTGTCTACATGTTACATTGAAATGTTTATTTGAATATACATTCTGTTTGGGGTTAAATGGTGGGTGTCAGTTTTGAAATTATATGTTAGAATTATTTCTAAATTTAATACATATGAAAAGATATGTAGAATGTAGCTTTAAGTTTTCTTTGTTTGTTTTCAACAGTGAATATAGTAAAAACCCGCATATAGTGAGTTTTGTTGGGAATCAGGTAACTATAAGAAGAGCTGATGGCTCCCTGGTACACATCAGCATATCACCATATCCCGCTATCCTCCATGAATATGTGAGCAGCTCAAAATGGGAAGATGCTGTAAGGCTTTGCCGCTTTGTTAAGGTACCTTTTGTATTGTACACATATCGTATACTGGTCTCACTTTTGAGAGATGAGTAATGATAACATATAAGGGTTACAATTGTGAGCAGGACCGTATCTTCTGCTGTACACTCCAATAGCTTGCTGAATACAGAGGAATAGATTCTGCTGTGTGATGTGTCCCTCGAAGAACTGTAACTAGGCCAATGGTTTCCTACACTGGCACATGGAACAGCCCTGTGGGTCTTTTCTAGAAGTCAGACTCCTAAGTTTTACCCTCACAGAGACTCTGGCTTGCTACATCTGAGTAGAAGCTGAGTTATACATCTCAGCCTCCTCAGACTTTCTCTTGTATAGCTAAAATTAAGAATCTTGTTTTGGATCAGCATTTCCTGACTGTTTGTATCCAGTATACTCCAAACATGCTTGAACACAACCCTTTTTCTTAGTTGTTGGGTAAAATCCCTTAGGATGCATATTTGTGGAATGGCATTTAGATGTTTTTCCTTTCAGTGGCTTCTCAGTAGCATTGTGTTAGAACCTCACTATTTCTCTAACTCCCTGTAAGTTATATTCCTTGCCACTTAAAAAAAAAAAAAAAAAGAAAGAAACTTCTCTTGAGTTATAAAGAAAAGAAATCTTTAACAACTATAAATAAAAATTTTTAGAAAATTTTATTCAAAAGAACTTTTTTGTCTGATGGTAATGTTTTTAAATAGAGACTTAGTAAATTTGTTTGTTTGTTTGGCTTTTGGTGTTTTGTTTTGTTGTGAGTATGGTTCTTAATTATGTATCCCTTGCTGACCTTGAACTTGCTATGTAGACCAGAATGGTTTTGAACTCAAAGAGATCTGCCTGCCTCTGCCTAGTAAGTGCTGAGATTATAAGTGTGCTCCCATGCCTAGCTTCTATGTAACTTATTTTATTATCAGTTTCTTTCAATGCCATGTTTCATAGTTTTTATTTGTAAATTAATTACTTAGTTATATCACCATTAGAATTTAAACCGCTGCTTATAGCAATACATTATGAATCATAATGTAAATATCTGATATGCAGGACATCTGAAATGTGACCCTCAGGGGGTCATAACTTATAGGTTGAGAATCGTTGATTTATAGGTAATTCAGCTACCTACTTAAGCTATTTTTTTTTTTCATATTTTACTTAGGAACAGAGCATGTGGGCTTGCCTAGCAGCTATGGCAGTCGCTAATCGAGATATGGTTACTGCAGAAATAGCCTATGCCGCAGTTGGGGAAGTAAGTCAATCATGTTTATGTAATGCACAGTAGTTTTCTTCTTAACATAATTGATTATATTTCTACTATTACTGACTTGTGATAGACATATTTTACTTCCTCTTTTTAGATTGATAAAGTTCGGTACATCAATGCTATAAAAGATCTTCCATCTAGAGAGTCAAAAATGGCCCACATACTAATGTTTAGTGGGAACATCCAGGAGGCTGAAACAGTACTTCTCCAGGCTGGCCTCGTTTATCAAGCCATACAGATCAACATTAATCTCTATAACTGGGAAAGGTAATAAGAACTCTTCCATGGTCCCAAGACCCTTTTGACCTTCATGTATTCTTCTGTCTACAACTTAGACAATTATATTTCCCAGTATATTTAATATTTTCTAATGCTACCAGGGAATTTGTTCATTTTATATTTGTGAGTATCCTGTCTGGTAAATCTTAATGTTTTCAAACTGGAAAATGTCATTTGTGGAAATGAATGCTTTTTATGAACTTGTAATTGATTAGAAGTTGGAGTCTGAAGAAGAGAGTCTTAAGATGCCTCCCAAATTTATAATTTTGTTGCTACAGATACAGTACATAATAGGGTACTATTAATAGATTAATTAATAAGATATTGTATCCTGTGTTAGCCAAGTAGAAAGGCCTGTTATGAGCTAGGTAGTAATAGTCCATTATGGACTTGAACTCACAAGATTGGAAGTAGACTTGTAGACTCAGTAGCAAATGCAGCAGTAGAAGCAAGACTAGGTACATGGACGAGAGACTGTAAAGTGAAGTGATCTCAACTGTACTTGCGGGTAGATGAAAGAAGAGCAGTCTACCACTTGATCCCAACAGTCAGTCAGTCAGCAAGAGGAAGAACCAAGGGGCTGGAGAGAGAGTGTACTGAGGAGAAATGAAGAGAGGTTCACAGTAAGGAGTGCTCAGAAGCATCCTTCACCCCATTGAGCATGATCAGCTTGCTCTGAGAAGACACACTAAGTGCCTCCTATCCCTCCTTAGATATGGGTCTCAGAGTGAACAAAATTGTGTCACTCTATGTCCCAGAAATTATGTATTATGGAACATATGTCCAAAATGTATTTTATGGACTTTGCTTTCCTCTGGGCTCAAAAATAACCCACATATCTTTTTCCTTTATTGAAAATAGATTATTTTCTCACATAGTATAACCTGATTATGGTTTTCTATCTCTCTTCTCCTCCCAGTTCCTCCACACCTTCCCTCTTCTCTGATCCACTTCTTTCTGTCTTTCATTAGAAAAGAATAGGCTTCTAAGAGATAGTTATGGTTTATCTCATTATATTTTATTTTGTTACGTTTTACTATTATTTCTCAGAAGCCTGTTCTTTTCTCATTCTGAGGTGTTAATTTTTGTTTTACCTTATTATATTTTATTTTGCTGTATTTTAATATTACACCTTAGAATTGGACAAAACAAACAAACAGCTCAAGAGAAGACACAAGAAATAAGAAACCCACTCATTCTCACACTTAGGAATCTCATAGAATCACTAAGCTAAAAGCCATAATATATATGTAGAGGACCTCGTTGTAGGCCCTGTGTATGCTGCTTCAGTCTCTGTGACATCATATGAGTTTTGATCATATTTATTATTATTTTCTTGGTTCTTCCATACCTTCTGTCTCTAATACTCTTTCCTCCCTCTCTTGGGGTTTTCTGAGCTTTGTGAAGCAATTTAATGGAGACAGACCATTTAGAGCTGAGTGTTCCAAGCTGTTTATACTCTCATGATACAACTGTCTGTAAATTCAGCTGCTCTGTCTTTGTGCTTTAGCTACATGAGTCTGTTACTGTTGAATAGTGTTACAGAAGTTCAGAAAGATGTTGGTTCTGCAAGAACGAATAAACTATTTAAATTGTAAGGATTGAAAAGAGACAGGATAGGAGTAATATTAGTAAACTATATTAAATAACTAATAGAACATTACCACTAGAATTATATGAGGAATATGGAAAGCTAGTAATTACAATGTTGTATTTTTCTGGTAGGGAGTAGTTGAGATGCTCTTGCTATATAGTCTGTGCTTACCTCAAACTCACAACAGCCCTCCTGTCTCGGCCTCCTGAGTGTTAAACACATCAGCTTCAAGTGTTTTTGAGAAAATATGTGCATTGATTAATGGCAGAAACTGTAGTTCATGTAACACTGAACATTTTTTATTGATTGATTGATTGATTGATTGATTTTGGTTTTTCGAGATGGGGGTTTCTCTGTATAGCCCTGGCTGTCCTCAAACTCACTCTGTAGACCAGGCTGCCTTGAACTCAGAAATCCGCCTGCCTCTGCCTCTCAAGTGCTGGGATCAAAGGCGTGCGTCACCACTGCTTGGCTAACACTAAACATTTTAATATAACAAAATTTGTAATGGTCTTTATCTTATAAACTTACATTCTAGATGGGAATTCCATTTTATATCACTGATAATGGTAAATAGAAAGAGATGTAGAGTTTGAGCCTGGATCTTTTAATACATCAAAGAAACTGAATTTATCACCAAACAATTAGGTCCTGTAGTCCAGATAACATTGCTTGTATTCTGTTGGGTGCTGCACCTCTTTAATTATTGTCCTTGTAGATATTTATGTCATCTTCCCATTTCAGATAATGTACTTCCTAAAGGACAGAAACATTTATTTCTTATTTATTTTTTATTGGATATTTTATTTACATTTCAGATGTCATCCCCTTTCCCCATTTCCCCTCCCTAGAAAACCCCTATCCCATCCCCCTCCTCCTTTTTGCTTTTATACATTTTTTTTAATGTTAATCAAAGGCTTTATAGGTTTGGTAATGCTCAATAACAAGATGCCCATACAATCAGAAGTGTAACCCAATACCCAACCTAGATATATCAACTATTTTTGACTGGCAGAGACACACGAACATCTGCCTCCATGTTCCCCGCCTTTCTCATTCTTTCTCTGTCACTGAGCTCCTCCTTTCCTCCTCCTCCTCCTCTCCTTATTCCTCCTCTTCCTCTCCTTACTCCTCCCACCTTAGCTCCTCCTACATACCGCCTGTATATAATATTCCTGTTAAAATAAAATTTTCTCTCAAAATACAATTAGAACATAACTATACTAATTTGTATCAGTAAGGTACAAGATAGACTATGAGACTATAAGTCTTCAATCCCATTCAGAAATCCATAACGACTGAGTTAACTGAAATTATGGGAAGCACAAAGCATAGCTTCTAAAACTTAGCCAATTTATAGAGATCGCTGAACACCTGGACAGTCCCTATACTACAAAATGTTGGAGCATCTGATCTTCAGCCTTCTGGCCCAGGATCACCTGACAGACCTAGTAATGCAGAATTATTAAGGGCTGATTACTCTGTCTTGGACAGTGATTTGTCTATAGATGAAAAGAGGCAATTCTTGCCTAGTGGCTGTCTCACTATAACTGGAGTAACTCCAAAGATGCTCAATTTCTTCTTAGAATCTAAGACAGGAAGCTGTCAGGAGCAGACATGTCTCTGATCAAAATGAACATTAATACAGAAATGTTTGTAACGTCAATTCTGTGGACTTCTGATGTTTTAAAAACCAACTATCCATGTAAGGCAATCTGGACTGTTGTCTGTTAACTCCTCTCAGCTATTTCTAAATAAAATAAAGAAAACACCCTATCAATAAACTCAGAGCCATGAATTTGCTATAGGCCCTTAACTCACAGGTTAACCGTCTCAAATCAGTTAAAAAAGTTAAAGGACTGGGTTTAAGCCTTGTATTCCTAAATGTGTTATACAGGCACAATGCCTATGAGAGTAACAATATTAATCTCACTTTTATATCAATAAGAAACGTATACCAATAAAAACCTTAAATTTGAAATCAAAGTAAATTTTGTACCATTTAAGAAATTATAACTTCATCTTAATAACAATTATACATTTTTCTACCAATAAATAAATCCTATGCAATAAATCCTAGCTAATCCTTCCTGTTCCATCAAAACCACTTTTCCCTAGAAAGATAGCCCAGTATTAACCACCTCAGTCCCCAAACCCAGGGAATGGGGTGCCGATTCTTCATTAGCTTCTTCAAGCTGATTATGGGCATTGAGATATTAGAAGAGGGGCAGGGGGAAGAGTAAATTGATATGCCTCTGATGCTGTGTCTTCACTGCACCCAGCTGGAATTCCAGGACATCAGAGGTTCGAGCAGGTCTGCTCAGCTTGCTTGATGATTAGATACACTAAGGCTGTGTATTCTGCAATATACAATTCTCAAAACAAATTTTAATTATCAAGGTAATTTTTTGTTTGAATTCTGGAATCTAGTCTTCTGGCGGCCTGCCTTTGTCATATCTAATCCATATAATTCTGGGAGTTTCTATGAGGGTGTGCTCCCACCATCCTCCCATTCCCGCCTCCCTGCTCTCAAATTCCCCAACACTAGGGAATCCAAATTTTCAGGCACCAAGGCCCCCACTTCACTGATGTCTAGCCCCTTACCCCATCCCCCCTCCTCCAATTACTATGAGGGTGTGCTCCCACCATCCTCCCATTCCCGCCTCCCTGCTCTTGAAATTCCCCAACACCAGAGAATCCATACTTTCAGGCACCAAGGCCCTCCACTTCCACTGATGCCTGGCAAAGCCACCGTCAACTACCTATACAGGTGGAGCCATGAGTCCCTCCCTTTGTGTTCTCGGGCTGGAGATTTTAGAATGGCTACTCCAGCTTGTTTCTTAGGACCATTTGCTTGAAAAAATTGTTTTCCAGCCATTTACTCTAAGGTAGCATCTGTCTTTGTCACTGAGGCAGGTTTCCTGTATGCAGCAAAATGCTGGGTCCTGTTTATGTATCCAGTCCATTAGCCTATGTCTTTTAATTGGGGAATTGAGTCTATTGATGTTAAGAGATGTTAGGGAACAGTGATTGTTGCTTCTTGTTATTTTTGTTATTAGAGGTGGAATTATCTTTGTGTGGCTATCTTTTGGATTTGTTGGAAGAGGATTAGTTTCTTGCTCTTTCTAGGGTATAATTTCCTCCTTGTATTGACACTTTCCTGCAATTTTCCTTTCTAGTGCTGGGTTTGTGGAAAGATATCATGTAAATTTGGTTTTGTCATGGAATATCTTGGTTTCCCCATATATGGTAATTGAGAGTTTTGCTGGGTATAGTAGCCTGGGCTGACATTTGTGTTCTCTTAGGGTCTGTATGACAACTGTCCAGCATCTTCTAGCTTTTATAGTATCTGGTGAGAAGTCTGGTGTAATTCTGATAGGTCTGCCTTTATATGTTACTTGGCCTTTTTCCCTTACTGCATTTAATATTCTTTCTTTGTTTTGTGCACTTGGTGTTTTAATTATTATGTGATAGGAGGTATTTCTTTTCTGGTCTAGTCTATTTGGCATTCAATAGGCTTCTTGTATGATTATGGGCATCTCATTCTTTAGATTAGGGAAGTTTTCTTCTATAATTTTGTTGAAGATATTTATTGGCCCTTTAAGTTGGGAATCTTCACTCTCATCTATACCTATTATCCTTAGGTCTAGTCTTCTCATTGTGTCCTGGATTTCCTGGATGTTTTGTGTTAAGAACTTTTTGCATTTTGCGTTTTCTTTGACAGTTGTGTCAATATTTTCTATGGTATCTTCTGCACTTGAGATTCTCTCTTCTATTTCTTGTATTCTGTTGGTGATGCTTGTGTCTATGACTCCTGATTTCTTTCCTAGGTTTTCTATCTCCAGGGTAGTCTCCCTTTGTGATTTCTTTATTGTTCCTACTTCCATTTTTATGTCCTGGATGGTTTTGTTCAATTCCTTCACCTGTTTGGTTGTGTTCTCTTGTAATTCTTTAAGGAATTTTTTGTTTCCTCTTTAAGGGCTTCTACCTGTTTACCTGTGTTCTCCTCAAATTCTTTGAGAGTGTTATTTATATCCTTCTTAAAGTCCTATGTCATCCTCATTAGAAGTGATTTTAAATCTGAATCTTGCTTTCCTGGTGATATGGGGAATTCAGGACTTTCTTGTGTGGGAGAACTAGGTTCTAATGATGTCAAGTGTCCTGGGTTGCTGATGCTTATGATCTTGCACTTGCTTTTTACCATCTGTATCTCCTTAGTGCTACCTGCCCTGTCTCTGACTGGAGCCTGTCTTTCCTATTATCTTGGTTGTTATCATAACTGTGTAGGATGGGTGTTACCACTCGGGCTAGAGCTGGGGCCCAAGATCTGCTCAGTGCTCATATGCAGACAGGAAGGAACCAGTGCTCCAGGCCAGGAGTGACTTCCTGGGTCTTAGTGGGTTTCAATTACTCCCTGTTTGGGGTGGGTGTTGCTGTCTCCTTACCTATGATACTGCCCAGGTTAGAGCTCCTGGGAGGCCCGCTTCCTCTGGGTTCTGTGAGATTGGAGGAAGAGCTGCTGCCCGGGATCTGCTCAGTGCTCAGTTGGACAGAAACATTTTATATTACCTCTATGTAGTAGATATATGATATCCATATACTTTATATCCTTGTTCCATGCAATACTTAATCATTTTTGCAATGTTCTAATGCTCCAAATACTGATTGGCTATAGCCAGCTTATAGTTGATGAGTAAGTGCCCTAGCAAATTTCACAGTAGAAAAATGTGCCCGTGATGCCCCATAGTACCCTTAGAACCAACCTCAACCTATTGAAAGTGTCTTCTCCTCAGACAACACAGCATTTAAATGTTTATTTTCTTCACTTATGTGTTTCTTACTATCTGCATGTGACTGGGGTTGCTGTGTTTGGTTTGGTTTTATCTTCTTCTTCTTTACTTTTCTGTCTTATAAAAATCTTGGGTGTTTGAAGCTTATGTCATATGTTCATACTAATTCCCTGCTGTTGACTTTAAATTTCCTGCCATCCCTATAGGCTGCTCACTGCTCACAAACCCCTACCACCAAGTCTCAGAAAGAACCTCCCTTGAAGATGATTAAATATTAGGGAGATGAGAAAGAAGAGGAGGAAAAGAATGTATCCTGGGTGTTCCTCCATCCATTCTCTCTGGCTTTGCCTTTCCTCTGTGTCTTGATAGCTAACTATTCCCAGTTGGTTCATTATGGCTGAGAGGCCTCTAAAGCTACCTTACAAGTTAATAAAGTTCCTGGAATGACTGTTCCAGGATTCTGGCTACCTTCTATACACTTTAGAGATGTAGACAAGCATCTTGTTGAATGCTCTGTCCTGCAGGTAGTTACCCAGCTGTCTAACAGTGCCATTGTGTAGCATATGTGTTTGTGTTTGGATTTGCCTCTTCTCTCATATCTCCTCTGTCACCTTTCAGAGGAACCAATCTCAGGTCTCAGACATGCCAGGCAAGCATATATAAGCATAGACTATTCTGGGATAATACCTTATTATCTCTTCACTTGCATGAAGCTGGAAATCTGGGTGTTACTTTTGTCATTTTCCTTAGCCTCTGTCCATCTTAACCACTTCCCCTCTCCCACCTCCCCCAGTGTTTCTAACACTTCATAGTAGCACTCTTGTCTAAACTGATCAGTGTTCGTCCATGTGATGCCACCACTAATGTTCTTACCGCTGACGGGTCCTTTTCCTATCCATTCTGGACACTACGATCATAGTGATATTGCAGAAGAACTCTAACCAGGTGGCACTTGACCTCCACCTCATTTGAATGGAATCTAAAGCTCCCCATTGCTTGTAGTGCAGATGTCAAGCCTTGGCAAGGAGTCACTTCAGAGAATCAAGGAAGTAATTATACTTGCCAAGAAACTTGAAGAGACTTAGATGTTGTCACCATCTCCACATTCTACAGATATTTTTGAAACCATGTAGAATATTTGTTCCTGCTGCATATTCATTTATTCAGCATTTTTATTGAGTCTACTGCTATAGATATATTTAGATATTTCAGAGAGATCTTCAAAAAAAATAACCTTTTGGTAAAATGTGTGGTCATCTAAATGTGTCTTATGTTGCAAGAGGTGATGAATGATCAGGATTGGGAGCTTTAGAGTCAGGCTGGTTTCATTTCGTATTCCACACTTACTATCTGTGGACAGATTACTGAGGCTCTGAACATTTCAGTTTCCCTATGTTTAAGATGGTAAAACAGCCTCAGGATTTGTTATCAAAATTGAACTAATTATATCTGAAAATATCTTAGCAAATTTTATGGCAGTTAACAAGCCTTTACTAAATGAAGTATTAGTCACATGTTAAGTATTTGTTGAGTACCACCAACAGGCTGTAGGCACTGTGAATGCAGGGATGAACAAACCCAAGAAAAAGTCTGTGGCACTGATTTTAATTGTAAAACTCTTAACTTACATGGCTAATATGAAAGCTATAAGTAGGTAAGATATGTAATTATATATATATATATATTATATATATATATATATATTATATATATATATATATATATTATATATATATATATATATATATATATATATATATCTCCCATATGTAGAATGTGTGTATGTATTTGTATATTTAGATATGGTAGAATAATATATAAATTAGAAAACATGTACAAAAATATTCAAACATGTGTTGACATGGTTGATTAATTCATAGATTTTCATGTCTGTGTAGCTGATGATGGTCCTCATTTAATTTCTGTTATTGAAGTACCCTGACCAAGAAGCCACTTAGGGGAGAAAATAGTGGTGTGGTGTGTGTGTGTGTGTGTGTGTGTGTGTGTGTGTGTGTGTTACATTTCCAAGTTACAGTTCATCATTTTGGGGAAGTTAAGGGAGAAACACAGTCAAGAACACAGCGAGAATAGACACTCTTGCTTACTTGCTTGCTGCTGTACTTGCTTAGGCAGCTTTCTTTACTTTCCTACAACTCAGGGCCCAGCCCATAAAATGATGCCACACACATTCAGGGTCAGTCTTCCTATTTTAATTAACTACTAAGAAAAATACCTGACAGAAATGCCTATGGCCAACCTAATGTAGACAATTCCTAAATTAATAGTCTTTCAAGGTGATTCTACCTTGTGTCAGGTTGACAACTAAATAAAACACAGTGATCTTTTCAAAAGGATCTAATTTTTACTTCATATATTTTTAATTTTTCTTAGGACTGGGCAGGTGGTCATTCTTCCTAACAAAGGTTTGCATAGTTGAGCTATACTAGCAAACAATGGCTTAAAAATGCTTAGGTATTGTGTATAGGAAAGGAATGGGTGCTAGGGCTTACATATATTCCTGCACCTTTAGCAGCAGAAAAGGCCCACACTGTCACACTGTACAGGACAAAGCTGCACTTCCTGGTGGATTATTTGTAGTGTGGTGAGTATGAAGTCATGGTTATTTTGTATAAAAATCTTTACTGTTTCATTTAAATCACCTTTGTCAAGGTCCTGAAGTCCTACAGGGAGTATGATTTGCAGGTGTAAATTTCAAGGGCGTTCACAGTCTTTGAGGAATTATCAAAATTTCTCAATATAAAAACTATCAAAATTATCAAAAAGGATAATTTCTTTAAGGAATTGTCAGTAAGTAGAGAGTATGATAGATTCTGGGGTATGAGGAGTCATTGAATAATTTTCTACCCATGGTAACATAGAGGACCCTGGCTGAACTCAGTGTATCACTTAACACACACATAGAGATGTGAATGTGGGAAAGAGATTTATAGGAGGGATAACAGAGATGGGGAGGGAGATGAGAGAGTAGGACATGAGAATAAGAATGCATTTTATACATACATAAAAATGTCAATGAACACATTTAATAAATTATAAAAAATTTTCAAAAAGTAAAGTGGAAACCAATTGAAGATGACACTCAGTATTACCTTCTGGCTTACACACAGACACACACACAGACACACACACAGACAGACAGACAGACACACACACACACACACACACACACACACACACATGCTCGCACACACAAAAGACTTTGCTTTGGAGTAGTGTTTGATTGGTAGAATGCTTGCCTACCATGTGCAAGGGAGAAAAAGAATATTCAGTGAAATATGTTAGGAAGAACCAAAAAGATAAAGTTGAAAAAGACCTTGTTGTGAAAAAGCACATAACAGATAGTGTGAGGACCGCCATCGGTCAGCCTCAGCGGCGATCAGTTGTTACACAGTCGGCACGCCCTCCCTTCTCCTGCCATTTATTTTAAGGCAGACTACAGTTATCACATTTTATCTGTGAGAATTTAAGTGTATATCTCCAAAAGATTTTAGCTGCCATAATACCATAACCATACTTAAAAATTATCAGCAATTACGTAGTGTTCCTATTTCTCTGTATGTAAATAGTGTTTTATGGTTTGAATTGGGATGTGTAAAAGACACCTATTTTGTGACTAGTTGATACATTCTTAGACAGGTTCTACTTCTCTTTGTGTTTGCTTATAATTTCCCACTGAAGAAACCTGACCTGTAGAACTTCCTATTGTTCCAGCATTGTTGATGGCATCCTTATTGTGTCTGTCTCCTAATTAGTTACAAATCCATCCTAAGTCTAAAGCTGTATAAGTTTACATTTAATTGGGGGATAGGGAGAGATAATGTAACTACTCGAGCTTGTGGTATGCTTATTTCCAGAATGGCTGGTCATCTGTGGGTTTTCTGATATTAGCAAGTGTTGATGGTCACTGCTAGATATCTTAATTCTTGAATGGTGGAAGGAAGAGATGCCTGACACATTAGATTGCTTTTGAGGTCCCAGAACTCTACCTGTTTAAAGCTTCTGGAAAGGGATGGCTTTTAATTCATTCATGTGTTACTCTGTTTGAAAACCATGCTCTTGCTAGTTGTGAATCTGTATTTCACACTTGTGTTTGGAGACTGCCTGCACCCTGGTAGAATGCAGAGACTAGCGACTTGAAGGTAGGTAGTTTATCTGTTTGGTGTCTAATTTGTACATTGAGTGTTATTGTTCTCTGAGAAACTCAACTTAGGAGGGGAAGAAATGAAAGCTCCACACTAATCCTGCCTATAAGTGTTAATAAAATAATTTCTAATCTTCTGCCAGTTATATAAAGGGCTTTTGATTTATTCAAGTTATGCAAAAGATCATATTTGGAAGTTATCATATCTTTTTATATAACTTCTTCCTATTTAAAATACATGGACTTATTCCAGCCCTAGAATCTAATGTCACATTTGTTTGGTTGCCAAACCATTTTAAAACTAGAGACATACTGTTCCCCAAGCCCTTATATAATTTGAAGTAAGTTGCCTCCTAAATGTGGTAGAGAAACATTTTTTTTAACCCAGTATGTACGCATTTAGAGAGCACTTAAAATAGCACATATGTAAATGCTTACTTTTAGCCATTACTCTTCAAATAATTAATGTATGTTTTATTGTTATAATGACAGTAATGTAGAGAATACTCAGGCCTAACCTCTGACTACAGGATTAGATATTACATTGTCTTCTGTGCATAATTAAATGTATTGATGTTTGCATACCAAATTCCCCGAATTTTTTAAAAGCCCCAATAAGAGTGGCTGCCTATGAGTCCTGCTTTCACTTTTGCAGGCAAGCTGCCCCAGCCCATCACTTACTGTAAGGTGCCAGTATGTGATTCAGCAGAGTCTCTCCTGACACACAGCTCAGCAGGATCAGAGGCTCGGGTGGAAAGAGGCTAGAAGGAGCAAGGCACCTCTGGAGTCCACGGCAGTCAGTTTGTTGTTTTATTGTTATGAAGAGACACCATGGCCACAGCAACTCCTATAAAAGGAAGCATTTAATTGGGGCTGGCTTACAGTTTTGGAAGTTTAGTCCATTCTCATCATGGCATAAAACATGGTGGTACACAGACAGCTATGGTTGAGAGTTCTCTATCCAGATCCACAGGCAGCAGTGAGAGTAAGCCACTGGGCCTGGCTCAGGCTCTTGAAACCTCAAAGCCCACGTCCAGTGACACACTTACTCTAACAAGGCCACACCTACTCCAACAAGGCCATACCTTGTAATCCTTTCAGTAATGATACTCCCTGGTGACAAAGCATTCAAATCTATGATCCTTTGGAGGCCATTCTCATTCAAACCACCAGAACAATATATAGCGCCTGTTGATATGTTTTATAAGAAATCATGTTTCTTCATCTTGGCATTATCATTTGTGGTATTGCTGTTACATAATTTTATATTGTTTTCGATAGCTTGCTCAATTGCCTATCAATTGTCAATAGACGAAGCATTATCCAAAATACTTTAAAATGTTTTAATTTAGTGTGTGTGTGTGGTGTGTGTGTGTGGTTGTTGTTGTGTGTTTCAGAGATGGGGAGAGAGATGGGAGTGAGGTAGAATACACAGGCCACGAGCCACAGTGCAGGCATGGAGGTTAGAAGACAACTTTGTGGAATTGGCTCTTTCTCTTCATCTTTATGTTGGTTCCAGGATGAAGACAAGTTGTCAGATTTGTATGGTCAGTACCTTTTCCTGACAAGCTATCTTGCTGGACCCCAAAAATTCTTCCTAAAGATGTTTTTTAGTTTGGCTAATACTGAAGAGTTACAAGCTATAAAATATTAATGTTGTTTTTGTCTAAAATAACAGATCTATAATAGTTGGCTCAGATATTCATAATTGTCCTATTCATGTCATGGCATAGTAGAAAGTGTGAGAATTAATGTTCTTTTGACCTGTACAGTGACTGTCATGCATGGCCTTGAAACAGGATGGCAGTAAACAGTGTATAGATACATGTTCCATTTGGTTTTTCTTAACTCAAGTCCTACGAGTCATAAACAGGATTTTGACTGGCTGAGACCCTAGTCAAACTCAGACAGAAGCCTGGGCTAAGATAATCTGTTCGCCTCCTTGTACATTATCACTAGGAGAAACCTGTCTCTGTGGTACGGTGCTAGTGTTCTCTCTCTCTCTCTTTCTTTCTTTCTTTCTTTCTTTCTTTCTTTCTTTCTTTTTTTCTTTTTGTAATTCTGCTATTAAATAAAGGCTTATTTTAAAATAGGATAGTTTTTGTAGATACACTGAATTATAGAATTTCAGTACCTTTTTAATATTTTCTTTAACTGCTTAAATTTAATTCATTGACTGATTAATTTGTGCTCATGTGTATGGGTGGAGGTCAGAAGACAACTTGGGGAAGTTGGTTCTGGACCCCAAAAAAACTCTATCACGTGTGACCTAAGAGTTAAACTCAGGCCATCAGGCTTGGTGGCAAGTACCTTTACCTGCTAAGACACCTTACCTGCCTAGCATGCCACTTTCCAAGATTCAAATAGTAATAGAATTTAGTCACACTGGTTTTAATATCAATTTCATGTTTTATAAGATTTTTAATTTGATATAATAATATCACTTTTTATTCTATAAGTTTATTATGATTCATAAAATGCTGCATTTTATGATGATTTACCAAAATGTTGTTGAGTATTCTTCATATATGTCCTCTGCTCACCAAGGGAAATGTATTTGTACAAGAGGAGCTGGTCAGCAAGAGGGGGTCATGTCTCATCTGGGCTTTGTAAAATACATAGATGGCTAAAGCAGAAAAATGGCTTTCTAGTCTGTGGAGTAAGCAAGACAGTCATTTGTCCTACCTCTGACTTCAAAACTCTGTTATATAGACACAGCAATATTGACAACCTGTAACTTCTCGTTATAGGGCACTGGAATTGGCTATAAAATACAAAACCCACGTTGATACGGTTCTCGCTTATCGTCAGAAGTTTTTGGAGACATTTGGTAAACAGGAAACTAATAAACGATATTTGCAATACGCAGAAGGTGTAAGTATTATACAGTGCTTTACAAGAGTATGTGTGCCTTATGTAGAACATCCATCTTATCACAGAAGTTGAGTGATGCGTACTCTGATTCTTTTTTAGTAATGCGCATCAGTTTTATGGTAATCAATTTGTCTTGAGGTTGGGTGCTATTTGAGCTATTTGATATTTTTAGATAAATAATGTAGATGTCTAGAATGCTAACTCTTAGATCTGTTTCCCTCATTTAGAAAAAAAACACAGACAAAATTTCATCCATCAATGAAATTTTAGCTTATTTGTAAAACATTTTTATTTTAAATTATGTATATCTGTGAATCTGTTCACTGATTGCACCTGCAGAGAACAGAAGAAGGCATCAGATCCTCTGGAGTTAGCATCACTGGCAGTTGTGAGGGACCCAACATGGGTGCTGGGAACCACACTCACATCTTCTGCAAGAGTATCAGGTGCCACGGAGCCATCTCTGGCTCAAAATTACATTTTAAATAGCAAAACCTTAGCACCCTTATCTTATTTATATGATAAAAAAAATAGCAGTTGCTAAAGCATACTATCTCAGTCATAAGCTCAGCCAGAGCAACAGAGTTTTCTGGGTGTTTTGTTAACCCAAACTGTCTGCTTTGTAACAAGCTACTTTGATTTCCTTTGGGGTTCAAGTCTTCTGCTTTTCTTCCTCACAGATGTCATTTGAAAGTTAACAACAACAAAAAACACAAAACAGGATTTTTAAAAGAAAAAAAAAGATTAATTAAAACTTTCTGACTATTGATTTACTGTAGGACAATAGCGTGTGTGGCTGGCATCTGCTTGCTGATGTTCTGGAATCATTTGGGTCTATAATCTAGGTGTCATCCATACTTATCTGTTTTGCTAAAATGGTAGCCATCTATATTATCCCAGAACTAAGAACTGAGTAAGTGTGCGCCATTAACAGCGCAGAGAGTTTCATTCTCTGCCCTTTCTCCTAGAACACAGGATAGAGGGAAACTGGGCTTTACTGAAGACAACTTTTAAAAAAGATTTAGTAATACATGTGTGCATCCATCCGAGTGCTTGTGGAGGCCAGGAGAGGTGTTGGAGCTCCAGGAGCTGAGTTGTCAGGGACTGTAATCTGATGTGAGTGCTGGGAACTGAGCTCATCTTCTGCCAGAGCAAAAGCTGTTTTAACTGTGGAGCCACCCCTCCAGCCTCCTGGAGACAGCTTCTAGTCAGCTCAGAGATGGCACCAGAAAGAAGACTCTCCAGGCTTTGCTCTATTAGTGTGTTTTCATTTTGTTACCTTCCCTTGGTTTCCTGTCGCTAGAATACAGAAACTGCTACTCCTTGTCTTGTTATGTCTGACGGTCTCTTGTTTGTGAGGGGGCTGTATTAGCCGCCCTGCTCTGAGCTGCCTTTCAGTGAAGATTCCTTGTACCATTTACACTGCGCACACTGGCTTATTTCTCTTGTTAATCTATTTTTTGTTACAGGAATCTATATCACTATTGAATTTAGGAGAGTTGAGGAAAAATTACACTTCCTATCATCATCTAAGATGGCTGTGGGAGGGGACATTTGGAAGGAACAGAAACTAGAAGGGGAGGGTGCATTTGAACAGGAGAGATGTCAACAGTAGTAATAATCAAGGCCCCAAGAATGCTCCTGTTTCAAGGCCCGTTTCTTCCCTTTCTTGGTTATATTGCCTCTTTAAATATTAGTGTCAACTTTTCACAGACATCAACCTCACTGATCACTAAATTTGAAAAACACCTAGAAATTCAGCACGTAATTAAATGGTCATGTGACTTCCTATTTTACACCAGGCACTCACCGTCTCCTTCCCTACCTTCAAAGACCCTACCATGTATGACTTACATATTTTTAAAATTTTTATTATCTGTCTCTGTCTTTATTGTATCTCTATGAAGATAGTGGTTTTAAATGCTTTCACCCACTATTGAACCCTGTTTATGCCAACCCTGTCAAGGCTTGACATAAACAAGTGTTAAATATTTGTTGCACAGAGAGGGCTATAAGGCAGGATAAGGACTGCAAACAGCTGATAGTTTTAGCACAGTTCCTAGGCCCAAGGCTGTAGGTCCCTTGCCTAGCATATGTGAGGTATTGATCCCTAGTTCCACGTTAAGCGAAGATTTCTGAAGTGTAGCTGCTGAGCAGTCATATTTCAGTGCTCTGGAGAGAATCAGAGCCCTGAGCGAGGAGAGTGAGGGTGGACGCTCTCAGAGACAGAATCAGACTTGACTCTGGTTCCTGAAGGTGGTGTCCTCGAGGAGTCAGGGATGTGAAGAGGTTAGCCTGAGGCAGGAGGAAAACAGATAGGGTGAGGGCTAGTAGGTTGCTGAGTATAAGGACAGAGAATTTGGTGAATTCATGGCTGATTGCCATGTTATTCTTGGTTTAATTAGGCAGCTGACCTTTAAGAAGAGTAGGCAAGCTGGGTACTAGACAGAGAACCATTAGTTCTGGATTGTTTAAATGCTTTTATGTGACTAAGAATTGACTAGGGATAAGTTCCAAATAGTTTGGCACTCCCTATAGTAGCAAATAAGACTTTTGATGTAGAAGTCACTTGAAACTGTCAGAGAGCATGCACTCTTATCTAAAACGCACTGTTAAAGGTATTTTTATTAGGACTAAACACTGTCCTAAAACTGATACACATCAAATGGAATGAAACAGTCATCATCTGCAGAAGACCAAGTGATGCATTCATTTACATTTCCAGTAGCTAATGATGTCCTCAGCTGATGGGCTGGCTGCTTGAGGCAGCGCTGCAGCAGGTGCTCATAGAGTTGTCCTGTGACTGACTAGAGAAACAAACATCAGTCAATTTCAGGCTGAAAGAGGGCCACAGCAGTCAGCAAAGTTTGTCTCCCTTTTTATAAATGCTTTGTTAAACATGGAAATGCATGCATTGCCATTTAAAAATAACAAGTTGTATCCTAAATGAAAGCCATTCTTTCAATAATCTAATATTTGTCCTGCTTTTCAGCAGGCTGTCATTTGATTCTTAGTACAGACAGTTATCATCTAGGCTAAAAGAAATTCTATTAATTATTAATCAGTCTATCTTATATATTATAGATAAATATATGCAATTATTTTAAGGTCACCAAAATATCAACAAATTACTTAATGGAAATTTAGACATAACATATTAGAATAAAAATAACTAAATGATTTCATCAAATACTAGTAGCACAAAACAGGCATCTAGTTCTATTAAGAGCTAATCTCTCAGTTTCTTCAGATGAGTCTGCTCAAGCAGCAGGTGCTTCTTTGGTCTGGTTTTATGCTGTTTACTCAACACCCTGTGTAAAGGTGTAGCCTCTCTACATGTAAAAGGTAACCCCCCTGTGTAAAGGTGTAACCTCTCTACATGTAAAAGGTAACCCCCCTGTGTAAAGAGGTAAAAGCCTCTTCATTTCTGACTTGAGTCTTAGAGCCTTGGGTCTGTTTCACAGTTTAAACTTAGTCTAGGACCCAATTTTTCCTATATCTTGCCTCAGAAGACACACATTCCTAAGGAAGTGATCTCCAAACTTGTTTAACAGTGGATTCCTAAAGAAATAAACATTCCTAAATAAATTTCTCATAGAACTCAGGGGCAGAGGAGTCCTTTCCCCATATCCAGTCTAATAAATTTAGAAAGAGATGGGTATAGGCTAGGCTAGGCTAGGTGTGCTCTTGTCATGGATAAAAGAGAAGCAGATAAAAGTCTTGTTGCCCTCACGTGTCTTCGTGACTCCCAATTGTGCCTGTCATCTGCTTCTTCTGGTGGCTTTCATCAGGTAGTGACTAACCACTTCCTTTTGTCACTTTAAGGCACAATGGAGCCACTGGTGAAACAACATTCCCTTGTCTTTCCTTGCTAGCTGGGCTTCTAATGGCTTATGAGATGTCCACAGCAGAGCTGGTACAAACTCACCTTAATTGCTGCCCCACCCAATTTGCTTTTATTGGGATCAGAGTTGCTGCTCTACATTGTCCCTAAGCTCCCGTGCAAATCCTGGGGTTCTGTGGATTGTTTCTATGTGCTTTCTACAGCACCGCATAGAATTTTGGTCTTATGAATCTCCGGATGAGTCTTCCTTGTGCTTTATAACCATTCTCTTGATCTCAGAGGTAGCTCATAGGTTTTCAGCATTACTTCTCATTAACTTCTCCTTAATACCTTCTCTGTCTCATTCTGGACGTCATATATTCTGTTTTTATTTACTCTTGGTTACTTTGGATTAACTGAAAGCACAGGATATAAGTACAATTCTCTTTTCCCTTCTGTTGTAGCTCCAAATAGACTGGGAGAAAATCAAAGCCAAAATTGAAATGGAAATTACTAAAGAACGAGACCGATCATCCAGCGGCCAGTCCAGCAAGAATGTGGGCTTAAAGCACTAAGTGCCACACTTACCTCTAAACTAGTGCGGACTAACCAAAGATGTGCATGTTTCTTTGCTTTAAAAAAAAAAAGGCATAATTTTAAGGCTAGTGATGTCTCTGGATGGTAGAACACTTGCCTAGCATGCATGAGGCCCTGGGTTTGATCCCCAGCAATGTCAAAAGAAAAAGGCATTATCTTTGAATAAGTGTGTGCACTTTCTGTGTATTTAATACTTAAGGTACATTCAGGAAGGTTAAGCACAAAATAACTTACATAATTCCATCATTTATATTTTTCTAGTCTAATAATTAAGAAAATATTTCTATATGCTTATCTATGCCCGAGGAGTGTTGATTACATTCCAGTTGTTTTTTTCATTTCTTTATTTCTGATTCTTCAGTATGAATAGCTATTAATTCTTATAATAAAGCTTTGAGTTATTTACATTGTATGTTATTGTTAATTTCTATTTGATATATAATAAATTGTAAAGTATCTCCCATACTTTATAAAACAAAAATACAGGAGGAAGGGGAAAATGTTACAATGTAGACAGTTGTATACCAGGTTGATAGTTCAAATAGCAAAAGTTGGCAACAGCTCCAATGCCCATCAGCTGCACTTAGATAAAACCATGTGGTACTCACAAGCAGTGGAGTTATTCTCTCAGGAAAAGATTGAGCTGTGGCACATGCCGCAACATGGAGGAGCCTTGGAGAATTTACATTAAGTGAAGTAGACTAGACATGGCACCAACATCAGTCCTGCGGTGCTTACACAAGGCACCTAGAGTAAGCAAGTTCTTCTGGTCAGAAAAGAGACAAGAAGGACAGGCACAGGGAACTCGGTATGCAGTTCCTGCTTGGGGTGAGGGAGTTCTGGAAATGGATAGTAGCGATGGTCATATAACACTGGATGTTGTAAACCTCGGCTATCCTCTTTAAAAGGATTAAAATGATAAATTTTGTTTCCAGTTTTTTGTTTTGTTTTTTTTTTGTTTGTTTGTTTGTTTCGTTTTGTTTTTTACCAAATTGAAAAAGTGGGCATTTTCTTTATTCCTCCTGCGACTTGGGAATATTTGGACCTAAGACCCTGAGTCTAAGTTTTCAAAACTCTCCTAACTGGATGAACCGGTTTGATGTAATGCATCCCCAAATGCCTAAAAGTGTTTTTAGCAGTGACACAGATATTCCTCTAGCGTGTCCTTAAACCCACTCTTGGAATTGGTGCATTACAGAGCTCATGTACACTCACTGGGAAAAATATCACCTCTTTCCCTCCACAGGAATTTCTCATGTAGGTTTTGCCTTGTAGTTCCCAATATTTTTTTTCTTTTATGAAATGTTGGACTGTTCAATTCTTGGTCTAGAGTTTGGATACATAGATATGTTCAATTCATGGAATCTAAGGAATTGACTTATATGTTATACATGCTTCCTAATTGTTAAGTTTTAATGTAATGTTTCAAAAGAAAAAAATGGTTAAAGGGTTAAATTTTATGTTTAGTATATTTAACACAATAAAAAAAGTAAAAAAAATAATGAAGTCTATTTGTATTTTTTGATATCTTGCAATTCAATTCAGTCTTGACAGTGCCTACTAGAGGCAGCAATGGGCACCACAGGCCGCGGATTGCAGCTGGACTGCCTTTTCTTCAGCTGTCAACTTCCCTGAGTCCCCAGGCTATCTGCATTGTGTTTGACATGGCTATACGTTGGGGGTTCCCATTAATCTCTCCCTCTCAAGTTGATAATTCAGTAGAGTTGTGTGTGGCCCTCCCCGGAGGGCTTTACTGAGGTGTTATCTGGAAGGATAAATGGAAGTGCAACTAGGCACAGAGATAAGCTCAGACAGCAAAGGCCCAGGGAAGAGGAAGGCCACAGGTGAACTTCCCCATCCTGACCTTGTGAGTTCAGGAGACTGTCCATCTTCCCCATTCACGAATGTGTTCAGCACGAAGCATCTTCCCTGAGTCTTGCTGTCTTAAGTTTTTTTTCAGTTTTATTTTTAAAATTAAGGTTTAATTATATATGCATAATTGATTAAAACATTGGTTCTGTATTGTTAAAATTTTTGTTCCTATGGTAAAACACCATGACCAAGAACAACTTGGGAGAAAGGATTTATTTCTCTTTTCAGTTTCATATAGCAGTTGGTCATCAAAGGAAGTCTGGTTAGGAATCCAAACAGGGCAGGAACCTGGAGACAGACAGGGCAGGATCTCTCAGTCAGCTGAAGTCCAGGGGGCAAAATGGGTTTGGAGATAGCATTTATTTATTTGATCACTGAATCTTATTGAGGCATTTTTTCAAAAGTCTATCTTTCCAAAAAAAAAGCTAACTTGTCTCCAATTAACAGTATAAACCAGCCAGGACAGCCATGCTGTCCTCTCTAGCCTCACCCACTTCTGCCCTGTCTTTTTCTGACAATCACATCCCATCTAGGTTTCTTTCCCCCAAAACCACTCCTTTTATTATAGCAGACACACTAGCATTCGGGATAGTTCTGGGACTTTGGAAGATCTGTGCCAGTTACCTTCCTTCTCCCCAGAATCAGGTGGGACAAGTACAAAAAACAGTATTTGTCACTGTTATCTCAGCTCTTCCATAGTGGGCTCCTCAACCTCCAAAGCCATGAGAAAGAAATGTCTTTATAATGCATGCATTTTTCAGTATTTTCTTATAGCAGCTAAGACCCCATCCCCACCTCACCCCCATCAGATGGTTAGGAGTTTAGATGCTAAGGTTTAAAGTCTTGATTTCTTACTCAGGAAGCAACTCTGTTTCCCATACTTGCTGTTGCAGCCCTGGCCCTGACCACTGGATCTGGTAGTGCTCCGATTCATTTCTGTTGTGCTGATCCTAAAGGAAGCTTTGTAGGACAAAGGAGTTCTTTCTCTTACGATCCCAGGCTATAGTCCATCACTGAGACACTATAAGGCAGGAACTTAAGACAGACCTGATCGATAGTCTACTTCTCTGCCAAGAATGTCCCTTCACAGCCAGTGAAGTGCAGTGAGACTTGTGTAGGGTGCTGCTCACTATTGACCTACAGTTCAGGTATGGTATCACCCACAGTAGGTTTGGCCCTCCTACATCAATTATCTAGGAAGACAACCTCCACAGAGAGAATTACAGGCCAATCTGACCAAAGCAATTTCTCTCTTGACTGTAGGTTGTGTCAAGTTGACAAAGCTAACCAGGACAGATAGGAAGAAAGTTAAAGATGGGAAAGAAAGTACAGTCACAAGAGCATCCTTCCTGCTATGAGAATTGTGTAGCCATAACAGCATTCTCTCCATCCTCTCTCCCCCACACCCCACCCCGAGCCAGCAAGAAAGCTAGGATCTGTCTAATGCAGATCCTTCATCTGCTTGCTGACACCCGTATGAAGAAGGTTAGCCCTTTATGTTAGCAGTATGTTAGCAGTATGTTCCTTGACTTCCTACAATCAATGATTGTTTCAGTTGCATGCTACATTCTCAGAATAAGGCCTGACTGTAAGTATCCTTTGACATAAAAAGATGGCTTGTGATTGAATCAGTTTAGTGTCTTCATCTATGGTCCTCAGTCTCGGCATTTATATATATTCCTGGGTAAATTAAGCTGATCCAGAGTGTCAGCCTTGTCAGGACCCATTCGAAGCCCTCCCTACCCTCCATCTCCTAGATCTGCCGGCCTCAGTCAACTTCTCAGCGGTTTGTAGTACTTGGAAACTATGATCTAGACTTCTGTCTTGGGATGAGTTTCTCCATTCTCCTATCTCTCCCCACTTTCTTGTTAATTACCACCATGTTCTCAGGCTTTAAAGAGCCATTATGAGAAAGCCAGGACAGTAGACCTGATGAGGTTTCTCAGACTGTTGGTAGATTCTGTAGCAGTAAGGTTTGGTGGGATGTCATGCAGGTGAGACCTCTAACAGAGGTCTGTGTGACAGACCTATTCAGTGGATATGATCAGCATAAAACTGAGTCCTGCTATGAACACACACCAGCTGCTTCATCGGGGCTTCTGTTGAGCATCTGTGTGGAGAACTGGAAAGCTGCTTCAGCAAGGCCACTTCATACTTTTCACCACAGCTTGTATTCCGTCCTCCAGGACAGCCGTTCCCTCTGGAATAGTTGCTTGCTGTGTGACTGGGTCATGTGTAGCTGTCTGTGATTGTGCCATGGTGAGCTCTGTGGAGATGAATAGCTTTTTTAAGGCTATTATTATAACTGATTTTGAAACCAAAGACCCAGAGAAACCTTCACAGACCATTTAAGATAAAGATTCTTAGCTGGACCTGCAGAGCAGGAAGTTGTCAAGGCTAGCATGTGCTACATAGCAAGTTTCTGGCTGACCTCAGCAATGTAGTGAGGGAGTTTGTCTAGAAAAACTAAAAGCCAAAACAAAATAGAGATTTCGAAAAGAGCTAACCTAATACCAGGTACCCACAAAATGAGACAGCACTTTGATTTAATAGCTACAGATTTCACTGGTTTCTTGGTTTCATCCTGTCTCCGTGTGGAGTATCTTCTTGGTGGAGAGGACTTAGCAGTCCCTTTGGCTTTGCCAGGACAAGGTCTCTCGAGGTAAGTGACCTTGTCTCAGACTTAGCAATATCTGAGCTTGGTTCAAGGTTTTGCACCTCCTTTCATATCCAAAGGAGCCTCCTGCTATAATGCTGAGTTGGCCACCAATTCTCAATTCCACTGATGACTTACATTTTTCTTTTATCAGATGGTTGTACAGTTACAGTTTCATATCATGGATGACTTGTTTCCTCCTATGGTTTCATATGTACAAATGTAACCGCTACTGTCTTGTACGGACAGTGACTGCATGCTATGGTTTGAAGGTCCTTGGAGGCTTCATGCATTGAAAAGTAACCTCCATTGCTAGGTATTTAGAGAATGAAACCAATCTAGCTGACATTTACAAATGGGGGCTGGGAGGTAGACTTAGATAAAATCATTATTATGCCATCTCAGTGTCAGGGGTTCTTTCTCAGAAGAGGGGCAAAGATGAGAGGACAAACATGTACACGCACCCTCCCTGTCTCGTGCTATGTGATGATGTCCTATTAGTGGCAGTTTTTGTCATGCTTTGGAGGGAGAAGAAGCTAGCAATCATGTAAGGTCTCAGGAGTTGCTGGGGTCTGTGGCCACTATTACAGGCCGGTGGCCAGGGGCTAGGTGGGACCAGCCACTGAAGTTAAGGGCAGGTGGGAGGAATGGAAATAAAAATATTACTACTACTACTAATTATAATAATAATGGCCCGCTTCCTGGAACAAAGGCAAGAGCATAAGACAACATGCTATATCCTATATGCATTGAGGTTCACCCAGCAGGAGGGCCATTCCAGCCTTGCATCCTCCAGTCTCCAAGACTGGGAGCCAAGTAAACCAGGCTGGACTGATGATTAGCAACAGAAAATGGACTAACATGGTAGCCATCCAGAAAGGAAGGCTCCTCCTGCTGTCTGCATTTAACCTTTCTCTTTGTGGCTGGTATTGTTACGAATCAGAATCCACTCAAGCAAGTCTTTTTATGGCATAAATGTGACCAAACCACAAGTTTCTGGCACCAGCTGCTATCCTACAATTCAATTTTGAGATAAACTATCAGTGAATTAGCATTATATCCCACTAGAGTGACTTCATGGAATCCACCAAGACACTACTTAGAATCTGAGTTTTAGCATGCAGGATGCAATTCAACAGTAATCAAATGAGAGACATGTGCCTGTCAAGTTTAGGGTGGGAGTGGGGTAGGGTGTAGATGGGTGGTAAGTCTGTGTCTGCTTCTGGGATCTGCTTGTCATTTGTGTATGAAACAGCCAGCCCCAGTGTCCTCAGGTCTTTTCTGATTATTTATCAGGCACTCATTACATAGGCGTGGCTATAGAATTTATTGACTGAATAAATGAACTCACTCTCTAAACCCATTTTACCTCCCAGAGTCCAGCTGACTGAGAGCTTTAGCCCACTAATCACGTGGGTGGTACTGCAGGTGGCCAGCTCCATCCAGAGCATCTTAATAGCATACTGAAATCATGTCAGTCACTCAGGACGTTCAGAAGGACCAGATGTATTCTGTGTTGTATCAGAAAGTCTTGTGTCTAGTTATTTTGAACATTATATTTACAGTTGATTATATGTGTGTATGCAGGTATATATAGGTATATGTGTGGGTAGGTATGTATGTATATGTATACATATATGTACATATGCCGAGTGTGGTGGCATATACCTATAACCTTAACACTAAAGAGATGGCTGCAGTAGGATTGCCAGAGGTCCAAGAAGAGCTTGGTCTACATAAAGGATTTTAGGTCAGTCAGGGTCAGTTAATGAGGCCCTGTCTCAAAATATTTAATAAACATAAAAAAACAAACCCACATTTATCATAGATGCTTCTCAGCTGCTTCAACACTATAACTTTTATAATTTTGGTAGAATTTTTCACATATATATTAATGTTCTGTGTATTATAAACATATCAAGTGAAGAAGAACTTCTGCTACTGGTCCCTGCTACAGATTGATAGTTCCAAAAATATGTTTTGGACAGAGAATGGTGTACAGAATAGAACACACATTATTGTAAGTATTATTCATATTGGTGGTTTTGTCTATGTGTGTGTTGTATGTGTGTGTTGTATGTGTGTGTGTGGTATGTGCACATGCATGAAGGTCCAAGGTTGACCTTGATTGATTCAGTCAGAGTCTCTCATTGAGCCTGAGGCTCATCAATTCAGCTAGGCTGGGTGGCCAAGGAGCTGTAGGGATTCATCTCTCTGTCTTCCTCTGACCCTAAGGCTGGGGTTAGAGCACAGGCCACCATGCCTGGCTTTTTATGTAAGTTCTGAGGATCAGAACTCAGGTCCCTGTGCTTGCCTGGAAGACACATTATGAGTGAGCTATCTTTCCAGCTCAAGGTATGATAAGTTTTGAACAAGTTTCAAAGCACATATGTGTAGCTGGACTTAGCTACTTTGTGGGTTCTTTTGTGTTCCACCCTTTACCCTCCCCCCACCCCCACCCCATTTCAGACCCTATCACTAGACTGGGGAGAAAGAAGGATAGAGGGAGAGATAGATCTGTGAATCTAATTTCTTCTTGTTTCTTCTTTGCTTGTAGCTGTTCTTTGCTACTTTGTGGGTCCTTATCCCCCTCCCCCAACCCTGGTTTCAGCCCTATCATTAGATAGTAGAAAGAGAAGGTTAGATGGGAGAGAGATTTCTGAATTTAATTCCTTTTTGTTTCTTCTTTGAGCATGACTACTAACAAACCACAGCTAACCCCCCTGGAACAACCAACCACTACCCACCTCTTCTACCAGGGTTCTAGCATTGATAGACCCCCAGAAAAATTCCCAGAATTCCAAACATCATACAATTCAGAAACTGTCTGCAGCTGGCAAAACCATGCCTCTGTTAGAGCACGAGGCAAATCATAGTCAGCTGCTGCAAAGCAGCTCCATGTCTCCACACCTGGGATTCAAACAAAAACTATTCTGATAATATTTCTATGTCTTTTTAAAAAAAAAATTCCAGAATTCTCACTGCATATATATTTTAGGATATGATTTACTATAGTAAAAAATTATTAATATTGAAGAATATCTCCAAACTTCTCTTTGTACACATAGACCTTCTATGCCTTTTAGACAGTGGCTATCGTTTACTGGTAGGCATGCCTGGCATGTGTAAGTCCACAAGTGAGATTCCCCACTGTGGCAAAAATTAAAAAGATAAATTATGCTTTTCTGAAAACAAAGTAAGCATGCTATACAAATCCTCTCCAGGACCACACTGTATCTTAAGTCCATTTCCCTTAAAGTCCTCATTAATAATGAAACAAACTAGAAGTATTGTGTACACCCCACAAAATGTTATGCAATAATAAAATAATCACTGCTAAAGATCCTTATTGTTCTGCAGATAAGATTGTGGGAAAATCACTGCTCAGGGCTTCATACCATGCACACCATACCAAAGAGAAGGTGGCATCTCTGCACATTTGAAGAGACTCTTCCTTATCTTTACCCTCGCCTGAATTTCTCCAGTGGCTTCTGTATCCTGGCCAATGACCTTTGGGCTAGAAAAGTTATGCAGTTCTCGTAACCTTTTACAGCCTCCAACAAAGCCATATTCCTTCTGCCTGCTTCTCTGCTCTGTCCCTCTACTTGGCTTGAGCTGCTGGAATATTGTCACCTAACAATGGTGCCCCCGTGTGCCATACCCTCACCACACCCTTCCCGTACTGTTGTGGATGGACGGACTTTTAATACACCTTTCTGAAAAACACCCATTTCAGTACAATTTGGGGCAATTCAGTGCTTCAGGTATTCTCAATGTCCTAGATTTATCTGAAACTTACTTGTACTGTAATAATCTACAGCAAAACAACTTTTATACTATTTTAATGGAGAAAAACTATAATTTAATGAAAGTGGTCATAACACATTCTTTTCCTTGTGAACATGAAAAGTCTGTAAGCTTATCTTCGTCTTGAGAATATTGTCACTAGAAGAGGCAATTTAAACATATTACGTTAAAAGCAATGGAAACATTTACCTAGAGTGTATTTTTCTCTAGAGTTGACCAGAACTATATCAGAACTATTTGTAGTGGGAAGATGGATAAGCAAATATATTTCCTTCTACAGGAAATCAATAATCCACAGTTCATAAGCCAAGAGCCTCCTTCTTTCTAGCATTAAATTAGACTGTATCTTAGGTTTAGTAGTCCTTGCCTAGCCTAGCAAAGGAGAGGCTGGAGCCTTTAAGTTTGCCTAATCTATATAGTGACACTCGTTTTAAAATAAAAAGGGGAAAAATGTTTAGTGGGACAAATAATGGATTTTTAAATGCATTTCCTCTGGTAAGTATTGAAAAAGCAACAAAATAGGACTTTTTGCAAAGGTTAAGAGAAATACTGTCTTTGGAGAAGATTTGAAAGTTAGTGTCAACTACATCATTTTATAGATAATGGAATTTGTTCGTTGATTGGGCCAAACCGTCAGGAATTAGAACTTCTGTAGTGTGTTGTTTGAGTATCCTGAGAGATGAATTCCCTGAGCTCAGTGTCCATGGTATGCCATTGGCCTTTACTGAAGATGTGGTTTTGAGAAGCCCTGAGGATGTGCCTAGTGCAGAGACGGCCACCGCACGTGTTACTCCTAACTCAGCAGTGTCGTCTTTATGTCAACCTTCACAAGCTTCCCTCCATCTCCTAGTCCCTGCGTTTCTCCTTAAGTACCAGCCTCTGTTTATTTATTCAACACTGTAAGCTCTTTAGCCATTAAGATTCTTTCTTTGTGTTTCTTCCTGCGAAGTCCAGAGCCAAGATGGGGGCCTGACCTTCCAACTATGTGCTTTACGTCAAGTTTTCTTCTGTTTTCAGGGTATCTTATTTCGAATGTATTTTTAAACACCCCTAAATCTATTCCTCCGTAAGTTGTAGAATGTGCGGATGAGTCAATATGGATGGATGAGTAGTTCTATCTTCTAAATCTCTATTTAAAAAAATACTACTTCCATAAGCTTGTCTTAGGGATGTTAAAATATTTTCCCTGGAGTTAGGGTTAAGGTTATGGTCCCTTCTCCAGGTTAAAAATCACAAGTGTTTATGAAAGAGCCTTTACTTCTGACTCAGTTGTAGCATTTCTGAATGGGTTTTCATGCCCATTGGCCCAGTTCATTTGCCCTCAATACTGAAGGTGCTCTTCAGTGCTGCCTTTACCTTACGTCTGTCCCTGGCCACCTATCTCCTACCTCAGGTCCATTCTCCCAGGACTCCCTTCCAAGGCCACTAATTCAATCCTCTCCTTCCTCAGAGCATGTCTATCAGGGAAGCCTCAAGATTCACTTTTTGGTCTCTGATACTAATGACCAGTCCCTCAGACCAACCTCAACTCTTCCCACCATATTTGTATCTCAGTGTCACAAGACACTCCCCACCCACCCTCCCAGATTCATCACCCTGTAACTCCAAGTCCTTCTTTGCCTCTTCCAACCCAGTGCCTCATTGGCTGCCCATCTCACACTGCAAAGGATCACAGTCCAACTCACATGAGCCATGGCTTGTTGAGTTTATTAAAACATTTGTTCATTTCATAAATTCTTTTTCATCAAAAAATATATAAAAAATATTATAAAAGCTTTGGAATGACTATGAAAGTGTGGGATTTCACAATGGAAGAGATCCATGTCAGTTTTCAAAATATTTTAATATTTATGGTTATCGTATGCGTGTGCATATATGTGGAGGTGGGGGTACACGTGCTATCTCGGGTGTGCATGTGGGATCACAGACAACTGTGAATGTTTTGGCACAATCCCCAAACTGATTTTCTTCTAGATTTACCTAGATGTAGATACTGATGTTGATGACTCTGCACCTTTTAAATTATTCCCATGAGCATTTTTCTTGACACTTGGAAAAAATAATTTGTTGTTGTTTTTCAACACTTGCTAGAGAAAAATGAAGTTCTAAAATCTACTGTTTAACCACACTGCTCTTTTGTTTTCTGTTTTTTTTTCTTTATTCAAAATATAATCACAATGGTTTTCTCTTTCTACATTTTACTTGAGTTGCAGGATTTGAACTCAGGTTTCTGGGCTTATGTGGCAAGTACCTTTACCCACTGAGTCATCTCACCAGCCCCCAGGTCAATCTTATTCATTAGTACTGGAAATCCATCTTCATACCCCCAAAGACTATGTTAAGTACTCTCTATACATTGTCTCCATCCTCATAATGTCCTCTACGGTAGGTAGGTATTTTACTGGTAAGGAAAATAGGTTTAGACACACTAAATATTTTACAATCAGATTTATCAAGTTGGACTAGACAGCCTAACTCTAAACTGCTACCATCCTATATGAAATCTTAGCAATAACATTCTCCCCCAAATATACAGAGAGTCCTAATACAGGGGTGTGCTATGTTTGTCCTTGATGCAGTATCTCCCATTATACTGAATGTTCAGTTACATTAAATTCTCATTTGAAGTTGAGCACGAAAACCATTGTTCCCCTTTTTAAAATGTTAACAGGGCTTTTCAGATATTTTGAAGAAATTCTTTTAGATCCTGAAAATTAACCAAGTCAGATTTAAAAAGTGAAACAGACAGAAACAATGTGAGTCACTTTTTCAAACCTCTTTTATCATTAAACATGTCTCCATTCTGCATGTAATCTGAAGTCATTGTAGGTGCCCACACAAATTCTATAACTTTTTTTTTTTTGAGACAGAATTTCTTTGTATAGCTGTGGCTGTCCTGGAACGCGCTCTGTAGACAAGGAGGCTGGCTTCCAATTCACAGAGATCTGCCTGTCTCTACCTCCTGAGTGCCGGCATGAAAGGTGTGCACCCATACCAGGTATGATATTTTTATGATATTTTTAACAATGGTTCCTTTAAATAACAAATTTAAATTATTTTGTTTGTGGGAAAGAAGTGAGGCCAATGTACACTAACACACCTTCTGATTCAGACGAACAAAATAGGGTCGCTGTTGTTCAGTGTCCATCGGAGCGCACAATCCGCCCACACTCAGTTGTTCTGTACTTGTGTCTGTCTGTCCTTCACTCATTTCCTCATCACCCTGGTCAGGTTTCCAGGACCAAGCTATGCAGATGAGACATCTGGCTAGGACTGTAGAAGTTATTACTGCTTTATCATGATTTAAAAATGAAATGTCACCTCCACAGAATGTGCCGTTATAGTCAAAGACATATACATGCCCATATTTTATTTTATTTTGTTTGTTTTTACTCCTTAAGCATGTCTATATCACACAAATTGTTGGGAGTTGTCATAGATATCACCCAATAAGAATGGCTGAAATGAAAATTGGTACCAACGTTATAGTACAGAAAGCTAGAAGTGTATGGTGGTGAATTGTGTGGTATATACTTATAACCTCAGTGCTTGGGAGGCGTAGGTAGGAGGATCAGGAGTTGAGGTCATCTTTAGATACATATGGAGTTTAAGACCAACATCCTGGGATACATGAAACCTTGTTTTTAAAATCCAGAAAGGATGGAATAAGGAATGTAGAAGCTCTGAAGGAAAGATAAATGACTATCTTAGAAAGAGATAAATTGGTGAAGTTTTGTAAGACTCTTTTTCTGGGGAGACATGATCAAATATTTACTTGTTCAAGATATGAATCAACAACAGAACAAAGTAAGTCTATTGTCTGAGTTAGAGTTTTATTGCTGTGAAAAGATACGATGATCACAACTCTAGTGAGGGACGACAGTTAAGTGAGGCTAGCTTACGGATTCAGAGGTGTCGTCCATTATCATGGCAGGAAGTATGGCAGCAGGCAGACCAACATGGTGATGGAGACGAAGTCGAGAGTTTTACGTCTTGATCTGCAGATAGCAAAGAGAAGACTGTCTCCCACACTGAGCATAACTTGAGCATATGTGAGACCTCAAAGCCTGCTCACACAGTGATGCATTTCCTCCAACAAGGCCATATCTCCTAATAATGCCAACCATTCAAACTAACACATGAGTCTACGGGGGCCATACCTACTCAAACCACCACATTCTATGTTCCCTGGCTCTCATAGGCTTGTAGCCATAACATAATACAAAATGCATTTAGTCCAACTTCAAAAGTCCCCATAGTCTATCCTGGTCTTATGGGTGTGTAAAAGTCCCAAGTTCAAAGTCCATTCTGAGAGTCATGCAACTGTAGTTACCTATACTAGCAAAATCAAAAACAGGTCACATACTTCCCACATGTAATGGCAAAGGATAGACATTACTGTTCCAGAACATAGGTAAAGGAGCAGTGAGGAAATACTGGACCAAAGCAAGACCAAAAACCAGCAGGGAGAACTCCAAATTCTGCGTCTACATCACAAAACGCTCTTCAGATCTCCAACTCCTTTCATCTTTGTTGACTGCAACAGATTCTCTTTCTCTTGGGTTGGTTCCACTTCCAGCTGGTAGCTTTCCTTGACAGGTATCCCATGGTTCTGGCATCTCTAATATCTTTGAGGTTCTAAGGCAATACAGGCTTTACCTTCACAGTGTCACACACTGGCCTCTCTGGGCCTCCCTGCAGGGACACCACTGTGGAACACCTGGCCTCAGTAGCATTCCTTACTTGCAAAGAGAGGTCCCATAACCCTTTTCTTCCATTCTTGATTCTAAAGCCAGAACCATATGGTCAAAGCTGCCAAGTTCTACTGCTTGCTGGGGCTGGAACATGGCCCCCTTGTTCTATTACATCATCACCAGCTTTCTGTTTTCTATAATTTCCTTTACTGCTTAAGCTTGGCTGTCCTGGAACTTGTTCTGTAGGCTGACCTCGAACTCAGATCTGCATGCCTCTGTCTCCTGAGTGCTGGGATTAAAGGTCTACTACCACGCCTGGACCTAAGCTTTTCTTTAACTTTTTTTTCACAAGATGGAAGTTTAGCTGGGTGAGATTTTTCCCTGAAGTCATAACTCCCTTAGTCCCACTGAATATCTTCAGTTTGTTTATCTCCTTGAACACAGGCTTTAGTTCCATACCACTTCCTGGTGCCTCTTTAATCCTTGAAACATACATTTTGTATTTTTTTTCACAACTTGCTCCGTTTTATCAAAGATGGTCTTCATAAGAGTGAACTACAGGACAGAGTCTATATTTGGCTATTTTGAGATTTCCTTTGCCAATGCAATTAATCTAAATTTCTTCACCTTAGCCTCAGGCAGCTTTTGGACAAGGTCAAAAAGCACCCACATCCTTTGCCATATCACAAGAATGATCTCTAGGCAACTTACTAAAACTCCTCTCCTCTGAAACCTCTTGAGCCAGGCCCCCACAGTTCAAAGCACCTTTAGTACCACTGCCTTCCAGGTTCCTCCTAGAACTCCCCGTTCAGTGTCAAAGCTTTTAGCTGCTTTTCTAATTCACAGTCCCAAAGTTCATATTCCTCCAAACAAAAACAGGGTTAGGCCTATCCCAGCAATACCCTAGTCCCTGGGACCAATTTCCATCTTAGCTAGGGTTTTACTGCTGTGACTTTTTTAAAAAAGATTTATTTTTATGTTTGTTAGTGTTTTTGCCTGCGTATATATCTTTGTGAGGTGTCAGAAGCCCTGAAACTGGAGTTGTAGACAGTTGTGAGCTGCCATGTGGGTGCTGGGAATTGAACCTGTGTCCTGTAGAAGAGCAGCCAGTGCTCTTGACCACTAAGCCATCTCCCCACCCCCCCCCACAGCAACTCTTATAAAGGACAACATTTAATTGGGGATGGCTTGTACTTTCAGAGGTTTAGTCCATTACCATCATGGCAGGAAGCATAGCATATAGACAGACACGGTGCTGGAGATGGAGCCAAGAGTTCTACATCTTCATCTGCAGGCAGCAAAAGGACTACCATAGTAGCCATAGCTTGAGCATATATGAAACCTCAAAGGCTGCCTACACAGTGATTCATTTCCTCCAACAAGGCCATGCCTACTACAACAAGGCCACATCTAATAATGCCATATCCCATGGGCCAACCATTCAAATACTTGAGTCTATGGGGATCATATCTATTCAAACCACCACAACTACCAAAGTCTGACTTTGTGAACAGATTAGTTTATTGGGATTACTTATGGGATCTCAGATGATTCAATGACAGCCAAAAGCCCACTCCAGTATGGGTAATGACCAATGGAAGCTAGACCCTGATGTGCCACTAGTAGGCAGCTTGACAGCTCTGAGAATCTCTTCTCCTGAGCAGTCTTCACAACCTATGTAATATTGGGAAAGCCTGTGCTTTTGGTAAACACCTTAACTCTATTCCACTGTAAGTTGCAAAATGTGTGGACAAGCCAACAAGGGATACATGAGTTTTATGTTCTATAAAAGAATACTAGTTCTATTTCTGCTGATTTGTCTGCTGAATCTGGTGAGTTACAGAGACATCCTGAGTCTTGGGAGCTGTTTGCTTCCAGAGGATTAAGGGAAGGAACTTCCAGGAATTGAATGTTTGAAAGGCAATTGCTATACAACAATCTTCTAAAGCATAAACCAGAAGCAGGAAGAACTCCAAGAGCCCTCATGAAGTAGCTGAAGACACTTAAGATGAAACTAGGACCCATAAAGAGGCAGAAGCTTTCAGAGTACTCTCATAAACACAGAAAGAGACCGGTGAACAAATAGATAGCAAGAATGTCAACAGAACTCCTGGAACCATTCCAGAGAAGACTCTAGAGCCAGAATCTAACAGACACAAGGAAGCTGCTGTGTTCCTAAAACAAAATCAGAATTCATGGAAGACCCTGTAGTTCTCAGAGCTCCCACAAACACTTAAAAGGAGACCTCATGGTGATAACATCTATAGAACAATAAGGAATTTTGTGCTCTGTGTTTTCCAGACCTCAAAATCAGAACTACAAGGCTTCTAGGGACAACTGGAAAAATGCAGTAAAAAAGATCAAAAAGGTCCCAAAGCAATCGGAAGTAGTAAGGGCTTCCTGTCTCCCAAATGGAGATGTGTGAAAAGCCAATCTCACCCAGGAGTTTGTTTAGGCTGCTCAAAGAGAAAGCAAAACCCAGGAAGACAGCAGAAAAACCAAGGACGCTAAAACAAAGTGTCCTCCATTTGAAAACAACCTCATCCCAGCCTACTAGGGCCTCTGATTTCCTATAACAAATACTTTCAGCTTCCCAAGTCAATACCATAAAAAGCCTTCTTGCTCTCTGCCCTCCTGACTCTCCCCCTTCCCCAGCCCTATAAAAACCCTATTCTGTGAGATAAGGTCTTTAGCTGTCTCCTGAAGAGGCTTCTGAACGGTCTCATGATCCCTTCACAGGTCCATGTAGCTGGTGAGCTATCTCATCTGTCTTCTTTTCTTACAAAGGGACCTAGAAAATACCACAGCAAATTGTGGAACAAAAAAAAAAGACAAACCCAGGAAAGCTCCTGGGAAGAAATGTCAGTCAGTTGAATCTTTGACAACAGCTAAGAAGCCTCTGAGATCATCTCTGAGTAAGACTGAATCCAGGGGAGATTGGAGAAGAACCAACAGGGAGACCTAGAGAAAAGGACAACAGAGGAGAAGCCTTGATCAGTGTCAAGAACCTCCTGACAATCCCAAAGTGGAACCAAGAACCACCAGAGAACATCAGGAGACTGCTGAAAACTCCTGTGGTAAGTGCAGGAGGTCTTGGAGGCGTTACAAAGCTTATAGTGAGGTTTGGAGAACTTGCTTAAAGCAAGAAGCTCTTATCGTGGATTCAGATACAACAGAAAAGCAGCAGTAGAATCGTTGCCTAGAATGTAGGCGTACATTCATACAGAATTTCTGTAATTCCTTCAGTTCATGTCTTAGTTAGGGTTTTATTGCCTTGAAGAGACACCAAGATGATGGCAACATTTAATCAGGACTGGCTTGCAGTTCAGAGTTTTAGTTCATTATCATCACGCTGGGAAGCATGGTGGCACACAGACAGACATGGTGCGGGAGAGGTAGCTGAGAGTCCTACATCTGGATCCACAAGTGGCAGGAAGTGACAGCCTCTAGGCCTGGCTTGAGCTTTTGAGTCCTCAAAACCCAGCCTCTAGTGATGTATTTCCTCCAACAAAGCCACACCTACTCTGACAAGGCCACACCTCTCAACAGTGCCACTCCCTATGGACCTGTAGGGGCCATTTTTACTCAAACCACCACACTGACCATCTATAATAGTGACAATAAAAGTGACCACCTACAACACTATAACATTGACCATTAAAGACATTAACCTTCTAAAACATTGGCCATCTACAACACTTTAAAATGAAAGAAAATCTTGAGCCAAGTAAGAGCTATTTTATTGAAACAGTCAAGCAGTAAAGAAAAGTTCAGTTGAAGACTTTTTGGGACAGGGACATGCAGGACAGAACCCTAAGGGAAAAAAATGGTGTTTACAAGTCAAATGGTGTTTGACAGTACATGTGGAGACATGCTCCACTCAGCAAACACAGATAGGGATGAACTAGGATCCCGGTCAAGAAGACTCTTGTGATATTTGTGAATATGAATCCAAAATCAATGTCTTTGAAGCTGGGAACAAATGGTAAAGAACCTGCAAGCCAGTGCTAGTCATCAAACAAGATCACCTGCAAGCCAGTGCTAGTCATCAAACAAGATCACCTGCAAGCCAGTGCTAGTCATTAAACAAGATCACCGCCCTCCCCACATAATGAGTTTCAGAAATGTAAACTTCTGTCTTTTCAAACCGTGGGCAGAGATGAGAGTAAAAAATTAGGAGCTTAATTTTCAAAAGGCAAATAGGAGAATGTCCCTTTGTTCCAGTCACAAACACAGGACTGGTAAATGCTAGCAAAAGTCTTAGGTTGCCTCTGTGAGAAGAAAAGATTCAGGTAAAGATGGGGATGTTGTGAGGAGCTTCCAAGAACAAGGCCTGGAAGACGATCTGTGAAGCAAGACACTGAGTGGAACATGAAGGGAGAGGCAAACGTGTCACGAGGCTGCAGAAAGCTGGCAGCTGGCTAGTCCAAGGGTCATGACATCAAGGAATATGCCACCCTGATAAAGTGTCCTGACTTTGGCTTGGTTGGTTTGTTTTTCATCAGCCTGACACACACTAGAGTCATCTGGGAAGAAGAAGCCTCAGTTGATAAAAATCCTTTTAATCAGATTGCCTGTAGGTAAGTGGGGCATTTTCTTCATTAATGATTGCTCTGGGAGGACCCAGCCCCCTGTGGGTGGTACCACTCCTGGGCAGGTGCTCCTGGGTTATACATAAGTGCTAGCTGGGAGAGCCAGGAGGAGGAAGCCAGTAAGCAGCTTTCCTTCATGGTTCCTGCTCCTCTCCTCCTGAGTTCCTGGTCCTACTTATCTCAGTGATTGACTATGACCTGGGCAGGACCTGTAAGCCAGATAAACAGTTTCTCCTCGAGCTGCTTTTGGTTATGGTGTTTATCACAGCAGTAGAAGGCAAACCAATGCAAAGAGTTTGCATCAAAATTAAGCCTATAAAATAAGAGATGACACTTTTAAGACCTAGAAAAATAATCAGAATTAGTTTTGATTTGGTAACATCTTGGACTGATAATAAAAAATAAAACGCATACAAATGGAAGAACACGTGAATAAATCTGGAAGGGTCTAACCCTTGGTCTAATGAAGCAAGTATGACTAACGCGGAGGCAAAAGATAAAATAGTTCTTTAGACAAAAATTTTAATGAAGCTATTAAAATTATAAGATCATGTGGAAGCATTAAAAAAACAGTGAAGGGTAACTTCTAGTCTAGCCAATTAAACAGAGATACTGCAAATGCCCGGGTCACTCCCTCCTACAATCCTTCTCCCCATCCCCCATCTCCTTCTCTTTGGAGCAGGTGGGGACCCCTTGGGTATCCCCCTACTCTGGCATATCAAATCTCTGCAGGTGTAGATGCATCCTCTCCCACTGAGGCCACACAGGGCAGCTCAGCTGAAAGAATATATCCCAAGAACAGGCTTTTGGGAGAGCCCCCGCTACAGTTTTCCAGGACCCACATGAAGACCAAACTGTACATCTGCTACATATGTGCAGGAAGGCCTAGGTCCAATCCACATATGCTCTTTGGTTAGTGGTTCAATCTCTGAGAGCCCCAAGGTTCCAGGTTAGTTGACTCTGTTGGTCTTACTGTAGAGTTCCAATTCCATCAGGGGCCATAATCCTTCTCCCAACTTCTCCATAAGAGTCTGCAAGTGTCATCCACTGATTGGTTGTGGGTGTCTGCATCTGTCTAAGTCAGCTGTTGGATGGAGCCTCTCAGAGGACAGCCATGTTAGACTCCTGTCTGCAAGCATAACAGAGTATCACTAATAGTGTCAGGGATTGGTGTTTGCCCATGGGATGGTTCTCAAGTTGAGCCAATTATTGGTTGGCCAATCCTTCAGTCTATGCTCCATCCTGTCGTCACAGGATGGGATCTTTTATCCAAGACAACATGGGTTTAACCAATACTTAGATAAAGCAGTACGTGCTAAGGAAACCACAAAGCAAACTGAGAAAAATTGAGCAGAAAGATATAGCAATATCTGAAGAAGTAATATATGCTTATGGTTTGGAAGCGAAATAAGGTCTCTGTTATGAAGCAAACGCAAAGGTCAGATTCTTTTCCCTAATATAGAAGAGAACGTATTTTTGGAGCAAGATAGAAGTGTTGACCGTCCTTTCCAGAATATCCAGATGAAGAGCAATAACGGGATGGCAGCAAGTCAGGGGCTATTGTGTTAGAGAGAGAGAGAGAGAGAGAGAGAGAGAGAGAGAGAGAGAGAGAGA
>JANHMN010000001.1:80894690-80972089 GCA_030674055.1 Rhabdomys pumilio
AGAGAGAGAGAGAGAGAGAGAGAGAGAGAGAGAGAGAGAGAGAGAGAAAATGAGTGAGTGATTTTCTATACATAAAAATTAGAGGGGAAAAAGTTCAATGTTTAAAGAGGAAACACTTACTTGGCTCAAAATATAAGCCTACAGAAGTCCCATGCGAAGAGTAAACAAAGAAAATGCTAGAAGAATACTGATTTGTAAGAGTTCTGATCAACAGGTGAACTAGAGTTCTGATCAACTGTAACTAGAGTGTTGTTGAATTATTGCAGTGAGAACCAACCGGAAGTGCTTCTGAGGAAAACCTGGAGACAGTGCAGAGCAAGAGCACAGGAGAGAAGAGAGACAAGATATCAAAACAAGGGGGATATTTAACCCTATTTAACTAAGAAGTTTGGTGGGGAAGCTGGCACTATTTGGGTTACTGACAAGCATAAGTGTTACCTCCTACCCCCCATGATGTAATTCTTGTGATAAAATTAAAGTGAATTTTGTAAGTAAAAATATGTAAGTAAAATCAAGCTCTATATGATTTTTAGGAGTAACCAAAGTACTGCTGTATTTAACACTCGATGGTTTTTATAGCATTTTAAAAGGGAGCACTACATCATCGTCTCTGTGATTGGCCACATGAAAGGAAGGAGGGTTTGTTCTACTGACAATGAGTCACTTAGGAGAGATGGTTAAGGCTTGTTACTCAAAATTCACCACACACACTGTTTCTCTCAACCAGGAAACCCAGGTTATTTACAATTTATGCAATACAGTATTACAGAATACTGTATAAATCTGAACATCACATTCATGCTGATAACATATCAGTTTCAGCTCTGAATTGTTTTATCAATTCCACTTGAGAGAAACTCAGTACAGAAAAAGAATATTGGGATACTTATCACATTGCCTTTTAAACTGTTAAGAGAGGCCATTTCCTTTATATTGCCTTTGGCCTTTACAATTGCATTTCTCTTTCCTTATATAGCACCTTCAGGCCCTTTGGCATAATTGCAAATGTCATTTTGCATGGTTGGAGTACCCTCGCATTTGCAGAATGTGGCAATTAATGGCTTTTTAAAACTCATTCTATCTCAAGAAGACCTTTTCCTTTGGTTATGATATCGAACTCTCATAACAAACTGCTTTTTACACAGCTAGTGATCACACACGCATACCTTATTTGTATGTATATGTTAATCTAGCTTGTACACTTCTGTGTTCTAGATGAATTACCATATTTGGAATTATCTTTATCTTTTTCCTTTCTTTCTTTCTTTCTTTCTTTCTTTCTTTCTTTCTTTCTTCCTTTCTTTCTTTCTTTCTTTCTGGCAGGGGATGGTGAGAAGGAAAGGCCTGAGCTTTTTCTGGGAAACATACTTCTCTTGAATTTATTTGGCTAAGATATATATGTGCCCTGAAAATAAGTTCATTTTATGATTACTGATAGCCATGTACAACATAAATTTACTATATCTGAGTAACATAAATATATAATTCAGTATAATTATGCTTGGTTAAATTTTGTATCATTTTTCAGTTAATAGAATCTCAACTACTAGTGACTTCCACCTGTCAGTCCACAGTTTAAAATGGCTTTTCAACAAGAGATACATATTTCACATTTTAATATCGTGTTCCACAATAATAAATCTGATAAAATTGTACAAAGAGAGCCAGGTATGGTGGCTCACACCTACAATCTCAGGAGTTGGGAGACAGAGCCAAAAAGACTTAGCTACGTTTGAGGTCAGCCTGGGTTGCAGAGAGAATCCCAGGCCAACCTGGTTAACAAACTAAGCTCCCGTCTTTTAAAAAGAAATGAAAACGCACAGAGAAATAGTTTAGTGTTTTTTCTGCTTTAATAACACTTCAGATGATTTTTTTTAAATGACAGGATCATTAGCTTTGAGAACTTTAAAGCAAACCATTCTTTTATTGTAAGTCATACATTAAAAAAGTTCCCAGGACATCTGACTTTTTCAATCACCCTTTAAAAGTTAAAAGTAATCAAATCATTTTTAAAAATACAAACCAGACAATTGAGGATTTCTTAGGCCCGTCCAGCTTCTTCAGTCATAGAGCCACGTGGATAATCTGTCTGGACAACTGGTCGCTCTTCACACTTCTCCAGGGGAAGCTGCACTCCTTGTCACCCTTTCCTTGCATGCTAGCAGCAAGCTGCCACAGCGATATGGCATACAATGTATATAGTGTACACAGCCCATACTATATGCACATTATACATGATGCATTAAAATGGATCCTATTACCCTTTGCTTAGAGGGAATGTCCCAGAATGATAGATCTAGTAAAATGATACCGCTTAAATTTAATAAATATAGGTTGGGTGACTACATCTTTGCTAATTACTGCAAAATTTCAGGTTTAAATAAAAGTTACAAGTCTGTTTTTATGTTTCTAATTACATTGCAGAATGTATCTCAGATGAAAAATAGAGAAGGAAATACAGGCAAGCCACCTTGCGCCATGGTGCAACACATAAATACATATACATCATATACATATATGATTCTTTTACATATGATTCCATGATGAATGATACAGCTAAGAGCCAGGCTACACAATGTACACAGTTATTATAAAAAGTTATGTATTATGCTTCAGTACTAAAAATAAAATATATTCTCAAATAGTGAAAATAAGATATCCTTCATGTTTTTATGTCACATTTCCTGCTTGACCCTGCCTCCCTTCATGAAATGATGTCCAACACTATATTAAACAACGACAGCACACGGGCGATTTCTTGACGATAACTGTCCTAAAACAAAATTGATTATCTTGTCAATTTGTTGAAACTGTCTAATGCATGATAAAATATAAAAAGAAATGACAAAATAAACAGTCTACATACTGAAAAATCAAAGTCTGTCATTACCATATTCCAAACACGGTCTGGATTAATTAGTTGCTACATCTTGAACAGATACAGCCACTAAACCATCCATCATGGTACCCGCCCCCAATAAAACTGTGAGCCATCAACTGAAACTATTTGCTTGGCCAGGAAGACACCAAAAGGTTTTCTGGGTCCTTCTCAAGAGATCCCCTCACAGCCAAGCGCTGCTTCCACAGACCCACATGCAGTAGTCATGGACCACTGGTCGTGATGCAGAGCCGAAGGCTCTTCACCATTATGTCCTGGGAGACTGTGACCCGTCCACGCAGGAGAGCAAGGAATGGACCTGCACTCTTTCGAAAGCTTTTAACCTTAAAGCAAGCCACTGGTCTCTAGACACACCAAAAGGTTTACGCATTCTTTTGGATCGGAGAAGCAGGCACTTACAGTGAACACAAGGGGAGGTATGGCAGAGGGCGGGGACGACTGTCCAAGAAGAGCTGGGGGCGGGGGTGGGGGGGCGCTAGTCCAAAGCCGTTGCCCCGCCGAGCTGCCCAGCCTTGAGCCCAAAGAAACATAGAAAAAACACAGATTCCCCGGGAAGCGAGAGGGAGGGGAACTGACCCCGACTCAGGAGCGGGGCTACAGGTTGTGCGGGGATGCTAGGTGTGGTCAGAGGCAGTCAGTGGTGGCCTCCGACACACCAGCTGTTGCGTGCCATACGCAGCCCCCAACCTTGTACTGTCCCGGCGATCCCCGTGAGGCTCCCTGCGCTCAGATGAGCGGGAAACGGCCCTGGCCGCCGTCGGTGTCCCCGGCACTGCCGCCTCGCGGGCAACCGAGCACCGACACGGGCAACACGACCTCCGCAGGGCTGAGTTGCTGCAGCCGCATGGACTCCTCATAGGTGGGTAGGTACTTGACCTCCTCGTAGCTGGGCAGCTGGAGAAAGACCGGAGACACCACGCGCAGTTCGTGCTCGGAAACGCAGGAGGGAGGCAGGCGTCCGCCACCTCCTCGGCCCCGACCACCGCCACTGTCCAGCAGTGAGTCCTGCGAGCCCGCGGCCACCTCGTCCCTCAGCAGAGCGGGCGAGTCGTCGTCTTCGTCGGGTGGCCCCGTGGTCCCCGGCGGTCCAGCACCCCCGGGAGGCCCCGGTCGTGCCTGGCCAGGTCGCCCCTGGCCACGCGGGTACCTGCGTGGGCTGGGGCAGATGATGCGCTGCAGGAAGTAGCCGATGGCGAAGAGCACCAGCAGGATGAGCAGCCCAGAGAGCTTGCGGACGAACCAGCCCACGTTGTCCAGGAAGGCGTGGAGTGGCAGCTTGCAGCAGCGCACGGCCGTGGCGTTGGCCGAGTCGCAGCAGCGCTCCCGCTCGCCGCACGCCAGCTCCGCGCAGCCCCCGCCGCCCCGCGAGGGCGCCACCAACGCCAGCGCCAGCAGCAATAGCAGCGGCAGCAGCGGCGGTGGCGCTGGAGCCACTGACAGGCCCTCGGCGGTGACCCCTGGACCCCACATGGCCGGCGCAGATCTCCGCTGGCGTCCCGGACCGCGAGGCTCGGAGCTCCGTCTGGCCCGGGCGCTGCGATGGGTCCCGCGCGCGCCGCCTCCCGCGTCCCGGCTACCTGCGGCCCGAGCGGTGCTCACTTGGCCACACTGGGGCGGGAGGAGGAGCCCGGGGCGCGCCGAGGCTGCGGGAGGCGGCTGCTGCTCACCGTTGTCGCCGCCTCGGGAGCCTGTGACCTGGAGCCGGAGCGCCTGGGAGCCAGGGTCTCCGGCGAAGCGTGCGGAGCCGCGAGGATGAACAGAGCCAGCCTGCGCTGGGTCTCTCTGGGCATCTCGGCCGTCGCCGGCCGCCCTCGTCTTCCGGCACCTGGGTACCCCGCGGCGCTGGAAGGGTTAAGGCTGAGCTCTCAGCCCCGGAGCCCCTTGATCTTGATTAATTCAGCCGGCGCGCTCTTCCCCGCCAGACGGGCGGGGCGCGCTCTCTCACTAGCGTAGGTGTCTCAGTTTTAAGTGATTGGATTTCCCCGGGAATATTATTTAAATTGACTCGGACCGGGTTCCGCTTACCATCTTTCTTGTGATCTTTCTGATTAAAAATGGATGATGGCCATTAATGGCCAGTGCAGCCCCGTTGCTGCCCTAAGTTCCAGGGTGGGAACTGCTGGATAGTTCTGCTGACAGGTAGGTCCAGGTTGTTGGGGAGCCGGAACCCTAAGAAACTCCAGAACAGGTAAGAATTCTTTGGAGAGGCTCAAGTTACAGCCACAGAAGTAACCCCAGAGGGACAGAGAAGCACTCTGTTGAGGTGACCCTGCTTACCAAGGAGAAGAGAGAAGATCCTTATTTCTCAGAGACTCACTAGACCCAGCCCTTTGCTTTCCAGTGCCCAAAAAGGACAGCAGAGTTGTGGGGTGCAGGGGCTTCCTCCTGCAGCATAAATAGCCTATCTGCGATGTCGGAGGGGAGCGGTAAGCGGTTGGCAACGTTCCTCAGCCAGATCTGAAGGTCTTTTTCAAGGTTATTCTTGTTTGCAAAATCCGACTTTAAAGGAAACAAGTACTGTGTTTCCACTTAGTACTTGGGCCAGTTTACCTTCATGTCACTAAACCCTGGAGAAAGACTCAGTGCATCCAAACCCTTTGGGCGCATCTGCGGGGTGGTGGAGCCCCTGAGAAAGCCACTTTGACTGAGGCAGTATAACACACACACACACACACACACACACACTTACACAGAAGGACTCACTGAGGAGAAAAATTAATAGAGAAATTTCAAGGCTGGTGTGAGAAAATAAGTAAAAACCGAAGGACATACAGTGCCCGAGCAGACTCAGCTATGACCTGAATAGAGAAGTAGACCAAGCAGAACGGGATGGGTAAGGGTGGGGTTGATGGAGATGGACCATGGCCCAGACTAAATGAAGTCTTCTAATACTTCTTTTGGTGGGGACACCTTGCTTTGCTTGAACTTCAAAAGATGCTTTCTCTTCTAGGAGAAGTGTCTGTGAAACTTTCTTAAGCACAGGCGTTTACTACGTTCTTGTGAAGCCAAAGCATTCTCTGCCTACGATCTATGGGAAGAACTGAGGCCTAGTCCGTAAAGCTTAATCGACAATGCTTTCAAGCTATAGCCAGATAGGGGGATGGAAGAGATTTACTTTGATACAGTGCCGGTAGTATTATTTTCTGTTTTCCCATTCCTTTGCTCGATGTACATTGAGAATGTATACTGAGTATGTTCTGTATTTGGGAAACCCTGCTATTTGATAATTAATAAATAAATAATAGCCTCCCAAGAGTGGAGTGACCCCAGTTCTGCATACCAGTTTCAACTGATCAGAGAGAACAAATGCCAAATGTCTTTCTTCTTCATAACTTGCCCAAAGCAAAGATAAAATTGATGTGTTTAATAGTGTCATACCAAGGGGAGTCCATGGCTTGAGATCATCTTGGAAGTTCAAGATGAGAGAAATGCAAGGGTCTCCTTGGGCTTTAGAATCAGGGGTCTTGGGATTTCTGCCAGTCCTAGCAGAAGCAACGGCAGAAGGAAAGGGGATGGGGGTGGGGTTCTGTGATTGATGAAAGAGGAGGGTGGCCTGCTTGGTGGTGTTTTGAAATTTGAAACAAAAGAATTAAAATTTTAAATTATATTTTATATATTTATTGGGGGGGGTATATTATCTTCTTCTCCCATGGAAGTCCCAGGAATCAAACTCATGTCTCTGGCCTTGGCAGTGGACACTTTTACAGTTCAAGCCATCTCACAGGTCCCTAAACAACAACATTTATCCTGCTTCGTTTCTGTCTTCTTTTAATGAGTTAGAATGTTTTAGGACACAATTAGAGAATACAGGCCTGGTATAAAATAAAACACGAAGAAGCCTCGCTTCCATGAAAGCAAAGGATGGGCTCTGGAAAGTGAGTAGAGAGTAGAGCTTTATTTTTGTTTTCCAAACTGAGAGTCCCAAAGTGTCATATCTCAGACCACTCTGCAGAAACTCTTGATGCCCGGGGTCCTTGCTTTCACCTAATCCATCTTTATTTGCAGTGTAATGTATTGTTTGCAGCTTTTTGAAGGGAACAAAAGCAATCTGAACACATATAAAGCCTCACAAGAAAGTATGCATTCCTCAGATTCTATTGTTTCTATCTAACTTCCAAAAGAATAGAGCAGGAAGATAGAAGGTAACTGCACGTTTCATAGGAAAAAGAGTACGTTTTGTTAAAATGTGCACTAGATTTTGTTAATAAGTACACCGGAGAGGGGAAAAGATAGTGAAAGGTGACTGACTTTAATCCAAAACTCACAGTTTGTTGGAATACAGTTTGGTAAAAATTAAGAATATTATGGGCTAAGAAGATGACTCAGTTGGTAAAATTATTGCTGCGAAAGCAGAAGGAACTCGGTTTGGATCCCCGGCAGCCATTTAAAAAGCTGGGTGGGTCAGCACATGTCTGAGGAGGTGAAGAAAGCCAGGTCCTGCAAGCGTGCTAGGATTAGTGAGCTCTAGGTTTAGCAAGAGACTAAAAAAATAAGGTGGTTATCAATTAAGGAATTAAGGAAGACACTGGATATCAACCTCTGGCTTAAACATGCACACACACACACACACACACACACACACACTTTAAGAACATGAGCTGAGCTGAGCTGGTCATAGTGGCATATGTGTTCCTGGAAGCTGTCCTGACAGCTTGAGCTAAACCAAGTGTATCCATCATGAATCCATCATGCCTGGCACATCACACTAGAACAGAAGGTCATTTCCTCTCTCGTGTGTGCTGCCTCAGGCCTGGGATACAACAACCCTAACCTTCTCATACGCCTTCTTCCAAAGGTCTAGGCATGGGCAGTTTGGAACGCGTAAACAATCCGGACTGCATGAAGCTCTTGGGATGTGCTGCATGGTCCTTCCTATTGATATTTCATTACTATCATCGATTTATCAAACACCCTCCCTTTGCGGCTTCCCTTCACTTGTAACAAGTCTTCCCTGAATAACAGTTAAGGGGTTTGTGTATATTTGCATGAATGTGCCTTCCTAGAAATGACTTCTGACCTGAGATAATCTGCTTGGGTTTGTTTGGGTTTTTAATATCATATTTCTCCCCTTCCTCCTTCAATAAATATTTAATGGGTCCTTATCTGAGTTAAGTACTCAGTCCCACTCTGGAGATGTTATGAAATCAAGCCTTTATCCTCTGGAAGCTCACTGAGAGGGGTTGGGATGCAACAGAAAAACAGTCAAAATAATGAAGCCCATTGATGGATGCTTATGATGGAAAAGTTCAGTATGCTCAAAGGCTTTACCTTGACCTGCCATGGGGATGACATTGGCTTAGAAGACCTTTCTAGAAAAGATCTCTGTCAAACAGAACTAAAAGCAGGAGGCAAGAATCTTCTAGGCAAAGGAAACTTTATAATGATAAGACTCCAGGGTGACAAGATTCTTCATCAGTCATCTCTAGTGTTTGGAAAAAGCAGTGCTGCTTCTACCGCAAGATTTGCTGCTATAGACAGGCTTTAAGTAACTAAAGCCACCCCTACAGTTAGACAGTCTCAACGTCAACCATCTTCCATCCGGAGGTCAAGGTGGTGATGGTTATCTTTAGTCCCCTTAGAGACCAGGAAAGATATCGCACGGTTTCCTGTATTTCCTTTCTTCCTGCCCTTGACTGGAGTATAATTCAGATTTCCTCTTTCAGCATTATGAACTCCTGACTAGCCAACAAAAGACTTCTTCAAGCTACATGCTAGGAGAAAAATGGAAGTTAAATATCCTGACTTCTGTTTAACCTATGTGCAAAAGGAAATGGAGAACTTGCCCCAGGATGGGAGTTAGAAACCAAAGGTTGAAAATTACAGGCCCTTATGAACATAAGGTTCTCACTCTGTAGCCACAGGTTGGCCTTGAATTCACATCTGTATTTGCTTTTACAGTTTCTCCAAGAGCTTTCATGAACACTATTTTGTTTTTTGTTTTCCTTTATTCAATGTCTATCAGATAAGGTAGCTTACTATTATCCTTATACAAGCCAGCATATGTTAAAACATCTGATTTGGGCTGAGGATGTATCTCACTGGGAGAACACTTGCTTAGCATGTTCAAAGTCCAGGATTCAGTCTCTAGAACCAGAAACAGACAGATGGACAGACCTGCACCGGAATCACGGAATAAACTAGGACAGCACTGAAAGTAGACCCAAGGCCTATCAATCAGTCTATCTCAAAGGGCTAAACGGGCAGCTTACCTCCTATTGTGTTGGACTAGTGCAGGGAGGGACATTATTCTTCACTTTGACAGCTCCTGGAGCGTGGAAGAGGTAAATGATAAGACTAATAAGGAAGGTGGGCATGGTGCCCTTTAATCCCAGCACTTGGGAGGCAGGGGCAGGTGGATCTCTTGAGTTCAAGGCCAGTCTGATCTACAGAGCAAATTGTACGACAACCAACCAGAGCTACACAGAGTAACCCAATCCTCACCCACCCCCCCCAAAAGACTTGTGAGGGTGAGGCTGAAATTAGTCTAGACCAAAAATATAAAGTTCTTCTGAAGAAATAAAAATTGTTCAATAATTTATTTTATGTGTTTTGCCTGCGTGTATGTCTGTGAGAATGTTAGATCTTGGAGTTACAGACAGTTGTGAGCTGCCATGTGGATGCTGGGAATCGAATCCAGGTCCTCTGGAAGAGCAGTCAGTGCTCTTAACTGCTGACCCATTTCTCCAGTCCTGTAATAGAACTTTTATGTCTGTCTGTCATCTTGTGGCCACTTTTAGTAACTCATTACTAGTGCTTTAGGTAATGATGTGACAAACCAGCTGGTTTTGTTTGTATTTCTGCAAACAAGTTCACTTCTCCATTACAATTAAGCCTTACCAATGAGTCAAGTAACCTAATGTGTAATCAACCAGAAATTCTATATACTTTTGATAAGAACAGATTGGATTCTAAAACAAATGAACATGCAATATTATTTATTAATGACTTACATTTCTACATATGTTACTTATTTATTTTCGTTGCAGGGATTGAACCTAGGGCCTTGAACAAGCTAGGCAAGCACTTTCGCTTTTGAGCTAAACCACCAGCCCTGAATTTTTTTTAAAAAAAGATTTATCATTTTGTGTGTGTGTGTGTGTGTGTGTGTGTGTGTGCTTGACCACACTTGCATGCTCCTTAGTATATGCATGTGTAACACGAGTATATAGGTGGATGGGTAATCCAGACAAAGGAACCCAGATTTCCTGGAACTGGAGTTCCAGGCAGTTGTGAACCATCTAATGTAGGTGCTGGGAACTGAATCTGGTTTCCCTGCAAAAGCAGCGAACACTTTGAACTGCTGAGCCATCGCTCTAGACTCCAGCCCCAAGCGTTTGCTCCATACTAATTTACTATAGCCACCTTGTAGGAAAGGCTGGTAACAGTCACTTTATTGCTGACACTATGAAAACTAAACCATCAACATTATGAGAAATACTTAGTGAGACCCTGGCTGTGTGAAATTAGAATTCCAGTTATGTTAACTGAATGAGTTTTCTCTCTTGTGCTCATTTGAAAATTGTTAGAATGTTCAAGTCAGAATATATTTTTCAGAGGCTGATGGAGTAGCTAAATGCTCACGTTGGCAGAAAAAAATCATCCAGCATGAAATTATTTCTTCTTATGAAATAATTTCATGAGGTGAAACATTTTTATGGTCCATTATTTTCACTTGAAACTGGTAATATACCTTTTGCCTCCTTCTCGTAACAAAGGGAAATTGCTTATTACACTCCTGCCTGTTCATTCTCTGTAAACCCGGGTGCACCGTGCACTGACTGTTCATGCTCTGCCTCACCCCCGGGGGCATGACTCTGTCCTCATTGCTGAGCCAAAACACCTGTCACAAACAACTTAAGAATGAGAGGATTTAGTGTCCCAAGTACCAAAGGATTCAGTATGCAGTTCTTGGTTTCACTGATTCTGGGTCCCTGATGAAGCAGAGCAGGATGTGGTGGGACTACATGGCAGTGAGTACTTACGTCACGGTGGACAAGAAGCAGAGAGAGGAACTCAGAGCAAGACACAGCCATCATTGACTTCGTCCAGTCGGCTTGACCTCTCAAAGCTTCTGCTATCTCCCAAGATGGCACCATGGGTTGGAGACCAAGCCTTCAAGAGAAGATCTTTTTTTGCAGGGAAGATTTCATACATAAACTATAGTGAGGGCTGTGGTCCCTCTAACCAGCTGAATGTAATAAGCTAATCATCCTCCAAGACATCTGTCTTCAAAGATTTTGAAGCTACCCCACATATTTGAAATTTCTCCCTGCAATTCTCATCAAAGACTTATCCAATTACAGATTTGAAAAGGTACCTCAAATATAATCTTAACCTCCTTCCCAGCTTTCTACCTCTTTCCTTCCTGCTCCTTTGCTTCCGTAAGTGGCTCCTTATCCAGCTGCTCATGGTTCTGAGAAGTCACATAGCTTTCCCTGTGAGTGCCAGCAGGAATTCTCTCCTTGTCCCTGCGGTTAGAAACCATACAAGACATACAAGGTCTGATGACATCTATTCAAAGTCTTATGTGTCTCCAGCTCCACTGTCCCCAGCTAGAAGCTATGCATCTCTCATCGTGGGACGCTTTTGCACCATCTCAAATGTGAGGTGATTCTCATCTTCTCCCTCATATTTGTGGTGGCTTGTATACACTCGGCCCAGGGAGTGGCATTATTAGAAGGTGTGGCCTTGTTGGAGTGGGTGTGGCCTCATTGGAGTAGGTGTGGCCTTGTGGGCATGGGTTTTAAGACCCTCATCCTAGCTGCCTGGAATGAATATTCTGCTAGTAGCCTTCAGATGAAGATGTAAAACTCTTAGCTCCTGAACCATGCCTGCCTGTATGCTGCCACGCTCCCGCCTTGATGATAATGGACTGAACCTCTGAACTTGTAAGCCAGCTCCAAATAAATGTTGTTTTTATAAGACTTATCTTGATCACGGTGTCTGTTCACAGCACTAAAACCCCAACTAAGATAGTAACTTTAGAAGTTTTAAAAATATGCTTCTATTTTTGAGAAGACTGAGTTAGCCTGAACCAGACTGACTCCATGACAGGCTGCAAACTGGCAGTTTGGGAGACTAGGCCTAAGTTTTTGTTTCCTAGAAATGAGAACCCAGATCCAGGAACCTGTGGTCAGCCAACCGGATGGCAGCCAATCTGAGGACACATTGTCATCTGGCCTGAAGTAAGAATAGGTAGAATGAGTAAGCAAGCCCATGGGAAGTCTCCAGAGCCTAACTGACTGTACAATCAGCCAGACCCCTAGAGATAGAGCTGACCAAGGTAAAAGGGCACATATCTCTCCCTGGAAGTCCCCTAACTGACAATAAAAGCTGGGCCTGCAAGTATACCAGGGTCTCCATTTCCAAATGGGGAGACCCCTACATGCAAAGAAAAATCAGCAAAATAAACACTCCTTACTATGCTATTTGAATCTAGGGTATCATTCTTTGGCAATTCTTAGAATTAGAAATGAGTGCTATTAGAAATCCATGAGTCAAAATTCTCAGATGATGGCTTTTAGGCATCACCTTAGACCTTATTATTAAAACAATCTTCCTGGATACAGGTCATAGACAGACATTACCCATGCATGTACAGGCTCACCTGGGCCGAAACAAAAGCCACACATCCATGAATGGCTTGGAAGAGTTAGACTGCCATGGCCACAGTGAGTTGTTCATTGTGCCACAGAAAATGATTTTTTGGCCTATATTTACAAAATAGGATTTTTAGTATGTATTTTCTTCCTGAGTATCAACAATTCTATGGTTCTAATATCTGTAAAAGGCAGAGTTTTCTGTTGTTTCTTTTTTCAACTCTAAAGTGGATTTCTGCCTTGCTATGGGGACTTGGGGTTTGGAGAACAAGCATTGAATTAGCCTGTGATTTACCTCCTGAAGCCCAGATGCTCTAGCTACAAGAAGGAAATTTTACATTTATGTTGTCAGCACCTGAGCCAGTCTCCAAGGCTTTGTTTTTGCATTTCTTACTTAACCTTTTGAAGCTCAGCCCTGGATCAGAGGGTGGCTCAACCTTGGAGGATGCATTTCCCTGTGGGTAGAATTTTGACTGCGTTCTGCCAGCGAGATAGTGGACAAGTCGGGCAGGCAAAGTGGGATTCTAGCAGCTCTCTAGGCTAGCTCATGTTCATGATTTGACAGGGACCATACCCCAAGGCTTGCTTTGATCAGTGATAGTCTCCAGGCTACCTATTCTTGCCCTGACAGATTCTTAGCTCTTCTTCTAACTAATTTCTTGTTTTAAATTTTTTTTTGTTTTAAAAATTCAGAGTGTGTTTTCTTTTTTGAACCCTATATTAATTACTCATCTTGTTCCTGTGATAAATTAACTGACAAAGGCAATTTAAAGGAGAAGGGTCTACTTCAGATCACAGTTGGAGGGGCGCAGTCTATCACCATGGGAAGACATGGCAACAGGAGCTTGAGGTAGCTGGCCACATCACATCAGGGAGCAGTGAATGCAGCAAATAATAACTCTCAGCTCACTTCCTCTGTTTTATTCAGTTCAGGATCCCAGCTGAAGGATGGTGCCTCAATGGATAATGTGTTTTTCTCACTTCAACAAACCTAATCTAGATGATCCTCAAAGACGTGCCCAGAGGCTTGTCTCCTCGGTGATTTTAAATGCTGTCTGGTTGACAGTCAACACTAGCCATCACAGATTCTGATTGCTGCTGTGCCTTTGAACCATGCTCTCCAAGTCTAGAATGCAAAGGCTGTGAATTATCCTCTGATTCTGTGGACTTTATGTTATTTCTCTTCCTCCTGTCAATAAAGTGGAAGAAAGTTGGCTGAAAATACTAGGTACAATAAACAGTGTACCAGCTATGGAACCTTGGGCATTTTATCTCTGGGTTTGTGATTCTTAAGCTGTGTTACAAAGAGCACAGTCCTGGGTACCTCATAGAGATTTGAGGATTAAGTATATGGATACTTACTAAGTATTAGAGCACTCCTGGGCACGGTGAGTAATCCGTGAGTGGTAGCCATAATTATTATTTAACCACACAGAGTACATACCTCCTCCTTACTTGGCTGTTAGTTTGAGTCTTAAAATGGTGAATTACAAAGCTAATTTTTTGAGGTTATTCATTAATTAGATTTGCAACTTATCTTTCTTCCTGAATCATCTACAGACAAATGGAATCCATTAACTGTGTAAAATTTAATAGTTGACACTCAGGCTTATCATTGGCAATACTCTAAAAATTAGTCTTTCTTACAATGTTTGAGAAACGGTTGGAGGTACTGGGTCTCCTATGAAATTCTCCTTTTAAATGGTTTATGTTGGAATTCCAAGCCCTACAGCTATTTTTTGCCTTATGTGCCTGTAAACACTCGATTCTTTATCTTCATAGTAATTGTGTAAATGGTTGTGAATACCTTTCTGTTTTTGTCACTAGAAAATGTGGAACTAAATTTAAAGTTGTAATATTAATGTTGACCATTCTTTTTTATATTTATTCTTCTACTTTAATAGAACCTTATTTTTCTTACTCTGTTGAGAATTGATTGATTGATTGATTGATTGATTGATTGATTGATTGAAACAGGGACTCACATAGAACAGGCTGGTCTCAAACTTGCTATGTAACTGAAGATGACCTTAAACTTCTGATCTTCCTGCTTCCACTTCTAAAGTTCTGGGACTGTAGTCATGTGCCACCATGCTGTGACTGTAGTTAGGTACCACCATGCTGTAACTGTAGTCATGTACCACCATGCTGGGACTGTGGTCATGTATTAGCATGCTAGAGCTGTGGTCATGCACTACCATGCTATGACTGTAGTCATGGACCACCATGCCTGAATTATGCTGGTAATGGGACCTGGAGCTTTATGTGTGCTGTGCAAACATTATACTAACCAAGCTATACACCTGGTTATTTGGTTCAGTCTTTATGAACTAAATTCATATCTTGCCATTTATATTCATGTTATAAATGAAGATATAATATAAATAACACTAACTTTGTAGGCTTTTCAGAATATGTTATGATTATTTTTTAACACCAAACTGCTTTTAGACTATAATCTCAATGAAAAAACAATCACCTTCTTTAGTATTTTTTTTTCTCAGCTATGCACATTCTGACATGCTCAAGGGTTTTGGTCACATGTTGGTCATTTTATTTCGGAGTCAATTGTAATAGCCTTTACCAAACATTCATGGGGCATGAATCCTGTGGTATGCTATACTTGATTAGGAAAAAAAATAGTTTGTGGTCAAGTCAGGTTAAGACACGCCCGGTGAACTTAATTACCTCATCATTTCCTAGAACCTCTGCTTTGTTAAGGAATACTGTGATTCTCTATAAAGAAACAATGCACGGAAGAACCACTCCAATGTAAGTGGCCAAAAACCCCTCAACTTCCTCCTCTGTAATTTTTTTCTTACCTGAAATTCCTACTGTACTGAGTGTGTAGGGCTCTCTCTCACTCATAGGGAAATAGCTGTCGCAGTTTTGCTTCTACGGGCTGGTGCTTTTCCATAAGAACAAAATGGCTGCTGTTAGGGGTGCACTGGAAGTCTGCCATAGTGTCATCATGGTGTTGAGCACATGGTCCCTAGTAAGTTCTGGAAGGCTGTGAGACCTTTAGGGGTTGGAGTCTCACTGAAGGAAGTGAGATTCTCTCAACAGGCTTTGAGGTTTAACTCTGGCCCTGTTTCCTGCCAGGTCTCAGCTTCCTGGTCCAGGGACATATGAACAAACAGTGTCATACTCTGCTGCCACAGCTGCAAACCATGCTCTCCCCACTGTGGTGGGTCCTCTCCTTTGTAAGTTGCTTATTGTTGGGGATTGGATTCAGCATCGAGAAAAGTAATGCAAGGAATCGCTCACCATCAGTTAGGAGTGTTCCTGTGATGAGCAATCCTAAGGATACTTTAATTTTTTTTAAAAAGAATTATAATAGTAAAAGTCAATTATTTAAAGGTAGATACACACTTTAAGGTATTTTCACTGTTTTTGCCTAAAATCTACTAGGCTAGGCAGAAATTCGAAGGCCTCATCATTCATTTGGGACTACAGCTGTTGAAATTAGGCAGCTACAGGTTAGTGATAGACAGAGCTAGGTTAGATATGAGGCTAAGGACAGAGTTAGAGGGATCAACTGAGAAGTTTTTGATTGACATGCTTGGGAAATAAAAGGAATTCCTTTCCAGCAATTTCTGTATATATAATCCTCAAACACCAGACACAATTTTATTAAGATTGTCAAGTCTAATCTATAATCGAGCTGTTCAGAAGGACATTTTGCCTTGATTTCCTTTTTATTAAAGCAGAAGAAAAAAAAAAAGATACCACTAAGCAAGCCATGAAGGATGAGCATCTAAGCGTCTGACTTTGGTTCCACAGTGTAGCAGATCAGCACCAGAATTCTAGATTCCTGTTTATATGATGTATATTCTCTCAGATTTGACAAAACTCATACACTCAGACAGACCTGATTTTAAATTCAGTTCTGACACTAGCTCTGAAATCTTGGGTGGGTCACCTAGTTGCTTCAACGTCAATGCCATTCGACCAATGGTTCCTGTTTACTGTGAGAATTGTGCTCACTGGGGTGGTGTCCATGAGGCGAGCAAGTAGATGTTAATTAGCTCTTGCTGAGAAGGCATCGTGAAGCCCCTGGGCCCAGCCCAGACCCAGCAGGGTAGAGACTTAGACAAGCTGTGCTCTATGCCCTCTGTCAGATGTAAAGAAAGAAGGAGAAAGGCTTTCTTATCCCCAGTATATTTTTTTAACAACTGTGTTTATAAACTCTTTTCTTAAAAAAAAAGTATTTATTTTTATTTATGTGTACATGTGAGGTTTTAGCCTTGGTAGGCCCATTTCAGCATATATGCAGCTAAGAGATAAAATCATACACTCAGACAAACCTGATTTTAAATTCAGTTCTGACACTGACTCTGAAGTCTTGGGTGGGCCGCCTAGTTGCTCCAAGTCTTACTTCTGTCCTCTATAAGATGAAAGTAATAATAAAATCTAATTTATAAGGGTTTTATAAGGATTAAATCATAATCCAAAGAGCTTGGTGCATAGTAAGTGCTCAGTAAATACATTATTATAGAGAATTTAGAAGAAAATGAAATTCGAGAAACAGGGAGAGCTATGATTCCAGCTCTTGTGTTCTTAGTTAGAGTAGGAAAGCCATAGGGGCCCTGGGCTGGGTCAGCAGCCTGTCTGGGGTGTCACTGCTGATCCTGCCCAACAATACACCAGTTCTACCGATGTACCAGGAGAGAACTGTGTGTGTTTTGAGGGTGGGGGTGTCTGAGTGGTAGTTTCAGGTTCAAACCCAAGTGTTGCCACTTAGGATATGCTCATGTCAATGGTGCCTAATCACTCTGAGAACTGTGCTCACTGAGATTATGTCCACTAAAGTAAGCAAGTAGATGTTAGCTCCTGCTGAGGAAGTATCATGGGTAAGCCCCTGGGCCCAGCCCAGACCCAGCAGGGCAGAGACTTAGACAAGTGTGTTTTATACCCTCTGCTCAGATGTAAAGAAAGAAAAACAAAACCTTTCTCATCCCCAGTATTTTTTTTTAAGAATCATGTTTATAAACTTTATCTACATAATCCAAAATAAAATATTTAAGCTGCCTAATAGGCTCTTAAAAGCAAAGACTTGGCAAGCTCTTCAGAGTATGTTTACTGCATCTTTGGTTTGTAGTTACAGTAAGCCAATATGTATTTTTAGATGGAATCTGAAGTTTACACTTACATAGTAGATGCATAAAAGAACACCGGAGAATAGGATATTCCCATGATGCCCCCCAACAACATTTGCTATTCACTACCATTAATTGGGAATAACAAAAGCATCAGATATTGTAAAACTGATATCTTGGATGGTGTGAGTCTGGGGAATGGAGGGACCCTGGGGAGAAGGCTGCCCCAGCACTGGGACGAAAGCACATTGTAATTGAAGGCTGGGAGGAGTCAGGAAAAGGACAGAGCTGCAGATGGTTATACAGTACAGCAGATCTTAGGATCCATCCAGTGCAGTAGCTGATTTGATGGGGCATGTATAATTCCAGCACTTTGGGAAACCAAGCAGAAAGATAGCAGTGAGTTCTTGGCCAGTCTGGGCTAGATAGTGAATTGAGCTGCAGGTTATCCTGGGCTACAAAGTAAAGTCCTGAAATAAAAAGAAAATAAGGGAAATAGAATAGATAAATAGATATCAGATGTTAGTGATCATATACCATAACACTGAGTAGGTAATTCTCCTTTTCCCAGATCTATGGTAATATAAATGTCTTCTTGCCTCTTGAGTCTGCTATGGCCTTCTCCTATGGTAAGAATTATGGCTATCTTGATATGTTTCATTTTATATGGTTGTTGTTTTGTTTTGAGACAGATTTTTACTTGGTAACTTAGGCTGGCCTTGAACTTACAATATTCCTGCCCAGCCTCCCAATGCTGGGATCATGGGTGAGTTCCATAAGATCCATTCTACACATCCTCTTGCAAACTCACCTCATCTGGAATTCATGGCTTTTCCCTTTGTACAACAACAGAAAACAAAACAAACATACAAACAAACAAAACCCAAGAAAACCAGCAGAAATGAGTCAGGATGACTTTCAAGGCTAGGTTATAAAATACAATTTAGTTTTTCCCTCCCCCTTCTTTCCTCCCTCCCTTTCTTCCATTCCTTCATTTTCTCTTTCCTTCCCCTCCTCTCCCCCTCTCTTCTTCCTTGTCTCTCTAGATTGGACATAGAGCCCCCATGTAGTTGACAACCCTGCTCAGTTAGGTCTTTAGTCAATATCCGGGATCATGTGAGTGAACTAGCCTGCCAAGAACCCTGCCCTCACATCCCCCGAGGACACTGGGGAACAGCCATACCGCACCACTGTCACAATGCTGCATTCCAGTTCCTGGCCTAGGGAACCAAGGGACAGAATATGTGGCTATTATTATTTTAAAGTGATTTACCATAAAACCGTTGGAATCAACGTGAGTTCTCTCACCTCAGCCAAGTCTGAGAACCCCTGAGGCTATCAAGTGTACCTTGTGGCCATCTGTCTAGGTAACTCAGCTTGTCTTCTATCCAGTGATCACCACTCTAGAAGCTGTCCCCAAGCACAGCCCCTCCAAATGTTTGTTACTATTGCAGTGGGCATAATTAGAGCCAGTTTAGGCTTGCTTGGGCACCTTCACACGTAGCGAGAGAACTCTGATCAGCTCTGCAGTCAGCTGGAAAGAATTTAAAGGAGGGATGTTATGGACAGTAAGCCCATGTTCTGCAAGTATAAGTGCCTTCTGGGGCCTTTTGTGTGTAAATATCTCAATCTCTATCTCTACCTATATATCTATATCTATCTCTGGGTGCATGTTACTTTTACCCATCACATACAACTTCCAAACAAGAGGAAGAAAAACAAATCTTAAAAAGTACACATCAGTGATTAACACTGTGTGCCACTGCCTTAAGAAAGCCACACCCAAGTAAGGCTATATACCGCACCGAGGAGGTAAGGATGTTCCCACTACCAGTTTGTAAGGGACCTGGAATATGTAGGTTAGTAGGCGAATGTTTTCTCCCAAAGCAAGTGGAGGGTTTGCTGGCTTATAAACAAAAAGGCTGGGCATCACACAGCTCATGAAATTTCCTGGGGCCGATTTCAGAGAGACTGCAGAGGAAAACATGGGTGACCATGTGACTATGCCTGACCTCGGCCAGAATATCCCCAGGAGATATGAATGCTTTAATGGTCAGGAGACAAATGGAATTAATGGAGCAGCAAGCTTAGGACTTGAGAGGCCCTGACCCCTCGGAGCCATCTTCCGTCTGATGGTTCAAGAGTGGGATAGTGTATGCATTAGGCATACTGAACAGTGTGTTCAGTATGGTGGTTTTTTTCAGACTGTGAGTATCTCACCCTAGACAGGGCCTTTGTGGAATACAAGAGGAATTGTTCACAGGCTTTTATGAGTTACTTAATATGAACAAGGAAGAAGCCAGTATGACACTTTTATTGGACGGGCGCTTCCCAGTGAAGAGAGAGGGGAGTTGATGAGAGGCCATTATAGATGCCATCCCAGAGTGACACAGGTGACAAAGCTCTGGGCTGTGACAAGGTCATTAGTCGAGTGCATATAAGCCTTGAGAGCAGACAACTTCATAAGCTCAGTGGGTTTGCTCAGTAGTGTTGTTCTCGATTTCAAGAAGTTCAAAGCAGGTCCAGTCTCCACTAAGCAGTGATTTGGAAACCCCGGTTCCTTTTTATCTCTCAGATCCTTCATCTTCAGTCTCTCTACCAATTTGCTAAAAGCCTGGGGAGACTGAATGAGCATGCAGGAGGGAGGGTTGTACGTTGAGCCAAGTGTGTGTGTGTGTGTGTGTGTGTGTGTGTGTGTGTGTGTGTGTATTGCATTGACTTAAAATCATGGGACTACATCTTATTGCAAAAGAGGCTGGGAAGCAGATTGCTCCCATGTACTCGGGAAGCTGGGAAACAAGGCTAGAGGACTGTTAGCCAGTGTCTTCCACGGAGAAGACAGCAAAGGCCAGTTCAAAGATCCTTGGTTAATAAAATCATAAGGGGCTGTGGATGTGGCTCCCTTTAGAGTGGTTTCCTAGTACCCATGAAATGCTGAATTCATTATCCAGCATCATATAAAGTAGAAATGGTGACTTGTGACTGTAATCCCTGCACTCAGGAGCCAGGAAGTCCGAAATCTTTCTAGACTACATAATATATTTGAACTCAGCCTTATGCTGGCTAGATTTATGTCAACTTGACACAAACTGTCAGTTGAGAGGTGGGAAGCTCCACTGAGAAAATGCCTCCATGAAATCAAAATAAAGCCTGCAGAACATTTTCCTAATTAGTAATTGACGAGGCAGGGCCCAGCCACACGTGAGCTTACATTCTTGGCTTCTATAAGAAACCAGACTGAGCAAGCCATGTGGAGCAAAACAGTAAGCAGCACTCCTCCATGGGCTCTCTATCAACTCCTGCCTCCAGGATCCTGTCCTGTTTGAACTCCTGTCCTGCCTTCCTTGGATGATGAACAGCAATGTGGAAGTGCAAGCTGAATAAACCTTTTCCTCCCCAATTTGTTTTTGTTGGGTCCTGGTGTTTCATCATAGCAATAGAGACCCTAAGACAAGCCTGAACTATAAGAGACTCTGTGTCAAGTCAAATCACATCAAAGTGAATAAAATGGTAAGGCCAGAATAGAGTCTTAAAGTTATTCAATGCAGCCTATTTATCTCCATTCCAAGTCAAGCCAATGAACTTTGCAGATGCTATGCTAGCCTCTGTGAGGGCACTTAAGGAGAAACTGGGTCCAGTGTTACCATTGCCTTGCCTTGAGGAATGGCAGTGTCATTGGAAGGGAACAGATGTATGTGAAAAAGTATGAGGCAGGATGGGTGGTTGCTAGGCAACAGAGGAAGCTTCGGAGCTGCTCAGTTTAGGTGTCAGTTGAACACACGAGTGAGAAGATGGTGCTTTGAATAGTAACTTTGAACACCAACATTACTTTCTAACAAGCAATTCTCAATGTTTGATGGGTCAATTAATTTAACCAAAATAAACCCACACATGTCCATCTCCAGATGGCTCTAGAGTCAGTCAAGTTGACCATGGGCACCAAGCACCACAGGGAGCTTTATCATCAGCTTAGCAGTTAAGACTTTGTTTTGCTTCTGTGTTTAGATGTTGTGCCTTTCAAGGTTTTCTTCATCATCAAATATCAGCATTGACTAAGTTCTAATATTTATAAATCATGATTACTTAATTGGATGAATTTGATTGACGATGCTCTTTAAAGTACACGGCTTGGGCACTCACTCACCGGGCCCTGAAGGGTCTAATATTTCTACTTCCTTCTCTAGAATCTAAATAATGGACCCTTCCTTTCTAATGTATTTCACAGAAGACAAGGAACTAGAATGGCTTATAAAGATAATTTCATCAGGGCTGTGGACTGTGAGTTCTCTAGAAAAAGAGCAAAGGGGAGACACTAGATTGGTCTACTGTAGACCAATCTTGGTAGTTCACCAGTGGCTGTCTATATGTTGGAAAGGCTGAGAACTCAGTGCATTAAAATGGATGCTTTAGCAAGCCCAGTCTGGTGCTGAAGCCTTGGGTGATTTCTGGAGATCTGTCAGTCTTCATTCTACAATGTAAGTCTGGAGAAGCTAAATTCTGGTGTCAGCAAAGGAAGGCAACAGCAGCAGCAGCAACAACAAGGTAGACAGAATCACCAGAAAGGAGGAAAAGCAGGCAGGCAAAAGCAGCACCTCTCTTCTCAGATATCTTTATATCACCACAGAAAGGTAGGTGGTACCTGATCTAAGAGAAGGTTTTTCCTCTCTCAGTTAATCCTTCCAGAACACCCTCACAGACCCACTCAAAGGTCTGTTTCTTAGTTGACTTCAGATCCAATCAAGCTGATAATAGATTAACCATCATTGGATAGCAACGCATACATACATATTTTAAGGAGAAGGAGCCCTAGCTTTCAGAAAATCCACGAAGACCATAACTCAAAAACATTAGAACAATGTCTAGTTGAACTCATGTTTCTCAATGTTTTAGATGCTGGAAGCATCAGGGTCTCACAGATGCAAGGAACATTTTAGAATGTTCAGCTGAAGTGGTGGCAGAGCTGAAGACTAGAAGCAAGGCTGTCAGACTCTCAATTACTTCCTGATTTCTAAGAAAAGCTGCCTTTGTGTTCATCACCCATCACAGTTAGTACCACTCCCATGATGCCTCAGCACCCCATGGCACTTGCCTCTGACACCTGCTATAACCACAAATTTGAGTGAGGTTATGACGTGCAGTGGACTCTAGTCCTTTTTGGGGGATGAAGAAGTGGCAGTTAAGAGCACTGGCTACTCTTTCAAAGGTTTGCTTCTCAGTACCCACATAGCGGCTAACGACCATCTGCAGCTCCAGTTCCAGGAACCAAGCGTTCCTTTGGCCTTTTCGGGCAACGTATGCACATAGCAGGCAGACATATATGAAGGCAGAACACCCATACACATTAGATGGAAATAAAAACTTTAAAAACAGTTTTAAAGAGAGGGCCTTGCTTTTCTGATATTATAGTGGCTCAAATGGCCAATTGTTTACCTTGTACCACTGCTATGCAGTACAGTGAGCCACCATATATAAACTCCAGTTTTCATAGGAAATCACAAGAGTATAACATGGTTATGGACCAACTGGGAGACTCAGTATTAGTTTTTAGAGTTCGCTGTTTTATGATCCCCAACTATTGTGCCAATCTAAAACGAAAATAATTTGAATAACTTTTGGGAATATAACCTACATAAGTTAATACAATTTCTTTTAAAAGGTATCTATCTGACTGTCTGTCTTGTTCTCTCTCTCTCTCTCTCTCTCTCTCTCTCTCTCTCTCTCTCTCTGTGTGTGTGTGTGTGTGTGTGTGTGCATATACCACATGAGCAACAGCATTTGTAGGTGGAGGTCAGAGGGCAGCTTGTGGGAATCAGTTGTCTTTACCTCCATGTGGATGCCAGGGATCAAACTCAGGGCATCAGGGTTGATAGTAAATGCTTTACCTGCTAAGCCAACTCACCAGCCAAAGTAAATGCAGTTGCTTTAGGTTACAGATATATTTGGGTAGATAAATGAGCAACTCATTCCCAGTTTCCAGATAGGAAAAAAAAAGCCATAAGTTCATACTTTATAGAAACATAAGAAAGAGAGAAACGAAAGTTTCATGTTTTAGGTTTTCACCCATGCCAGTGAAAGGCAGGAAGCAGCCTATTATAACTCAAGCTATTTGGTGGTAATTATCCTTCATCTGCTAATTTCTAGGAAGGAAAAAAAAACTACGATTTAGATGTGTTTCCGCACAGCTGTTGATTAGGCATAATGGCAGAGTAATCACGGGCAAGCTAATAGAGTGGAGCTAACATCAGAACATCATTGTCTGAGGGATCAAGGGCTCCAAAGCCAGAAACAACGTCCAGTGAACCAACAATTCCTCCCACATGATTTCACTTTGTCTGCACTTCAACATCAATTAAACAGAGCAAACTAGAGCCAGTTAATTACATCAATTTTGGGGTCACCTCCAACAACTCAAATCTCTATGACAAATAAACCACAATATTGAAAGCTGTTCTTTTAAAATCAATACATAGACAGCAATCATACTAAAAGAAGCTGAAGGGCATTTATCAACCTATCAATAACTTCTAAACAAGTCTTGTGCTTTGATGGCCCTTTGTACCCTGCTCCCAAATGACAGTCACCTCGTTCTTTGCAGGCTCAGTGACTGCAGCTTTGCAGCCAGGAGAGTCCTCCAAGGAGCAGCACTCAGCAAATGGCTGGAAGACAGATGGATTAGCTCACAAATGGGACAGCACCTGGTGTCAAACCTCAGGGGTGAGCACAAGGCACAGTTCGGAACACTCGATAGCACAATCGTACCATCCTTGCATTTGTTATCCAGAAGTCCAAGGTTAGCAGAGATGATGGAAAGGTAGGGGTGTTCAAGCAGAGGAAGAACAGTGGGACCCAGGCTTGTCTTTCATTGTTTCCTTGATTGAAGGCCACTAGACAAAGTGTGTTAGGACTCTGGTCACAACCTAATGGAAATCACTGTAGAGACAGAAGTGTCTAACAGTGACACTCAACAGGGGAGGGATTGTAGAAAGAACTGTAACCCAAAAGTACATTCAGGTAGGGCCAATATCCACTGCTGTCTTCTACTTTTGCCTCCTTTTATTATTTTTTGATACATTTAAATTTTTCATATTCAATTCATCTTAAAAGGGACTAATGATGAAGAAATGGATCACCTATTAGTACTTGCTATTCTTGAAGAGGACCTCTGTTGGGTTCCCAATACCCACACGGTGACTCACAACCTCATATGAGTCCAGTTTCAGGGGATCCAATGTCTTCTTCTGGTCTTCATGGGCACCAGGAATGCATGTGGTACACATATATACATCCAGGTGAATATTCATACACATAAAATAAAAATAAACAACTCTTTAAGTTCCTCACATTTTCCCCCACAGTCCTGCATGAATATGCCAGGTTTCCTCCGCCAAACAAACTTGAGTATTTTAATGGTGTCAGGTCAAGACAGGCATGACAATCTTATTCATCAGTTGTAATTGTCATCTTGGAGGCCTAGTGCTTAATAAGGCTACTCTTTCTAGTTCTTTCTGAACTCTTGCTGGGTGGTTTAATTCAACTGTTCTGGCTCAAACTCCTTTCCAAGCTGACTGATTCAACCTGGCTTCTCTCAGCTCCTCACTGAATTGTTCTGCTTGACCTTAAACTAACTCTGGAAATTTGTTTTAATCTTCTGGCTCCTTCTTATTCTCTGGCTTCAACCACCTCTGCTGACCTGCACTGAACTGCATGAACTCATGAATGAACTAACTCTACTGCACTCACTGCACTGACTCCCAACTAATTCAACTCAACTCCATTCAATTGAATGGACTGAACTGACTCTCCCCCTGCTCTGCTCTTACATAGCTTTTCTCTGAGAGATGGGAGTATCCTATCTCTGACTCATTCTGTCAAATCTTTCTCTGATTCGTCACTTTGTCTGCCTCTCAATTAGATACCATAAAAGGTATGTACTAAAGGATTCCAGCCAGACAGATTAAAGGTGTGTACTAAGAGTGTGTTCACACAGACTTAGAAGGTATTTAGATGTAACCAGCCATTTTTCTGGATTTGATTCTTCTACACAGGCAATTTGTCTCAAAATAATCATCCCCATTCTCCATCCAGTAGCTCTATCTTTTAGTTTAACTTTAAAAAACAAGTATGTAGATCCTGATATGGGGGCCCATGCCTATGATCAACACTTGGGGAGTTGAGCCAGGAAGGGCAATGAATTCAAAGCCTGCCTGAGTTACATAATAAGATCCTGTATAAAAACAAAAGAAACAAAATTAAACCACCACCAGCAAAAACAAATGTACTTTTTCTCTCAAGAGCCACTGTGTGGCTAACCACTAACCACCTTCTAACTAACCACTGCTTTGACATTTTTTGTCTATTTATAATTTTAATTATGTGTAAGTATGTGCATGTGTGGGTGTGTACACATGAATACTCCAGGAGTATCCGTGGAGGTCAGAAGAGGACAGCGATCTCTTGGAGCTGAAGTTACAAGTAGTTACAAACTGCCTGACTCAGGTGCTTGGAATTGAGTTCAGGTCCTCTGCAAGAGCAGCAAGGGTCCAACCGTTGCTCTGACATTTTAATGGAAGAATGTTGACTATGAATTGCAAAATCATCTATCCACTTTCTCATTATAAGAATGTGGTAATTCACTAATCTCCATTCATGAAGAAACAACACTCCATAACGTTAAAGCTGTTGCTTTGTGGAGATACTCCCCTAAGAGCTCATCTTGGGGGAGTATCTTAGGGAGTATGTATGGTGCCTGCTGCCAAGTCTGATGACCTGAGTTCAATCCCTGGAACTCACATGGTAGAAGGGAACCAATATGCAAAACTGTTCTTTGACCTCTCTGCATGTCAGTCCTTCTCCCAAAGGCCAGTTTCTGCTTGCTCCCTTATTCCAGGATCTGGTTGCCTTTCTGAGGATGTTGCCTTTTTGTTTTTACTTTCTCTTCTCAATGGTCAGCCTCTCCGTCAGTAGCACATTGTTACCATAAGTAGGCAGGTGTGTCTTTCAGAAAAGAAATCACCCTTTTAAACCCACAGCTCTCTGGCTGCTTCCATTTCTCTTCATAGCACTATATGGACATGGTGACACAGGGATGGATGGAGAGCTCCTGAAGGACTGAAAACCCAGTACTCTTGGTTTAACTACAAATGAATTTTAAGCATAATGACCTTTTTCAAACAAAGACGATTGTTAAGTCTCCATGCTCTGAGGCTGAGGTGGTTTTGAGAAGGTGGCCCATTTGTTGTTAACATCTTTTGTGTTGTGTACATTTAAGGATGATGTTTAGCACTGTGTAAGAGGGATGTAACCCAGCGGCTGAAATAAGTAAGGAGGTTACCTACTTCATGGTTCTAGGTAGAGAGCACAGTGGATGTTGTTGGCCACAACGCTCTCAAAAGTCCAGGCCTTTCTCTCTTTCTGTTCTAAGATCATCATTCATCCTCTTTACTGAAACGTGGCTCTGGAGTCCAACTCAGAACTCAGAAAAAGCAACTCATAAGATGCAGTGAGGAATGCTAGCCACACCAGGCTCTTTTGAAAAGCTTTCTCAGATCCTTAACCAGTGAAATCCATTTATATTTCACCAGTCAGTGTATGTTCCTTAGCTATAAGGAAGTGCAGAGCAGAGTATTTTAGTTTTCTGCCTTTTTATGAGAAGAAAAAGGAAAATTGAGCTGTGAGCAACATTTTGATGTGTGTCAAACATGCCATGTAGCCATCTCTCTGAAGTAACGTTGCTGTCCGTTACAGAACCCTGGGGAGCATTTCAAATGAATGGCGAGGTAACCTTTGGGCCAATTAAGTTAGATCACTGAATAGGACACCGCACTGGTAATTTTACCAGTGTTTCTTCACTAAATGCTGCCTTAGATGTGTTAATTCTGACCCAGTTTGCATTGGAAACTACTGAGGTATTAAAACACGCTAGCAACGGAGGAGGGGCCTTACTGATTAGAGAAGAAATGCTTAAGGTGAGTGAGGAGTTGGGATTGGAGAGCTGCATCTCCCTACCTCCCACAAGCAGCAGTAGCCCTTGGTCATTTCCCCTTAGACCCGGCAAAGGCAAGATAAAACCTGTGAGCTTCGTGGATCATTTCCCCTTGATCCAATCTGCACATAAAGGTTGAACAGAGCAGGTAGCCTGGGACTGCAGCTGTGTCTCCTCCACCCCAGTGACGACGCTCAGCTGAAATCCAATTTGGGACAAGTGTGTAATTTGGACGTCTGTTTAATCCCCAACTACTTCTGGCTGAATAGGATGCTTAGGGTTTGAATGCCAGGGCTCTCTCTACCCAACTTGCCCTCACTAAACTACACATATTATGCACTGGGTGTGCAGCTGCCAAAAAGCTCAGTGCTAAACCACCCTCATTCTTCTGGGACCTTTGTTGGTTTTGAAGCCAAACAGCTGGTCCGTCTGAGTCCCCAGTGATGTCAATTAGCATGGGATTTTCCAGACACTTGGCACTGATCGTCCATCTAAATTAAAGCTTTGGGGAGGTGGAAGGACTCGTCCAAGGTCATCCAGACTATTAGCTTCACCACTGGCATACCAGCACCAAACTTTAGATTAGACTTCTGTTTTATACAAAGCAGAAACTAAACCCCTATGTCCAAAGACTCATCAGTGTCTCAGTATTGTTCTCCAGTCTTTTAGAGCCCCAGACCAAGTTCATCTTACAGAAGTAACTCAGTTAGGGAAGGGAAAGTCAAATAACTACTATGTTGCATTGCTGTTAGGGCGAATGTACCATACCCAACCTAAGCTCCAGCAGCACCCCTCACAGCCCGGGTTCTCCCCAGACGGTTGCTGGGCTGAACCAATGCCTGCACACCTCTCTTTTGCCACCCATTACTTAGAATGCCTCTCTGGGGTTGCACACATTCCAAATTCGGCAACAAGAAATCACCTATCTTAGGGATTTATGTGGGAAAGGCTGGCGGAAGCTGGAAGTCATGAACAGACTGATGTGAGTTTACGGTAATGTGTTCTCAAGGCTCAGTGTCTCAAGTCCTCTAGGTGACGCAACATGATTGATTCTGAAAATGAACACTGAAGAAATAAATTGATTCCTTTGAAGTAAGCGGACCATTAATTCCTGACCTTAGAATCTCTAAAATGCTTTAAAAAGAGGTTGACTTAGCAGTTACTTCATTTTATGGAATTAACTCTTTTTTCCCCCTTCTTGGGTAAAATTGTCTTTTTGGAGGCTTAGGCAACAGACTTCACAGTTCCCAGAAAAAATAAGACAGAACCAGTTATTCATCATGATGTCCCTTTAATGCCTTATAAACATGGACAATTGGAGTTGAAGTCCTAGCAGGGGTGAGGTATGGTGGATTGAATCTATGGAAAGCTTAGAACATCCTTCTCAGCCTCCCTGGAAACTGGCAGCTGTTTGAGTCATTGGTCTAATGAGATCTTATTGCCGAGGCTTGCTGTCCAAAAATCTAAGGGGCAGCCTGGTGGATTGCACTGTGAGACACACATGTTACTTGGGTAGTGCACGATCAACAGAGAGAGGGAGGCTCTGCTTTATTGACTGTAGTGACTCCCTTTGGGGAACTCTGGTGACCAGTTTAACCTCTAGTCATTCTTCTTGAGAATATCTTCATTCATTGCATCTTTACTGAAACAGTACTTACTGGTTGTGTCTACAGAGGTTAACATTTGTCAGCTCTGGGCTCATATACAATGTATCTATATATTTGTTACAAGTTAGATGAACAAACTGTTCAAGCATGTAAAGACCTGTGCTAGAGCTCTTTGAATTCTGTACTGAGTTGGTGGTGTGTAGCAGCACCCTCATACCCAACCCTAGTTCATCCTCTGATTCTACCCTCTTCGCCCAGTACTCAGGGGACCCTTACCAGTATGCACTGCCATTTGGCTACCTGTTGAGCTCTGATAAGGGTCTTGCCTTTGGGAAGAGGTACATGCAGGCCTTGGAGTGGGTTTGGGCCAATTTAGCCAGGAAATTTCTGCCTCCTGGATACTTATGGTGTCATTTGGAAGAGAAGGCAGAGCTCTGAATGGCTACACCCTCTTAGCCTTGTAATTCTTTGGCTCAGAGAGGTCCTCTCATTATTCCAGTAATCAGAGAAGTGGTCCCAGCTGTCCCCTTTTGAGGATACTGCTGTGTGACAAAGGCTGGGAGGTCACTGTAAATACTCACGACGCTTCTTATTTGAACCACAAGGAATACTTTGTTGCTTCTCAAGTGAAGTATCAGAACTGAGAGTTCTTCTTGGCGCATTTTTCCTTTGATGAGTATGTAGTGTCCTTCCTTATCTTTTTTGATTACTTCTGGTTGAAAATCAATTTTATTTGATATTAGAATGGCTACTCCAGCTTGTTTCTTGGGACCATTTGCTTGGAAGATTATTTTCCATCCTTTTACTCTTAGGTAGTGTCTGTCTTTGTCACAGAGGTGTGTTTTCTGTATGCAGCAAAATTCTGGGTCCTGTTTATGTATCCAGTCTGATAGTCTACGCCTTTTTATTGGAGAATTGAGTCCATTGATATTAATAGATATTAAGGAAAAATGATTGTTGCTTCCTGTTATTTTTGCTATTAGAGGTGGAATTATGTTTGTGTAACTATCTCCTTTTGGCATTGTTGGAAGACTACTTTCTTGCTTTTTCTTGGTTGTAGTTTCCCTCCTTGGGTTGGAGTTTCCATCTATTATCCTTTGAAGAGCTGGATTTGTGGGAAGATATTGTGTAAATTTGGTTTTGTCATGGAATATCCTGGTTTCTCCATCAACAGTGATTGAGAGTTTTGCTGGGTATAGTAGTCTGGGCTGGCATTTGTAATCTCTTAGGATCTGTATATCAGTCCAGGATCTTCTGGCTTTTATAGTCTCTGGTGAGAAATCTGGTGTAATTCTTATAGGTCTGCCTTTATATGTTACTTTGCCTTTTTTCCTTACTGCTTTTAGTATCTTCTCTTTGTTTTGTATATTTGATGTTTTGATTATTATGTGACAGGACGTATTTCTTTTTTGGTCTAGTCTATTTGGGGTTCTGTAGGCTTCTTGTATATTTAAAGACATCTCTTTCTTTAGGTTAGGGAAGTTTTCCTCTATAATTTTGTTGAAGATGTTTACTGGCCCTTTAAGTTGGGAATCTTCACCCTCATCTATACCTATTATCCTTAGGTTTGGTCTTCTCATTGTGTCCTGGATTTCCTGGATGTTTTGTGTTTGGAGCTTTTTGCATTTCACATTTTCTTTGACGGTTGTGTCTATGTTTTCCATGGTATCTTCTGTGCATGAGATTCTCTCTTCTATCTCTTGTCTTCTGTTGGTGATGCTTGCGTCTATGACTCCTGATCTTTTTCCCAGGTTTCCTATCTCCAGGGTAGTCTCCCTTTGAGATTTCTTTATTGTTTCTACTTCCATTTTAAGATCCTGGATGGTTTTGTGTAATTCCTTCATGTGTTTGGTTGTTTTCTTGCATTTCTTTAAGGGCTTCTGCCTGTTTACCTGTGTTCTCAAATTCTTTGAGAGTGTTGTTTATGTCCTTTTAAAAGTCCTCTATCATCATCATGAGAAGTGATTTTAATTCTGAATCCTGCTTTTCCGGTGTGATGTGGTGTTCAGGATTTGTTATGGTGGGAGAACTGGGTTCTGGTGATGCCAAGAAACTTTGGTTTCTGTTGTTTACATTCTTACGCTTGCCTTTCACCGTTCGGTTAGCTCTAGTGCTACCTGCATTCACTGGTTCTGACTGGAGCCTGCCTTTCCAGTTATCTTTGTTGTGTCAGAACTCCTTGGGGTACAGGTGTCTCTGTGATCCTGAGCTCCAGCTGTTCTGGGTACAGTAGCACCTCTAGATATCTCAGGATATGTTGTCTCCACGGTAGTAGACCAGTTAGGTGTTTGCTATTCTGAGTGTAGTCGCTCCTCTAGGATGCCTCAGGATATGGTGTCCTCTGCTCTGAGGTCAGTGGCCTCTCTAGGATGTCTCCGGATGTGGTTTCCACAGGGGAGCAGATCAGCTGGGTGTCTGTTCCAGTCACTGGGATCCAGGCAAGGGACTGAAGGGGAGTGGTTTTCTGCAGGGCCATGGTCTGGATGCCAGGTGCGCTCTGGGGGTTCCCTACTGCCAGTTGTGTCTCTGGGGCCTAGGGCTGTGTACAGGTGCTCCTACTTGTAGCTCTGCAGGCCATGGCCTCTCTAGGATTCCTACAGGTGCAGTTTCCACAGGGGAGCAGATCAGCTGCGTGTCTGCTCCAGTCACCAGGATCTGGGTGAGGGTGAAGTATCATTTTTTAGAACCGACTCAAACCACCTCCTGTATACCATCCTAGGTTGAGAGATGAGCCTTGAGCCTTGTCATGTTCCATCTCTCCTGGGAGATTACTCTATTAACAAGGCAGAGGATGTAGCAGACTGTGGAGCTGACTCAATCTGGACAGAGCGTCTCTTCTGTAGCCTTTCTTTCTACCCATAAGTGAAATCCAATCTCCTTAGAATGTTCCCTATCCAAGGCTTTGAGTGACATCCAAGATACCATGTCAGACATTCAAATCAAGATGTCAATACCCTGCTTGGTACCATGGTAGTGTGATTCCACCAAATGCAATCATTCCAGGACCAGCAATGCAATTGTTCACCCAGATACTCCAGTCCAGGACTCTGCATGTTGAAAAGAAACAGAGGCTGGCATCAGATTGTGTGGTTTCTGTCTAGGCCACCAGACTTCCTTTGCCTTCTAAGTTGTCCGTTAACTCAGTTCAAAGTGAGCTCAAAGATCTCCAAAATATCTTTGACATCTTTACAAGGTCTTAAGTTAAGGAATCCATTAGTGAGTCAGTGGTGTAGCACTTGCTACATTCAATACTCTGGGTCTGATCTCCCAGAACTGCAAAACACATCGCAAAAAACAAGCTTCCAGGGAGTTTTATAACAGTAGTGATGTCAGCAAAACGTAACTTCTCCATGTTGGGTATTTACCATAATTTAGAACTGGCTACTTTAATCTCATAGCCACCCTAAAAGGGAGTACTATTTATCACCCCATTTCAAGGAGAACTTTTTTTTTTTTCAATGTTTGTGTTCAAACTTGGGGCCTCATGGTGCGAGACAAGGCGTGGCATAGCATGTCACTGCACAGCAGGGTAAGGCCTCTGCCACTGATCTACAACCTAGCCCAGGAAAAGAAATATTTTATCTAATGTGTTTTTAAAATTACATTTATTTATTAGGGTAAGTGGCCCACACATGACAGGCATGCATATGAGGGTCAGAGGACAACTTATAGAAATTGGTTCTCTGCCTCCACCATGTGAGTCCTGGGGAATCAAACTTAGGTCATCAGGCTTGGTGGCAAGAGTTTTTATCTGCTGAGTTATCTCTCCAGTCTCAGGAGAATAAATATTAAGATTCTTCAATATTTTTTTCTGTTTTGTTTTTCGAGACATGGTTTCTCTGTGTAGCCCTGGCTGTCCTGGAACTCACTCTGTAGACCAGGCTGGCCTCAAACTCAGAAATCCACCTGCCTCTGCCTCCCAAATGCTGGGATTAAAGGAATGTGCCACCACTGCCTGACTAGATTTTTCAATACTTAAGAGATTAAAATAAGTTCCTCAAGGCTCAACATTTAGGACTTGAACCAATGTTTATGTGACTCCAATGTGACTTTTCTAATCACTCTATTGTAAAGTCAGCAATTGCCCAAGACATTCTCCCAATGGCTTTAAATATCTCTTTGCAGGATAGATAGGACAACATCCTTAGACTGAATGAAACAGAACATGTTTCCAGTCCAGAGCATTTACTTTTCATCTCTCTGATGCTATGGGTATCAAAGGCAAGCTGCAGCTTAGGCCTCTGGCACTGGCTTCACAGGTGTATGCTTCAATGCAGAGGAGGCTGGTACTTTCATTGAACACAGGTACTTTTCAGTCTGAGTTCTTCCTTTTCTGCCCATTTTCCTCATAGTGTCTTAAGAACCAGTCTTGGCTCTTAGAATAATTTAACATATTGGATACTCACATCTGGACTCTTCGGGCTTTGTTATGGTGACATTCACAAGGCATTTTCTTTTGAATAGCACCAACTCTGATGATGTCCTCAGACTCAGAATTCTGTATGTGGTGAATGGGAGATGAGTTTTCTAGGAGACATGGAGATGAAGAACTAGTTGCAGAAGGGAGCTCATGAAGGTGCACACAGGCTGGAACCTTGCTTTCTGAAGCCTTGAGACAAGAAGCTTTGCAGGAGGGGCTGAGAAAGGATGGTATAGCCAGAGTGAGGTAAGAAAAGATACTATGTACGGGCTTTGAACTTGAGCCTCCTGGCAAATTCACAAGCAAAAAGTGTTATCAGCAGTACCAGTGACGTGTGAAGACAAACCAGAGGGAGTCTACATGACTCTAAATCGATGAAATTCCACCATCAATGCCAGTTCCTTGCCTCTTCCCACAATCCTATGTTGACTCATATGTTGATATGCTGAAATTATTCTAGAACTCCTGGGGAGGGCTGCCAGTCCTGGAGCACAGTAGCTTTGAGTGAGGCATTTAAGGGTACAGTCCATGAGCCTAGAGGAAGCAAGAAGGTGCTGGATCCTCAGGATAGGCCTGGAAAGGAAACTGGAACAGCAAGGGAGGGGGTAGGGCTCTGGATCTATTGTATTCCCCAGGCTAGCTCTTGACTGACAGCTGCACTAATTGCAGATTATGTTGCTGATACATTATCCATATGGCTCAATTGATAATGTTTTGGCAGCTAAATGCTTTATGACTAAAGACTCCCAAGGTGAAGGTAACCAATTAGGAAACAGGAGACAGTATCCATGGAAGCACACACCCTGCCTTCTGTGGGCATGGATATGTGTGTGGGGGGGTCAATGTCTGGGTCTGGTCCCTGCTTTGCAATGTTTAAAGCCTACTCACATCTCATTCTAGTCCTGACCTGCCTCTCCCCAGGGCTCTGTTGGATGGACTTCTCTCCTTTCTGCCTCCCAAGACCATTACACTTTGTCAATGTAGTCGAAAGGGTTTATTTTCAGTATTTAAGAGATTTCTTATTTTAGGCCCAGACTCATATAATTATGTGTTAGTGTTTATAAGTTAACTGTGAAATACATGTTATTTATTCATTCATTACTCATTTATTCTAACGTGTGGTACTGATCAAACCCGACTGTTTCTACTAAAGCTAAAGATTGGCTAGTTCACAACTAATCAGTCTGACACAACCCACTCAAGATAACTGAGTGCATATGTTAACAAAAACCACATGTATGAGAGTCTTTTAAAAACTATTTATTTTATTTTAAATTATGGGTATATGTTTGTGTCCCTGTGGGAATATGTACATGTGTGAGTGCAGGTGTCTGCAGAGGTCAGAGAGGGCAATGGATCTCCTAGAACTAGATGGTTGTGAGGTGTCTGATGTGAGTGTTGGGAACTGAACCCTAGAATCTGGCAACGTCACACAGACATGCTTGCAGGTAAAACACCAATGTACATGAAATTAAAATGAATCTTGAAGAAGGAGGAGGAAGAGAAGGAGGAGAATGAAGAAGAAGAGGATGAGGAGGAGAAGAGGAGACGAGGAGAGGGAGATGGAGAGGGAGAAGGAAGAGAAAGGAACAGACTGCTAATACATGTCAACAACATAGGCCAATCTCTGCCACTGTGTTGAGCAAAATACATTGAGCCAGATACTGATGACCTCATGGACATGACTGAATAGCAAGGTGAAGCACACTGAGCTAAGTTGGAATGATGGCCACCCCCAAGGTAGTTGGTTATTGACTGAATAAGAAAGGAATAACAGAAGTAGTGTTGCCCAAGCTGGTTCTGCCCTATCATGTCTCCTGGTGAGATACAGGCCTTCTTTGAACTAGGGTCTAGAACATTTCATAGGCTTGATTTCAACAACACCTTATCTGAAGGCCCTGTTACCTCTGAACCACTAGGAAATCTTCAGGGCAAAACCTATCTCAGTCCAAACACTCAGAGCCACAGTTGGAGTTTTCCACCACAGGGCTGAGAAAGATCTCCGTCTCTCCTCATGTATCTGATGCCTGAGCTGGCAGGACCTGAACACAGCCCAGGAGCCAGACATGGCTCTTCATTCACTTGGATATTGTCCATGCGTGGCAGACTCATAGAAGCTAAGTCACCCTGTGTGGAGGTGGGAGCGCCAAAGATGTGTCACAAGGCTCCTAAATCAACCAGGAAGGGAAGCTGAGCCAGCAAAGAGGTTCTGTTCTAGTGAACACTCAAGGGACCCTGAGAAGATGCAGAACTATGACTGAACCAGGCACTTGGAATCATAAGGAAAAGAGAGTTTGGGGAACCGGGGAGAGAAGAGTCTAGAACCGGTATGGGAGCCAGGATCCATATGTAGTTACTTAAATTTAAACAATTAAAATGAGGTAAAATTAAAACTCAGTCACACTGGCCATACATGGTTAATGGCCTATCACAGAACATTCACAGTGCCGTAACAAGTCTACAGAGCTGCATTAGTTGATACTCAATTTCAATAGCATTTGTGTTCTTCATGAAGCAACTCATTGTGGAAGGAGGCTGACCCATGGGAAGTGGGTTAGCTTTCCCAATGTGTTTGTGACTTAAACAAATGACTTAAACAAATTGTGAGTGAGCTGGGTTGGAGGGGTGTGGAGAGGCCAGAGGAATCCACAGATAGAGGGGCCAAGTTTTCATGAGTAGCTGTTTGCTGACTAGATGAAGGATGTCCTAGGAGGCACTCCAGGATGTTTGAAATGGTGTTAGCAAATTGGTCTCTCAAGGTAAAGTTTCTCATTTATTTATTGCCTATGTGTGTGTGTGTGTGTGTGTGTGTGTAGGGATATACATGTGAAAGTCAGAGGACGATTTCATGAATGTGGTTCCCTCCTTTTCTGGTTATGTGGGCTTCAGGGACTGAACTCCGATCACCATACTTGTGAGACAAGTACATTTAACCCCTGAGCCTCCTCACAGGTTTCAAGGTTAACTGCTTATAAACGGGCCACATTTAACTGGCTGATGGAGCCCAGAGTTACGGTCCCTAACCACTCCAGTTTTGGTCTCCTTGGCTGCAAAGTGGGGAATTAACAAATACTGCTAACCTGTGATTTAGATACTTAAACTCTATGATCATTATCCCCCTCCCAACACCCATACAGTTTCTCTGTGTAGTCCAAGCTGTCCTGGAACTAGCTCTGTAGACCAGGCTGGCCTCAAATCCAGAGATTTGGGCCCATTGTGGTGGTGCCATCCCTGGACTGGTGGTCCTCAGATTCTATAAGAAATCTGAGCAAACTATGACAAGCAAGCCAGTTGGCAACACTCCTTTTCTGCATCATCTCCTACCTCCAGGATCCTGCCCTGTTGGATTTTCTGTCCTGATTTTCTTCAGTGATGAACACTGCTGTGGAACTGTAAGCTAAGTAAACCCTTTCCTCCCCAACTTGGTATTTTTGGTCATGGCAGTTGAAGCCCTAACTAAGACAGTTGTTGCTTTTTAAAGATTTATTTATTTATTATATATACATGAGTGTTCTATCTGCATGTACACCTGCATACCAGAAGAGGGCATCAGATCCCATTACAGATGGTTGTGAGCCACAGTGTGGTTGCTGGGAATTGAACTCAGGACCTAAGAGAGCTTTATCATGGTATCTCAAAGCTGTGCTAAAAGCCAAAAGTAACAATGACAGCCTGTGGGTTTCATCTCATAAGCCAGCTTTTCTTATTTAGTAGAACTTTCTTGGATAACTGTATGGAAGAGTTTTAAGGCCATATTCAAGCTGAGTGAAAAAGATTGTCCTGGTTGATTAGTAATGTCTGCCTCGGGGATGGAACAGCAGTATATGTAGACACCTGACTCTCCAGGTTTAGGTATTGCCTAACCTAACACGTGTTCTAAATGCTTTCTCCCTTTGCACAGATCTCCTGGGCAACGTGAAAAGCCTAAATACTTGCTTGTCTGGCTTGCTTTGCAGGTAAGTGTGGTCATGTCATATGATTCCTGTTTGGATGTGAGTTTTTAGATAGGCAGCCTTCTTGTGACCATGAGGATAATTTGAGAAATCAGAAAGACACAGTCTGTAAATCCCAAAGAGCATAAGGCACTGCCTTCAGATGTGAAGTCACGTGAGAACTGCTGGCCTCTATTCACTTCAGCCCTCAGCTTCAGATAGCTTATAACTTTTTGTGGAACATTTTCCTAACATATCCTAGATCACACACCCAACTTTCCAGGGCCTAATATAAATTATTGGTAGTTGATATCTAGTATCTCATGTTCATCCAATCTCTTGCTGTTTAAGTGCACATTCCTTCATCTGTGGAACTGTGGATTTCTGCTGCTCTGCCAGCTGACACTCCAGAGACATAGTCCTTTAGAATGTTCTGTGGCCACAAGAAGCCCATGTAATGGCTGTCCTGGAACTAGTTCTGTAGACCAGGCTGGTCTCAAACCTAGGAGGACTCTGCCTCCCTAGTGCTGGAATTAAAGGTCTGTTCCACTACCACCCCATGTCCATGGAATGGACAGAACACTGACCAAGGACACTAGGAGGTGTGAGGTACCATTCCCCTGTCTGTCCTCACTATGGTTGCCCTAAGTCTTTCAGGATTTCATCTGCATTGCATAAAATGAAGGGCTGGCCCAGAAAATTCCCAAGGTGTCTAGCTCTCATGCCTATGTGCTCTAATAGAAATGGACAAAAATGGCTCTGAAGTGTAGCTTTCTCTCCGTGCTGAGGCAGTAGTCTTCAGTAAGGGATGAGCTTGCTGTGGTGAGACAATCCTTGGATCAGACACAGGATCTTTCTCAGAAATGCTGCTTTGGTCCATCCGCTTGCTTCTGTCTGCCTTTTGCCTACCTGACATTTGATTCTTGAGCTATCTTGTAGCTTTGGTTTGGAAGCCTCCTTGGCAGTTTGGATTTCTGCATAATGGATTTGTTCCACCTCCCTGGAACCCTGACACTTGTCTCATTTATCTTCACGTTTGATCTCACCTCTTACTGTTCAATTGCTCTCCCCTCAGATCGGCATCGAGCCCTGCTCTAAGTACAATCTTGGTAACGGGTGAAAAGAATGGAATATCCATAGAGACTAAGGTCTGCATGTGGGCAGTTGGGGCGGAGGCAGTAGCATCTTCCTCCCCACCCAGGCTGTCAGAGGTAGCTAGCCACATCCATCACACAGGTTAAGTAGCTGCCTTGTAAACACTGGGCACCAAGGAAAGCCCTGTCTTTCTATGGACTTTGAAACCCAGGTTCTAGGAAGAACTCAACCATCCCAGCTATATGACCACATTTCTATAGCAACCACTTCAGGCTCCTACAAGCTAAACCATGAGGCACCATGGCTCCACTGCAGTCATGGGTGGACTGCTTATCTCCTGACCTTTAAGCACCATCACCTGTGTCCACGAATGTTTTAATTCGTCCATTTGTTACCAGCTAAGAGGAGGAACTGAGCTTAGAAGGATATAGGGGGACAGCTGTAATTCCTAACTCAGTTTATCTTGGTAACAAATTGATTTGGGTGTTGTAAATCAATATGGCAGCGAGAGGACTGTGGACTTGAGATTTCCCATCTTTGCGGGAAATATGTATAAAAGCTTACCTTAGAATTTGATTTGTGGTTCCTGCTTTGTTCACCCAGGTCTATATTCATACTGAACTGAAGTCTGAACATCAGACCTGATGCGTCTGACTTCTGGAATCTGCCTTCCCTTAAAACTCTGCAGCAGCTGGTCTCCCTGTTACCTAGTTGTCAACAATGGTGTGCTGACATGCTTGCAGCTCTGCTCTCTTGGGTGTTATAATAATTTATGCTTTCATACTGATGCGTGCTTTCTTACTGTCTGGGATAAAACCTGCATTTAATGACACATATAAATAATGCCTATGATCAGTAACAGACTGGCTCGTGGATTAGTGCTAATCTTCATGGTAATCTAATGTTTCCTAACACAGGTGATTAGCTTTTGTTTGGCTTAAATTTGATAAATCTGTCTTGAGAAACAGGCAACAAAACTAGTGAGCTCTCTTTTTACTCTCTGTCTTGATGCCAAATGCATTTCTCATGCACGCAGGACCTGCACGCAGCTTCTGAGAGCACCTTTATGAAGAGAGGGCAGTTCTGCTTTATCACTGTACGTGATGCGACGATTTACAGCGTCACTCCTGTGCAGTCTACAAATGAGTGTTTGTCACCTGCGTGTGTCGTGTGAAAACTTAAAAGCATTTAAAACACAGCTAAGCACTCGGCTCCTAAGCAGCGCATTCTGAGAAGCCTCAGACTCAAGGATGAAGGGTGTTTCTCTCTGACTCAGAAGCCTCCCTATCTCTGGCTCGGAAACCATTTTAGAAGCGAGATGACTCTGCAACTTGGAACCAAACAAAAGGTGATGGGAAGCGTTTTGCTGGAAGCAAGTATTTTCTTTCAAGTTTTGGAGAAAGCTGATTTCAGCATTTGTGTATGATTGTGGTGGTGGTGTTTTTTGTTTTTTTTTTTTTCTCTCCCTCAGGTTATGCCATATTTTCCCTCCTAAGTTAGATAGTGTCTAAAAGCAAATTTAATGACTTAACTTCATTAAAATTTGAGAATACTGCAATGAAATCACATCAATGCTGTGGATGTTGTCACATTTCTCAGATTCTAGTCTCAGACCCGCCATTTAACGTTTTTTATCAATGAGTATGTGAAGGGCTAATCACGGAGATAACTTAAACCTTGAAAAATATTTTTCCCTGTCACTGCTCAGTGTAAAACCATCAGTGTGTGTACAAACCTGCTGTGAACGTGAACCATGTGATAGGTGTGCTCTCCCTAAAACATGATAAACATAGAACGACAACACATATGGAATTCCTGAAATTTATGAAACCAGCTGTAACATTTTCGAGCCTGGAAAACTTCGGGAAAATGACTTGGTGTAAGGACAACAATCAAAAGGCGTTCACTTTTACAATGGTCAGGGCTTCCAAAGCAGAGTTTAAGTAGTGACATTTCTCAGGCTGTGGCGATGTGATTGCCATGGATCTTACAGAGAACACTTCGCTTCTGATATTTATAACTTAGCTCAGCCTCTTTCTATTATTTATATTTAAATATAGAAAGAAATCTTTTCCTGTTCCTCTTTCTTTGGATTTTGCTTTTCAACACCCACACAAACCCATGAGTCATAAATGAGACTATGAAAATGAATGGTCCCCATCACACGAGAGCACACACATTGCCTACCCACATGAATTCAGACATTCCAACTGTCAAGGTAAGTTCAAACTGCAAAGGACACAATATCTATGTGAACACCATTCAGCAAATTCAGAAGTTACAGAGATGACACATTACTCTCATTCAACAAAATACATTTATATACAAACACTCCTTTCTTTGAACTTTCACATAAATACTGTAGAACATATGTAGCTAACGGGATGGGGTAATTGAGACTCAGCTTCTAATCTTGGCTCTCTAATTTCTGGTTATGTAGTTAAGTACACCGATCTATAAGACAGACATTACTGTCCGTTTGCTTTTCCAACATGGTTGCAAATGGAACCCTTTTGATAAAATACATACAGTGTTTTGGGAACTGTATTGTGTCATTATTAGGTTTGAGATGTGTATTACTGTTTCTTGAGTGACTGTGGAGATGGAAGAATGACCAGCAATGGACTGAACTGGTAAGCAGATTATAAATTTGGCTGCTGCTATAAACATATGTAATGTTAAACTTTGTCCCTAGGGATCTGGTAATGAATTAAGCCTGGTAATACCAAAAGACATAATTGATCACTGTAAGTCAAGTTCAATTCAACCTGAATGATCCAACGATGAAAAAGTACCTAGTGGCCAGGACAACGAGATCCATTGCCTTCTGCAACTGAAACCCGGGAGGGAGCTACCCCTGCCAAGCTCCAGTCCATCACTCTGGGTGATTTATGAACAAGTCGTGCCAATGTTATGTTCCAGTCTTCATGCTGCTGCCTCTGCTTTGGGGATGTGTAAACCAAAGTCCTGAAGTGTATTGAAATGTGATCAGATGCGATTAGATGCTACGATTATTGCATTGGGACAGATGAGTTTTGGTTGAAGTTTTGGTTGTTGTCTTTTGGGACAGGGTTTCTCTATGAGCTGCTGGCTATCCTGGAGCTCACTATGCAGACTCTCCTGCCTCCTGTCTGCTGAGTGCTGGGATTAAAAGTGTATGCCACCATGGCTGGCTTGGGACAAAAGTTGTTAGAGTATTTGAATTGCTTTTGTAAATGATTTTGGGTATTAACTGAGCTGGATTGGCCAAAGTTACAAAACATCTAAAAAATGTTATGGGAAAGGATGATAATATAAATGATGAAAATTCCAAGAGTCCTAAAGAACACATATGGAAAAATTCCTTTCTCTACCAGGGCAGCCCCAAAGGACTTAATTCTCTTTTTTGAAGAGTATATTCTTATCAGTCCGGTATGTCTGTGTCTACATACTTAAACATTTAATAATGTATGCATTTATATATAATAGAGGGTACTGTGGCAATTCTCTGTCTCCCCCCCCCCACTTTCCTCTCCCTCTCTTCCCTTTCCTTCTCTTCCCTCTCCTCCCTCCCTCCCTCCCTCCCTCCTTCCCTCCCTACCTCATTTGCTTTTTGACATATTTTCTTGTTCTACATCAGACTGACTTAGGCCTCACTCTGTAGCTCATTTATGGCCTTAAATTGAGGTCATCCTCCTGTGTCAGCCTCCCAAGTGCTGGAATCACAGAGTGAGCAACCTTGCCCAGATCTACATACAGTTTTTTCTTATATATATATATACTTATATATACTTAACACTGTATCTTGGAGGTTGTTCTACAACAATTTCCATAGATTTGGGCCAATATTTTTAGTAGATTCATGGTACTTTATTCCAAATTTTAAGATATTATAATTTATTTAACTAGTGTCTTATTTTTGGATAATATTTTGCTACTTCCAACAAGGCTAAAATCTTTGTATATATATCTACACAGGCTTTAAAGGAAAGAAATTAATTTATACTCTCTGATTTTGTAAATACAAATACAGGCATAATAAAATAAAGGGATTATCTATCATTTTTAAAGTCTGAAAAACTCTCTTAATAACTTCTCAACCAAATGAGAAAGCAGGATTGAATCCCACAGTTTCAGCAAATTTGACCTTACACCGAGTAGCATTTGGATATTGTGTTTGGCTATTCAAAAATTATTTATTTTGTAGTCAACATCATGGGAAACTCCAGGACTTAGACAGAAGCATATGTTTCATAAAAAAAAAATCAACAAAATAAAGTTACCTTTGCATGAGGAGAAGGGAAATATGGACAAAGGCTTTGCTAACCAAACTGTCCTGGGATTTATTTTTCTGCTTGGACTTGCTGTTGGGAACTGTGTGCAGTGAGCCCCAGGGGATGATTTCACAAAAATGGTGCTCCATGGAAGCCTAGTTGTTGGTTTTAGTTCAGTTTGGTTGTTTTTGTTTTCCATCTTTCAGGGAGGAACTGTAACCCTCCAAAACAGACTGTGATAGGAAGGGCTTTTCCACAGGCCTTCCTCTGCATCTGGCATGTCTGGACACGGGGTAGAATGGCAGGGCTGGGGACCCACAGCCACAGGAGCTGATCTGACCACAGAAAATAAAGGGAACGTTATCATATGTCCATGGGATTATGCTCTTCTGGAACTCTGTCACCGTCACCACTCTCAGATCTCATCTGAGCTGGACCCTGGCATCTGGAGGAAAACCAGCTGTTGAGTTTCTCTCCCTATCTGTGGTCCTCTGCATCCTCGGGTTTCCCATCAGTTTCTGCATCTGTCTTCTGGTCCTTTAGTGCAGACATTGTTTATCCACCTTTCAGCAAGAGAACTATATTGTCACGACTGAGTGTAATTCCAGGGAGATAGCAAAAAGCACCCACTTTTTGTGCTAGTGGGTGTGTCAAAGCCTGCCTCTGATCCTGCTGTGTCACTCAACAATGTCCTCATCAGAAAATCCCGTGTCCCCACGTTTCTGGAAGGGACAGACAAATGCAGCAGGGCATAAAATGGATGTGAATTACTCTGACATTTGTGGATCACTATAAAGATGTCAGCTTTCCAAGTGATTATTTATCTTATCTCCACTGCTTTTATGGCTCAGTGGGTCCCAAGGCCTGATGGGAAGGGAGTTCTCTGAAGATGGATTGCACTTACCGCGTTCTTGTCTTCTCTGCAGCCGAGCCAGTTTGATTTCCTAATGACCCTACTTCCTTTCACTGCCTTAATGGCTGTATTTTTTCCCCTACCATGTATAGAGACTTGGGGGATGATGACTTTTATGGATTGTCCCCTTTGGCCATCGTTCCAAGTGGTAATACCCATTAGACTTTTGTTAAAATTCTCTCAAGGAAGATTTCTAATGTCCCTGCTTGCCAATGTCCTGTTGGCAGGAGGCTGTATCGCAGAGCCTGCCAGCCATAAAATTCTGCTGCCAGGAACCTGGGCAGCAGTGGATAGACTCGGGGAGCCAAGCCACAGACTTCAGACTGTGTTTTCTCTGCTCCATCTCTGACAGACCCTGTCTCTTCTGCCTACTGAAACAATATATGGTTTTCGTATGATATCAAAAGCAAATTAGTGCCTATAAATAATTCAAACAACCTACTATAACTTAGACAGCCAAAAATACCACCTAGTGTCTATCTCTCTCTCTCTTTTTTTTTTTACCCAGTTCAGAGTTTGTTAGCTGTTCCTCTAGCTTTCCCTCTATGCTTCCACAAGCCGAGTCAGTCATCTTCAAAAGTAGAATCAAATCAGACTTAGTTCTGCACGTTATGTTTTTACTTATGACACATGTGGGACTTTTTTTTTTTTTTTTTTTTTTGCCCTGGATAAATTCTTGTTCACGACTATACAGTGTTGCAGAGGAGAGGTTTATTACACTTCAACTAGACTCCTACAAGGATATCCACATTCCTTCCAGTATTTTTAAAATGGCCACCACTAAAATTTTGTTCGTGTTTCTTTAAAGGCCTGTCGTAATGTTTTGGTTGGGTAGTTACTGGGCATTTCAGCCTCCTCCTCTTGAATACTCTTCAGTTTTGAGCAGTGAAATAAGAGAGTGAGCTATACTCTATTATTAGAGCAACTTGCCATGAGTCAAGGAAGTTTTGTCATACCAAAGCATGTCAATCAGAGGTGTGGGGTGTTTTTGTTACACTTCTTGAAGGCTTCTAAGATGTGGAGTGATCATTTTATGAGTCTACTGGCTTACTTCCTGGGCTTCTTGTTAATAAAGAAAGTGGATCTGAGATGACAGATTAGTGCTGTCCCTGGTCTGGCATGAGTACATAATTAGAGTCAGTACCACACAGCAGAGTGTGGGAGCCTGGTCTCTGCAGCCAGAAGGCCTCATTTCACACGCTCACTCAACTGCCTGCTTAGCTTAGCTTTCAATGTATGTAGTGGAAATTCCTAGTTGGCTGCACCCAGGAGCCGGTGAATTCCCCTGAGCAAGGCACCTGGAGCTGCCCGGGCCGTTATTGTCAGGACCCGAGACACGGTGACTAGCAATGAGATCAGCGCTGTTTCTGGCACGGGCACAGCGAAGTCACTTCTCACATATCTACTCTCAATAAGCAAGGCCTTGCCATCTCTCACTGCAGATGAGACTGAGCCTGAAGAGCTCATATGAGGATTTGGGTCTTTCTGCCAGCTAATACAGCAGATGCCCTCACTGATATGCCTCGTGGGGAGTGGTCCCGGGCTCGTCCAGGATGGGTATAACAAGATTTCTCAATTAAACATGGGTGGATCATCTAAAAACTATTAAAAACTGTCCCTTTGAGATGGCTCAGTCAGTAAAATGACTGTCACACAAGGACCCAAGTTTGGATCATTGGCAGCCATGTAAAAAAGCCCGGTGTGCTGGCCCAGGGCTATGACCAGGGTGCTGTGGGACAGAGACAGGGGTATCTCAAAACCTGAGAGGCCAGGTAGCCTAACCTAATGATGAACTTGGGAATCAGTGGGGTATCTTGTCTCAAAAGATAAGCTACAGAGGGATAGCAGGAGACACCCAGATGCAAATACTCATCACATGCACACAGACACACCATTGCAGAGTGGGGACACATGTGTGACTCGCATGCACGTGCATGCACACGCACTCACACACACACACCATTGACAGGACAGGAGCAAGCAGGGTAAAAGGAAAAAGAATGGGATTAAGATGTCTCTAAGCAGGGGCTGGAGAGATGGCTCAGTGGTTAAGAGCAGTGACTGTGCTTTCAGAGGTCATGAGTTCAATTCCCAGTAACCATATAGTGGCTCACAACCATCTGTAATGGGGTCCAATGCCCTCTTGTGGTGTGTGTCTGAAGACAGCTACAGTGTACTAATAACATAAAATAAATAAATCTTTTTTAAAAAGATTTTTCTAAGCATGCTTCTTTCTGTTGTTTTGACTTTTGAGTTTTCTGTTTAACAAACTGAAGAAATAAACTAAATAAAACAAGAATAAAAATGTGTATATTGATATAAATTATCACTGCATATTAATAGCTTGGAGCCCGGCATGGTGACACATACTTGTAATAGTGAGCCATAGCTCACTGAGTGTGTGTAGCACACTTGATGCCCTTGGTTAAAGGGGAAGAATAATTTGGAAAGTTGGAATATGACCTTCACATTATATAATAGTATTGAATGGAAATTAGCTGGTGGGAATGGGAAACTGTTGCTTTGGTTGAGAAAGTTCTAGAAATTTGTTACACAGCAATATGACTATATTTAACATCACTGAATATTTATTTATTTATTTATTTATTTATTTATTTATTTATTTATTTATTTATTGAGGGTCTGAGACTGAACTCCAGACTGTGAGCACACTCTGCAGGTACCTTAAACTACTGAGTTGTAATATCAGATCTCACATTCTGAAGGGTGATTTTTGATCTTATAGGAGCCTAGAGTCGTCTTGAGAGGAAAGCCTGTATTGAGTTGACTGGATCAGATTGGCATGTGGGGATTGTTTTCATTGTTAATTGGCGTAAGAGACTCTGGCTCACGGGGGACAGCACCATTCTCTGGGCTTTGTAAGAAAGCTGAAGATGAGCCAGTGAACAAGCCAGCAGGCAGCATCACTCCATGGTTTCTACTTCAAGTTCCTGCCTGAGTTCCTGCCTTGACTTCCTTCAAGTTCTTTGTCCCCTAAGTAGCTTTTGGCTAATGTTTTATCCCAGCAACAGAAAGGAAACTAGAACCCAGTATATTTTATATTGCTGTCTATTTTAGAACAATTAAAATATTTTTTAAAGAAATAATTAATATTCTGAGTTGTGATGGTGGTATTTTTTGCCTATAGAAAATTCAGAGGAGGTGCAGGGATAAGTGCTGTGCTAACCACAGCTTACGGTCAAGGGATTTAATGGAAAACAAACCAAAAGTCTGTTAGCTTACTTTCGAATCTTTGTAAGTTTTGAATCTATTTATGGGTATAGCAGCAGTCTGATTATTCATCCTCTTCCAAACTCATTTTGAAATTTAATTTCCATTGTTGCAATATTAAAAGGTGGGGCTTCTAAAAATAAATTGGTGTGGTGCACACCTTTAATCCTGGCACTAAGGAGGCTGTGCAGATGGGGTCTCTGAGTTCAAGGCCAGCCTGGTCTACATAGTGAATTCTAGGTCAGCCAGGGCAAAAAGACCCTGTCTCAAAACAAAACAAAACAAAACAAAACAAAACAAAACAAAACAAGAAGTGGGACCTTTTGTTTGGCTGTGGGTTGGTGGCCTTTGTCCTCTCCTTTTCTGGGGTTGCTGACTTTTGCTAGGGAAAAAAAAAATTTCAGTGTCACACAAAGGAACAAATTGATTCAGCAAGGTGATTTCTTTTCACCAAAAGGATGTGCCTGAACCCAAAAAGGGTAGTGAGTACTCTTGGCCAAAATGACCTCTGTCTTTTACATCCAGGAGCAGATACAGGTATCTGTGTCTCATCCTATTAGCTTAATTTCAGTCTGACCTGATTGGTTACTGTGTGCAAAGATGAGGGCAGAGATGAAGAAAATATGGGCCGTAATCAAACTGACTATTTTGGGGGTTTTTAAAAACATTTCTCCTATATAGAGTTACTATTCCTTTCATACACATTTCTTAAAGCAACAAGATCCAGCTTACGGATTAGACGTGTATGACCTTGGGCAGGGCATTGTTCCTTTCCACAGAGGTTATCTGGGAATCACAAACAAGGCTGTCAAGAACATCCTTGTAAAGAAATCCTACCTTCCAGTATCATGGGGGATTTTATCAACTATAATCCTGTCAGGGACCACCCAGGGATCATAAGGAGGTGTCTTAGTAACTCCTTAAAGATAGTAACCTCAAAACCACTCAAGCTCATCTATGGGTATCTTGAGAAAGAATGGGGGTGACTCTTCTGGAGAAGCCCATACCCACACCTGGTGTGTCTTGTTTTTCTTTCTGAGTGTTTCTCCTTCTCTTAACCTTAAAACTTAAATCATTTATTTTATTTTATTTTATTTTATTTTATTTTATTTATGTGAGTACACTGCAGCCGACTTCAGACACACTAGAAGAGGGCATTGGATCCCATTACACATGGTTGTGAGCCACCATGTGGTTGTTGGGAATTGAACTCAGGACCTCTTGACAGAGCAGTCAGTGCTCTTAACCACTGAGCCATCTCTCCAGCCCACTTAAATCACTTAAAAGAAAGTCTCTATTAAACCTCCACTCTGCTTCATAAACTGTCAAGTCCTAAAATTCTTTTTAGTGCCAACCCCCATGAATCCTGGCTTGGCCTGAGTCGAGGTCTTTGATGTCTAGGGGACTCTTTAAGACTGAGGGTGACATTGGAGCTGTAGCTCCTGTCTCTGAACCCACCCAAAGCTGAAAGGAATGTCCCCAGGTTATGGGAATGAACGCTCTTTGGAGATCTCTGACTTATAACAGAGACATGGAGAGTAAGAAATAAGTCAGAATATCTCATTGTACCTTAGAGCAAGGGAGGCTTACAGAGCAGTGGAAACTTGCTAAGAGGTACAGGAGCCAGATTCGAAGGGTCCTACTTGCCAAATCTAGGACAACTTGGGAATCGAAATAAATAATGACTGGTGGGATAAAATAACGCATCTTTAGGATATAAATCAGGGGCTGGTGTTTCCCATAAAGGACTAGATGATAAATATTTTAGTTTTTAAAAGCTATACAGTCTCAGTCACAGCTATTCTGTTCTACCATTGTGGCACAAAAGTAGCCCTAGACATTATGAAAATTAATGAGTGGCTATGTTCTAATAAAACTTTATTTGCAAAACAGGTGAGAAAGCAGATTTGGCCCATGGATGAGAATTTGCCTATCTTTGCACAACTAGAGAAACTGAGGGATGAATAAATAAATAGATAAAATAGAAAATTTGATGTCATAATAAGATAGGATGTAATAAACACAGAGGGATGTAGAAGTTAAAAAAAAAAACAAGAATAGGGCACCCGTTATAATAACTACTCTGGTGGAAAACACCAGTGATACTACAAATAGTAGGTAAAGAAGAATGAAGAAGAAGCTGTTTACATAGTTTCTAAGGATCTGAATATCGAGTACTCACTAATTACCAACGGGAAAAGTCTCTTTACAGTGGGCACCATTGCAATCAAATGATGAATGTTAATACCACCAGCAAAGGGACAGATCAACAACACTTTCTCCCAATTGCCATTTCATAAGGTCCTGTGACCACCAGGCAAACTAACACCCAGTGAGGGGCGTGCATGGCACATTTGAGGGTGCCGGGCTTAGCTAAGAGCTTCCCAGAATGAGATCCTTTAGAGGACACAGCGTGGGGCCCTCAGAATCAAAGTGATGCCCAAGGGAGTGGAGATGTTAGAGGAGGCTGTGTGTCTAGGAGACGTGTCAGCTTGTGACTGGGAGTCTCTGGGCTAGACACTGAGGGCAACAGAGGCTTGGGGTCTTCCAGATGGACAGGGTTCATCTCAGCTATGGTTAGCAGACATTGGGTGTGATTTCTTGGGCAGACAAAGCAGGTAGAGTCAAACGGTCAACACCCTGTTTATCTGGAAAATGCTGAGAACAGTGAGTGTATGGATTTGGGTTTGGTGCCAACAGCACCAATGGGTCTCAAGCTCCGGTGAAGAAAGAAAACAGAAGCTACCTTTGGTTCTTTATGAAATAGGCATTTACAAAATGGCACCTGTGACCTTTGAAACTGGCGGTGTTGTAAAATTCAAAGAGACACTGAAGCATGCTTCTACTCTGAGGAGAGGCACGGTGGCTGCAGTCCTGGGTTGAATCCTCATTTCAAACATCTCTGGCACAGTTAGCTAACTTTATAGGAGAGTCTAGGGCAGTGGTTCTCAATCTTCCCAGTGCTGTGGCCCTTTAATAAAGCTCCTCACGTTGTGGTGATCTCCAACCATAAAATACTTTTGTTGCTACTTCATAACTGTGATTTTGCTACCGTATGAATTATAATATAAATATCTGATATACAGAATATCTGATGTGCAACCTCTGTCATATCAAAATGACAGAAATGAATGAAAGTGCCATTCAACCCCCAAAGGGGTCGCAGTGTACAAGCCGAGAACTGCTAGTCTAGGGGAATAAATACTATAAACTTAGTTATTATACATTATATTATTAGCATCTTTTTGCTACACCGCTATGGACATCTTGTTTCTAGACTACTTTGCTGTGTTGTTGGAGAGCCTGGCCTGGATCCTTTTGCTCTGCTCTCCTTCCTGAGCCATCATCCCCAGCCCACAATTTTATGGATCGTTTATATGTTTATAATTTCCAACTTCAGGTTAATCATATCCTGGTGTTTTTCAGCAGCCACTAGTGGCAACGACAATGGAGCTAGCCTGAGCTAGGGAGCACCTACCTCTGAAGAGTATCAGAGAGAAAGTATAGAGATCAAGGGAATCAAGGAGCACAGCTGAAAGCACAAAGACCTTGGATGGGGAGGACCAAGGGTTACTCATTTGTCAGAGGAACAGGAAATGTCTTCTTTAGGGACAAGAAGCAGAAGCAGAGATGAAAACTGGAAATATATCTGGGGATACAGAGAATGAGACACTGGGACAGTGTTGTTTTCCTTGTGAAAATGCTAGAGGCCAAAGGTGTGAAATACTTATTTTCCAGCCTCCTCTGCAACCAGCTCATCTCAACATGTCCTGTGCTCTGCTCACCTGACCTGTGTATAGATTCTCTTCTTAGGCTGGGGCCTCTCATCACATGGGCACCATGTTTGCAGATGCCTTCCTTGATGTCTTCTAGGTCTTCTTGTTGCCTTGGGCTTGGCAATGTTGCTCAGGGTGGCCTCCATGTTTGTGGTTGACAAGGCCCTATCGGAGTTCTAAGTAGAGGAGGCAGAGAGTGTAAGTTGTTCCTAGTGAACCGTGTCCATAGAATGTCAGAGGAGAATGTAGGAGAATGTGTGTGTGTGTGTGTGTGTGTGTGATGTGTGTGAGAGAGGGTATGTATGTATTTGAGTATGTATGTGTACATGTGAGAGTATATGAGTATGTGTGAGTGTGTGTGTATTAGTGTATATGTAAAAGTGTGTGTGTGACTGTGTTTGTGGGTGTCAGTGTCAGTGTATGAGTGTGTCAGTGTATGTGAGTATGTGTGTGCAAATATGTGTATGTGTGTGAGTATATGTGAATGTGTGTCTGTGTATGTTTCTGTGCATGTGTATCTGTGCATATGTGTCTGTGTGTATGTGTCTGTGAGAGTATTGTGCAAGCGTGTGAGTATATGTGTGTCAGTGCATGTGTCTATGTGTATATGAGTGGATGTGTAAGTGTATGTATATGTGTGTACGTGTATGAGTATGTCTGTATGTGTGTATGTGTTTGCATGTGTATATGTTTGTGAGTGTATGTCTGAGTGTGTGTAAGTGTGTATGTATATGAGTAAGTGTATATGTGAGTCTGTTTGTATGTGTTTTACTGAGGGGCAAATCCAATGCTTCACTTGTATTATGCAAACTCTTAGTAAAGATACTGCAAGACTGACCTCAGCAGAGGAGGTGGTGAGGGCCTTACATTTGCGGTATGGCTTTGGCTACTGCAGGGCTGGTTTCACAGGCTGGTAGCCTATACAGCTCAAGTCCCTGCCCTTAGAAGGATTCCAAATATGCTTCAGTGCTCTGCTATGTATGTGTATGTATGTGTACAATGTGCATGCCTGATGCCTACAGAGGTCAAAGAGCGAACTGGACCCCCTGGCACTGGAGTTACAGATGTTTGTGAGCTACTGTATGGATGCCAGAAACTGAACCTAGGGCCTCTGCAGGAGCAACAAGTACTCTTCACTGCCAGCCCATCTCTCCAGATCCTGCTGACTAGTCTTAATAAATTTCAACAAGGAACCTGCAGATTTTGTTTTCTGGTCTAGAGATATTGACAAAACTGCTGTGTTTGCTGCTTGTCTTGGCTGAAAAGTTCATTCATGACTTTTGTCTAGAGATTTCTTGGGTTATCTGATGCCAGTGGTGTGCTGGTCAACAGCTCACAACCAGCTTTGTGGAAAAGCAGCACACACCATTGCAGCATTTGCCAACTCTCATGGTGTGAAAATGCTCACCATGGGTGGCTGTAGCTCAGTGGTAGACTGTGCTAGCAAGAATGGGGTTCTAGGTTTGACACAAATTACTATTCACCACTGATGCTGTCCATATGATGCCATCTAAGTAGCTGGGAAAGACGTATAATAGCATATTGCTATTGAGTCTCCCACCATGCACATACAACTGGGACGTATACTAACTTCCAGTACTGGTAATAATACAAGGTCGTAAGATAATTAGGAAATGGTGGCTTTTACATGTTGAATGTATTATTGTACTGTATTATAGCCATAAGTGATATACAGTCAGATGTCACTTAATGAGGGAGATATATATATATATATATATATATATATATATATATATATATATATATGAAGCGCATAGTTATATTATTTCCCCACTGTGTTAACATCATAGAAAGTACAAGCACACATAGACAGTGGATCACACCCCTTGGCCACACAGCTTATCTAATTTCTCTTTGAAGCAGGCAATTGTACTTTTCTAATAGTACCTAGGTTAAACACATGACTCAGCTGTGTAAAAATGGACACCTTTATACCCTCGTCCTGTAGGCTTTCTTCTGTTTTCTCTTTCAGTTTTTCAAATATTTTGGTAATTAGAATATTTAGTTTTCTAAGTGTTCTTACAAACATAGAATACTTAGTTTTCTAAGACATCAACACACACATGAGGCTAGACCTGTGTCTGCTGGAGTCACAGCGTCCCTCTCTTCTACCTGTTTGTGTTCTACTGGAAAGCTTCAGGCACAGTATGTGTGGAGTTGTCATCCTCTATTGCCAGTGCCTTCCGGAGTCCCCGAGGGCATGCCTGAAGCTCTTCCTGAGGATCTGTCACTCACGGCAGAAACCCTTTCACTCCAAATTTCACCATAGATTTGTCTGAAAGCAGATAGCATACCACAAACCTTTTTTTTCTTTTTATTACATCTTAGTTAATTTTGCTTTGCAAGGGGGGAATAGGAGAGTGTGTACAGGCAAGCACGCAGTGCACATGTGGAGATAAAAGGAAAATTCACAGGAGTTGTTTCTTTCCTTTCGCCTTGTGGGTCCTGGGAATCAGACTTGGGTTCTTATGCTTCAAATCTAAGAGATCAATAGGCAATTCCTTAGAAGTTATCTCTAAGATTCTTTCTAGGATCATTCTCATCCATACACAGGTAAAAGTTCTCTCTGCATCAAACATAACCTGCTGATTTACGGAGTCTCTTTATCTTGAACAAACCCTTTAGGGTCACATCCAAACGTCTCCAGTGTCTTCTTCCAAGAAACTTTCATAATTCACTTAGCGATAGTCCCTCAAATCCAAGCAGATTTATATATTTTTTTTCTCTTGAGATGAGGCCTTGCTATGTGGCCCTGGCTGGCCTAGAATTCCTTGTGTAGACTGGTTGGCCTAAACTTGGGGTGATTCTCCAGCCTTTGCACTCCCAAGTGCTGACAGTACAGTCATGTGCCACCACACTGAGCCCAAGCAAGTTCTTGGGTTTAGATGATTTAGCTATTAGCATCCATCCAGAGTTGCTTCCTTAGTGGCGGGGACAGTCTGGACTGTAGGGTTCAGGGAGCAGAACTTCATCAACTAATTGGACCAGAGATATGATGTAGAGAGAAACGGCACTTGTGTGTGTGTATATATATATATATATATATATATATATATATATATATATGTGTGTGTGTGTGTGTGTGTGTGTGTGTGTGTGTGTGTGTGTGTGTGTGTTTTTACAGGGATGCGCAGGTATGTGTGTGTCTAGGACAGAGGTTGGGGTTCTGTCTTCCTTGATCATGCTCCACCTTACTTTGTTAGGCACAGCCTCTCACTCAAACACAGAACTAGCTTATTTGCCCAGTCTAGTTAACCAGCTTGCTCTGGGGATCCCACCTTCACCTGCCTTCGTCTCCTGCTTATTGGGATTATAGATGGGTTTCCATGCCCACAGTTACATGGATGCTGGAGATCCCAACACATGGGAAGCACTTTCTCTGTGACGCCATCCACGTAGTCTCTGAGACACAGGCTTTGACACAGATGCACATCACCAACAGGAATGTGCATGGGGGCGCTGTTAACGAGAGATACTTTAAACATATTTTCCTCTAAACAGCACCTGTTTAGAGGAAAACTCTACTTTGCTGGCCGAGCAATTGAGGAGGGATTGTCGGAAGAGGGCCTGAGTCGTGACCAGCTTCTTCCTATTCCCATGGCACACTGGCAGCATGTGCAATATTTGGATGGTTGCTCGCTGTGCCAGCTGACAAGGGTTTCTGTTTGTGCCTGCAGCATCATGTCTAGGCCGCTCTGTTGTCTTGTCCTTCATCAGCTTGAAGCCCAGCAGTGACTTTGTCCCCTTGGGAGATAATAGTTCTCATAAGCATCATTTTCAGAATATGGAGATTTCACCTAGATTAAAGATTTGCTCCAGTGGCTTTTTCTCCAGGACCAACTTATCTATAGGTTTCAAAAATTCCTTGTCTGGCTTCACACCAGCACTGGCAGATTCCACACTGACTTTCACACCAGGTAATGAATGCATATTGATTCCAGAGTAGTTTCAGCCAGCCATGGCTAGCTGTCAATTCAATATAGTGACTCTCCCTCTAAGATCACAGACAGCTTTCCCTCGTGCTTTATCACGGTGCTTGGAGAGATACGCTCTTGTGTTTTGTTATTAGTCTAGGTCATTAAGAGTTTCTCCACACACATTCTAGGTCCTTCTCAAACGTTGATTAGTTTTGTTGTCTTTAATGAAGGAAGTGAGGCTTCAGTGGTGTCGGTCCCTTGGCTCTTGTTCAAGTTTGTATCTATGATGAAATGGGACATGCCTAACCAGTGAGCAATAACCAGCATGGATTTTCCACTCTGCAGTTATTAATTACTTTAAATCTTGTTTTCCGCTCGATCACTCAATGTGGCTTCTCACCAGTAAGAGTAGCAGCGGGTTCTGTATGGTTAAAGGCCACAGTGAATAAAATAACACAAAACTAAGTACAGGAGAAAATGATCAGCAAACCCAATATGTATGAAGCTGCCAAGGACACTACATAGCCTACTGGAGCATTATCTCAAAACACCTTTAATTTATTCATCGAGGCTATCATACACAGGTACAATGTATGATCATAACCACACCTTACTTCCTGTTTCAACCCCTTCCAGACCTCCACCATGCTCCACACTCCTCTGCCAACTTCACACCTCCCTGCCCTTTAAAAACAATTAGCGTTGTCTATATTACACACACACACACACACACACACACACACACACACACACACATTTATATATGCATATGCATATTCCCCCCCATGGATGTCATCCATTGGAGCATGGTTGACATGCCAGGAAACATTCTCCAGAAAACTGACTCTCTCTTCCTGCAATCTTCAACTAACAATAACTTCTCATATAAAGGTGGGGCTTCGTGAGCCCGTCCCCCTGCCTAGGCTGCCATGTTGACTGGCATGATCTTGTGTAGGTCTTATTCAGGCAGCTATGGCTGCTGTGAGTTCATGAGCTGAGCATCTGGTCATGTACCCAAAATGCTATTCCCAGCATTCCTCCTCAACCTTTGAATCTTATGGTCTTTCTGTTCCTTCTTCCTGAATGTTCCCTGAGATTTGAGGGGACAGGGTGAGACGCAGTTGACTCATCTGTGTCCGGGCCTCCACAGTCACTTGTTATGAGTGCTTTGACCATGTGTGAGTCTCTGTATTAGCTGCTGTCTACTGCTGATGACCGTTGAGAGCTGCACTAACTTATGGGGATAAAGATAAGTATTTAGGAGGTAGGTTGATATTATGTCCATTCAAAATAACAGTAGTAGGTTTTTCTTTAGGGTCTATGAACTCTCCAGCCTTGGGTTCTTGGCCAGGCTTACAGTACCAAAAGAGTACATTCTAAATAATAAAATGTATAGAACAGTAAATATGGAAACTAGTAACTTCGTCATAGTTATTATGTAAAGTAATTGGTGTTGTTCCTATAGGTTTGCTTACATCAGCATTGCTACGATGTGAGAAATACATTTCACTGAATGGCTCTGACATTACTGCAATCAAGATTTTTCATCTCCATTATAATCTTATGGGACCACTTCTGTGTATGTGATCTAACCAGAACATCGCTTTCAACTAATCACTATAACTTTAAAAATAATAGGTTGCTTACTAGTTGGCTTATAAGGGTTAGCAAGATGGCTCAGCAGATAAAGATTGCTCTTCATCTTATTTCAGACATGGTTTCTGACTGAGCCTGGAGTTCATCAATTCAGCTAGACTGGTTGGCCAACATTCTCCAGGGCTCCTCCTGTCTCTTCCTCCTCACACGGGGACTGCAGGTGTATGCTGCCACGTTCAGTTTTTTAAATCTGGGTGCTGAGGGTCTGAACTTCATGTGTGGCAAACTACCTAGCCCTGACTTTCTGATACCTTAGGATACATCTTCCCTCAGCATCAGACTTTTAATGTTATTCTCATTTACAGAAAAGGAATCAGAAGGGGCTCATAATGTGCCCAGGGTCACATAGCTTGAGAGTATGGAAATGTAGTTGACAATCAGTTTTTATCTGCAAAGCAGGTACTGTCTACTCTGCTTAAGAATTAGTAAGAATGAGGTGGGCTAGGCATATAGAAACACTTCAAAAGGTCACAGGTGGACTGAAGACAAAGGCCACAGCCACCTGTGGGCCACCTGTGTGTACAAAGCAGCAGCTGTCAGTTTATTCTTCACAGCTCTCACCTGCTTCCTGGCATCTGTGTGATGGAGTTCCTGGAAGCCTTGCTTACCTGAGGAACGTCTCTGTTTCCACACACCATAGACCAAGGTAAATTACAGCTTGAAGTTTAAAAGCATCATGTATTGTGAATTTGGTCCAACACTTGCGTTATGTTACTTGGGTCCCCAAAATTGCACAAGAATCTGCACTAAGATGCTGAGGATCCCTGTCCCCAGTTGGTTTTGATTGGTAAATGAAGTTGCTGGCTGCTAATGACTGGGCAGGGAAGCAGTGGTGAGACTTGAGAATACTTGGGCAAGGGACGAAGAAGGAGATATAGCCGCCATGCAGGGAAAGGAGTATCGGCCAGGCGAAAGCTGCAGAAGAGAGATCATAGCAACCATGTAAGACCCAGGGAAGAGTGGCCCCAGTTCCTCCCCATCCCCACTGGATCTAGGGGAACAACGATGGAATATAGATTTTAGTAAGTAATAACCCAGGAATATCGGAGGGGAGGTGTTAGCCACGTGGAAGATTGGGAGTGGCCCAGCCATTGAGCTACTTAAGTCATACTAAAATATAAAGCTGTGTGTGTGTGTGTGTGTGTGTGTGTGTGTGTGTGTGTGTGTGTTTCCTTTGGTAACCCAGAACATTAGGGCAAGTAGCGAGGAGGAATACACGTACCCGCCACCGGGTTGCTTTGTGCAGGATTAATTGGAAACTGCAAGAGCTACAGAGGCAGAACTTCAGGACTCTTGGGAAAGAACTAAGGAAGAGAGAAAGGAGATAGCCACCATGCCAGGGAGAAAGAAGTGGATGCCATGCCAGAAGAGATGCCCGACAGAGCACATAGCTGTGATGTAGGAGCTGGGGAACTCAGTCCAAGAGAGCTGCAGGTCTGGGTCATGGGCAGCCAAGATGGAATACAGGATTTAGTAAGTAATAACTCAGGAATATTGGAGAAGAGAGTATGTTAGTTGTGTGTGTGCCCATCTTTCATCCAGGAACCCAGAAAATTAGGGTGGACAGGGAGGAACGCACCGCTGCTGGGGCCATTTGAGTAGGATTAATTGATTACTGCAAGAATCATGGTGTCTTCTATTTAAAGCACTTTCCCTTGGTGACTGGGGGTGCATATCAGTAGCATTTGTAAAGTGCTTGTCTAGTATGTACAAAGGCTCCAGTCTTCAGCATCTCATCAAAGAGACATGGTCACTCATACTCGTAATTCAGGACTTTGGAGGTAGAGGCAGGAGGAACCAATTGTCCACGGTCATTCTCAGGTAGGTAGGAAATTTGAGGCCCCTTGAGACCTTGTCTTATTTTAAAAAAAAATAAGCAACCTTTGAAAAATGCTTATTATCTCTTGTTTCTAACTCCCTGGCTTTTGTTTAATGGAGTATGGTTAGATGATGGGTGGTAACAATGGCATCAAAAGAGGAACTCATTACTTACAAGACAAGCTATCCCACGCAGGGCCATGTGGGGAAACACAAGGGTTGGTAACAGGAACAGAGAGGGGAAGGCCTGGGCCACAGTTTTTACTGTGGTTTTTGATGGATGAAATGGGCAAGGCCAAGTAGATGTGCTGAGTTACTGTTAGAGGTCTTAACAACATCAGCTACTCAGAGCTACGGGAATAATCCAAGTTGTCTGGGACTTGGCCTTGGGTGATTTTAGTAAATGAGCAATAAGGGCTTGGTATGAGATAGTTAAATCAAGAAGATGGAGGTGTGTTGGTCAGTTGTATGAGAGGATTGATACAGGCAGGGTGTTTATTTTCTTTACAAGAATTAGCTCATTCTATGAGAGGCAATCTCTCCAGGATGAGCAAGACCCCAAAGCATTTTTTTAAAAAAAAAAAAACCCTTAACTAATATACCTTTCTTCTTTCTCTTTACTCCTTCCCAAGATGGAATCTGGGAGGAGAGAGATTTAGGTCAAATAAAAGGAGAATAGGGTGATAAATTCACATGTGTCTGCTGCACCCTCCTGGGTCAACCTCCAATGTCTGTTTAGGGCCAGTTCCTGAGAAGATATGTATATGGGCTGAAGTTGACATATTCAGAGGACAGCTGACTCCACTAGGTCTCTGGGGCCAGGGTGTTGGCATAGGTTGAAGTACCTAACTCAGCTTTTGCCTCCAGATGGAAAGCCCAACTACTGTGCCTTCTATCTTAATCCCAGCCTACCAGGATCAAGGAAATGCTATAAAATCTGTGGCTGTATCATCCCAGAATATTGTTGGCTTCTAGGTTCTTGCCCTACTTTGGAGGGTTTGTTGAATGATCATCATGAACAGTCTACATGGGCACACTTGGGTCCAACCTCCTGAAGATCAAATGACTCATCTTAGTTTGCAAAAGGCAGGTACTCACATGGATATTAATTGCAAAAAGGCATTATCTGGAGTCTTTAAAGAGATGAATGTCTAAAGCAATGAGCGGATCCATTACCTAAGATCATTCTTAATGGAGCAAGGTATTCATTTGGCCCAACTGAAATTCTTAAAATCAAAATGAAATTATGGCGAGACCACATTGCTTGGTCTCCTGCCAAGTCACACCTCCAGAAAGGATTCTGCTGACCTGCAAGATGCCATTTTGCTAAGGTCATCTGTCTCAGGAGAAAGCAGAGTAAGCCTGTGACAGCAGCAAGCACCAGGAGCTTTGGGTATGCATCGCTGATATCGAAGAAAATATCTTTATTGTTTCTGCAATTGCATCCAGTTTAAAAGAATTGAAGGGCTGGGAAGATGGCTTAACAGTTAAGACTGCTTACTGCTTCTACAAAGGATCCAGGTTCAATTCCCGGCACCTATGTCAGGCAATCCTAATGTATTTCATTTTCCTATAAAGGTCCTTATTCCAGAGGAGTCCTGCCCCACACCTAGGAGTGATGCAGTACAGAGATGACTATTACATCCGAATACATTCTTTCATCTAGTCACATCTACAAGGCTCTTTATTTGTTATAGAATCTAAGCTTAAAAATAGATCGTTTCCCCTGGATCTTTAGGTCTTTATATCTGGAGTATTCTGTGTCATATCATCTTTGGCACAACTTTATTCTGCTTTCCTCTTATTAACCTTTGTTATGGGAATGTTGGTTGTGACCTTTGATGGGTGAGAACGATGGGGAGCCCCTTCTGCTCCCACAGATGCAAAGTTGGGAGTGGCTGGTAGAGTGATTAAGCTTGCAGAGGGGCTGTCAGTGTTGATGAGCTGAGTCATGACTTCTGCAGTGAGTAGCCGGGATGGGGTATGGACAGGGTCCTAGGAGGGAGAGATAGCAACTGAGAGGACAGGCTTTATAGAGTCATGTCATAGGAAATTCCCAAGGAAGAAGCAGAGCAACAGGAAGCTGACAGCTAAAGCACGTCCCCACAGGACTGTAGCAAGGACAGGTTTGCATGGGCCTCCCAAGGACTCAAGGTCAAAAGTGCTAGAGGTGTCGTGTGGGAGACCAGAGAACACCTTCTTCCCTATCTAGGGTCAGTGGCATGAGGCTAGCATGGCCTTCAGGGGGCCTGAAGAACATCCGGAGTAGTGCTGGGTCCTAGCCCAGTGAGAAGGTGAACATAGCATTCAGAGAGGACAATAGAGATACAAAGAAGTTTTGACGTTGACTGTGAGTATATCAAGGACACAAGGAACAGATTCAGGAATTAGGAGATGATAGGCAGTGGGTTAGGAAAGGACACAGGGCAACCTGAGAGTAAACAATAAGAACAGAAGGAGTTCCAAGGTCTTGGTTCTTGCGATAACAATATAGAGATAAAAGGCAGGAGACAGGGGTTGGTTACTTCTACTGGATGATAGATTCTTTGAAACCTTTAAATTTTTTCTTTTACTTTTATTTTACGTATATGAATGTTTCAGCTGCACATTTCTCTGTGTATCAAGTACATGCCTGGTTCCTGAGGAGGTCAGAAGAAGGTGTTGGATCCCCTGGAACTGGAGTTACAAATGGCCGTTAGCTGCCAGGTAGATGCTGTTGAATGGAAAATGAGGACATGACAGCTCCTAGGTTTGGTTGAGGCTCCTAGGTTGGTTTTTATTATAGCTACAAAGAAGAGAATAGCCAGAGGCATCTGGAAGAGTCCAGACTAAACATGGCTCTGGGGGAGACAGGAGTGAGAGAGAAAAATAAGAAAGAGAGAAGACCAAGAGACCAAGAAAGCTCCAAGAGTGAAGCCAAAATGTCTGAGTTGTATATGAAAGAGAAGGTGAGTGTCTTAGTTAGGGTTTCCATTGCTGTGAAGAGACACCACAACCAAGGCAACTCTTATAAAGGACAACATTTAATTGAGGCTGGCTTACCGGTTCTGAGGTTCAATCCATTATCATCATGGCAGGAACATGGCAGCATCTAGGCAGGCAGGGCACAGGAGAAGCTGAAAGTTCTACGTCTTCATCCAAAGGAAGCCAGGAGCAAACTGTTTCTTCCGTATTGTGTGGAGCTTCAAAGCCCACTCCCACAGTGACAAACTTCCTTCAACAAGGCTATTCCTACTTCAACAAGGCCACTCCTCCTAATAGTGCCACTCCTTGGGTCAAGCATATTCAAACTACCACAGTGACGGAAGGGAAGCAAAGCTGAGGGGCCAGAGAGGTTTAAAGTAGAGGGTGGGGTGAGAAGTGCTGAGCGGAGCCAGGACTCTGTAACAGGTACTTATGATGCTGGGAGAGCTTGGCAGTCAGCATCAGCAAGCTTTGCTATGTTAGTAGGCACCTTAGTTAGCTCTTTGCCCCAAGTTTCTTTGGAATCTAACAGCTTGAATTGAACTCAGGACCCTTGGAAGAGCAACCAGCTACCACTGGTTGATATTTAAGAAAAGGTTTTTTGTTGTTGTTGCTTTTTAAAAATTATACAACTGGCTGTGAGTCAGAAAGTTGAATAATAGTCTACTTATTAGGATTTTTGTGGCAGAACAATGTTGGGATTTAAGCAGAGGAATACCTTGTCTGTTTGGGGTATGCTACAAAGATCACATCACACATCTCATGCAAGAGATTTATTGGGAGGGGCGAGATCAAATGGCTATCTCTGAGCAGGGACGGGGGGGGGAGCACAGAGAGAGACAGAGAGAGGGAGAGAACAAGAGAGCAGTCTGTGATGGTGGGACCTGCTAAAGGGCACACTAATCACATCTGGTGACTGGTGCTGATGTAGCTTCTGGTGCTGAGTTGTGGAAGGCAAGCTGAGGCAAATACTACTATTATGAGCAAAAGTAATATTTTTTAAAGTTATACAAATATTAAATAATAATGCTTATGACTAAGAAAATAACTCAAGTAATTTTGAAGAGAATAAATTAGAAAACAAAGGTCATCACCCCAGTCTCATTTCCAAGAGGTAACTGCTAGAGACAAGTCTCGAACATCCTTGCAGCAAATTCTTATGCATTTGAGATGGAAGGAGAGTTTCTGTCTCTGGGCTGTTAAAGTACCGTTAAAGACTGTCTAATCAGCTAAGTATGGTATTTCATGCCTTAAATCCCAGCACTTGGGGGGCAGAGATCTGTGAATTTGAGGCCCTCATGGTCTACAATCTACAAAATGAGTCCCAGAACAACCAGGGATACACATAGAAAAATCCTGTCTAGAAAAACAAAACCAAAAAAATTAATTAATTAATTAATATTGATATTGATAATGAGTTCTTATAAACATGACTTCTGATGTTTATTTAGGAAAAAGATTTGGAGGATGGGGCATTTTGGTGCTCTAGTTGATAGCTGTTAAGTCCCCTCCCACCCACATCCCCCATCCCATGCTCTGGCTGCCTTGAGCAAAGAATTGCCAGTTAAATAGCTAACCAAACCATTCTTACATCAGCACTGACTGTTTCAGACACTCCATAGATGCCCTGAGAAAACTACATGACAATCATAGCTGCTTATCTAGTATCTGAAGGGGCAGCCCCAGCCACCACTGTTTCAACAGTTGGCACCAGACTTTGCTATCACAGGACTCAGTGAACCACCTCTATGTGACCTTGTGACCACCTCTATTTAAACAGAAGGAGAGGAAACAGAGAAGCGGCTTGACTGGTACAGAGGCATTGATACAGTGACTGGTGCAAATACAAACCTCCATTCTCACAGAGAGTTGGCTATGATTGGTGTTGTGTTTTATAAAAAGAAAAGAAGCCTGAGATATGCTTGGTGGAGGTGCAGTATGGTGTGGGGGAGGGGGTGCCTTTGAGGGCCCATGATGAGGCATCCCTTAACCCTGAGGGACCAGCTACACGACAGTATAGTATAGAATAGAGTGTATTTAGGACATGGGGAGGAAGTTGAGGGGGTAATGACAGAGAAAGGCAAAGAGAGAGAGAGAGAGAGAGAGAGAGAGAGAGAGAGAGAGAGAGAGAGGGGGGGGGGGGGGGGGGAAGGGAGGGGGAGGGGGGAGAGGGAGGGGGGAGGGGACGGGGAGGGGAGAGAGAGAAGGGGGAGGGTGAAAAGGTGAAGGGAGGGGAAGAGGAGAGGGGGGAGAGAGGGAAAGAGAGAAAGAGAGAGAGAGAGAGGAGGCTGGCCATGAGCACATGGGGGGCGGGAATGGGAAGAGAAGGGGAAGAGGGTAAGGGAGCAAGGAGAGAAGACAGTGAGGAGCTGAGGAGCGGGCAAGCAGCCCCTTTTATAGTGAGTCAGGCACATCTGGCTGTTGCCAGGTAACTGTGGGGTGAAGCCTAGATGAAATACCAACAGCAATTGGTACAAACACTTCTCTGGCTACCTAAGCAGGCGATTCATCTCACCTGGTGAGTCTGTTGGAAGACACAGTCCGGTGCTGCTTCCTGCTTTGTTCTAATATTAGGCTCAATAAAAAGACTTTTCTGAACTGGCTTTTTCTTGCCAGAGGTTAAAGCAGGAAACCAAAGCAGCAGAGACAGTCGAGTGGTGGTGGAACGATGGAAAAGATTATAAAGTGGCCACAGTATCATTGCTACCCTGTCCAGCTGTGACAGTGGCAAGGGGACTGGCTGCTTTGATGATTCCCACAGAGGTAGAGCCACAGAAGCAGGGCTGTGACCTGTGGGAGCCGAGTGTCCCAGAGGAGTGACAGGGATGGGGCTGGCCAGTCAGCGGGTTGAACAGAAAGCTGCAAAGAGGAACAACTACAGTAGAGATCTGTAGGAAAGGTGGAGTCACCACCGGAGCAGCAGCCACCAGCAACAGAACCTTCAGCAGCACAAAAAGGGGAGGGGCCATTGCAGTTGGTACCTGAGCCATGGCACCTGGTACAGCAGCTCAAACATAGGATAGGACAGTGGTGAGGGCAACAGGAACAATGGGAGCAGAGGAGTAAGAAAGGACAGAGAGCTGAGATGTAATTCCAGATGGCTACAGTCAGAAGAGAAACTGCCCTGGTCACTGGGAGAGTTCAGAGAACAGGAACTGGGTCTCAGACTCTGCAGACCCAGGAGCTGTAACACTGGCCACTGTCGTGGGTTTGCAGCAATTGACAGGAACATGGAGAGATGGTTTTTGCCTACCCGCGATTTCTGTCTGGGTATAGGTAAAGGACTCCAGCCAGCTGGTTTTTAACACAAGTACATGCAAAAACGCTATAGTGCTTTAAATACAAACAGTCAGGATCATTTTATACATAACTTCTTTACAGCTTGGTTTTAACAACATACTTAGTATATATTGCATGCATATGTAAACCATCTCATTCTTGTGCACAGCATTTTTAGTGTACACAGTCCATGAATCCCCTGTTGTTGGACACATGTTTCTGCTTCTTGCCTTATAAGCAATGCTTCAGTGAACATCCTTAAGTGTAAGCTGTGGTTTGCCTCCCTTTTATTCGTTAGTACTCATTAGCTGTATTTGTAGTGTTAAAATAGACTTTATTATTAAATAGACTTTATTATTACCGAACAGATGTACAATTATGTACAGAGCAGATGCATAATTATGCAGAAGTTTCTGGAACTGAATGTATGTTGCTTAACCTAAGCGTTTTAAATCCTTGGCTTTACAAGATATCTTCTTACTCTTCAAAGTACAAAGCTTGTGTCCTGCCTGACAGCTGGATCCAAAATTGCACTGCCCCGCCTTATTATCACTTGGGAAATTTTCCTCTACTATATCTTTGAGGATTATTTTCTGCTGAATTTTTTTGTCTTCCTTCTAGGACCCCTGAAGTATTTTCCTAGACCTTTTAATATTGTCCCATAGAGTTCATTAAGGTTTATATTTTTTCCTCTGCTCTTTGGAATGAATGATCTCCAGAGATAAATACTCATGTTCACTGACTTTTCCATGACCATTACCATTCTCCTATGAAATTTAACTTAGTCTTGTGTTTTTGAGATAGTATGTTGTCAGTAGATCAAGATGACCTTGAACTCTCAAATCTCCGGCCTCAGCCTCCCAAGCACCGGGACCATCACGCTCACTTTAAAATTCTAATTTTAATGTAAACTTGATTCTCCTAGTTATTTTACATTTCATATTATTGTTTTTGAACTTGCGTTGATATTTTATTACTCTGTTGAGATTCCTCAGTTTTGTGTTTACTGGGAAGACATATATGTCTCTATTTTGTTGAGCAGAACATATGCTTTAAAATCCTTGACTGCTCAGCCTATCTTAGGGTGATGCTGGGGTTAGTATCTTCTGATTGCCTTTTTTCTAGAGACTAGACCACAATTTCCTTACTTTTTAAATGTCAAGTAATCTTAGATTGCATCTTGAAGTTGTGGTATGCGTTTGATGTTGCTTGAACTTTGAAATTTGTTATATATGTTAGAGTTTTCATAAACTTGTGGTTGAGGGCAATTAACTTAGTTGAACTGAAGCTGAAACCTGCCTTTTCATTCTGTGCCTTCAAGTGGGTGTGACATACAACCTGAGTCCTCTTAGTGAAAAATAGGAAGAGGAAGAGAGAAGAGGAGAGGGGTACAAGCTAGGGGGCTGGGGATGAAAAATGATCAAAATATATTACATGCATGTGTGGAAATATCAGCATGAAACTCATTACTATCATAATTAATGTTATAAAACCTTGACAGTTTTTGCTGGCTGGTCCATTAGTGTCTAGTTTACCTTTTGTTCCCTCTGAAGTGGCTTGTTTCCTGTATTACTTTAAACTGTTATCATTGTTTTCAAGTAACTGTTATCGTTTCAGATTTTATTCCACCTCTTAGATTTCTTTGAGTCTTGTTTTTTCCATGAGTTTATAGCACGTCTTTAGGGGGCATGGAGAGGTATTTGGCTGAGTTTCTTCAGTTTCTGGAGTGAACCTTTAATCTCTCCTTTGCTTGTTGTTTGTCTTCCTCCAGCCTTACAGGCTTCAACCAAATCTACTTATCCGGCAGCAAGTCTCAAGTTACACCAAAGGATGGGAGGATGGAATGGGTGAGCTACTCACCGTGGAGCACATGGGCTGAGAGGAAATCTCCACTCTAGTACATACCACATACTCTCCGACTGAGACCCTGGACCAGTAGATCTCTATCTCATTAATTGTCTTGTAGGATTTAATTATGGAGTATAGTGCCTCATGCACAGTACTCAATATATATGGAAGAAAGATACTTCTGCTTATTGTGTAAGGGAGCAAGCATACTTTTGCTATTGCTCAACACAGAGGCACAAAGATGATAATTTAGTTCCCTTTCAGTTAGTTCCCCAAAGTTACAATTAGGTAATTTGTGATAGCTGTTACCTAACAATATAGACCTATCTCCATCTGGTGGCCACACTTAAGAATTAAGATTAGTCTCAGGTCCTTGATCACCCAAGCAGTATCAGGTATGGGTTCCATCTCTTGGAGTGGGCCTTAAGTAAATCAGATATTGGTTGGTTACTCGAACCATCCTTGTGCCACCATTGCCCTAGCACATCTTGGAGGTGGGACATCATGGTAGATCAAAGGCTATATGGCTGGGCTGGTGTTTCTGTTTCTCCTTTAGTACCCTGCAGAGTGCCTTGTGGTATCAAAGACAATAGAATATAGGGGTGACGGCTGTGTGTAGGCACCAGCTTGACTTCTTCACTGCAAAGAGCTGTGTAGTGCTGTCTTCAGTAATGGCACCTTGTCACCAGTTTGTGGAGAGCAATCTATAGTTTTGGCAACAGCCTGTATTGTTTGGGGATTCCAATAGGGCCCCTTTGGACAGCAACTCAACTAGATGTAACCCAATCCCAGTACCAGAAACTTCATTTGGTGACAAGAAGTATCTAGTTGAGGATCTGCCTACCACACTTTTTGGTGGTTTCCTTTAGATTATCTTCACACACACACTTGCATACACACACACACACACACACACACACACACACACACATTTAAGGAAGTGTCTACTATATTAAGTTTCCATGTTATCCTTCAAATGGCACTTTAGTTGTAGCTTCTCTCTCTCTTCCTTCTCTTATCTCCCTCTTCCATCCCACTCTCCACTTGATCCCCCACTCCAGGCTCCCACCATCTACTCATGCCTCCCCAGTTCCCCACTCTGTACCTAATCTCTGTGGTTCTATGTACTGTAGCCTGCTTACCATTGACTTTACAGCTAATATTAACATGTAAGGGAATACATGCCATATTTATCTTTCTGGGTCTCAGCTATCTCTTCAGGATGACTTTTTTTTTAGTCCCATTTACTTTTTACCTGCAAATTTAATGATTTCCTTCTTTTAAACGACTGAGTAATACTCCATTGCATAAACACACCACATTTTCTTTATCCATTCTCTGGTTGACAGAGATCTAGATTGTTTTCCAGTTTCTAGCTATTATGATTATAATAACAATGAACATGGTTGGGCAAGCATCTCTGTGGTAGGATGAAGGGTCCTTTTGACAACATGCCAGAGTGAAATAGCTGGATCTTTAGGTAGATTAATTCTCATCTTTCCGAAGAACTTCCACATTGATTTCCATAGTGCCTATACGAGTTTGCACCCCCATAAGCAATGGATGTGTGTTCCCCTTACTCCATAGGAACCTATGGAAAAATGAAATGCTGTTTTAAACAACAACAAAAAATGTAGCAGTAAAATGACTCTGAGCGTCATTCTGCTAGACTCATAGATCAGTGCCTTGCTCAGCCATCATTGGAGAAGCATCCTCCTGCAGCAGATGGGAACAAAGAGAGACCCACAGCCAGACATTATGAAGAGAGTGAAAGCCTCAGAATTCTCATCCCTAAATGGGATGTCTCCATCAAATCCCTTTCCTCAGGGATCAGGAATATCTGAGGAGAAGGAGGTGGGAAGAGTGTAGGAGCCATGGGAATGAAGAACACCAAGAAAACAAAGCCCTCTAAATCAAAACCATTGATGTATATGTGAACTCACAGAGACTAGGCAGCATTCATAAGGCCTGCACAGGCTTGCATCAGATGGGGACTTAGAGCTGAAAGGAGAAATGGAGAAATGGTGCAGGCGGAGCTGAGAGTTCTACATCTTCATCTGAAGGCTGCTAGTGGAAGACTTGCTTCCAGGCAACTGGGAAGATGACATTAAAACCCACACCCACAGTGACACACCTACTCCAACAAGGCCACACCTCCAATAGTGCCCCTCCCTGGGACAAGCATATACAAACCATCACATATACCATACAGATCCTTTGCATATGTATTATGGCTTCTAGATTGGTGCTTTTATTGGACTCCTGAGTGTGCAAGCAAGTGGTTCTCTGTGCCTGCATCTGCTTCTTGAGCCTTTTCTGGGGCTCCTTTTCTTCTGTTTGTTTGTTCTGCTCTATTCTGATGTGTTAGTTTTTATTTTTTTCTTACTTTATTATTATCCCTTAGAAGCCTTTTTTTTTCCTAATAAGAGCCAGAAGTGGGAGGAGAGGTGGATTTGGATGGAAGGGGGAGTTAGGAGAAGTTCAAGGAGGGAAAACCATAGTCAGGGTATATTAGGTAAGAGAGAAACCAGTTTTCAGTAAAAGGAAGGAATTGAAAGTAAACCTCTGCTCATCTATAGATGCTTCATGTTGTGGCCACTGTGGCTGTCAGCTGCCTCTCCCCGCTCACACACTGCTCACTCATGCACTCTCTCTGCATACTGACACTGTCTCTCTGCACACACACTCCCTCAGATAGGTCAGCATCTTGACTTAGTGCTGGCTATTTATTTGAGCACAACTCGATTGGTAAAAGTTTGTCTCCATCATGGATTTGTCTTGGGTTCAGGCCACATGCATTCATTCCCCCTTTTGCTGGGCTTGGCTGCTTCATTGAATCAGCTCCCCAAGTCTGAAGCACTGGCCCGAGAAAGAGACATCTTAGTTCCACTTCCTGGTTTCCCTCTGTGTACTTGGCTTTTCACGGGAGAGAAAAGATCCCTGAATTAATCTGTTTTAAAAAGATGCTACAGAGTGCAGCAGTTAATATTGCCTGTAACCAAATCATTTCAGACTGGATAATAAAGTCCAAAATAGGCCTTGGCTCTGGGCTTGGACTTTCTGAGATCCAGGCCTTTTGTTAGAGTTTTCTTTGGGTAAAGCAAAGTGGAAATCCATCCCTAACTCCTGGGGATTCTCCCATTGCTGTGGTTGCACACTGTGGCTCAGAGCAGTGACCTGGGAGGGAGGAGAAAAGAACGCCAGTTCAGCATGGGTGCTCAGCTCCCAGACCCTGCCTGTGTAGTTCCTGCATCATTGGTTACAGCCCGTCTGCTCTGCTTGCTACCTTCTTGTTGCCAAGGTAACACTGGCTGACAAGTCAATACCCTCCCCTGCCTTCCAAGAAACTATCATTTTCTCTCTTCACATTCAGTATGATCTCAGTGTGCATCTGCTCCCAGTGTTCTCCAGCTCTGTCTATATCTCATTCTCAGGGACTCAGCTCTTCAATTTAGGCATCCACAAAGAAACTCACTTCCTCCTTCCCAGGGCTGAAGCTCCTGCCATTCACTCTTTCTCTGTATTCCTAAACTCAGCTTTTCCTGCTACTTATGCATCTTTAACCATGTTCTCTCAGATGCTCCAAGGTCTCAGACTGTCCCTTGGCCAATTTCTAGCTTCCTGCTTCCTTCTCTGCCCTGCCCACTACACTTTCCTGACTGTTCTGTCACTGGTTCATTCTTTCCACGGGACCTTTCTTCCTTAGGCTTTTGTAATGCCTCTGGATGTTGGGTGCCATCTTTGATACATCCTGGTTCTTTGTTTCTTTGCTTTTGTTTTTGTTTGAGACAGGATTTCTCTGTGTAGCCCTGGCTCTCCTGGGATTCACTCTGTAGTCCAGGTTAGGTTAGAGTTCAGAGATCCACTTGCCTCTGCCTCCTGAGGACTGGGATTAAAGGCATGTGCCACCACCACCTGGATCACATACTGGTTTTTATTGTTCAGTTCTTTCTATGGTCCAGTTTCTAGTAAGGCCCCCAATGCAGCATTCGACAGTGTAACTGCACACTGCTAACCTCCCCCAAGGCTGCTTCCCCGTAATAGCATCTGCACTTTCCTGACAGCCACTGGCCTGCAGAAAGCCTGTTTATTAAGAGAATAAATATTTCTTGTCATTCTAAATCACCGTTTGTTGATCCAGTTTGCTCTGATGTCTCTTTTCTCCTGATTTTATCAGGGTCTGAAGATTTTTCTTTTTTAGCTTTTAGTTTCGAAGCACTTTCAGATTTTAAAATAAATGGCAAAATTCCCACATACTTTTCAATCTCTAAATGTCAGCACTTTGTAACTGTAGTACAAGGATCAAAACCAGACACTCACAATGATGAGTTCTTCAGATTTTGTGAACTCCATTCTTCTAAACCAGGATCCAGATTCCTTCAGGCTCTCGTGTTATATCCAGTGCCCTGTCTACTTCTTAGGCTCTCTAATCTAGGAAGTTTCTTTTCTCTTGTTTAAGACACTGAACCTTTTGGAGGACATTGCTTTTCAGCTAAGATTTGGTTTGTGTAACATCTCCTCATCACCATACATAGGTTTCTACATATTTGCCAAGAAAATCCTTTATGAATACTGTGCATGACAGGGCATGCCTATAATCTCAGCATCTGGGATGTGAAAAACAGAAGATCAGAGTTCAAGGTCAAGCCTAAGTCATCTAGAAAGAACAAAACAACCAACCAAATGAGCAATAAACCCAAATATTGGAGGTGTAGCTTGGTGGAAGAGTACTTGTCTCATAACACAGGGCCTCAGGCTATATTCTTGGTACCACAGAACAAACAAATCTCAACAATAGAAGTAGCTCTCCCTGCACTGTGTCAGGGGGCATGGGATGCCTATTTGTGTGTCACTGATGATGTGGATGTGAACCATTTGACCAAGGTGCTTCCGGCAGCATTTGCTACTTTCAAGCTGTTCTTTTCTCTATGTAACCGGTGGGACCCTTGTAGGAATCTCTGTAGTTCTGCTCCTTCTTTTCCCACTCTTATGTACTGATGCTAGTATCTTTCATCATTCTGGACTTCAATGATTATTGTGCTAGTGGCTTTCTGATTTTTAAATGGGGCTGGAGAAGTAATTTATCATGGTGTATTGTGTAGTACCCAGCTCCAGGATGACCACAATGCTTCCTGCAAATGAATCTTAGGCATTTCAGGTAGACTCCAGATCACAGGACACTTTAATATAAATTTCTCACTTTCCCTTTTCTTCCCTGCCCACCCCCCACCTTCTCCTATTTGTGGAGACAAAGAGGCTCTCCTGATGGGATGGTGGTGTTCCTGATGAGATACCAAGAAGGGCTATCACAAGTAAATTGATCATGACTTAATTATTAATTTATGCTCTTAAAGTACACACTGTGGAGATTAGTGCTCTAAGCCAAAAGATCCTTGGCTCACATTTTTAGAACTACTGTCTTAAAGGACAATTGCCTAAGCTAAGATCATCAAGGTAGAATATAATAAATCAAGACTTAATGTCTTTAGGGAAAACACTCCTCAATCCATTTGGAACTATGTCATGGAACTAGTGACCTTGGGATCTTTTCTGAAACACTCAGGAAGAGTGTTGCTGAATTGGGGGAAGGGTTGGAGGATGTATAAAATGTGTAAAGTGCTATACTTGCAGAAGGTCTGTTAGAGTCTGGTAATCCCTGAAGTATGGATGTTTGTTGACTGGAACTAAGTTCAAGCTTAAGTCCATAGATAGTGCGAGTTAAAATAGTCTCTCCTTCACAATGTATGTCATAGCTAGATCTCATGGCAATACATTGGAGTGAACACTCTGGCTAGGGAGGCCAAGATGACACAGATCTATACACTTTTAGGTAACTGCAAAACAGACAGATGATCAAGATTCCTGCTTGTGTGAAAACTCCCTGGGAGGGTGGACCCTGTGCTTTACAGTTTAGGACAGTACAGGACTAGGATGAAGAAGGAAAAAATGGACTGCCTCTGTTCCTGAGCAGGGGCCAGCAGGCTTCTCAGAGAGCAGAAGGCCTCAGTGAAGCCAGAGAGGACACTGGGCTGTCTATCACTAGTTTCTGAGGACCTATATAATTCTATATAGCGAGTGTGACCTAAAACATACATAAACTAGGGTTTCCTTTGTGATTTAGGCACACATCTTGCTCAGGAACTGATAAGTTCTATCAGGCTGACCTGTTTACAGAGCTGGAATTATTGTAACAGAATGATTCAGAAAGACACTGAGAACCAGACATAGTCTCGCAGACTTATAATCTCAGCATTTGGGAGACTGAGACAGAAGGGTTGAGAGTTCAAGTCTAGCTCACTACACAATGAGTTTCAGCTTGCTTGACCTAGATAATCAGACCTTGTCTTTCTACTTCCTCCACCCCCTATAGATATGTAATAAGCCTGGAAACCGAGGATAGAAGGGTATAGCATGACCAAGCCCCTGTCAGGACCATTTTTATAAGGGATATTAATTTGGCTTCTTGTGTAGGGACTGTGTCTTAGAGTTTCCATTGGTGTGAGGAGACACCATAACCAAGGTAACTCTTATAAAGGACAGCATTTAATTGGGGTTGGCTTACAGGTTCTGAGGTTCAATCCATTCATGGTGGGAAGCATGGCAGCATCCAGGCAGGCATGGCACTGGAGGAGCTGAGAGTTCTATATCTTGTCCCCAAGATAAGCAGGAAAAGACTGTCTCCCACATGGCTAGGAGGAGGGTCTCAAAGCTCACCCCCACAGTGACACAGTTCCTCCAACATGGCCACACCTACTCCAACAAAGCCATACCTCCTAATAGTGCCACTCCCTGGGCCAAATATATTTAAACCACCACAGACCATCACCACACAATCCCTCCTCTTCTGGAATACACTTAGGTCACATAGAAGAAAAGACAAGGCAAACTGACCTTACAACAGAATATCATTCCTTTATTAAAGAAGTCATGCTGTTGTTCAACAAACACCCAGTGTCTGTCCGGTCAGCATCAGGCACTGTGCCAGGCCCAAGAACAAGGACAAGAAACGGGGCAGATGAGGTCTCACAATAGGGGAATCTGATTGCTAATGAGGGAGAAATGAGAGAAGAAATAAATGAACTAGTGTATTATAGATAACATGTAGAATAAAGGTAAGGAGGTAGAGGAAGGCAGTAGGATTTGTTTGGAGTTTAGGGATGGCTATTTGGCTAGGTATGGTCTCATTGATCTCAATGCCTGGGTAGTTCAGTGAGGTGAAGGTCCAGAGAATGGGAATTCCAGGCAGTTGGGTCCTCTCATCATGCACAGGCCTTGTGATAAGACTGTGATTCGGAGGACAGAGGGCAGGTCAGTGGGAGAGAAAGGGGCTAGATGGTAAAGGCAGGACAACAAATCTAGACAAGATCAAACCAATGGGCAGAGGCTGTATCGTGGAGTCTCTTTGGTCTAGCAAAGAGTTATATTCTTTTTAAAGAAAGTTTGGAGGTCATCTGATACAGGTTTTAATTTTTTTCTTCCCTATAGACCCTGGTTTTATGCAAAACCCAAGGAAACCACAGAGAGGAATGCTCTACACCCCACTCTGAATCCCTACTCCTACCCAGTTGGCCTCACCCTATCCATTTAGCATGTTCTAGTCCAGTTTAAGCATTAGGCTCTCTGTGGTTTCACAGCTGTGGCTTGTTAAAGACAGCCAGAAAGAATATCACCCCAGCATCAGAAGGCGGGACTTAACCTCCCTCGCTTTGCTTCTAGGTTGATCCTATGACTGCGTTAACCCAACGATGTAGCAATCAAGAATCAAGATGGACAGCTTCCACTTCCTCCTCAACAGATGGGCTCTTGCAGCCTCAGCTGCTATCTAAGACGTTCTCTCACCCTGCTGGAAACTGCACAGAAAAAGGGGAAAGCCCAGGAAGAAACAAACAAGAAGTCCCAAGGGATTGACAGGTATCCAGAGCCAAGCTGTCCCAATGACTTTAGCTACCACAGTAGCCGTCCTGGTGGTGGTAAAAGGCATCTGCTATTCCATCTCCAGCCCACACCACACTGAGCAGAAACATATCAATCCTGGCTACCTTGTTGTGAACCTTAGTATGGCATCCATACTAAATGGTGGCTGTTTTCATTCCCTTCATATTGGGTGGGTTGTCAGCCAACTATAGAGATCACTGGAGAAAAACTCTGAACAGGTAATCAGGAAAAAATCACTTCTCTGCAGTGGCTTTCCAAGGAAATCAGACAGCTCAGCTCGGACAGTGAGAGAGGTAATGGGGAGGGGCAGGTTACCAGACTTCAGAGAAGGGCTGTCCTGAGCTGGGGTCACAGTTTCACCTACATTCTGAGCTTCTTTGTCTCATGCCTTAGAGGCTTCATGTCAAATGCTAATGTGAAGATCTCAGTAGGTAAAAAGAGTTCAATAGTGTCACTACTGGGCGGTCACAGTGTCTTCTGGGGGCCTCTCAGCAGGGTGCTTGGTTAGGAGTCTACTTGAGAGGCTATATCCTGCCACTGCTCAAGTCCTTGGAAAACAGGTCGGGTATAGAGGTAGAGATATGGCTCAGGGCGTAAGTGAGCCTTCCAGAGGACTCAAGTTCGGTTCCCAGCACCCACACCAGGTGACTTACCACACCTGTGACTCCGGCTCAAAGAGATCTTATCCCCTCTTCAGACTTCCATGGGTATGAACATGCATGTCATATAATCACACAGACACATATACACAAAAATAAAATAAATAAATAAGTAAATAAGTAAATAAATAAATAAATGTATGTTTTGGTGGGAGTGGGCCTGTTCTACAAAGGTACTGATAAGCTTCCTTATGAGTCAAAATGTGTTATATTCACACAGTTCTTCATACAACCGCGTTTGTATTGAGGGCCCTTTCCCCTTCAATTTTCAGCAGCCAATCAAAATGAAAGCAGGTGCTCCTCTAGCCTAACCCCTCTCTACCCTTGCTCATCCACCCTCTTTGTTTTGCCTGTGTGCTTGTCTTTGATTTCTGTTGTTCCTCTTAGCAGAAGAAGAGAACTTTAGGCTCAGAGTACTCAGAGTGCATCAGCGTGAGACTCTGCTTCCTTCACGTTGGTTAGTTTTTCCTGTATTTTTTAAAAAAGTGTCTATTGTTTGCTTCCTTTTGAATGTGATGTAAAGATTTTCCCAAAAATAAAGGAGATGAGCTAGTTTTAAAAATTATATCAGGTGCTGGGCAGTGGTGGCTCATGCCTTTAATCCCAGCACTTGGGAACCAGAGACAGGCAGATTTCTGAGTTCAAGGTTAGCCAGGTCTACAGAGTAGGTTCCAGGACAGTCAGGGCTACACAGAGAAACCATGTCTCGGAAAACAAAAACAACAAAAAAATTATAACAGGCAAGAAATAGTACAATTTGCAAAGATTAGGATGAGGTCCCAGGTGACTGGTACAAAATGCTGCCCCATTGAGTGGCATCCCCCATGCTTTGTCTATGGGCCTCACTTTGAGCTGTCAGAATCAGCAAGAGCTGACAGAGCCCCTGAGTGTGTGCACTCTCCTCCTGTGTACACTACAGTACGTCTTGAACTCAGTAGAGAGAGGATGAGAAACTTGCAGGGGTCATCAGGGTCTGCCCTAGGCCAATAATGTGCAGTTAGTTGTTAGATCCCCCAACAGTGGCCCCTGAGCCACCACACCTGCCCTGGGACTCCTGCCCAGGCAGTTGTGTCAGCTCAGCTCTCTCTGACCTTCCCCCTGTCTGCAGCTCCTGCCTCCCTAATGCGCTCAGCACTTTTAGCTGTTCTGTGATAGTCTCTCTGGGCACAGGGATGAGAGCCTTGCCGAAAATGTGCATCTTCTGCAGAAAAGGGCCACAGAACACTTAGAGAGGAAAAGGGCAAAAGATCAAAGCGGTCTGCAACAGAAAGGGGAAGAGGGGCTATAAAATTTGAATGAAGAGCCTGGAAAAAAGCAGCAGGAGAAGGTAGAAAGGACTTTGTAGTCAGAGCTAGGAGGAGAAAGGGGAGGGGGAGGGGAGCCCTTTCAAGGAAGGGGCTGCTTAAAAGCTTATGATTTTGATTTCCTCTGATCAAAGCTTCACAGCCTACCCACACTGTTGATCTCCAGTGCTGAATGAAACCGGCATTTTCCCTTCATCCTTCCAGGTGTCACCTCCTCTGGGAAGTCTCTTCTTGCTCCCTAGTTCCGATCTCTCCCTGGGTTTCTTTATTATTTGTCAACAGTTGATTTCATTTGGTCATTGCTGACTGACAATAGATAGTAACTCCACAAAGGCTGACAGGCACTTTTCCTGTCAGCTTGGTTTCCTCATCCAGAGAGGCATCGGGAAAGAAATGTTTGGAGAACTAATCCCACCAGTTAATGTGTCCAAGGCTCCCTATATGTCTAAGACAGTAACACTAGGAATGAGCGATGAATCAGACAGGAATTTCCCCTAATAATTCATATAACATGACTTGTTTCAGAGGGCTCGCTAGACTATATATATATATATATATATATATATATATATATATATATATTTTATTTAATAGCCAGAGGTGGGGTGGTGTGCGGTATAACATCCTAAGCAGCAGGTACTGTACACACTCATCTATCTAAGCAGCACAGAGATATTAAAGGCTGTGTAGATCTGAGAGTCATCACACGAAGGTGGGTGTGGCCTACTCTATATCCCACTATTGGAGCAGTGCTGTCTTAGCATCCTACTGAGAGCACAGCAGTGTAATAATCTTTGTTGTCCAATCATCTTTTGGTGGAACTGAAGACCTGGGTCTAGATAGGGCCTTCTTTCAGGTTGGCATCTTGGTTCTAATAGATATCTGGTCCAGTGTTCATCTAACTAGAAACACGGGAGCTCTCTGTGAGTTTCCTCTTAGGTGAAAGGTTATGGCAGTGACTGAACGCACTAGTGTCCCTGCTCCTGTTTGTCAGCCCTCAGGGCTGTCAGTTGCCAGAGTCACATTTTCCAAGTTCACAGTTACAAGATCAAGATTGGTCTCCTTACTGAGCTTAGCAACTGTAGCAGACTTTCATGGGGGCTCACCACTGAGAGAGGGAGAGGGAAAAAAGAGAGAGAGGAAAAGAGGGAGAGGGGGAGGGAGAGGGGGAGGGAGAGGGGGAGGGAGAGGG
>JANHMN010000001.1:80972189-81025451 GCA_030674055.1 Rhabdomys pumilio
GGAGAGGGAGAGGGAGAGGGAGAGGGAGAGGGAGAGGGAGAGGGAGAGGGAGAGGGAGAGGGAGAGGGAGAGGGAGAGGGAGAGGGAGAGGGAGAGGGAGAGGGAGAGGGAGAGGGAGAGGGAGAGGGAGAGGGAGAGGGAGAGGGAGAGGGAGAGGGAGAGGGAGAGAGTGTGTGTTCAGGTTTACCTGGGACAGACAGCAGCTTGAGAACCATCTCAGAGGGTGTATTTTCCCAATGCTTGCTTCTCTGCTATCCATTCATCACTCCCTTCCAGTATTTACTGTCTACCTTAATGTGCGTGGACGAGGCTAATGACATGGTTTTGCCCTAAAGTTACTTTTGAAAAAGTTAATGTGGGTGGAATTAAATCTGTGCTCACGTCTGCATACTTTCCAGTGGTTTTCTGAAATATACCTGTGAATTATAAATATGCAGGAAAGCAGGCATTTTTTGTATTTATTCTGCTGGGCAGGTCTTATCCTCCTATGTTATGCTAGAAAACTGAGGCTTAAGATAGCCAAGGGACATTTCACAATCTCGTGGGTACCCAGCAGCAGCAATCTGAACCTAGGGGATCTCTGACTCTGGAGCTCAGTGAACCAGGTCCTGCTGCTTGACTCTCATGTTACCTTGATTTAGTTCCATTTGGGAGCCACTCAACAAAGAAAGACTTGAGTACTTGACTTCAAGAAGAGGCAGAGGCCAGATGAGTGACGAGGTTAATCAGGGTGAGACAGTTCAAAGGCAATGTTCTCCAGTGTGAATAAAGCAGACAGGAAATATCACAGGCATCAGACTTTTGGGAAGAGGTTGTTTGGATACAAGGTTTTCAAAACTCAGCAAGTTGAGGGAGTCTAAGAAGCACAGAGAAAGCATGGGAACCGGAGGAGGGAAGCATCCTATACAAGGCATACTCGGACCGGCCTGAGACATCAGGAGACGGAACAAAACAAAAACAAAACCACCAACAAGACCAACCAGACAACATGAAGGCTTTGCAGGGAGACGAGCAATATGGAGCTTTAGGGCAGGAGTCCACGGAAAAGCATGCTGGGAGTTTGAGCTCGTCTTGAGGCAGGCCAGAGCCATGGAAGTAGAAAAGATGAGCCTCTTGTTTATGGGGGTGATAGACTGAAGAAGAGTTGGGGTGTGTTGTTTTGTTTAAAACAGGGATCATCTTCAGTGAGAATCACAAGAACATGACTCAGGAAACACACTGTGATGGTAGCTGACACCATGATGAACCAGTCCTTCCTAGCTAGCTTCCCTTGGTTCTCGGCTTTTTCTAACAGAGTTAGTGTGTTCGTGTACTGCATAAATCCTGTGGACCGGGGACAAACAGTGATGTCACCCAGCTTTACCTCAAGTCATCTTCCAAGCCTCACTTACCTCATACGTGTAAGAACCATCCTGGGCCAGACATGCTCTAATGGTCACATTGGTGAGCCAAGGCAATGGAGAACTCCTAATTTACGCCAGCCACGACCTATCGCTCTTTAAGACTCCAATCTGTCCCCCTTTCCCTCCATCTTGAAAGGTATTTCGGGCTATGTGATTAGTTTCTATTTTGAGGTCTTGGTTAGTGAAAGAGAACATAAAGCATCTGCCTGGTTTTTATGAGACTTGATACATTCTTGATGCTTCAAGTCTCTGTGCAGTTCTCTGCAGAGCAGCCTGTGAATCACAGACTTAAAGGCTACTGACATAGGTCTCTCTCTCTCTCTCTCTCTCTCTCTCTCTCTCTCTCTCTCTCTGTCTCTCACACACACACACACACACACACACACACACACACACACACACACGCTCACGAGTGCTGAAGTATCTGTGGTCAAATGATACGCTGTCTGGGGAGGAAGAGCTCATGTATAACCAGACTGGCACTGGTCATTCACTGCTGCAGGTGGAGGGTAGAACATGGAGTATCGCTCAGCTATCGTGACTACTCTGTCATATGCTTAGGACAAAGCTAAAAACCAACACTCATGCATGCATCCAGGAAGCCAGAATCTAGAGGGTCCAGGGTGATGCTGAGGGCTCAGCATGCAGCATCCATAAGACAACCCGACAACATGGGAAGAGTAAACCTGATATGCTACAGCAATTGACTGGACGTGGCAAGGGTTCTCTAAGGACCCTGGCCTTCGATCACTTGCTGACACGACTATTTCCTGAGACAGTGTCTGACCTTTTGACATTGTGGCTCAGCATTGGAATCTACAAAATATACACTTAAGAACCATTCAGTCACCTGAAAGCAAGATTTTTCCACTGTCAGAGACAAATGAATTCCAGCTGTCTGGGGCTTCAGCTCCCACACCAGTTGTATTACAATTTTTTTCTTTTAAAACAAAATCTCATACTGTTTACGGTCTGTACTGGGCTAGTTTTGTAGCTGTCTTCAGCCATATTCAGCCTGTGTGGACATATCTGCCAGGGTGAGTTGTCATTTTCCTCTTTGTTCCTTAGGACTCTTAGGTTTTGGTTTCAAGTTCACTTTCTCCCATGGGCCATACAGGAGTGATCATGGAGCTTTCTAACTTTCTGGCACAAAATCCAATGTGAGGGACTGTGTATATGTGCATCTCTCTCTCTCTCTCTCTCTCTCTCTCTCTCTCTCTCTCTGTGTGTGTGTGTGTGTGTGTCTGTGTGTGTGTGTGTGTGTGTGTGTTTATGTATGCATTCTTTTGTCATCTATAATTGTGGGATCAAGGAGCCAGCCGTGAAGCTGTGGGGAGCAGACTTGGAACAAGAATGGGGTCAAGATGTATCCAAACCAGGGAAACCCTATCCTGAGATTGTCAGGAGTAGGATCGCTCCCCTCTTGGCCCAGGGCCTGCATGTTTTGGCACATGTAGCCCTGTGTTCACCATTTTTGCCCACCAGAGGAGGTCTCTTAGCTGGAAGCCGGGTTAAACTTCCTCTCGCCTTATAAGGTCATATCCAGTAGCAGCTGCAATTCCTCCTTATGCAAATGAGGCATCCCCAGCACTCTGGCCTTGGCTAATTATGTACACTCACCCCATAGCCCCTAGATACCCCTAAAGCTTTAGTCTTTGTTTTCCCCCACCCCCAGTAAATGGAATCGGTTCTCCAAAGCTCCTCCCAGGTATGAGCTTTTTACCCACACATTCATTGCTGACCAAGATCCTGCCTGCACCACCTGTCCCAGCAACAGGGCCGGGCACAGGGCCAAGGGAGAAACGGACACAGGACAGCATACAATCACAGCTGAGATGCATGTTTTTCAAATAACTCTTTTTACTGAATACAAACATTCTGGTATTTCCGGTTGTCTTTTAAGTCTGTCTGTTTTAGCCCAATATTATAAAAGGCTGTTTTGCCCTAAAATGATTTCAAGATCACTAGAGGATTACAGTCCACTGTTTAAAAACTAAACTGGTTAGATTGAAAATATACTGGGCAGGAAACCTAACATTTCTAAACATCTGGTGTGGGGACTGAAGCCCGAGACAGCTGGAATTCATTTGTCTCTGACAGTGGAAAAATCTTCCATAAGTGAGGGAAAGGTCAGATCTGCAGCCCCAGCCAAGGCCTGACTGAAATACTGAATTTTCACAGATGTGCTGATGGATGACCAATAGGGAGAGATCACAGGACCTAACAGGATGAGGATTCAGTTGAATCGGCTGTTATATGTGAGCTTTGAGTTTGAGGACAGGAAAACAAAGACAGGGTGATTGTCAGGGGCACCTATGGCAATGCGGTACGGCAGTGTGTATCCTTCAGGACCGGACAGATCTGATTTGGACCCCATGGGCGCCTGACCATTGTGCAACTCCTCTGAATTTTGTCTTTTCTCATTAAAACATAAAAATAGTATTTCTGTGATAATGAGATAATGTGTGCTTCTTTATTTTCTTATTATGTTTTTTTTTAATGCATGCCTTGGAGTGCATGTGGAGGTCACAGGACAGTTTAATGGGATCAGTCCTTTCCTGTGGAATTCAAGTCACCAGGCTCAGCTGCAATCATCTTTTTAAAAAGTTATTTATTTTTATTTCATGTGTGTTTTATTTCATGTCTTTTCCACTCATATGTCTGTGTGAATCGCCTGGAACTGGACAGTTGTGAACTGCCAGTGGATGCTGGGAATTGAACCCAGGGCCTCTGGAAGAGCAGTCAGTGCTCTTAACCACTAAGCTCCAGTCCCTCTAACTGCCTTTTATCTGTTGACTCATTTTGCTTGCTCAAAGGATAATTTAATATAATAACTTAAATATCGATAATTTAATATCGATTCCAAAACTCAACACAAAGGCAGACCTTTCGTGGTCACTTTTTTCATTTCCTAGCACAGAGGCCCTGTAAGGTTTTCTTCAGTGGCAGCTGAACCCGGTCGTAAATTATCCACAGGGTAAACCTGTCACCTCTACTTTTCCCAGAGCCTTACTGGAAGAGAGACAACTAGGACAAAATCCAATAGAGATGAGAAAGAAATGCAAACAGACTTTCAGACTAAGTGACCTCAGGCCATCACTTGCCAGACTGAGTCTCTAATTTCTCCATCACCCATTGAAAAGGGGAAATACTGCCATCTCCAAAAATCCTCCGTGGCTTGTACTTTCTTAGAGTTTTAGTTTCCTGGGCACAAACTCAGACTTGGCAGCTCACAGACATTCTAACAGTGTCCAGTAGGTCAGCAAGTCCTTTCTAGTCTGATCACTATCTTCCTAGACACCTAATTCTCCACACACACACCCCTCTTATTCCGTATCTCTCCCGTGTATCCTTCCCATTTGCTGAAGGGATTCCTGGTATAACCGCTTCTTCCCCAGCCAGTCTCCACTTGCAGCCAGAGAGACTGCTTCACGGGGCAAACTGATGCAGATACCACTGTGTACAAAACCCCAGTGACTTCTCCATGACCTTCTGTGCCGCACCAAAGAGTCCAAATTCCTGTGCTGTCTGTCTCCAAGGCTCATCTCGACCTTCCCAGGCCCCTGTACCTTCTTCTTTGTTCGTCTGTCCCACTGAACTGCCAATGTGGGACAGCAGGAACACTGACTCATGCTACTCAAGTAGGCTCAGTGCCTGGCACATGGCCAGACCCAAGTCAGATCCTCAGTGAAGGAGCAGATCCTGGGCTGCCGCTGAACGATTCCTTGATATTTTTCTGCTGGTTCTAAACAGATAAAACCAAGTACACTACAGTACCATCATTCAGGGGCAAGGACGACTCCAAGATTTTCAGTGGGTTTTAAAGAGCAAATATAATCCAGGCATCTTTCCCATACCCTCCACCACCATGATAGCCTAAGTAGTACTGTTCATTATTTCTAAGTCAAGATCAATTGCTTTGACTAATTTTTTTTCCACTTACATGGAGATTATCATCCATTATGGTTTTACTTCCATTTATTGGGTTAAGTATGCATTTTAAAGCACTCTGTGCTTGATTCGGGGTGTGTGTATATGAAGTGCTTCTTGATTGAAGGTTATGGATAGTCAAAAGGAATAGAATTGAGTAATGCTCCACAATTAAGGCAAAACCACTTCAGTTCAATAATTTGCTTGAAGCAGATTGGTAACATATTTAACAGGTTTGCTTTTATTTCCTGTCACTGGTGTTACTTAACAACAAAACCCCTATGACACAATGATAGCGAAAACTCTAGGCTTGGCAACTTGGGGTTCCACACCATGCAAGCCTCTACCCAGGCATCTTCCCAAGCACTGGAGATGGCTTCAGAGAGCAAGAGGCACACGATGATTTATTCATAGGACCGAATAAGCTTTCACCACAGAGTGCTTGGATAGAATGTGGGCAGCTTTCCGGAGCACAGGAGGGGACACAAACCTCTCGCTCACAGTGTTCCCTAAAGTGGTGGCTCCCACATTATAACTGATTTGGGGGTGCTCCTAAGTGACTTGGGGTATCAGATGAGATCGACCAGCCTAAGAGCTAGGGTGGAGAAAGGAGCAATAGATTATCAGTTAGACATGTTAGGAAATTCTCTTGTGGTGACTTTGTCAAAACTTCTCTAATACATTTGGTATTGGGGCTTTCTTACTTTTTCTTTTTCCCCTATTGGTTCAATGCACTCAAGACACCACCTGGGCCTGTACGTATCTCTCCTCCAACTCGTCCATACTCATTCAATTGCCTCATATTTTGGCTCTTTTTCCTATCAGTGTTGTGTCAGCATGCCAGCTGGCAGAAAGAGAGAAGGAAGCAGGTAAGCCATATAGGTCCAGGACAGGAGAGACGGGGACAGTGGGAAGCAGGGTTGTCATGTTTTGCTGAGATCTAGTTCTATCAAAACAAGCCTCCTCCCTTTACTCTTTAAAGCAAACAAAACAAAACCCAAAAAGATCCCCTCAATAGCAAAAAAAATGGGGGGTATGGTGGCTCACACCTGTAATTCCAGCTCTTGGGTGGTTGAGGAAGGGGACTGATGAATTACGCACAGCTTGGGTTATATAGTGAGAGCCCAGTTCTAACAAATGAAGACATAGAACTACTTACAGTGCTGTTTTGTTGTGGAAGGCAGTGAGTAGATCATATAACCCATTTTTATCTATCATTTCAAAGGATTCCCAAACTGCAACATGGAAATCACCAAAGAAGGGGTCAAAGTCCGAGATGCCAGGAAAGCAAGAGCCTCCCAGGACCTCACAGGGATGACATTAGCTGATATAACCCACAAAGGGGAAGGAGAAATTGTTGAGACCATATTCAGAGTTTAGGCATGGCCCTCCTGGTTGAGGGGTAGGGCTACTCACCCATCTCCAAAATTTTAACCCAGAATTGCTCTGTCTAAAGGAAATATAGGGACAAAGAGTACAGCAGAGATCAAAGGAAAGGCCATCCAGAGACTGCCCCACCTGGGGATCCATCCCACATGCAAACACAAAACCCAGACACTATTGCAGATACCAAGAAGTGCTTACTGACAGGAGCCTGATACAGCTGTCTCTCCTGAGAGGCTTTGCCAGATCCTGACCAATACAGATGCAGATGCTCGCAGTCAACCATTGGACTGAGTGCAGGGTCCCCAATGGAGGAGTTAGGGGAAGGACTGAAGGAGCTGAAGGGACCCTATCTTGCATCAATGGGAGGAGAAACCCTTGGTTCTGTGAAGGCTTGATGCCCCAGTGTGGAGGAATGCTAGGGCAGTGAGGCGGGAGTGTGTGGGTGGGGAAGCCCCCTCATACAAGCAGAGTAAGGGGGGATGGGATAGTAGGTTTGCAAAGGGAAAGGGGATAGCATTTGAAATGTAAATAAATAAAATGTCCAATTAAAAAATAAATAAAGAAAAAAGTCCAAGCTTCGTATTTGGCCATTGTGTTGCTGCCTGTGGTACCAGCTCGTCAAGACTCTGAGGTAGGAAGGTCACTTCCTCCTGGGAGTTTCTGAGTAGCCTGGACAACACAGTGAGACTCAGTCTCCTAAAAATAAACAATAAACTTCAAGCTGTAGCATACCTAAAAGAGAAATGGCAGGTTCCAGGTTCCAGGTAGCTCAACCGCTGGGAGGGGTTGCATAACCACGTGAATTAGCATAGGATGGTCCTTGAAGTGAATGTTGCTGATGTCATTCAAATATATGGACCAAAGGTGACCATCACCACATGGGTGGCCTAGTGGATCACTAGCATCTGGTAGGATCAAACTTTTCTCTGGTGACCATGGCCACCACCCTGTGGCTTTGTGTTGCAGGTTCTTGTGGCAGTGAATGTTACAGATTAAATGTTTGTGCTTCCTTTCCCATAGTTCATGAAACTCAATCTCAGTGTGATGACTTTGGCTGTGAATGGCCCCTTGGGAAGGGATTAGATCATAGATCAATGAAATTAGTGTTCTTAGAGAAGGCACCCCAGAGAGTTTCCCTTGTGGCTCCTCTCATGGGAGAATGTGATCTATGATTCAGAAACATGTCCCCATCAGACACTGAATCTGCAGGAGGCTTAGCCTTATATTTCCCGGCCTTCAGACCTGTGAGAAGCATTGTTTATAAACCACTAAGTCTTCAACACTCTGTTAGAGTAGCCAAGACGCTAAGCAGTCAAATCTAGGACTCTCACCGGACTGAACATCTAGCCCCACTAAAGCCATCAGCCAGTGGCAGGGCCCTCAGCCACCATTAATCACTGAGAAAAATGACATTTCAGGACAAAACCTAACAGCAAGTTCTAGTTAGTGATACATGATCTGAGGACCAAGAGCAAAGATCCAGGGAAAAATCAGGCATGATTACTGCTCGCCAGAGGCCCAAGTATTGTTGTCATTTAGCTACTGATGTCCAGTAAACCGAGTTATCAAGGCTAGGGGATATCTCCAGGGAAATCTAGGTAGTGTGATCTTTGACCATACATTTTAAGTATATCTATCTCAAGTGTGTTTGATAGACAGTCTTTATTCAGCTGTATTTCAAAAGCTATAACCCCAGAACCCATATTAAAGCTGTGCATTTTGAAACTCCAACAAGAGGCCATCTGAACAGTGGACATTAATGTAATTGCCACTTCGCTGGTAGATGGCTCGTTGGTTTAAAGTGTGTGTGTGTGTGTGTGTGTGTGTGTGTGTGTGTGTGTGTGTGTGTACATTTTCATGGCTTCTTCCCCTCCCACTTTTGTGGTGATTCACAAAAATTTTATTGTTTATTTGGCCTTAAATGTTTTATAGAGGTTCCTTTATCCCACGCAGCCTCATTTATTGGGTGTATACTTTGGGTCACCTTGACCAATAAACTGGTCTTTGATGTCAGAGCTCTGAGCAGATTAAAAAATGTGTTCTCTAGTGGACAGGGGAGGAGACAAACAGTGAGCTGCTGTGTCAGTTATAACTGCTTCTAGTTTAAGGAAGGAAAGTCACATTTGGTCACCTGATAATTCAAAAATATGTTTTCAGGTGCAGACAGAATTAGAAGGGATGGTGAAGAGTAAACCAAACTAGAGTTTTCTATGATATCTACAGCATTCCAGGTTGAAAAACAGTGTCAGGCCGAAGCAAAGTGCTTCATCCCGTTATCTTGAGTATGTTCACTGGTATACTCTTCCATTATCGACTAATTGAATATAAATACCATTAAAGGGCACAGGATTCATTTTTTTTATTTGAAGGAAAGGAGCTCAATTGGCTAGAGGAATCAGTCCATGGAGAATTCCTAACACAAGGCTCAACATGCTCAAAATTTGCAATGCAAATCACAAAAGCCAAGTCTCACGTGACAAGCTCCCATATGCCATGCTTAAATGTAAGCTTATTTGCTTTATAGAATGTATTAGTTAGCTATAGTTAGCAGAAGTGAAAAGTTATTGTTATTTCAGTTTAGCTTTCCCCCCCTTCACTGAAACTCTCATAGAAAGTCTTCAGACCTCCCATCTACAAAAAGCTTGGCCTCATGTTTGTGGGGTCACTGCTGCCCCCTCTAAGCTGTTGGGAAACACTGGTGAGTCATTTGGTCTTTTAGCCATGACAACTCCTTAGTCAGATCTTACCCCCCTAAACAGGATTATTCATTTTATGTTAAAGTTGATAGCATTTATGTTTCAGATCCTTTGGTTATTAGCAGAGCTGCTGAGATGCCAGCCAGGCAGCTGCTATCATCCAGGCAATAGATACCTCAGTCTAATAACACTAACTTCCAAGTAGGAAAGTACCTACAGACTCCAGAGCAAGGGCTTAGCTACACCTACTGCAAGAGTGCAGACTGGAAAAGCATTGTGATGTAGAATTTTCAAAGTGATTCTGGTTATCCCAAAGGACAAAGCATCCTCCCACCCAAACCCAGTGATGGGGGCTTTAAGAAAGCCCAGGAAGATTTGAGGAAGAGTGTGGCTTCTAGAGAGTGCTGTGGTCACTGGCTTGAGAAGTGAAACTAAGCATTGAACAATAGCGGGCTACCAGCTCTGGTTATGAGCAAAGGATATGGCAAGGTGGGACCAGATGGCATTAAGAGACTCTACCACACTAAAAACATGGGTTGCCTGTGCACTGATTTTAGGTCATAGCCTGAGAACTGGTGTGAGGTCATCTAGGTCTTACCCTCCATCTACCCTGGAACCAACAGTGCTGAGTGAACAGGAAGCTCTGGCTGGGGTCCTAGAGCAGGTGCTTCAAAGCAAGTGAAGTAGACATGGCTCTACCACAGCATAGCTGAGTGACCTGGGCTCTGAAGCAGCGAGAGCAGAGATTTCTAAAGAATTGTTTCTGTTTTGTGGAATAGTTTGAGGAGTATTCATATTAGCTCTTCTTTGAAGGTTTGGTAAAATTTTACACAAAAACCATCTGGCCTTGGGGTATTTTTTTTTGGTGGGGGGGAGACTTTTAATGACTGCTTCTATTACCTAAGGGGTTCTAGGTCTATTTAGAATGTTTGCCTGATCTTGATTTAGTGTTGGTAAGTGGTATCTATTAAGGAAATTGTCTATTTTCTTTAGAATTTCCAATTTTGTGGAAATCATTTCTAATTTCTTTTTTGATTTGGATATTCTTTCTCTGCCTTTTAGTTAGTTTGGCTAAGGTTTTTGTCTATCATGTTAATTTTCTTAAAGAGCCAACTCTTCCTTTCATTGATTCTTTGCATTACTCTCTTTGTTTCTGTTTTATTAATTTCAGCCCTGAGTTTGATTGGCTGTGTTTGCTTCTTTTTGTCTAGAGCTTTCATATGTGCTGTTAAGTCACTAGTATGAACTCTCACTAATTTCTTTATAAAGGCACTTAACACTGCTTTCGTTGTGTCCCATAAGTTTGGGTATGTTGTACATTCTTTTTCTTTGAATTCTAGAAAGTCTTCCCTTTCTTTCTTTCTTTCTTTCTTTCTTTCTCTCTTTCTTTCTTTCTTTCTTTCTTTCCTTCCTTCTTTCTTTCTTGACCCAGTAATTATTGAGTAGAGAGTTGTTCAGTTTCCATGAGTTTGTAAGCTTTCTGTTGTCTCTGTTGTTGTTAAAATCCAGCTTTAATCTATGGTGTTCTACTAAGATACACTTCCAACAAAAATTAATCAAAAGAAATGGAGAAGGGCACTTTATACTCTTCAAAGAAAAAACATCCATCAAGATGACATTTCAATTCTGAATATATATATAATCACCATATGCAAGGGCACCCACATTTTCAAAAGAAACATTGCTAAAGCTTAAATCACATATCGAAACCCACACATTAATAGTGGGAAACTTCAACACCCTCATCAATGGACATATCATTCAAACAGAAACTAAATGAAGAAATACTGGAACTAACAGAAATTATGATTCAAATGGACCTAACAGATATCTACAGATCACTTCACTCAAGCACAAAAGAATATACCTTCTTCTCAACACTTAATGGAATCTTCTCCAAAATTGACCATATACTTAATTACAAAGCAAGTTTCAACAGATAGAAGAAAACTGAAATAACCCACTGTATCTTATCAGGACACTGTGCATTAAAGATGAATTTCTTCCTAGAATTCAACGAAAATGAATGTACAACATACCCAAACTATGAGACACAATGAAAGCACTGCTAAGAGGATAGTTCATAACACTAAGTGTCTTCCCAAAGAAAGCAAGAGTGCATACTAGCAACTTAACAGCACACGTGAAAGTTATAGAACAAAAAGAAGCAAGTATGCCCAAGAAAAGTAGATGTCAAGAAATAATCAAACTCGGGACTGAAATAAATAAAATAAAAACAAAGAGAGTAACGTAAAGAATCAATGAAATGAAGAGTTGGCTCTTTAAACATGATAGATAAAACTTTAGCTAAACTAACTAAAAGACAGAGAGAGAATATCCAAGTTTTTAAAAAAATCAAAAAATGAAAAGGGAGACATAACAGACACAAAGGAAATACAATGAATCATTAGTTCTTATTGCAAAAAGTACTGTGACTCAAACTATTTCACAAAATAGAAACAGAATGAATGCTACCAATTTCATTTTATAAGGCCACAGTCCCCCTGATACCTAAACCACAGAAAGACCCAGAAAAAAAAATTTCAGATCAACATATCCCTTATGAACATTGGTGCAAAAACATCCAATAAAATTCTTGCAAATTGAATCCAAGAACATATCAAAACAATTATCTTTTATGATCAAGTAAGCTTCATCCCAGAGATGCAGGTATCACATGAAAATCAATCAATGTAATTTCACCATATAACCAAACTGAAAGAAAAACCCCACATGATCAGCTTGTTAGATGCTGAAGAAGTCTTCACCAAGATCCAGCACTCCTTCATGGTAAGTCTTGGAGACATCAGGGAGATAAGACCTAATCACAATAAATGCGATATGCAGCAAGCCAATAGTCAACATCAAAGTAAACTGTAGTTTCTCAGAAAATTGGTAACATTTCTATCTGAAGACCCAGCTATACCACTCCTGGGCACATACTCAAAAGAAGATCCACAATACCTCAAGGCATTTGCTCAACTATGTTCAAAGCAGCTTTATTTGTTTCCAGAAACTGGAAACAACCCAGATGTCCCTCAACCAAAAAATGGATGCAGAAAGTGTGGTACATTTAAACAATGGAGTATTACTCAGCCATTAAAAGCAATGACATCATGCAATTTGCAGGCAAACGGAACAAAAAAAACCTTATCATCCTGAGTGAAGTAACCCAAACTATATTAGCCATGAAGTTTAGGATAACCACACTACAAACCACAGACCCAAAGAAGCTAAGTAACAAGGAAAGCCCAAGGGTGGGGGGATCTTGAATCTCACTGAGAAGGGAAAATTGATTAGATAGTCTGGGAGGATGGAGGAAGGGAACTGTGTCAGGGAGGGTTGGGATGGGAACAGGAGGGATGAGATTTGAAGATAACTGAAGGAGATACAACTGGATTAAGGAGTGGGCATCTCTGGAATGAGCTAGAAATCTAGGACAATGGGAACTCTCAGGAATCTACGAGGGTGACCCTAGCTAAGACTTCTAGCAATGGGAGTTATGGAGCCTGAATTGGACATCTCCTATAACCAAGCAAGACTTCTAATGAAGGGATTGGGACACAAACCCTTAGACCCACAATTTGTCCTGTCTACAAGATGCACAGGGGTAAAGAGGAAGCAGAATTTGAGGAAAGGACCAACCAATGACTGGCTCAGGTTGAGACCATTCCACAAAAGGGAGCCCACTCCCAACACTAATAATGAGAGTCTGCTGTACTTGCAGGTAGAAATGTAGCATTGATGTCATCAGAGAGGCTTCATCAAGCAACTCATGGAAACAGATGCAGAGACTCAGAGCCAAAAAGTAAATGGAGCTTGGGGAATCCTGTGGAAGAGGGAGAGGAAGGACTGAAGGAGCCGGAGGGATCAAGGACATCACAAGAAAACTACAGAATCAACTAACCTGGGCTCACAGGGGCTCATAGAGACTGATTTGTCAACCAGAGAGTATACATGGGATGGACCTAGGCCCTCTGCACATACGTAACAGTTGTGCAGCTGGGTCTTCATGTGGAACTTGTAATGTGGGAGCAGGGTCTGTCTATGACTATACTGCCTGCCTTTGGATGCCTTTCCCCTAACTGGGCTGCCTTGTCTAACCTCAATAAAAGAAGATGTGCCTAGTCTCACTGCAACTTGATATGCCGAGGCTGGCTGATATTAATGAAAGGCCTCCCCTTTTCTTTGAGGAAGGGGAGGTGGGGTAGATGGGGAGGAAGTGAGGTGAGAGGGAGGGACTGGGAGGAGAGGAGAGAAGGCATCTTAGTTTGGGATGTAAAGTAAATAAACAACAACAATAAAATAATAATAATAATAATAATAATAATAATAACTCATATAGGAAATAAAAGCAAACTACTTGAGTCAGACTCCTGAAGTTTGAACTAATAATACCAGCTACTGAGTCATGTTGAACCAAACTGTCTCCCATGGATCGTCACTGCTAGCTGACAAAGGGAGTTCTCTGCTCCACCCCGCTGATCCCCCCAAGTCAGGAGGCTCCTGGGCTGGATAAGCATGATTGAAACTGACTATGGCAACTTCTTCCACGAGGCCCTTATAATGGCCCACAGTCAGGCCAGACAAATATCCCACATGGGCTCCTCCCAGAGCCAGACCTTACACAGCATCTAGGCTACGGAGGGCTTTGTGGAGCATGCACTTTCCTTCCCTTGGTAGCTCTCTTCCCTCACGAGTACAAAGTACAAGTGATGGTCACAGATGTTCAGAGCTCCAGAATTCACTTCTCCTAATCAAGGTTACCATAGCAATGCTGAGGACAACATACATAATTCTGCATCCAATTAGACAAAAAGCGAATGGCATTTTAACTGAGCAACTGTCAACTCCAGAGGATCGGTGTAAAGAAGAGAGCTAGTTAATAGCTGTCTGCAGTCAGGATGCCAGGTCTAGAATCCCCGTTCCCTTATTCAGTGGCCATGATTCAGTATAAATCCATGAGATGAAACCTGTGCCTGTTTCTCATCAATAGAATAGGCATCTCAGTATCACCATATGCAGTTGCTATAGAGAATTAAACGAGGTAATTCCTGGGAAGCAAGACATGTAAAGGGTCAGAGGACAACTTTTATGTGTCTTTAATTTTAATTTAAATTCTTTAATTTAAATTTTATGAGTACTCCACTTATGACGTGTGCCAAGTGTACCCCCAGGTGTGGGGTAGTCAGGCTGCTCGGGAAGGAGGCGTGGCTCATAGGCACCCTTGGCTCCTTTGCAGCTTCATAGACAACTCCCAAATTCACAAGGGTATTGGAGTCACTTCGGTTCCCTTTCAAAGTAGCTGTTGTGCCACAGAGCTCTGGGGTTAAAAGCACTAGTTCAAATCAGAGAGGGATGGTCTGCTTGGCTGTGAAGGAAGCCAGGTCTGAGAGTGTCTGGTGCCAGTGGTTTATCGCAAGAAAACCAACTCCTTGGACAATTCCCATTCCTATTTGGGAAAAAGCCTGGGTGACTCAGAACTTCTTTAGAACCCGTCCTCCTGTCAGACTCACTTTATAGCCCAAGTCAACCTCAAAGTTGTGATCTTCTTGCCTCTACATTCCTGTATGAGGATTAGAAGCATGGCCCACCGTGCTCAGCTTCATGAATCATCTTGTAAGAAGAAAAATGTTTCCTGCCTTTTAAAGTAGTAACTGCCATTTTTAAGCTAACTCATAATGTTTTTACTTATTTAAAATGTAATTATAAATTAATTATAATGTATTTACAATTCACTCTTATGTATAAAAACACTTCTTTACTCCTATGTGTGTGCGTGTGTGCACGTGTGATTGTCATGGTGTACTTGTGGAAGTCAGATGACAACTTCTTTGTATCTTATTCTTTAAATTTTATGAGTATCAATGTTTTGTCTGCATGCATGTTTGTGTACTACATATATGGAGCCTGCAGAAGAAGGCATTGGACTCCTTGGGACTAGAATTACAGATGGTTGTGAGCTGCCATGTAGGTGCTGGGGATTGAACTCAGGTCCTCTGGAAGAGGAGTCAGTGCTCTTAACCACTGAGCCATCTTTTTTTTTAGCACCTTTGTTTTTGTTTTTAACTACATCACTTTTTCCCTTCCTTTTCTCCTCCCATCGCCTCCTCTTTACTTCCACTTTGCTTTCTCTTGAAATCATGACCTCTTTTTCTTTAGTTGTTATTGTTATATATAGATGCCTAGATATCTAAGTACAACGAAGTCTGTGAATGTGTATTAATTCAGGGATAACCACTTGGTATTGGATAATCAATAAGGTGGATCATTCTTGAGAGGACTATTTCTCCTGCTCTCAGTATCCCTGAGTTGCCTGTAATTCTTTGTCTATGGGAAGGGTCCTGTGCATCTTAGCACTTTCGTGTTAGCCTATTGGTGTCTTATTTCTTCAGGTCTTGTTTAGACAACAATCCTGTGGTATTATCATGGGTACAGATAGTGTTCCTCTCGTTTCTAGGTGACCAAAAATCTCTTAGCAGGTTTTCTGGTTTTCTGGCTTTTACAATTTTTCAGACCCCTCTTCTGAGATATTTCCCAAGCTATAGGTGTAGGAATTACGTTATAGATGTATCCACTGGGTCTGAGCACACCACAATCAGTTGTTTTCTGCATTCTGATCAGTTTGGGTTTTCTGTAATCCTCTCCTTCTGTTGCAAAGAGAAGTTTCTTTGATGAGGACTGAGACATACACTTGTTGGTGGGTAAGGGATAGATATCTGGGATGCAGTTAGGAATTGTGCTGGTTTAGTAAAATGACAGGAGTAAGTTTTTCTCTGTGATCCATGACCTCACTGGCCTTGAGTATTTGACTAGGTTTCCAGTACCAGGAATGATTTTCCTCCTGCTGAGTGGCTCTTATGTCCTATTAGAGAGCTGTTGGTTACAACCTTCATGAAATATGAATGCCACTAATACATCCTCCCGGTTACTGTGTTGTGGTTCATAGGTGTAGGACTTATCTGTTTCTTCCTTCTCTTGGAAGGTTGAATAATGGTGCCTTCTGGTACTAGGAAAGCTAGTCCTTAGACTTTTCTGAGAACTCAAGAGTGGGTTTCTCATGCTTGGTGTTAGATTTTTGTTAGGTAGTATCTGTTCAAGTGGGTCAACTTCATTTAAAACACACACACACACACACACACAGAGAGAGAGAGAGAGAAAGAGAGAGAGAAAGAGACTTCTATGTATTGTTCATGCAATAAATTTAGGTAAATAAATAATAATGTGAATCTGTATGGCTTTTTCAGACCCCCTTAGTGTTATTTATCCCCCTTTTCTGTATTGACTTCTTTTCTTCACAGCCAAGTCCCTAGTCTTACCCATTTTCTCCTTCAAATCACTTCTAGTCTTCTCTTCTTCTCCAACATGGGAATTGATTTTCTCTTTCTACTGTGCTGGTCTCAGGGATCAAACTCAGGTGGTCAGATGTGGCAGCAAGAACCTTTACCCACTGAGCTGCCTGGTCAGCTCAGTATTTTTATATTAGGCAACAGCACACATAGAGATGTCATTGCTATGATAACGTGGCCTTCTTCTGGAAAATCCACCGGAAGGAGCACCTCAAGGCATTTGCAATGAACACTGTGAATGAACAGGAATGTACTGTAAGATAACAATGTAAGTCAATATTGTAAGCGTGGTGGTTTGTCGTCATTGGTGTGTGCCAGACTTAGCTCTAGGAAATGTAAACACTACAATGTTCTGACAGGTATGGCCTTCCCAGGTGTTAATTTTCAAGCCCGTCATAACCACTCGAGACTACAATGGCATATGCTGTCCACAGCTGACCTCAGTGCTATTATGTGATGTAGGACTGGATCTTTTATAGAAATACACTCCCACACTGTCCATTTGTTTAAATCATTACATGCTTCCCAGGGACGCTAGAATCAATACCAACTATCAATCACATACTTGGGCCGTCTTTCTTCATCTGTCACTTTCTATAACAGCATCTGCCATTGTCAAGTGATAAGCATGATCGTGAAGATGACAATGAAACCCAAAGCAAAGTGCAATCGTGAGTTTGGCGTGTGATGTAGCTCACACAAAGCAGCTTGTGTGACACTGAGACTTGTGGGACTTACACATAAGCCTGGAAAGCAGGGGGGAGAGTTACCAGCAGCGGAAACTGGCCAGTGAGATTTGGCAGGCATGGAGGTGACTCAGTCCACAGATCTCAGCTTTCCTTACTTGCCTCTAAATTCAAGCTAGGAAGTCTGAAACCTCTTTTCCTGTTCTCCCTGCAGCTGGCTGAAACCAGAATGGCAGTGTTCAGGTCCAGTTTTGCCTCTTACTAGCTATGTGATCCTGAGACATTCACATCACCTCAGTTTGCAGGTCTTTGAAGTGTAACTGCTATGTGTGTCCTTGGGATTAAGTGACTCATTGTATTTCCTGTTCTCACAATAGTTCTGTTGTGTAGTGAGTGCACAGCCATCGTGAACAGGAGCCAAGGACTCATGATTGGCAGTTATGGGCCGTATATTTGGGATAAGAAATGATTCCTGAAGTTTACTCTGGAAGCTGGTCAGGCCAAAGCCTAGAAATCCACATGCCCTACGTCACCCCATCATCATCAGCCGGGGAGAAAGATATCAGCACTCAGACTGGTGAATTCCAGGGTTATCAACACTGCCAGTCATACAAGGCTAGTCCAGGGGCAGGAATAGTCTAAACATTCTTTCTTTCCTTTTCTGGTACCCTTCTATTTTCTTGTGCTTGGTTTTCTCAGCTCTGGATCTGCTCACACAAGGTTGTGATTCACGCTCCTTTCCCCTTTGTAATGTTGATTCATAACTGGAGTGTGTAGTCTTAGTTATGTCCTGCTGTTATCAGAAAGTCTTAGCACTGGTCCAGCCATGCTTGCATGTTTCTACTGAAAGATTTCATATCCAGAGTGCAAGGGAGCTCTGAGTTGGGTTATCCTTTTGGGTCAGAAGTTTATTAGATGAGTTATTTACATCACAGACAGACAGACAGCAGGAAGGCTGGGCTTCTGAGGAGGGCTCAGGGCTATGTGGCAGAATGGTGGTTTGTTCTTACAGATTTCAAGGTGATCAGGGAGGTTTGATGCCACCTGGTTGACAGCTGCAGCCAGGGTGTCTCTGAATCAGCCGTGAGTGTGGGAGCACAAGATTCTAGAAAAATAACTTACTTTGGAAATCAAATTACTGTACTTTTAGGAATTGTCACAACGCAATCAAAACGGAAGCGGTTTACAAAATGGGGTGGCCCTGGCTAACACCTAGTGCTAGATTTAGTCTTCAATACTTGCTCTCCCTTACATTAGTCTGGGGTGGTAGGAGCAAGAGCAATGGCTCAGCCGGTAAGGACCTAGGACTCTTGCAGAAGACCTAGGTTTGGTTCCCAGTATTCAAATCAGATGCTTCATAGCCACTTGGAGCTCAGCTTCAGGGTGTTGGACACTCTGCTGGCCTCTGTGGGCATGGAAGTCAACTCCACACATAGCCACGAATCTATACACATAATTTAAAGGACAAAATCTTAAAAAAAAAAAGTTTTCTTGAGAAGTACCCAAGTGTCTTCCAGTCTGTGTTTTCCTAACAGTGCTTCACTTTCTCACTCCCTACCACAGACTCCTTAGAGATCCACCAGGCTTTTAGTCAGTGAAAGACATCCTGGCTGAAAACCAGGGTGCTGTTTCGAAGTTACATTTGGTCTCTTGAGCATGGTGGGGACTGTTTACTCCCTTGGCTAGCAAAAGCACAAAATTCCAATGTCAAGTGCAGAAAATGTTTCTGTAATCATAATAATTTCCTGCCCTCCTCAACTTGGTTCATCTAATCTACAATCATTTTTCAAATCATTTTCAAACGATGATGATGATGATGATGATGATGATGATGATATAACACCAAATGACTCAGTTTCAGCCAGGTTTTCAGAGATTTTATTTTATGGACTCCCATCTTAGAGGGTAACATGGACCCACCATGTGAAACTTTAAAACAGAGTATTCTTGGTCTTACTTTCAGCAAGTTGATTCAGTAGGTCCGTGGAACATCTGACTTCAGCAGAAAACGCATTTTCTAAGGCTGCATGGATAGAAAGGGCATGACGGTGACTTGGTACCAGGATTCTACCCGACTCCTTGCAGTGGTTTTATGTGTTCTGTGATAGCTTGACAAGATTGTTCAGCTTGCACTGTTTAATTGAACAGTTAATCAAAATGTGATCGTAATGTAAAATATTTTTAGCAGGTTAGGGCTGGGTTTAGGTAAGAGGTGTGAAGGACACGGCTCAGGTAAAGAAACTGAGGCTGTGTCAGGCAGCCCTGGTGGGGGCCAAACAATGTAGAGATGCTGACTTGAGGCAAATTTTTAAGCAAGGGCAAAGGACAGTTAGAAGGCCGTTGTCCATTGTAAAGACTGTCTTTCAAATATCTCCAAATTTGCTTGCGATTATCTGTCCCTAACTTCTTGAGACCTCTTTCTCCCACTATCCTAAACCAAGGAGAACTTGTCAATCAACGTAAACAATGAGTCAGTAAAGAGCAAAGAAATTTATTTGGAGTCTTAGAACTGAAGGGCTGTTAGACGGAGTGCAGTTTTATATGGGGGCTGGAGGTGGGGAAGAGCTTAATTACACAAGGTTGTTTAAAGAGAAACTTTTATTGAAGTTGGAAAAGAATGTTAAGTCTACAAAGGCTACAAGATTGGTGAAAGATACTGATAAGTGCGCATGTGCACCGCAGAGCGTCCGGAGGCCAGTCTGATAGATCGCTGATGTCTATCTTAACATGATGAACACAACCTAATAATCTGGATGCCTGTAGGCAACGTGGGAAAAGCTCCCATGCCAAGCAGAGCCCGAGATGTGCATAAATCCTGCTTCTTATGGGAGCCTCCTGCCTCCACGTGGGTTTCTTTTGTTTGCGTGGTTTTTTGTCAGAAACAGGACTCAGGGAAGCTCTGTATTATCAGAGAGTCTAAGTTATGAGCTAAGTTATCTCAGGTAGTTCAAGCTGACCTCGAATGTCACATCTGCTTGCCTCAGCTTCCGGAGTGCTGGCATCACAGGTGTGCAGCCCCGTGCTGGCCTCCTGTTTCTCTCTTCAGACAGAGCTTCCTTCGACTTTCCTGTTAACATTCTGCCCCACCCCCTTTCCAGTGCTGTGGCGCATTGCATCCGAGATGCTTACTGACAGGGTCATACCCTGGGCAAAGACCTATACAAAATTCAAAACAGAGTTGAAAGCGGTGTGCAGGGCGAAATGGAGGGCGGGCAAGTGAGTAAGGAAACAGGTTGTGTTCAGACTATTGTGGGAGGGGAAGTTTGACTGGCATGAAGGTCAAAGTTTCTCATCAGGGGGCCTTACTTTAAACCTTTACAGTGAGGAGTCAGCAAAGTGACCTGACAGCTGGTATTGCATTGTCCTAGGGGAAGTCTATGTCAGTCAGCTCAACTAGATTCTTGTTTGGGAGAGAAAGCAGGAAACAGCTGAACTAACAATTCATGAAGGAGAGAACGGGAAGGGAGGGTCTGTGCCTGGTGCTTCCACAGATAAACAAGGGGTCACTCTGAATCTTATGAAATCATATTGGGAAGGCTGGTCCTTTATCCAAGTCTTGCTAGCACCAAAGGCTGCAGAATTTCAGAAAACAAAAGACTCCGATGGTTAACTGTCCTTGTTTGTCAGAAACAGGACTCAGGGAAGCTCAGTATTATCAGAGAGTCTAATTTATAGACCAACTCCTGGGAGAGGTCTGAATAAAGACACCTCTGCCAGACGCTGCACTTTGGACCTTCATAGCAGTTAAGGCAGTATTTGCTGCACTGCCAGGTCCTGTTAGTGCATGGGAACAGGCGGGTGCCAGAGTAGTCTCGAAAGGAGATGCTCACCCAAGGCAAGAGCTGCCCCTCAGGTTCACATGTGGGGGTGTGGGCCTTGTGTCGAGGGGAGTGGCATGTTTTCCTGAGAAAGTGGAAAAGCAGACGTTTAAGTGAAATCTAAAGTATTCTTTTTAATTAAAAAATGAGTTAACATGCTAAGTAGTGATTTCATTATGACAAGTGAAATCCACTCTGAAGTAGGAGCCGGGGCTGGGAAATGGCTCTGTGGGTAAAACACTTGCTTAGCAAGTGTGAAGACTATAGAGTTCAGGTCCCCAAAACCACATAAGAAGCTAGGCTGGTGTGACAGCCTGCTTGTAAATCCTGGCTTCAGGAGGTGGAGACAGGATTTCAGAACAAGCTGGTTCAGTGAGAAACCCTTCTTCGATATATGGCGGTGGGGAGAGGTCTAGGAAGCTACTCAGCATCAGCTTCCGGTCTCTACATACGTGGGCATGTATGTGCACCTACACATACATACACATACAAATGTTCACAGACACACATATACACACGCACACATACCACGCACACATATATTTTCAAAACAAAACAGAAACACAAACAAAAGCAAGAACAAAACTTGCCTGAAGTTAAAGTGAGTTTTAGGAAAACATTCGCTGAAAAAGATTTGTGGGTGGGGCTGTTGGTTTAGACCGAGCTCCTGTTCTAGATCCGACAGCCCAACACAGTTGTTTATCCAGCCTTCTAAGAAACCAGGTACAAGAGAGAAAGGAAGCACATTTCCAAAGAAGATGTTAGCTTTCATACCGAAAGGTGTCTTCTCCGCTTTAACTTTTGTAAGGAACCTAAGTTTGAAACAACCAATCTACTTTGTTGTTTCTCTTCTCTTCAGCCCTTCATGTCTGCAAAGCCCACCTTCTCCAATCACCAGAACACTTGTCCCACTGTATAAAAAGAAGTACTGTCTGATGCTACTTTGCAATTAAAAATGGATGTGACTGAAAGGAAACATATTGTGATTTCGTCATTAGACACTGTCTTAGCTACTATTCCTTGCTGTGAAGAGACACTATGACCAAGGCAACTCACAAAAGAAAAGGCATCTAGTTGGTGGCACTCAAGTAGTGGCTGAAAGGTTACACCCTCATCTACAGGTAGGAGGCAGATAGAGAGAGCAAGACTGGACCTTAGATGGGTTTTTGAAACCCCAAAGCCCACTCTCAGTGACGTTCCTCATGACTGCTGCCTCAGTTTTTGAAGGTTGAAAAACCAGCTTATGATACTTTATGATGTCTGAATATAAGAGCTGATTAAGCTATTGCAGACGTCAGCCATAAAGGAAGGACCAGGTTCTGGGATACATTTCCACAAGTATTTGCAGTAGGCTAGATAGCAGTTGAAAAATATTCGTCAGGCCAGAGGTATGAATATAGTGTCTATATGGGCAGTGGGTAGGAGGAAGAGGTTGGCACATGTTGTCTCCCGTGATTGCTATTCAGATCACTTTTTGAGATAGGATCTTTAATTGACCTTCGAGCTTGTGGATTTGGTCTGATAAAGCCAGTGATGGGGGTGTTGGGCTATTCAAGTAAATCAGAAACATGGATCTAGGAGTCAATTCCCTCTAAATGGCAGCACAAGATTTAACAAGAAGTACCTGGAAAAAAACATTTTCAATGGGGCCATAAAGTATTTTTATGGAGATACCTTTTTCATTAAACCACAGATTTGTTTGAGACGGGGGAGGGTAATACTATCCTTGTCACTGTGAAGAAATTATTTTATCACAGAGTAGATTTTCTTAGCAGTTTTAGTAAGTTCTTGACATATATAAGAATCCTCTTTGGTTACTAAACTGTCTACAGCTACAGGGAAATACACCTTAGTCTTCCTATTATGATTTCAACGAGTGAAAAACCTACATTCTCAAAGAGATATTCCAGTATCGGTGTTGAAGGTGCCCACAAGGCTTGGGAAGGTCTTTAATGTCTCAGCACCATGGGTCCTTGGTCAGTTACTTTGGTTTAATTTTGTGACAATAAATAACAGCACTATTTGGCTCAACATCAGGGGCCAAAGAGACAGCTTAGCCTGGAAAGCACTTGCTCACAATCTGAGTTCAATTTCTGGGAACGCTGTCAAATGCAGAAGTAGAGAACCAACTCTACAGAGTGGCCTCTGACTTGCACAAGGGTACTATGACACACACACCACCCTTCCACATCATATCACAAACACAGTAAGAATAACCAATAAAAACTTAGCTGGGCCTGGTGACACATAGCTTTAATTCCAGCACTCAAGAGGCAGAGGCAGGCAGAGCTCTGTGAGTTCAAGGTCAGCCTGGTCTAGCTATAGAGTTTCAGGTCTGCCAGGAAGACAATGCCAGCTCCAGGGAAAAGCTGTCATTTGAAGCAAGGGGAATAAACCTGAGTTCCACAGCAGCATGGTCTCAGCGTCAGTGTCCAACGTCTAAGAAAAGCTTGAAACACTTTTATCAGCTGATCACATCAAATTCCTCCTAAGAGCTTCTACTTCCTTCAATCCTTTCATAACTGTCTTAGCTACTGTTGTTTTGCCGTGAAGGGACACCATAACCATGGCAACTTACAAAAGAGAGGGGAGTCCTTTATAGTCTCAGAGGATGAGTCTACTATTATCATGGTGAGGAGCATGTTGATAGGCAGGCATGATGCCAGAACAGTAGCTGAGAGCTTACGTATTGTCTGAAAATTGGAAGCAGAGAGGAGGTGGGGTGGGAAGAAGGGGAGAAGAGAGAGCCTTGGTCTTGCATGGGCTTTTGGGACCTCAAAGCCCACCCACAGTGACACACCTCCTCCAACAAGGCCACACCTCCTAATCCTTCTCAAACAGTTCCACCAACTAAGGACCAAGCATTCAAATATATGAGCCTATGGGGGCCATTCTCACTCCTTACTCTTGCTCTTTTGCTCTCTGATCCTCTCACCCCCCTTTCTCTTTTTCTACTACTCCCTAAACACCCCTCCCCTTACCCTAAATAAATTCTATTCTATACTATACCATGTGGCTGGCGCCTCAGGGGGAAGGGATGCCTCAGCATGAGCCCGCAGAGGCACTCCCTTCTCCCATACTTTACCATGTCCCTACCAAACATATCCTTGGCTTCCTTATTCTTTTTTATAAAACACAACACTATCAATGCCATTTAATAACATGTAGACATGTGCTCTTTATTTTTTGAAATACTTTTTGTTTTCTATAATCTTTATCATTAAGAAGGTTTACAAATAAAAATATCATGGTCTGAAACTAACCAGACCCGCAGCCAATCCATCTCATGAACTATACAGTTAGAATAGCTACTCTGAGGTTGTGGAGATTCACGTTGGATTTTACATTTTCTATTTTAATGCTATTCTTAGGTCACTTCATGCATTTTATTGTCCCTTCTTATATCATAATTTTTGACTGGCAAAAGGAAATTATTATTATTATTAGACCTAGTTATATTTAGATTTTTAAAAAATATACACAATCAACATATCAAGGTATATAAATCTTTTGCTTGGTGTGGAGCAGGGAAGTGGCTCAGTATGTGTAGAACTTGCTGTGTAAACATGAGGAGCTGACTTTGAATCTCAAGAACTTATACAGAGCCAAATGCAATCACACTCCCCTGTAATCCCAGTGCTCCTAAGGTGTGATGGGAGCCGAAACAGGAGAATTCCCAGAAGCTCATGACCTGCTTGGTAAACACACTGACAACAAAGAAACTGTCTTAAATAAAGAAGAAAGCAAGGACCAAGACTGAGGCTCTCCTCTAACTCCAATAGGCCATGGTATATGTACCGGCCCACATTTATACACATGAACACACATGCACACACGCACTATACTCACACCATTCAAACACACATCATATGTATACTAATAAAGTAAACTTTCACTTAATCATTTATATTTTAGTATGTTACCTATTTAAAAATTATTCCTATCATATACACATAAGCAACACTAAATAGAGTCAGGTTATATCTTTTTATTTATGTGCATATATATGCATATATATACATACATATGTATATATATATATGAATACAACTTTGAGAGGGAATGAGGGGGAATATGAGAGGGCTTGGACAGAGAAAAGGGAAGAGGGAGGAAATTATGTAATTATACTTCATTAAAAAGTTTTTCGCCAATTAAAACTTATTCACAAGTCATTAGTATCTACTGTTTAACATACCATGCTAATATTTCAAGTTATTGAGACATGTGTGTACATATATGCACCCTGTTCCTTAGGTGATATCCACTTTAGTGTCTGAGACAGGGTCTATCACTGGAAAATAAGCTTTACTTATTAGATGAGGCTGCCATGCTGGGATTCTCCCATAGATACTCCTAATCCTGATGGCTTGGCATTATGTCTCACTGTCCATAACAAGAACAATGAACTGTTGTCATGGCACAAAGGCACACTAACACACCCCATACAGGAAAGGACAACTCCATTGGAAATTCCTCAGTGGATGCGTCCCCCATTGGCTTCTCAGCCTCAGCTTTGTGCCCCTCTACACCCAGCTAGGACCATGCACTCACTCCTTTATAACTTTGTTTCTCTTGTGTCCTGGCTCTGGTGCTAATTATGCTGTGGCAAAACTTTTCCTAGGGAAGGAGCTACAACACCCGTTTACTCACTCTAGATAGGGAACCCATGACACACCAAATACGAATACCGAATACCACAAAACTTCAATTTAGTGAGCCAGGTGTTTAATTGGCATTACTTACAGGAGTCTGGGTGAGGGTTTACTTGCAGCAGCAGAAATGACTCGGAGATAGCTGCATCACTAAAGCCCACCACAGCATGAGTGACAGCTCACAAAAGCTGGGAAGCCTGGAGCACACTGCACAGCCTTCAGGCAGCTCCCGTATGAGCTGAGTTTTCCAGGTGCCTCGGTTAGTCTAAGCCTCTTCCAGGCAGCCTGGCTGGTTTCTGCTTCTTCCAGACGGATGGTCAGGTCTCAGAGTCTTCTTTGTAGCTGGTTTGTAGAGAGGGCTCTCAACTGTGGCAGGGAGGGGCTCACTGAATCTGGTCAGTGTCAGGGACTTCCCCAAGCTCTTTTGAGTTGTTTGCCTTCCTGCTCAGAGCTTCTCTACAGGATATAATGTTTCAATCTTGGAGGAAACTGTTACTTAACACTGACTCCGGTCTGCATGCTCACCCCTTTAAAGCCATTCCCAGTCTACTTCAAGGATTCCACTCTGGAAGACGAAGCATAAAATTGTTCTCAAGGGCTCTGTCTCAGAAAACCCCAAGGTGCCAAGAGGAAGGGAAAGGAAGGGCATGCTTTGTGTCAGTCAATATGCAGAATTAAGGAATATGGATGGGCATTCAGAATTGGGCTGTTATCGGAAGGTGACTAGTAGTTCTGCATTCAGTAAATCTATAGAATATTTATAATCTTTTCCCTAAAAATGTTGATTTTCTTTTAAAATTTTAAACTTAAATTTTTTATATGTACAGATGTTTTATCTGCATGTATATCTATGCAGTACATGCATTTAATTTGTGCAGAGGCCAGAAGAGCATGTTGGATTCCTTGGAACTGGAGTTACAGATAATTGAGCTGCCCTGTGGGTGTTGGGACTCCAATCTGGATCCTCTGGGAAAGCAGCTAGTACTAACTGCTGAACCATCTCTCCAGACCCAGGGAAAGTTATTAAGCAGTTACTATCTTAGTCACTTAGGTGCAGTTTCTCTTTAGGGTGTAGTGGGCTAAAGAGAGCAACTTGGAAATTAGTGCCCACTACAGACTTTAGAAAGGTTACCCCATTTTGATTTTTAAAAATGTGCGCAAGTCAGCCTCATACTCTTTACATATGGCACCAGCTGGTATTCCTGAAAGGGAGAGTTGAGAAAGTTTTCCTTTTAAACTCACCACAATTTAGAAGAGTTGCTTTCAGTCGGCCAAGCCCAGGAACCCCCGGTGTTAAATTTTAGTTAAATCCAAACTGTGATTGCACCCAAGAGCCACTAGATGTCACTGTGAATCAAAACTATTTTAGACAAAACTATCCCAAACCACCAGAAAGGTGCATTACTTCAAGTGAGTCTCACGAATACAACAGTTTAGAGGATTCTCTTCACCCTACTTGAAGACATCACCTCCATAACTCACTGCTTTTCCAGACTGGTATTTATGCCACAGAAGTCAAGGGCAGCCATGTACTAGACACAGAAGGCCAAACAGTCCAGACTGAGATGCCGGCAAGCTGCGGGTCAGAGAGCAGGTTGTTTGGCCCGGCCTGATGAATCTCGAACGCAGTATGTTGCTGTACTCCGCCCTGAGAGCATCATGCTCAGATCTACTTCTTGGACAACTAGATCCTAGATTCTACTGCTACCACCATATTGTTTAACAAAACCCTGGAGACCGAGGGAGCCCAGAGGCAGAACACATACGGTACAGAGATCTGGGGAAAGGAGTAATCGGCTATAGCCAGCCTACATTCTCTGTAGAGAAGGGTAGATGGCAGGTGATGGGAGCAAAGCTTTGGGAAGAGATTCAGGGTAAGGACATTTTTGATCCTGGGTGACTTGGGGTTATAAGCTGGATGCCATACATAGACTCGGAGATAAGGTTTTTCACATAAACTGATGAGCATAAAGTGACTTTTAGTGTTAACTGTTTAATCTCTTGAATTTTCCTCCCTTAATCTTAGACCTTTCTAATTAAATTTAGGACACCTCAGAAATTTGTTTTATCACAGTAGTAATTAAATATAATGATGATGATGATGATGATGATGATGATAAAAAATGGCTTTTTAAGTGAGCAATTCTTAAAATTGAGGTGTCTTATATTCCCTTGGCTCCCAGTGGGGTTTTGATAGCTTGTTGCTGTGACTCTCTCACCAAGTCACTCCACCCACGGATTCCATTTTTCTTTTCCCTTGCTTTACTACAGGAATTTCATTTTTTTCCCTGTAGTTTGTGATTAAAAGCTCAGAAAGTTGAGCATCCAGGATGACAGCCAAAAAAAAAAAAAAAAAAAATTGTCACCTTCTGAAAAAACCAAAAGCCATCAGGATAAAAAACATGACAAGAACTGATCTCTGAGGAAAAAACCCTGAAATGTCAATTGGTAAATGGGAAGTGAGTTTAGACCAAAGCAGCACCTCGTAAAATGAGTGGGAATAGGAACCTCCAAGAAAGAAAGAGAGTTGTGAGGGAAAATAGCGACTCTGAATAGTGGGCGAGAAAATGTCCAAACATGTTTGCTTATTGCAGGAGTCCTCGTGCATGTGTGTGTGTGCATGTGTGTGTGTGCACAAACACATAGGCCAGAAGTTGATGTCAGCTCTTTCACACATTCTGTGGAGATCTATTTGTTTATTTGTTGGGTTTTTTTTTTTTTTGGAGACAGGGCTGTCACTTAATCTGGAGCTCACCAGTTCGAGGCAAGACTAGCCGCACCGTGAGCTCCAGGATCCTCCTGCTTCTCCAGTTGCCAGTGTGCGCTACCACACCCAGCTTTTACACTATGATTCTGGAGCTCTGTGCTTAGATGCTCATCCTTTCCCAGCATGCACTTTACCAGCTGAGCCATCTCCTAGCCCTTCGGAACTTTTGTTATATGAATGTACATCTCCTCATCGACAGGAATACCTAGCTCTCAGGCGTTTGCACCAGTGGAGGCTGCTGAGAATTTCCACTGGGAAGACTGGGATATTAAAGGTTGTGACTAAAACCTTTGTCTAAATTACCCTGAGCCTCTTCCTGGTGTGATGGGGTGAACATGTCTTAGTTTATTTTCTGTTACTATGATAAACACTGTGAAAAGATCTACTTACGGGAGAAAGTTTGACTCAATGTCCAGTTTGTCATTGGTTAAGAGACAGAGGCAAGAGTTTGAGGGAACTGGTCACATCTCCTCCACAACCAAGACCAGAGCACAGTGAGTTAATGCGTGCGTGCTGGCGCTCAGGCCGTCTCTCATTTTTATGTAGTCAAGAACCCACATTGGGGTGGTCATGGGACACTGGTTGTTGAAGTGACACTGGCTGTCTTGGTTTTGGTGAGGCTTGCAGTAAACAGTTGCTACCTGCTTTGAGTGTTTGATAGCCTCCGGCAAAGTTACGATTCCAGGATGTAAAACGGATTTGTTTAGAAAGCGGATGTGTGTTGGTTAGCAGTTACCTTTCTTTCTAAATGGAGGCCCGAACATGAACCACATGTCATAGACTACAGTGTAGATTATTAAGTCTCACATTTGACCCTAGCTGAAGGGCATGAGCGAGGTAGATTAACTCCAGCTTCCTGTGCTAATGTGGTGGTGGTGGTGTTGCCTGCCAGGAGGTCAGATCTGGTAGCTTCCACACAGTTGACAACTGCATAGATGTGTCCTCATTCATGATGTGTCTTCTGCCATCAGTGAACCAAGCAGCCTTAGGACCATGGAGATGTCACAAAGATCTTGTCTGACAGTTCACGATGAGTTTTAGGCAGGATTGTTGGAGAAGGAGGAGTTGGGTCTGGCAGCGAGGCAGCAAGATTTAGGATTTGATAAAGCCCGAAACTGAGTTGGAGCTTCTATGAGGAGGATCTGTTATTTGTGAATTCAGATGTCAGAAAAGCATTAAGGTTAAATATATTTGCACCCAGTATGGTAAACACAGTGAGTCCTTCTCCCAGCGTTGCTTTGGGGGCTTCCTCGACCCAGAGGATAACTGAAGCCAAAGCTTGGAGACGCAGGGGTCATCCCCGAGCAATGCAATGTTCTTTCTTTTTCTTTCTTCTCCTTCTCTTCTTCTTCATTTATTTATTTATTATATATCAGCATTCTGAATGCATGCATGCTGCAGGTCAGAAAAGGGCATCAGATCCCACTACAGATGGTGGTGAGCCACCATGTAGTTGCTGGGAATTGAGCGCAGAACCCCTGGAAGAGTAGCCAGTGCTCGTAACCTCTGAACTATCTCTCCGGCCCCATCTTTCTTTTTTTCTGAGCATGCAAAGAGAAGGGTTTCCTTAGGTCTGATAAAGTCAAGGTAGGCTTGGTGGTTAGGGCATGTCTGAGGGTCGGAGGACCTTTTGTACATGAGAGTCAGCTTAGAGGTTTATCTTCAGGGTCAAGTGAGAACCTCATGTGAAGGGTCAGCTGAGTCCCGGCTAGGGGGTGCAGAAGCAATAGTACCCTGTCACTCCCAGAAAGGCATGGTTGCTGGCAGAGGTACCCATGTCTAAGAGCTTCTTTGTGTCTAGGTGTTTGTCTCTGGAATTAATACCTGTCCCAAGAATTTTGCCTCATGGGACGATATTTAACATTGGACAAGGAGACTTTGGCCGTAGGAAGCTGGCCTTTTTGAGACTCCTGTGGTGTTAGAAGTTTCCTTGTCTGGGCTACAGATGAGAGCATCATTTACCCATTGAAGGAAGACACTGCTGATAACAGGCTATAAAGGTGAAGGACCTTCTGCCCAGGCCAAATAGATGAGAGGTGTCTCAGAAGCCTTGGGGCAGGAGAGTTAGCTACTGAGTAACTTGACAATTGGGATTGTGTTACTACGCAAAGGCAAGCTGGAGCTAGGAAGTACTGAGATACAGGAAGAAACATCATTTGGGTCTAGGACTGTAACCAGAAAAGTCCCCATGGGCATCTCTCAAGAGGATACAGGGGTTTGGTGTTTGGTACAACAGGGTATACAGGGACCATAGTCTGTTTGATGAACCTAAGGTCTTATACCAACTGATACACACCATTAGGCTTTCACACTGGAGTGTGAGCATGTTGGAAGGGGGATTACAGAGGCTGAGTGTGCAGATGGCCAAAGACTTAGAAATAGGAGGCCATGGCCCTCTTTGGATGTGAGAGAATGCTTCAAGCACCAAGGAAAGGAGTTAAAACTTTTGAAAAAAGATTTTTTTGAAGATTATAAAAAATGTGGGGAGAAAGAGAGAGACAGAGAGAGAGACAGAGAGAGACAGAGAGATTCTAGAACTCATTGGGAAGTAGAGGAGCCTAAACTAGTAAGGTTCAAGGTTCAAAGACTGATTGTAGGAGTGTTGAACTTACAGTTGTTTTATGCTTTTTTTTTTCAGAGCTGAGGATCGAACCCAGAGCCTTGCTCTTTCTAGGCAAGTACTCTACCACTGAGCTAAATCCCCAAACCCCAGTTGTTTTATTCTTAAATGTGCATGTTATGTGTGTGTGTACCAGCTTACGTATACATGTGTGTGCATGTATGGAGGCAGTCACTCTTCTCCTTTTTATTTGAGACAGTTTCTCTCACTGAGCCTGGAGCTCACCAGTTTGCCCAGTGGTGAGCACTGTTTATGTGGGTATCAAGAATCTGAAGTCAAGTCTTCCTGTTTTCATGGCAAACACTTTACCAACAGAGTCTTCTCCCTGGCCCAAGCCTGTGGTTTTGACAGTAATGCTAGAGCTGGGTTTTGGTAAGATGTTTTTCCCTAGAGGTGGGATGGGACAGTTAGCTTACTCTAAGAGCTAACATGAGACAGTGTGTTTTTCTAAGAAGCATGCCAGAAATGTGATGTGTCCCTACTGTGGAGGAGGACTCCAGAAACATGAACCCAGGGGGGAGGACTCCTGAAACATGAACCCGGGGGGAGGACTCCTGAAACATGAACCCAGGGGGTAGGACTCCTGAAACATGAATCCAGTGAGGAGGACTCCTGAAACATGAATCCAGTGAGGAGGATTCCTGAAACATGAACCCAGGGGAGGACTCCTGAAACATGAACCCAGGGAGGAGGACTCTGAAGAGTGAATCCAAGAAGGATGACTACTGAAATGTGAATCCAGTGAGGAGAACTCCTGAAACATAAACCCATGGAGGACTCGTGAAGCATGAACCCAGGGAGGAGAACTCTTGAAACATGAATCCAGTGGGGAGGACTCCTGAAACATGAACCCAGGGAGGAGGACTCCAGAAACATGAACCCAGGGAGGAGGACTCTGAAACATGAACACAGAGAGGAGGACTCTGAAACATGAATCTGGAAAAGCTGCTGAAAGCAGAATGCACGGCCCCTCACTGACTAAAACTCAGTTCTACATCTTGGGTCACCCAAGGCTTTCCCATAGAGATGGAAAGTAGGAAGTCTAGCTGCCTTCAGTCTCCTTCATTTGAGCTAGGGAAGACCCCTTTCCCCACGGGTTCCTTGAAATCAAGGAGCAGAGTCAGAGATAGCTATTGAGAAATGGAGCATAGAATTGACTGGAAAAACTTTAGCTTCATTTAAGAATTCTGCTGACCCAAATCACTGAGACATGGCTCCAGCATGTGTCCAGACAGAGAGGGGCACTTAGGAGTGACTAGACTGAGAAGGCTGTGAGTGGGAACTTGTAGTGAGAAGAGGAAATTAAACAAAAGGTTCCCTAGGCCTTAGTTTCTCAATGGTAAAACTGAGCAGAGGGGTTTAGATCCTGAACCACGTCGTCACTCTGGAACTGGGAGTACATAGGTGTGAAAACAACCAGTTCTCATTGTCCCTGATAGCAGCCAGCACCATCAGTGGCCTGTTACCAAAGACAGCATCACAAAGGATCCTAGGATCATTGTGTCTGGGGTCTGGGATTTAACAATTAAATAAACATTTTTTTTTTTTTTGCAGTGTCCTGCTCTGCAGACCTGCCCCTATGATACTCTGCTGTCCCTCCCATTCTCTGCCATTTTTCTGCTTGCTTGCTTCAGACAAGATGGGCGAGGTGTATAGTGTACTCTTTAATAGGGCCTCTATATATCCAACTGGACTTGCTCCTGGATTCCTAACCCCCTTTGTTAGAGATGTCTCCAGCTCCAGAACAGAAGATGCAAAGTTTCCTATTCTTGTTTCATGAGCCTGAAAAATTCCAGCTAGTTTCTTCCTGTCTGTCACTGGCCATAAAAATAAAATGTAATTGTTTAGTGTCAGATGTGATTGAGTGGAACGGGTCTTACCTTACCTGTGCAAGACCCCAGCTCAATACTCAGCCCTGTAACAAACTTAAAATGAAATGTGTGTGTGTGTGTGTGTGTGTGTGAGAGAGAGAGAGAGAGAAAGAGAGAGAGAGAGAGACAGACAGACAGACAGACAGAATGAGTATTTGTAGTGTGTGAGAGTTGTGTGTATATGTGTATGTGAAAGTGTGTGTGACTGGATGTGTATGAGTGTATATATGTGTTGAGTGTGTGTGTGTGAGAGAGAGTTGTGTAAGTGTGTATATGAGTTTGTGTAGGTGTATATGTGAGTGTGTTTGTGAATGAGTGTGAGAGTGTGTGAATGTGTGTGTGTGTGTGTGTGTGTGTCTGTGATCTATGTTTGCTGATACATTGTGATGGTTTGTATATGCTTGGTTCAGAGAGTTGCATGATTAGAAGGTGTGGCCCTGCTGGAATAGGTGTGGCCTTGTTGGAGTAGGTGTGTCACTGTGGGTGTGGGCTTTAAGACTCTCATTCTAGATGCCTGGAAGTGAGTATTCTGCTAGCAAGATATAGAACTCTCAGCTCCTCCCACGCCATGCCTGCCTGGATACTGCTATACTCCCACCTTGATGATAATGGACTGAACCTCTGAACCTGTAAACCAGCCCCAAGTAAATGTTGTCCTTATAAGAGTTGCTTTGGTCATGGTGTCTGTTAGCAGTAAAACCCTAAGTAAGACATACATCTTGCTTTTTAAAGCTCCTCAACTAGATCCTTCATGTCAGCACAGTCACTTAATACTCTATGTAGAGGGTTGCTGTAAGTCCTTTTCTGTCTCAGCATCCTTGGGTTCTTCTGTATAACAGTGCTCAGGAGTTAGTAGAGACTCTTACAGTAGATACTTGCTGGAGCTCTAATTGCTGCCTGCAGAAGCTTCTGTCTATTGTGGATTGTCTTGTACTTATTTCTTCTCCTTGGAAACAGAAATGTGAAATTGTTTCTCCATTATTTCTTTTCTCAAATGCCTATAGCCTTGTTTAAAAAGGGGAAAAAGGCTTTTATTTTGTGCTGTAAATTCCTCAGGGTTTACTTACATTATCTTTGGCTGAGTTTTTGTTTAAAACATCTTTAGGGGGTAAATAATTTATTTGAAAGTTAGTTGAGAAAAGCACTTTAAAAAATTAAACCAAGTCAGTAGATTTGAAAAGGGGACATAGAGAAAGAAAAGGGAGAGTCCCATTTAGAAAATGTAAATTCTGTTTATTTTTCAATCTAAACAGCTTGCTGATTTATTTACTTACTGGTTCTCACAGATGAAAATGACAGTAATTTGAAATTGAGTATGCAGTTTTTTTATTTTTAATTTTGCAAGTGTTTATTTCTAAGGAAGACCATAACGCACTTGTTTACTGGTGTGTACCAGGAGACTGAACTTGAAAACTTGGTGGTCCACACTTCCTCAGGAAGCCCCTGAGCACAGAGATATTCTGATACTCTGAATCTAAGGCCCCTGAGCCTGCTGGGCCGATGTTATTCACAGTACAAAAGGTTCTGTGGGCTCTGAGACTGCCTTGCAGAAGGTCAGACTTTGTTTCAATATTAGTTTGATTTGTAGATAGTTATCAACTTAGAAAGGTTCAAAGAACCACTTTTTAAACTTCTCAGATGTAGTAAATATAAACTGCACTTAACATTTTGGGTTTTGCCAGGTGTTTTGTTTTGCTTTGCTTTTGTTTCTTTGTTTTTCAGGCTGGCAAAATAGGGTTAAGCTTTTGATCCTGGACAATAGCAAAAAATAAAAATAAATAAATAAATATCACAATTTCTAGCCAGCCATGAGACCAGCAGAAAACAACCCTTGCCAGACTGTGTACTTTGATGCTAACTGTGATGGTTCATGGGTCCGGAGTGCCAAATGCATTTGGGTTTTTGTTTGTCTGATTTGCTTTTACATCTATAATGCCAAAGACTTGAGAGTCACTGTTAACTGGAAAGGGAGTTTAGTGGCCAAATGATAGAGAAGTGGGGTCTTCACTCACAAAAATGTCTCCTCTCTAAAGGGTTGGGGAATTCCAGATGTGGGACAGGAATAACGAGGGAGGAAGAGGGTAACAAGGGAAGAAGCATTCTGGTGTTTTCTTGAGCATTGTGGATACCATTCAGGATCACAGATACCGCCTCTCATTCCCCTCAGAATCTAGTGTTTCTAGTTAAAGGGGTAGAGGGTGGCTGATGGCCGGAGGAGTCTGACACACTATGGAGACAGAGCCCTTATATCTTTCCAACTTGTTCTAGTCACCATATTGAACTTTTGTCTTACTTATGGTTTTACTGCTGTGAACAGACACCATGGCCAAGGCAAGCCTTATAAAGACAACATTTAATTGGGGCTGCCTTACAGATTCATAGGTTCAGTCTATTATCATCAAGGTGGGAGCATGGCAACATTCAGGCAGGCATGGTGCAGAAGGAGCTGGGAGTTCTATATCTTCATCTGAAGGCTTCTAGCAGAATATTGGCTCCCAAGCAGCTAGGATGAGAGTCTTAAAGTCCACGTCCACAGTGACATACCTACTTCAACAAGGCCACACCTCCAAATAGTGCCACTCCCTGAACCAAGCATATACAAACTACCACAACATCTATAGTCCCAAATGAAAACTGCTTATATATTTTTTCTTTAAAAAAATATTTTTAAAAGATTTATTTGTTTGTTTGTTTGCTTATTTAATGTATATGAGTACCCTGTTTTCATTGGATCCCATTACAGATGGTTTCGAGCCACCATGTGATTGTTGGGATTTGAACTCAGGACCTCTAGAAGAGCAGCTAGTACTCTTAACTGCTGAGCCATCTCTCCAGCCCTGAGTACTTATATTTTCAACAAAAGTGATCTCTAAGAAGTGGTCTAAGCAACTGTTATCAACACAGCCCACAGAAGTGAAATCTACAGAAGTTGTAAGACTGGTGGTGTATAACACAGTTTAACAGTGACTCTAAAGTCTTTGGCATTATAGATGCAAAACCAAACCAACCAACCAACCAAACAAACAAACAAGCAAAAAACCCAGAATGCATTTGGCACCCCAGACCTATAAGGCAGCACAGTCTAGCAATAAAGCATACAATCGGGTTTTCCAGCTGGTCTCATGGCTGACATTGTACAGGCAGAAGGGCTACAGGTCAACTTGTAGAAATCAGCTCTCTGCTCCCACCATGTGGGTCCCAGGGATAAAACCTAGGCTGTCAGGCTTGGTTACAATCTCCTCTACTTACTAAGCCATCTCATGCCCCCCCCCAATTAGTGATTTTGAGTAAGAGTTTCGCCATGTAGACCAAGCTTCCTGGAATTCCTGATCTTCCTGTGTTAGGCACCTGAATGCTGAAATTGCAGACACTCACTATCATATCTGGCTCCATGTTTTTAAGTCAACCAAGAATAAATGAAACTCGAATGTTTCTTTAGAAGCTTTGTTATTCATGTTAGGACTCTGAGCTCTCATCCACACTGCATGAAATCTAAAAGACACATGTCTGCCAGGCTACAGTCGAACCCTACAACCCTAACCTCACCCCACAAGTGTAATGATCTGACGTAACATGTAGAGGTATTTTCAGACAGAAAACTTCAGACCATAGCATTTTAAAAACAGCAGCGAGTGTCCGTGAGGTGAGGAGACCCACCCTGGACTCTGCTTTTTTGTCTTCTTCTTGCAGCAAAGGATCACTGTGCACTAGACAGAGGCCAGGTGCTGGGAAACCCACTGCCTCATAGAACAGACAGTCCAACAATCACAGTGAAAAATGAGGAGAAGCAATCTGTGTACAGTGAGGCCCACGGGCTCACACCCCTGCCGGAAGCCTACGACAGTCTATTGGTCACTTCCGTCCTCCCTCCACTCCACATTGGAACCATCTGGATACTTGCAAAAATGCTAACATCTGACCAACACTAACATTTAGGGCTTATGGAGATTTTGTTGTCATTGATTTTGTTTTAATTTTTCAAGACAGGGTCTCTCTATGAAGCTCTTGGCTGTCCTGAAACTCTCTCAATAGACCAGGCTAACTTTGAATTCACAGAGATCCATCTGCCTCTGCCCCTACCAACCCCTACCAAGTGCTAGGATTAAAGGTGTGTGCTGCTAAGTCCGGTTTAAGTTTATAGATTTTAGTACTTCTCTGAGTGGTTAGATTTGCCAATTTTGGAAATCAGTAGTTTATCTGTTTTTTTCTTATGGGACTAAGGATCAAACCCAGGACCTTGCTGAGGTTTGGCAAGTGCTCTACTACTGACCCAATTCCTAGTTTAATGTGTAAATTTTGGGGCAAATGATTTTATACCTTTGTTGAAAACCCGCATTTCAGGTTCTTGTGTTTTGATATCATAGCTGCTGCAGAATTTCAAAAAGTTTATAAATCTCAAGAAGCAAATGAGGGAGCTCCTGAGGGCAGGGTATGTCTCATGGACTCCAGGTGAAATATCCCCAGATGTGGAAGTAGACAACTGCAATTGGGGTAATAGGTGCTCTCTGTTTCTTCCAGAATAGCACCAATCTGTAGCCACCAGCGGCTATGGGAACTGGGTTCACCTGAGAGGAAGGCTGGGAATAAAAGGGGAATGGAGGGCAAGAGAAATGTGGGGTCAAGACAACGTATTCTGATCAAGGCCCAAGGTTTAATATTTTGCTTTCACATATAAAGGGGGAGCCCCACCCCCCAAGAATCTCTTCTCGGTTCAGCCCAGGGGCTGGGCAAGGAGATAGTAGCTAGAAGGTGTCAAGGCAAGCTCAGCAGGCAGTCCATTCTTCTTAGCTCCTGTTGAAGACTGCAGGGTGCCAAGGCCCACAATGTAATGCATCCCATGTCCTATTGTTTGGTCTACTGTGGTAAATGACTCGCAGGCCTGCTCAGGCCTTGGGGAAGGGCACAGTTCCCTCCTTAATTTTTTAAGATGGCAGTGTCAATATCTGGACGGGGCACAATATTTCATCTCGTCTTGGGTCTAGTGGCCGGGAGACAATCCCTGGCTTAGGTTGGCATTTATATTACTCCTATATTACCTGTCATTAAGGAAAAACATACATAGCATATTGATGTATGCCTCTGTCTTAGGTTTATAGGAGCTCAAAACACTCTTACCCGTCATCATTACTCTAACCGGCCATCATTGGCACACTCTTTAGACCAAGACCACATTCAGACCACTAGATGCAGTTCTTCACAGTGATGTGTATCTGCCATGATGAATAGCTGAGCTTGCTGAAAGCGATCCTGTGTGAGGGTGATCAACCTGTTTAAAATACAAGGTTCAAAGGTAAAAAGCATCATGATTATCCAAGCAATGTAGAAAATAAGGTTGAGAGTGGATATATTCCAGTATCTAATTCAACTGTTAATTAGCAGGGATCAGACACAAGTATGGCCACCAGGTATATAGTGGGGGTGTTTAAGTAATGACAAAAAACATTCTCCAGTAAGAGTGGAGATTATATGCCAAGTTAAATCAGCTGGTTGATAAAGATTTTGAGCCATCTTCATCATTAGAATCATAATTATTAGGCTCAAGATCTGTGTCCACTTGAGGACCAGTCTTTCAGGCAGCTATCAGGCTCCATTCTTTTTTTCTGAAAAAATGTAGACTGACCCACGACCCTAAATTAAAACAAAATCGGGACCACACTAAGTATTAGTTAAGAGGTCTTTCCACAAGACCCTGGCAAATGAGCTGGAAGTAACTGGATGCCAGTGGCAATCCACTGCATACTGACGTTTAGCATCAGTTTGCTGAAAATTTAAAACAAATAAGACAAAAGCAAGGTGTGCTTTTGGTGACCTTGAGGGGTATAATTCCCCCTTTCTAGTTAAAAAAAAAAAAAGTTTTTTTTTTTTAAGAATTTCTTGTAAAACCAGGGAAGAAGCACCATTAGCTGCTTTTCCCATATTTAGAGAGTTATGAAGATATTATTTTAAAGTTTCATAATCTCTCACAATTTTTTGTCCTTGAGGATAATAAGGAAATATCAGCAATATTAAATTGTCAACAAAACATCTCAAATGTTTGACTGTAGTCAAGTAACTGTAATAGCCAGTTCCATTACCTATCTTAGTCTGATATGAAACACCAAGCACAGGAAAATAATATAGGCAATAACTAATAATATTTTTAGTTGCTTCTCTTGTTAAAGTAGTTGCAACTAGAAAGCCTAAAAGGTGTCAAGTCACATGTACATTATTATTTGTGTTGAAGCAGGGGAAACTCAAGAAAATAAACATGTGATTTAATTACATATACTGTCTTCTCAATGGATGAGGCATTTGTAAATATAGTAAATATAGTAAACATCTTTTTTATGGGCTGCATGCGTAGTAAATTTTAGGAAATATAAAAGCATGCATAGAGAAAAATTGTAACAACTTGTCTTGTGGATTGTGGATAATGATCATCAAATTTGCCTAAAAGTTTGCCATGTAATAGGCCAAATATCATTATGTTTTATAATCAATTTAATTGCTATTTGGAATAAAGAATGAACCTTTTATCCAAAATGCTTTTAGGATTCTATCTTATAATCTTGTATTAACACAGTAATTTTTTTTTTATAATAGAATGTTTAAACTTTACTTGTAGATGAAGAAAGATAAATCTACATTAATGGTTTCTTTTACCAAAGGCCTGTTGTGGGCATATGAGTAGTAATAACACAAACAGCCAACAATTTTTATAGTCTATATAATTTATCTGTTGATAACTAACAGCTTATTCTACTTTCAGCAAAGCTATCTCTCCTTTATTAGTTAATTGTCAAGAGAAATTAGGACTTGTATCCCCTTAAGAATATCAAACAAAGGTTCAAATTCTCCTATGGTAAGTTTAAGATAAGATTTTAGCCAATTAATAGCTCTTAACAACTTTTGAAAATCATTAAATGCAAATCAAAATTAAAAGCAACCCATTTTCTTTTTGCATGTACATTTGCAAGCCAGAAGAGGACACTAGATCCCACCACAAATGGTTGTGAGCCACCATGTGGTTGCTGGGAATTCAATTTTTATATTTTTAGTTATGAGTCTAGCCATCTCTCTAACCCCAACTATCTATTTTTATTAGAATTTTCTGTGCCACAATCTGTTTAGGATATAACTGAGGTCTCAAATACTGAAAAAATATTGCCTTTGAATCTTTTCTGGAGTAACAAGTACTCCAAAAATTTTAAAGCTCATTATATTGGAGAAAAGGCTTGTAGAAAAATTTCTTTAGAGAGAGAGATCAGCTAATAAAGTATCACACAATAAATAATATATACTAAAAGATTTAAACTCTTAATTTTTAGTATCAAAGCAACAACAATTATATATATATATATAAAAGCAATTAGAGGCAAACCTTTCTAATGATATCACTTTATGGCTCTCAAAAATTACAAGCAAATTTACTGAATGTAAATCTCTCACCTTTACCAGAAATATAAAGGAATGGTATAAAAAACAATCTTTTATATCTATAATAATTCTATATGTATTTACTGGAATGGTAGCTGGAGTAGGCAAGTTTGGCTGTAATGCCCCATTAGTTTCATAAATCTTAAGTTTGAACTTTGTTTTGGATTAATTCGATAACCAATCTTTTTTAGCTGAGTGAGAGTATCAGATAAAAGCCAAGCTGAAGGCAATCTTGTCCTCTAATAATTGTTGTATAACTTAAGATTAGGTCTCTTGCTAGTAATAGATTGAATCTAACATACATTAGAGGAGCCAAAGCCATCTCATTCTTAACAAACTTGGAAGGAAACAGATGCAAAGGAACCAAAACAAATTGAACAATATTTTTGTCAGCAGGTACAGTTGTAACTCCTGGCCCATAAACTCTTTGTTGTGAATGTTTTTGGGTTTACCCCTCCTCCCACAAGAAACAAACAAGGCAAAAGACAAATTCCCAGAAAACACATTTCTAGGAGCTGGTCATGAAGACCCAGGACAAAAGGAAAGTTTGGCACCTAAGCTTCTGCTGAGCTCAGTCTGTAATGTCTTAATTGAAATGTAAATGTTCTTAATCTCGGCCTGTTTTCTGAGGCCTGGCCTTTTTTGTAGGCCTGTACTGTGCTGCAATTTTTTTTTAAACTTTAATATAACTCTACGTGCTGTATCTTTTTTTGTTTTTTTATAAACATGGGCAAATCAAAAAACCTTAAACTCTCGATTGAACTACCAACTGTAGCCAATGGAATATTGGTGGTTTAACTATGTTTTTAAGCTTCTTTTGTAACATTAGAGAATAACCATAATTTTGAGAAACAAAACCAATTTTTAACGATGTAAGCAATCTATTTTCTCTAAAATCAACACCAAGTAGATTACCTTTATGTTACAAAGTTTTGCTGCCAACTCTTATATATGAATGCATGATAGTGCAGCTTTTAATATCTCACTAAAGAGACATTGTTTTTAAATCTTATCTTTATACATCTGGTTTCTGAATGACACCAACCCTGAGTTACCAATCTTAAGTCAACTTTTTGTTATCAAGGTTGTAAAATTTTAACCACATCCAATAACTTATAGGCTGATAATTTATAACCAAGACATGCAGAACATATTTATACCTTTAAAACCAATTAGAAACAAAAATGATGTGAGAACATATCTTATATATTTAGACCAATCAAAACTTTTTGCTTTTTTTAGCTGTAATTTCAACAGAGAAGCACCTTGTCACAGAGATTTTTCTAGGGCAAACAACTCTTAGCTTCCTTGTAGAATCTAAAAAACTGCTGGTCTCTTTAAAAGCAGCTTATACCGGACAATCAACTTTTGGAAAGCCTTTTCCAGCTCAGCTTGGACTCTTAGCTACAGGTGTTAAGAAAACTCATCAGCCGCTGCTCTGCATATTAAGACTGCCTTTTAAACCAAGTTAAACTAGACCAAGGGTTGGATCAAGCAATTTTAACAATCTTTTGAACATTAAACATAGAATACCATAAAACAGAACACCAATCATTCACACAAGGAAACAAAAAACACACAGGTGGATGAAGACTCCTAAATTCGGGAGACCCTTACTCAAGTCTCGGGAAGTCTCGAACACCCACAAACTCCAAGACACCGTTACTGGATGCAATTAGCAGAGGTTTATTAGGGAAGAGAGCTGGCAGCCAGCATTCAAACTGCACACTCGTGCACGAGTACAGTTTGACCCGGCGTGGTAGGCTAAGGAACCTTTTATAATAGGGGTAGGGAAAGGAAGGAATTTCTGCGCGGTTACACATGATTGGTTATTTCAAATATCAGCAACTTGCAGAGGCGGCAGGATGGCTAGTTAGGACTTGTCTGGGCATGCCTTTTTATTTTTCTTTGTGGCCAGGAAAGTGTCTTCCTGCTTTGGACCTACCCCACCCACAGGTGGATTTTCTTCCCTGAGGCTTGAGGAATGTATCTGGGGCAGTGAAGGCCCGAAATCCTACATTCAGTTCCACCTTCCTGGAACTAGTGAGCCTGTATATATTTTATAAAATTGTCTTTATAATTTTTCACTCTACAGTGGACACATGTGGACATTGGCATGCCAAGGACAAACAATAAACAAAGAAGGCAGAATTATGGATATTACTCAGTGCTCTGCCCTTTTTAGTTTTCATTTTTTTTTTTTTTAAAACCCTGTTCCTCTCGCCTGAGGCAGCTCTTGGCTACAGGCGGTTGCCGAATATTCTCCAATACCCAAATCACTGTCACCTCCCTAGGTGAGCTTGCCTCGGGTGAATGCTCACTCAATCTAGACCCGTATCCCACTGAAACACACTTCTTGCAAACACAGCCATAACTTAGCTAGCATCAGTGCTGTTCGTTGTTCACCAAGTGCTCTGGATACTCTGCTTTTTCTTCCATTTTCCATGGAGCTCCAACAAGACAGTGTTCCTCAGCCAGTCTTCCATTCTCAGGCTCCACGGTGGGGCGCCATTCTGTAGCTGTCAGTGGCTACAGGAACTGGGTTCACCTGAGAGGAAGGCTGGGAATGAAAGGGGAATAGAGGGCGAGAGAAACATGGGGCCAAGACAACGTATTCTGATCAAGGCCCGAAGTTTAATATTTTGCTTTCACATATAAAGGGGAACCCCCCCCCCCCCAGTCCCCAGTCTCTCCTCGGTTCAGCCCAGGGGCTGGGCAAGGAGATAGTAGCCAGAAGGTGTCAAGGCAAGCTCAGCAGGCAGTCCATTCTTTTTAGCTCCTGTTGCAGACTGCAGGGCCCAAGATCCGCAATGCAATGCATCCCAGGTCCTATTGTTTGGTCTACTGTGGTAAATGACTCTCAGGCCTGCTCCGGCCTGGGGGAAGGGCACACCGATCCTTTGTTTCAGTCTATTTGGCATTTAATGAGAAAATAATTTAGCCTGATGGATCAGTTGTATGTGTGTGTGCACGCGTGTACATGTGTGTTCATCACAAAAGCATCTTAAGGAAGTGTTTAATTTTGGTTCATGGTTTCTGACTACAGTCAGTCCATGGTGACCAGAAGTCATGGCAGCAGGAGTGACAGCAGCTGGTCACACTGCTTTGGAATTCAGCAAGCAAGCAGAGGAGGGATAAAGGCATGTACTCAGCCCACACTCTCTGACTAATCAGTGTGGTGACCCAGCCTGTGGAGTGGGGCTTACACTCAGGGTGCTTCTTCAGTTAAACCGTTTTCACTTAAAGTACCCATAGATATACAAAAGGGTGTGCTTCCCTGCTGACTCCGAATCTTCTAGAGCAATGGTTCCCATCCTTCCTAATCCTGCGACCCTTTAATCCTCATGTTGTGGTGACCCCCCCCCAGCCATAAAATTATTTTGCTGCTACTCCCTAACTGTAATTTTGCTACTGTTATGAATAATAATGTAAATATCTGATATGTTGGGTATGTGATTTGCAACTCTCAAAGAGGTTGAAAACCACTACTTTAATGGTAACAATGAAGACGAAACTTCACACTGAGTTATTTATGAAGAACAAAATGCATTTCTTTCAGGTTCTGTAGGTTAGGAAACCAAGGTCAAGAAGGAGTCTAGGTGTCATTACATGGTAGAATTTAAGCCCCTTTACCAGGACACTAATCCACACAGGGAAACTCAGTGCTCCGTCCTGATCTCTAACTAAAGCCCCCAACTCCTAAACTATTCTTGCATTGAAAACTAGTCTCCCGTGAGGTTTGGAAAGGACTAAACATTCAAGCCACAGGTTCCTCTTACTTGGCAGAACCTTGAGCATTACCACGTGGGTTTATGAAGTTTCAAAGTGTAGACAAGCAAGCAGCTCCAGGTCACCAACCTGTGCAACAGCCCAGGGCAGCCCACGGGGAGGCTCGTGAGCAGGCAGGTATGCTTTGTGCAGCTCAGGTGCCAGTAGCAGAGTCTCAGACAGAACACAAAGGGCTTCGGGCAGGAAGGCTGTTCCTTTCCAAGAGCCCGCAGGCCCTCTGCGAAAGGACACACTATACTGTCCCACAGCATACCTTTACTGGCAGTGTGCTGCCTTCACAGTTGATTCTCTTCCTATAGCTGTCCTCCGCACCTCTGCATAGAACCTTCTAGGGACAGTTAGCCTCCACCCCTATGAATTGTGTCCCCCTGTAAATAGGAAGGTAAAATGAACTCTCTTCATTGAAGTTACTTCTTAGCAGGTCTTTTTTTCATAGCAAAGAGACAAAAACCTCTAGTATCCAGTATAGGCTTCTTCAGGGCTTTAAGGGCTGCTGTAGGAAGGAATTATGCAGTGCTGGCTGAAGGGAAAGTGTGCTTTTGCCACGGATGCAGATCTGGCTTTTAAGAGGACCTGTTTTATGTAAGATTGGCTCACTCTGCATACTCTCATAATTGCTTTAACAAAATGAACATGTGTAGAGACTGCATCACAAGAGGCAAAGTTTGCAGCGGCTGGATCTTTTCTTCAAACCCATCATGGAGACCCTGTCTCCCAGTTTCAGGTTCATGCTTCCCCTAGCCCTTTAGAATGGGAATATAAACAGCAAGAGGAACTAGGGGTGAAATGAGAGAGCTCGTGCATTTTCTATAGCCACGAGGTTTGGGCAATAACAAATATGTGGAGAAGTTCAGCGTGTAACAAGTCCTGTAGAGAGGACAACGCTACTATACTACGGGAGGTGACACTACAGGGTGCAGCGGAGGGGAGACGGGAAGGCAGGGCACGAACTGTTAGTGGCCAGTGGCAAAAGCTGTGTGAACATGAGATAGTTAATTACCATTTCTGAGCCTGGATCTCTGCCTTGGTAAACTGGTTCTCATAGACTTCTTAAAATGATTAAGTTAGGACTGGAGAGATGGTTCAGTGGTTAAGAGCACTGACTACTCTTCCAGAGGTCCTGAGTTCAATTCCCAGCAACCATCTGTAATGGATCTATGCCCGTTTCTGGTGTGTCTGAAGACAGCTACAGTGTACTCATATACATTAAAAAAAAAAAAAAAAGACTATATGAGAACAAGAAGCTTATAAATACCCATATGTTCAAACACTGTGTTCTTCCTGTCCCTCCATTCCTAGGAGATTCTGACTCAGTGGTCCCAGCAACAGTTTTCGTAAGACATGAGATGCACTTTTCACTCTGGTCCTCAGAGCATGTCTTAAGAAATGCTATTCTGGGAGTGTTGGGGATGAGCAGCCAGTTTCTGTGTCTTGAACCAGCTGGATACTAAGGCATCCTTGAGCCTGGCCAGCTCTGAGCTTGGGTTCCTTAATATCTTTTTTTTAAAGCTAATTTTAAGTCAGTATGCAAAATGTTTCTGTTATATCCTCTTTCCACCCCAGGGGCTCTTTGTGTCACTGTACTGGCTCTGAGCCCTGGTTTTAGCAAGGCTTTCTAACCCTGCTGTCACCAGCCATCGTAACCTTCCTTTATGTCACTGTGTGTAATTGATGTATGATCTGAGAGTCAATATTGGTCATTAAGACTAGGGGAGAGCAGAACTCCTGTTTTTTAGTGACCACAAGTACCACGGAAAAGCATCTGTCAGTAATTTAGAGCTTGGGTATAGCTTGAAGTCTGCTGCTTTTAAATAACCTGACATTGCAGGAAGACATAAAGTTCATCTGTCACTTGCATAGCCTACTCACAATATACCCCACAGATATGTACATTTGTTATGTTAATCAAAACTTGAAAACATTTAACAAGATAGAAATATGAATTCTCCCTGAATGATCAATATACATTGTATATACATTTCAGATTATTCAATGTGCCCCATAGTTCTGTACAATTGAAGTAACTTTTTAAAGGCTCTTTTAAAATGAGAGCACGAAGGAGTGACTCACGCCATCTAGTGGGCTTTCAGATACATGTTTGACTGCTCTTAGCTCTCAAAACCTCTGCACCAAAATGCCCCTCCCTTGCTTGTGACTGGCACCTACTTCTAATGAGGCTTTTCAAAATGGTCCCATTCTGTTACCCATGAACCCAGTCACCTGACAGAATACAATAAGGATCAATTTGAAAAAACAGTAACACATCTCCATTAAAGCAATCGGTCTCGGGGCTGGGAACCTGCCTTTGCAGGTAAGAGAGCTTCTTGACCTTGGGGACCTGAGTGGGAATCCCCTGAACTCACATAAAAAGCTGGATGTGGTCACAAGCACTTGTGACTTCAACGCTGTGAGGGGTGGAGACAGGAGGATTGCTGGGACTACCTAGCTGGCAATCCAGCTTCAGGACCCATATCCACTCCACAACGCAAGAGTTATAGGCACGTTTAATCCTGACTGCAAAAGAGAAGCTCATGCAGTCTTTTACATGGGTGCTAGGGATTCGAACTTGGGTTCTTATGCTTGCAAAGTGAGTGTTCTTGTCCACTGGATATCCTCCAGCCTGATTTAATTGTTTTTAAAATAGGATGTTACTACATAGCCTGTGGTGGCTTTGAACTTGTGATTCCCCTTGTCTCAGCAGACCAGATGGTTTGACTTTTTGGAAACATTTTAAGTGAGTCTATGCTTTATAAGATATTTGTGTCATCTGCCCTTTTCTGGGCTAAGACAACGGCCAATTGATTTTATTCATTATGGTTTTGGACTCTTCCTTTAAGGATGTGTAACGCTATCGCAGACATCTTGTAGAACAGAAGCTAAATCCAAGTGTAAAAAGTTGTGCCAGAACACATGGAACTATCCAAGAAGAGCTTTGCAAGCACGGCGTTTTCCAGTGTGTAGGACAATACTGCACAGTCAGCTCTTTCTATGCGCTTCCACCCTCAGTCATACAGGTAGAAGCTTCATAAGCTCCCGGAGAATAACATGTTTATTTTATTTCAATAACCTCTGTCTCATCTGGCAAGTAACAGCAGCCATCCTCCTGCCTCTGAGCTACATCTCTTGTTGACCTTCGTCAACCTGTGCAGATCTTGTCTGCTGGACTGAGATCTGAGGACATGGGCTGACCTACAATCTGATGACGTAAACAACTTTTTTTTTTGTTTTGTTTTAGTGTACTTTCATACATGACTGTAACAAAGAAAGCAAGGAAGGTTGTTTGAGTCCAGAAAAACATGTAAATAAACACCAGTAAGCGCATACTAAGAATTGATGAAGCAGCCTTTCCCGAACTCAGGACAGACCAATTTAAACACAATTGTCTGCCACGCACTATAGATTATATCTGGGAAAGCTGGAAAGGAAGGCAGGAGACCATGTCCAGAGTCAGACTCCACTTACCAGATGGGTTCCTGTAGCTCATATTCTGGCATCCAACAAGAATAAACATGTCTTATAAATAGAATGTAAATATTTCAAACAGGAGGCATGGACTCATGTCCAAGAACCATCCAGGGAACAAAACGCTCTGGGGTAAAAGGCCCTCTGCCTGACTTACTGGAGCCTCTCTCACAGATCTCCAAGGCATTGTTGACTGTGGATCATTCTTTTAACTCTTCCTGTGGGGCGGTGGGCTATGAGAGGCAGCTGGGTACCTGGTCTAGCAGGCTTTGAAACCCAGAGACCCTCAGGGAGGGTAGGAGTTTGGCTTTGCTCCTGGGCCCCTGGCTCCTTTCACATAGCTACAGCCCCCACAGCCCTCTACAGAGGGAGCTGTGGCCATTAGTCATGTAGGAATAGCGCCCCAGGCCCTCCCACATGTAGATAAGGTATCCGTCCCCAAGCTCTCAGACCAAGCTAATAGGAGGTACCTGCTGCCAGGCCCTAACTCATCCCAAAACTGTATATAAGAATCCTATCCTGGAGAAGTAAAGGTGTGTGAGAATTACTCCTTCATCTGAGAGTTTCTGTCATAAGAGCTGTAACACCACCACTTGGGAAGAGATTTGCTTTCCTGAAATGCCTTCAGGAGCTTCCCCACACTCCTTGCTGGCTAGTCGGCCCCCCACCAGCTCAGCCCTGAGCGATAGATGCAGCACCTTGGAACAACTGGGGCAGTGACAGCAGAGACAGGTAGAGGCAGCATTGGAGGAAGTAGAGGCTATTCCCTCTCCATGCTGGCACTCTCCTCCCTTTGTCTCAACCCTTGCACATGGTGGGCCGGAGATCTTTGTGGAAAGCCTTCCAGCCTTAGGCCCAGGCCCACATGCTCTGACACCTCTGACCTCATTTTTTCATATTTGGGCCTTTGGAACTTCTCCCATGTAGGTCCTCAACAGACCTGTAATAGTTTCCTGCAAACTCTGTCACACTGCGTTGCTATAAAACACTAGAAATTATTCACACTTATGTTACTTATTTCAGGACAGATGCTGAAACATGCCTCGCCCCCACCATGGTCCCTGTCTTTCTAAACCCCAGTGGTCACAGCTTATATTATTAGTTTGTAAGGACAACTTTGAGCTATCCAGTCCCTCCTCTGGTAGTTTCAGATCCAGTATATCACCGCAGAGATTTAAAAGGCATGGGCAGCTTCAGTATTAACAGATCACATTGAGGTCTCGTTAGTTGTTTAGGTTCAGAATCTGACACAGTAGTCTTTAGATAAGTACTTGCGTTTGTAATAGACACTAGGAAAAGTTAAATTCATTAAAAATTAAAAAGTGGAAATTTCAAGTTAAGAGTACTGTTATACACCAGGAGGCCACTAGGTGGCATGAGCGACCCCTTAGCGACGCTCTTTAATCTGGACTCCAGATCCCTAGTACAGTTTAAAAGGAAAACCCGTGGGACAGGAAAGACAGCAGTCCAAATGTTGGATGTTTAATTAATGAGTTGTTGGCTGAGGATGAGATGAGGCGATAGGATCCTGGAGAAAGGGCAGGAAGCATTCTCGCTCCTCTCTTCTTAAGTCACCAGCGAAGCTTGCGAAGGACCAGGGTGCTTTACCTTAACCTTTGAGGCAAGGGGCTTTTCTGTACCACCGCACAGCAAGATCACAAAGGCCAAAGTGAAAATGTAGTAAGCTGTGATGTTTCTTGTGGACCAGTGGGCTTGCACCGGCAGGCACAGGTTCTTCCAAGAACATGCTGCTGTTTCTGAGAGATCAGTGCTGCTACAGATGAGATACAAACACCTCGTCCGTTTCTGGGTCTCTGATGCTCTCTTCACCAGCACTGGAGAATAGCACAGAAGAGACTGGACCTCATTGTTAGCCACTGCTATGGCATCTACCTTATGCTGGAGCTTGCTTAGGCTTGTGGAGCTGGACAAGGGCAAAGATGAATTGTCTGCCATGTGTCAAATACTTTTACTTTTAGGCTCATAAATTACTTTTTCTGCCTGCACTTTTTAATTTCAAAATTTAAATTAATTTTTTAAAGTCAGTTTCACCTGACTTTTTGTTGTGAACGTTACACCTGTCTTAGGGTTTCTATTAGTGTGATGAAATACCATGACCAAAAGCAGCTTGGAGAGAAGGTTTTTCTGTTATACACGAGGAGGCCACTAGGTGGCATGAGTGACCCCTTAGCATCACTCTTTAATCTACATTTCAGATCCCTAGAACAGTGTAAAAGGAAAACTTGTGGGACATATAATTCAGGTTTACATAAAGGAAGCTAGGGAAGGAACTCAAACTAGGTAGAAACCTGGAGGCAGGAGCTGATGCAGAAGCCATGGAGGACAGTTGCCTATTGGCTTGCTCCTTATGATTTCCTCAGTCTGTTTTCTTATAAAACCCCAGAACATCAGCCCAAGGATGTTGCTACCCACCATGGGCTGGGCCCCCCTACTTCAATCACTAATTTAAAAAATACCCTACAGGCTGATGTTATGTAGGCACTGAGGCTCTCTCTTTTCTGATGTGTCTCTAGCTTGTGTCAAGTTGACATAAAACTAACCAGCACACTTTCCTAACAATTATATCAAATAAAGGAAAAGATTGCTCAGTCTTTAAAATCTGTAAAGAAGCAATAGGCCGGGAGGAGCTGGATGAGAGAGACACCCAAGGGAGACACTGGGCCCTGTAATGGGTACCATTACAATGAGAGAATGGAGATGATGGAGAGAAAGCAAAAGCAAAGCTGAGAGTCCCTGCACTGTAGAGAGAGGTGGAACAGGAAGATATGAGGTGCCTAAGCAACCACCAGAGGTCATGGTGATGTCAGGGTCTCGATGCCTGCAAGGTCTATAGCCCTACTGCGTCTGTGGTCTATGCTGTTCTCTGTGGCCTGTGTCACCAATGAAAGGCATCCCCATGTCAGTGGTCTGGGCTGCCACCTGAAACTATGTTTATATCCAGAGTCAATGCTGATGCCAGGGCCCAAACTCATCTGAGTGGCCTGTGCTGCCACCTGAAGCCATAGTGACTTCCTGGCTCATGCTGCTGCTGGGAGCCATGTCTGGATCCAGAGTCCTATCACAGCTGGGGTCGGTGTTGATGTTGGAGGCATGTGTTACCACCAAAGTCCGTGCAGATGTGCCTGGTCTGGGTTACTGCCTGTGGCCATGTCGATATTCAAGCCCTGTGCTGACTTGGCCTCTTGCCTCTGCCTGGAGAGCTGCTCTTCTTGGCAACATGGGAGAGCTGACTCTGGTAGCATTGGGGTGGGAGAGCTGGCCCCAGTGGAGTGAGTCAGGGAGAGCTGGGCCTGCCTCTCACTGGATGCAGTACTGGGAAGAGCAGGCAGCACTTTTCCTGGGGTGCACAGTAGAGCTCACCTGGTCCCTCATCTGCTGTGAGGTAGGATGAGCGAGGAAGAGATGCATCCTATCTGTTGTTGAGATCTTAAATCCCTATGTGGGGTTTCTACCCCACCTTTGATCATTGAGTTCCCAGATAAAAGCACACAACCTCTATATTTACAATAATCCTTAAACAGCACAAAGCTGGGCAGATATCTCCCCTCTATACTATTAGAATCTACTTTCCTACTGATAACCCAGAGTTATTACTTACTATGTTTCATCTGGGCTGCTCTTAACTTCAATTGGCCAGACTTAGGGCTGAGTTTTTATGACTTCTAACACTTGGTATCTTCCTCTTCCCCCTCCCCCCTCACCTTCTTCTCCCCTTGGTTGGTTCTCCCAAGTCCAGGAATCCTAAATCCCACCTATCTTTCTTCTGTCCAGCTATTGGCTGTCAGAACCTTTATATTGGAGATTGGTTCAAATGCTTTGATTCAATCAGGAATCTGCATGACCAAACACTAAAGGTTTTTGATTGATCGATAAAGATACCAATGGTCAATGACTGGGCAAGGGGCAGGACCCTTAGAGTTTCAAGGGCAAGGATGCAGAGAGCAATGGGACAGAATCTCCATGACTTGAGTTAGAAGGATTGGATGCAGAAGTGGCAGGAAATAAAGCCAACCAGCCATGTGAGACTGGTGTAGCATAGGAAGATTTAGGAGTGCCCCACCTTTGCGTATCCAATGCATTTTTAAAGTAAAGCTAACGTGTGTGTGTCTTTCATTCACCTATCTAAAGATAGTTCCTTGGCAGGTGTGCAGGTGTGATCTGCTGGGAGCCGAAGCTGTGTAGCCGGAAGTCACCACGATGTCTTTATTTATCAATCAGAAATAACTTGAGGGCAAGGTCACATAGTGTCGGTTGTGCATACATGCAGATTCTTCTGGAATAACCAGGTCTTGGGGCCCAATATTAGCATTAGAATACTAACAAAGCATACTAATGTAGAATACAAGGTAGCATCGGGCCAACTCGCTATACCTACCCACCTCCCGCAGGCAGATGAGCTGTCCCCCCAGGTTGTAAGAGCAAGGAGAACTGGCCCCACCACTCGTTGGCTATAGTACTCAGAAGAGTGGGCCCTGCACCTCACTTGGGCAGTACAGCAGAGCTGCCCCTGGTTTCATAGGTACAGGAGAGCTGGTGTGCTGACCAACTCAGCTCCCACTCAGGCCCAGGTCCAGGGCTTCGCTTGGCCCACTCCAACATCCACACTATCTGTGAAATACTAGGACACTTGAAAGGGCCAGTCCTGCAGATCCAAAGCTGCAGGGTCTCATGACAAAGGGCAACAACAGGATATCCGAGAGAAGTCTCACTGAGGACCCAGTATTGACAGTGTACTGAGATCCAGTGTAGCAGAAGCCAGAGGCCTCAAATCAGACCAGCGATTCACTGCAATGAACATTTGCAAGTAAAGCCGTCAGGGCAGAAGGGTCTACTGTATGACACACCACAGCTTCCACAGTGAGATTCATTCATTCATTCATTCATTCATTCATTCATTTATATTCTTTGTTTTCTTTTAGGGAGGAGATTGCAAGGGCAGATATGGAGCGATAAGTGGGATTGGGAAACAAGATGTGAAATTCACAAAGAATCAATAAAAACTTTAAAAAAGAAGCAATGAGCTTTTAGTTGTGTAGGTACAGTCTTAAAGGTGATTAACATGCATCTTAAAGGTGGTTAACATGCATCTTAAAGGTGGTTAACATGCATCTTAAAGGTGGTTAACATGTATCTTAAAGGTGATTAACATGCATCTTAAAGGTGGTTAACATGCATCTTAAAGGTGGTTAACATGTATCTTAAAGGCGGTTAACATATATCTTAAAGGTGGTTAACATGTATCTTAAAGGTGGTTAACATGTATCTTAAAGGTGGTTAACATGTATTTTAAAGGTGGTTAACATGTATCTTAAAGGTGGTTAACATGCATCTTAAAGGTGGTTAACATGTATCTTAAAGGTGGTTAACATGCATCTTAAAGGTGGTTAACATGCATC
>JANHMN010000001.1:81025461-81056570 GCA_030674055.1 Rhabdomys pumilio
ATCTTAAAGGTGGTTAACATGCATCTTAAAGGTGGTTAACATGCATCTTAAAGGTGGTTAACATGTATCTTAAAGGTGGTTAACATGTACTTCTTAAATAAGGAGAGTTTGACTTGTTATAAGTGACTATAAAACTGCGAGGAAATGTTAAATGCCTCATCCATTTTTATGTAGAATGAAAACCGAAATTCCCTGAGAAGATATGTAGATAGTTACCCTGGCTAGGAGGCTGGGGAGAGTGGATAAAATGGCTCTCACCCAACTGGATCAGGAAGATAGCAATACTAATGACATTAGACAGAAGTCGCAATGTTATAATATGCACATTGAGATCACTGAATGTGAGGCAAGATAAGGGACAGTGGCTGTTCTTGCCCAGCATTTTGACAACTGCTTGGAAGATGTCATCTCCGCTTTGGAAGGTGAACAGGAAAATATCTGAATTCAACGCTTACGTGGAATCAGCGTGAGTCTTAGTGAGCAGCCGTTTCTAATATGGAAAGTGTTGGTTGTTTGCTTACAAACTTGAGTTCAGAGAATTATGCAAATTCAGTGGTAAGTACAGGGCCACCACCGTTTAATAACCATGACTCATGCAGCAGTTAGAGGAAGGGCTGGAATTCCAGTTCAGGTGACCTCGGCAAGTGCTTACTTGTCTTCAAAGCCTCTGTCCCATCTGTTCCAGGAGCACATCATCCACTCTGAGAGTGACAGACACAGGTGCTTGTCAAATTCTACGCAGGCAAGAAGTCTCAGTAAAGGGTAGAGGAAGGCTATCTGCTAGTAGAGATGCAGCGAGTACAAGCTGAGTCTTCCGATCTGCAGGAACTGAAGCAGTGCTCAGGGAGGCCACTGGGTGGCACCAGTGAGGCTTGCCCACACTGTAACAGAACACGGAAAACCAGTAAGGACCACAATTGTCTGGACTCAATCCAGACCACAGGCTTCATTCCTTTGTTTTTAAGCTCCTCTCTGTCTCTCTATCTGTCTCTGTCTCTCTCTATGTCTCTCTGTCTCTGCCCCCCCCTTCTTGGTTACATTGTTACTCCTGAGCTCAAAACAATTCAAACTTTTGATTATTTATTGTTTATATGATCAGAACACAGAGCTGCTTCTCAGGAATCTTGTGGAACTCTACTTACAAATTTTCTGCTCAGAAAGCTCAAACGTGTACAAATATACCCTTAAGATACACTAGAAGTCCAAGCGGGTTTCAGGCATGCGTGGTTAATCTTGGGTTTTTGACGTGACAGGATTTAGAATCACCTAGGAGACACTTTGGCTGTGTCTGTGAAGGTGCTTCCACTGAGTTTTAAGAGAGGAAGACAGACTCACTTTGCATGTGGACAGCATCACCTCATTGGCTGAGGCCCTAGACTGAATAAAAGTGGGAGAAGGAGAGATCTGAGCCCCAGGCTCCATCTCTCTCAGGTCCTGTACTGCCTACAATGCAGTACATAGAATTGCTTCACATAAAATTTCTTACACCACCATGTCATGCCCACCATGACAGACTGTACCCCTGTATCCTGAAACTGTGACTCCCCTTCAAATAATCCCTTCTTTCCTTAAGTTGCTTCTTGTCAGATATTTTGTCACAAGAAGAAAAGAAACTATAAGGAGGTTCCAATTGCCTAGCATGTTGGAAACCTTCAAGTAATCCCCAGAAACAGGGAAAAAAAAACCAACCAACCAACCAACCAACCATCAAATGACTTTACTGCAGAGTGCTATTCCAGGTGGGCCTGGTTGGCTTCCTGAAAAGCCAAGCTCTTTTCCAGGACATTGCCTGAGGTCTGCTGCCCTCTGGCGTTTGCATACAGAAGCTTCACCTTTGCTGGAGTTGACATAATTCTCTAATTCTCTCACATGAAAGAGTTGGAGTGTGCTGGTTTCTCCGGAGAAATTCAAGTATCTTTTCAGAGGATCTTCAAGTTTTATTCCCCTTGCCCCAGTAAAACGCAGTAAAAAAATATGATTCTCAATTCAGGGTCATGTACTTTGGGAAGCCGGGAGAATACATATAGCATAAATACGTTTAGTCGAACTGAACCCCAAAAGAAAAGTCTCTGCTCTCCTTCTGTCTCTGCCCCACCCCTGCCTCCCAGGGATCAAGCAAGTATCTCAAGAGCCTTCTTTATCATCTTAAAAAGATTCTCTCAAGAGAATAATGAACCCCACTGACTCTTGGAGTTGGGCATGTGTGGCGAGGAGAGTGCTGGATGTGGCTCCCTCCAGGAATTTTGTTGGTGGAAATTAACATGATAGATATGTTTATTCAACTATTTTTAAAAGAATCCACAAATTGTAGATGGAGAGAAATCACCATTTAACAGCTGCTCCTGTTTTCTTTGTACTATTATTTACTTACAAGTTATCTGGTGGTTGAGGGGTGAGGGAGTATTTGTATTTGCCTTAGTTTCAAAACCTGTTTGAGTAAGAATATTCCGGTCTCTGTGGGAGACTATCTGACAAGAATGACTTGAGAAAGGAACAGTTTGTTTGGCTCCTAGTTGAAGGGGATACAGTCCATGTGGCTGGGAAAGGTTGCAGCAGCAGTGGCTGCGGCAGTGTCAGCAGTGTCAGCAGTGTCGGCAGTGTCAGCAGTGTCAGCAGTGTCAGCAGTGTCAGCAGTGTCACGTGATGCTGTTGGTCCCACCATGGCTGCCATTGAGGGCTCAGGCTAATTATCCTCGAAGTCTGAACCCGATGACCTATTTCTTCCATCCAGGCCTTATCTCTTAAAATTTCACAACATTTCAAAATCATGTCAGCAGTTGGGGACCAAGTGTTCAAACACCTGAGCTTATATGGGTGCATTTTATATATAAACCATGATAGAAAATAAAACTTACCTGGAGCATGCACTGAAAAAAAAAACCCCACTAAAAGTGGAGTCACTGTGTCGGAGAGAGGGTTTGGGGAGAGTCAGTCATCAGGAGTCCATTGGGACTCTTGAGCTGCTACTGTTGAGAGCAGTGTGGAACAGAGCATGGGATGCTTGCTTGATGTTATGGTTTGGATCTGAAATGTCGTCTGAAGGCTCAGCCTTGGTTGCCTGCTGATGGCATTTTGGGAGTGGTGGAAGCTCTAGAAAGTGGGGCACAGTTGGAGGACAGAGGTCACAGACGCTTGGCCTTGAGGATTATACAGAAACCCTACACTCACCCACCCCCAGCCCGTTGCTCTTTGATTCTACTCCACTGTGAGGAAAACCATTTTGCTCCAGCTTCGCTCCCAGCCCTGGTTCTGCATCCCCATAAAGGGGTGCAGAAGCAGTGGAGCCAATTTCCCAGAACTACTGAGATGCTGAGAATTAACACAGCCTTGTGAATGCTAGATAAATAGTTTATTAACTGAGCTACGCCTCCAACCTAGGACGTGATTCTGACTGATACATACGAACAGGAAGGAAGCCACATCTACCACTGTGGTATGTATGCTCTGCCGGCAAGGAATTATTTTTAAAGTATGGTAACCACTTAACCTCCCAACCAGATATTTAAATTATTTTTTACTTAAAAGGAGTACTTAAACACCTTGTATGTTATAACATGTATAGTTATTTCAAAGGAAGTAAGCATATATATTTTTAATGTTTTACTTTTGCCTTAGTAACTGGAAATAATTTATGAAGAATACTTTGTTGACTATACTTTGTTTAGAAAAGGAAATGAGAAACCTGGGGAAGCCCATGGCACTTCTTTTTTAAAAATTTAAATTATTTGTCCCCCTCAGTAACCCCCTTCCACAGTTCTTCATTCCATTCCTCCTCCCCCTTGCCTCTGAGAGGGTGCTCTTCCTCCACGACAGGTCTCTCCCTTCTCTGGGGCCTCAAGGATCTGCAGGATTAAGTGCATCTTCTCCCAGGCAGACCTCTCTTATATGTGCCAGGGGCCTTGGACCGGCCTGTATATGCTCCTGATTGGTGGCTCAGTCTCTCGGAGCTCCCTGGGATCTGGGTTAGTTGAGACTATTGGTCTTCGTATGGGGTTGTCTTTCCTTTCAGCTTCTTTCATCCTTCCCCTAATTCAACTACTTCTGTCTAATGGTTAGAGGTAAGTATCTGCATCTGTCTCAGTCAGCTGCTGGTAGGGCCTCTCAGAAGACAGCCATGCTAGGTTCCCTTCTGTAAGCACATCATAGCATAGTAGTGTCAGGTTTTGGTACTTCACTTCCTACACCCCATCCCCCGCCATTATCCCCCCCCCCCCCCCCCGCACCCCCCAACCCCTGTCAGGAGATGGATCCCAAGTTGGGCCAGTCATTGGACCTCCTTTCCTTCAGTCTCTTCTTCCATGGCACTTCCTTTTCTGCTCCTGTTGTCGAGTGCCAGGAGCTAGAGGCACACACATATATAAGTAATGTGACACTTTCTGGACTTGAAGTTGTCTGGGGAAGTGATGCAGCCCAGAAGCCTCGGTCACTGTGAGGGCTGCATAGTCGTGAGGAGAAAATGCTCCCTTGACTTACTGTGACTTTGATATGGGCAGAGAATGGTCCTTGGAGGAGTGTGCTTGGATTCATCAGTACAAGTGAGCATTTGCCACCTACCCACCATGAGAACCAACATGCTTCCAAGGCTCACGCTCCTCTGTAGAGTGATGTAAGCAAGGACACACAGCACTCAAAGCCTTAGCTGCTAAGTTTTCTACAGAAAAGAATTCCACAAATGTGTTATCTGGTGTTATATCGGGATCCTAGTTTACAGTCCTCCTCCTGACACACTTTGGTGCTGGGATTAAACCTGGGGCCTCATCCACAGCACACAGAGCCACACCCTCTGCTCTACACTGAAATTTGATTTTAAAAAACTTATTGTCTGTTCATTTTATTTTATTAGCGAGGTGGAGTCTCCCCAAATAGTCCGTTCTGGGTCCTCTAACTTGCAATCCTCCTGCCTCAGTTGCCTAAGGCTCCGATTATAGGTATGCACCATATACTTGGCCCTTATATCGATATTTTATTATCAGACTTAAAAGACAGGTAGAAACCACTGAAGACTTTTTTTCAACAAATACATTTCAGTGAACTTGTTGGTAAACATTTAATTACAAAAACTTTTGAGGGGCAGAAAGATGGCTCAGCAGGTCAGGAAGGGTGCTTTGCTGACGGCCTGAGGTGGATCACCAGAACCTACATGGTGGAAGGATAGAACAACTCTAGACAGTTGTCCTCTGACTTTCACAAGTGTCCTATGGCATGCTTACATGCATGTGCACACACACGATAAATAAATGTAATATAAATTATTAATGAAAAAACTGAGACAAATTCTGTCTTGCCAAGGCTAGGCTTCACTCCACTATGCTGCAGGGTCAAGTAATCTACCTTTGTCAGCTTCCTTAGTAACTGTGATTACAGACACATGCTACTGTGTGTGTGTGTGTGTGTGTGTGTGTGTGTGTGTATTTATGCATGCAAGCATTTCAGGTATACACAATTAAATTTTCAGAAGATGTAGCAGGATTTTTTTATTTTAAATTTTATATGTACTCAGGTTAAATCATGAAGTCACAGTGATGCTAGCTGGAAAGAAATGTTGACAGTAAAAGGACACCAGAAGTGCCTGTTGACACAGCCCAAAGTGTCTGTGGTGGATGTGGGGATGGCTTCACATTAAACTGAGTTTTCCCGTTTATTTCTGTGATTTCATTTTTCCTTGGGAGATCGAGGAAAGATTTCCTTTGGCATGTCTTTCCCCAAATCTTCCTTTGCACATGTGACCAGGCTTCTCTCCCCAGTTCTGAGGACCCTCAGTAAGCGGCTTCTATCCCCATGTTTTCCATGCTGATTCTCAAGATTCTCAGGTGGATCCTTCTCTGTGTCAGAGGCTCGGTTAGGTTTGTTTCCTTTTTAGCAGGCCATTTAGGTCAAGAGCACTCTACGGGCAGTGCTCGGGAGTGGTTTTAAGCTGAAGGATTTGGTCTGAAAAGTTCAGGCTCTCAGCCTGTTTCCTGGAGGGAGGGACTTTGCCTTCTGCCAGCACCCTTCCCAGACAGCCTTTTTTCTGAGCACATGCTCAGTCTAGCTGAGTGCCCTCGAGGGTCCAGTGCCTTTGTCTGCTAAGCCACCTCATTGGCCCTGCCTGGTGGGACCAGTGAGATGTATCGAAGACAATAACCCCAGAGCTTAACAGTTTAATTTGGAGCTCCCATTAGGCACCTGCAGTGTCTCATTTCTTTATTGTGTGTGTGCTTTTGAGACAGGTCTCCTTTATCCCGGGCTGGCAACAAATGTGTAGTAAAAGCTGGCCTTGAACTTGTGATGCTTCTGCATCTACTTCCCGAGTGCTGGGATTCCAGGCATGTGCCCCCACACCCGACTCTATCACTGTTTCAATTAATCCTTCCGGTAACTCTGTGAGTTTGCCTTTACTCTCTTAAGTTCTACCAATGAAGACATAGCAGAGGGTTTAATTACTTTGTCTGAGTTGCCATTCCCAAAGAGTAATAACCCTTAAACTTTTCTAAGATTTGTTGTGTTCTGAGGGCCAGGCAAATCATTTCATTTAACCATCACTTTGATCCTTGGAGGCAAGTTTCAGTATTATTTTCATTTCCTGGAATAGGGCAGAGGGAGGGAGCCTTTAAAACACTTGGTCAGAGTAAAAACACACCACTGCACACATCTAGGAAGATGTGAGAACTATGGATCGAGGAATAGAATTTGTCATGAACATCTCACTTGGGCCAGTTGAGACATAGTCTTGGCCTGAAGCTTAGGTTTACTTTGAACTCAAAACCCTTCCTGTTGTAGCCTCCCAAGTGTTGGGATTGCACGCATGTACCACCTTGTTCACCTCCAGTCATTATATAAAGAGCATCTCATGTTAATGCCTAGGACAAATGTAACAAGTATGATCCTCTACATGGATACAAGGTTGTAGAGGACTTTCTCTTGCTGGCCTGAGATGCAAAGAGGAGATAGACAACAGGTGTCATTCTCAAGAAGGAGTAGCCAGCTACCCCAAAGCCAGTGAGAGTCACTGTGACCTGAGCCTTCCTGGGAGGAGCCCTGGCCTGGCCTGAGAAGAGCCTGCAGTTACCCAGCTCGTTGGTGAATCTGGCTTCCAATGGTTTTTGTCTGATGATGGGTAGAGACTGAGAATCTGGACAGCGAGTTTGTCATAGAGGTGAGGCCACACTTATTTCCCTCTGGACCCCTGGAGATGAATGGGGGAAGCAACAACTAAGCAAAGGCCTGAGAGCCCCTTTCTATTAGGAAGGACCGAATCGAATCTCAGAACTGAATGGTGTGGTATTTTGTTGCTGAACTCTTAAAATTCACGTGGATTAAAGAACTAGAAAGACAGAATTAATACTAAGACCAGAAGGAAGACACTTCTTAAACCGAAGGAAGGCAATTATACATGGGGTTTAGGAAAGCGTTCTCTATAATTTAGGCAAGTAGAGAGTTTTTCTGTTTGTAATTTAAAAAGGGCTTCCCTGGAGAGCCCAAAGGGTCACACGAATTAGAATCATTTGAAGAGCCTCATGGGACACTTTTTCCAAGTTGAAGAGTATGATAATGTATTTGTTTAATGCACAGCAGGTCGTGGCCTGAGGTTTTCAGAGAGAACATTTCTGTATGTTTTACTTTGAGATTCAAATGTTGAACAGAAATAGTAAAGTAATCCTCAAAAGCTGTAATTCACACAGCCACGTGAGTATTGAGGCTAGCCTGCTCTCCCAGCAAAAACAAGATTAAGGGGACTGGGAAATGAGTCAGAACACTTGGGCCAATTTTTTTCATGTATATATCTGTGGTATATGCTTCTATAATGTGTGCAAACGTGTGTGGACGCATAGGTGTGTGCATGCACATGTGCTCATGAATGTGGAGGCCCGAGGCTGTTGTTTGAGTGTCTTTCTTGATTACTCGCTACCTTGTATACTGAGGGTTGGTGTCTCACTCAGACCTAGAGTTTATCAGTCTGACCTGTCAACTCAGCCAGCTTGCTTCAGTCTTCCCCAGTCGGCCTGATGAACACTGGGGTTACAGGTTGAATTCTGGGGATCTGAATTCTGCTTGTCACACTTGTGAGGTGAACACTTTGCCCACTTAGCCATCCCCGGAGCCCCAGTGTGGACATCTTTGCAAGATTATGTTGTTCACATGTCATCAGAATTTTTATGCTGTTTTTTTGTTTGTTTGTTTTGTCAAATTGACACAAACTAGGGGCATCTAGGAAGATGAAATTTCAATTGAAAAAACAAAATGTCCTCATCAGATTGACCTGTAGGCAAGTCTGAGGGGGAATTTTCCTCATTAATGGTTGATGTGGGAGGCCCAGCACACTGGGGTAGTGCCAGTCCTAGTCTGGTGGTCCTGGCTTGTATAAGAAAGTCAGCTAAGCACGCCATGAAGAGCAAGCCAGCAAGCAACATTCCTCCATCCTCTCTGGATCAGTTTCTGCCTCCAGGATTCTGCCCTGATGACCCTCAGTGACAGACTATAAGCTGTAACATGACACATGCCTCTCCTCCCAGTTTCTTGTGCTCATGGTGTTTATTTATCAAAGCAATAAGAGTGCAAACTAAGACAGTTTTCTTGCAGTGTGTCTCAGAGCATTTTAAATACTCTAGTTAGCTGGGCAAAGTGATAAGACAGGTTAGGCCTTAGCATTCAGGAGGCAGAGACCATCTGATTAATGTTAGTCAGAAGCCATCCTGGTCTATACAGTGAGACCATGTTTAAGTAATTAAATAAATAATCTATAGATAGATAGATAAATAGATAAATAGATACTCCAAGAACATCTGTGAAGTGCTTGCATTACTTTATTAGAACCACAAAATAAGGTATGTTTCAAAATGTTTCAAACTCATAATAAGAAATATTATAATAAATAGAAAATAAATAAATATAAATAGACTCATATACTTTCATGAGTATAAAATATAACAATAAATATTTTTAAATAAGGGGTGGCTAAGTGTTTTCATAAACACTTTGGCACAAAAATAATAGCTTATCAGTTCTTGCTCTGCTGCTGACACTTTAAGGGAGGACATAGTCTTCCCTTAACAATATTTTGATAAAAGCTTACAAACAACTTGTATAGTAAATATGAAAGACATGATGGAGGGGACCATGCTGAGGTAGCTGTGCCACCTTTGGGGGAATGAGAATGTGACAGGAGAAAAGATTCTTTCAGGAGATTAAGGTCAACCAGTACAAGACCTCCCGATTCTTAACCTGACTCTTATTAACCTATTTTAGGGAGGAGGGCGCTGTGTGGAGGAGGCTGCTGTGGGGGAGGAGGGCGCTGTGTGGAGGAGGCTGCTGTCGGGAGGGGAGGGTCTTGAGCCTTTCAGGATGAGCTCAGATAGGTCATCACCCTGTTGATAGTCGTGACGCGGGTGCTGAAGGCGTGGAGGAGAATGCAGAGCTTCATTTTCACCCTGTAAGGATCTGCTTCTCCCGCGAGAGGTCTCTGGAGCAGAGTCTCGCCGTTATGATTCAGAGACTACAAAGAAAAGTCAAGCATAGCATACATACAATTTAAAAATTAAAACATTTGTCTGCAAAAAATGGATAGAGTCAATGCACAGTCCGGGGCCTGCAACCTAGTCCCTCATCACACTCCTAGACCCATTTCACATCCTCTGCTGCAGGAGTAGTGTTTCTGCAGGAAAAGAGGGAAGAAATACTTGTTTGTGAGCACGTACCCATGTCTTTAATGATCTCTGACAAGACCCCTAAAGTGCCCAGAAAAAAGTCATCACTAGGGCTGGTCTCTCAGAAGGTGTGAGTCTATGAGGTGGCATCTGCAGCAATAGCTAATTAATTCTTATAAGTTATGTTAAGAAGCCCTGTTCTTTTAGAAGAGGGATCTGGGGATGGGTGGGAGCGTGTCTGTGGGTTAGAGCCCACTATCAGCAACAGACCTATTTCTGATAGAAATGCTATTTGTGTAGGTAAACAGGCCAGTACTGTGTTTCCCACACGACCCTTTGATTTCATAACATAGAATAAGAACTTATGTTTCTATGATGTTTAAGGTTTTTGCTTGCGCCTCACAAAATCTTGAGAGAGAGAGAGAGAGAGAGAGAGAGAGAGAGAGAGAAAGAAAGAGAGAGAGAGTTTCAAGTCATCCTATTTTACAATCTGTCAGCACAGCTGACTGGTCTCTGGTAGACCTCTTTCTACTACCCAAATCACCTGACTTCTGGGCTTGTACATGCAATACCCATTACAAATCTCTGCATGGTAGGTTGTTTGACACCTGTGTAAACTTCACTGTCTTTCAAATAAGTCATCTGGCAATATATAATGTCCTGGGTGGTTTTATGTTAACTTGACACAAGCTAGAGTTATTTTGGGAGACGGAAACATCAACTGAGGAAAACACCTCCAGCCAGATTGGCCAGTGGGCAATCCTGTGGTAATTTTCTTGATTGACGGTTGCTGTGGGAGGGCCCAACTCACCCTGGCCTGGCAGTCCTGGGTGCTATACAAGGCAAGCTTAGCAAGCCTTGTGGAACACTCCAGTCACCAGGATTCCTCTATAGCATCAGCTTCTGTCTTCATTTTTCTAGATGATAGATTCACTATACTCTATACAATGAAGTAAACCCTTTCCTCCCCAAATTGCTTTTGGCCATGATGTTTTATCAAATAAATAGAAACCTTATCCCAGACTGTATGTATGAAATGAAAAACAATTGCTTTCAGACAGTGACCTCTGAACATACCTTCATCCCATGCCTTAGTTGCCAAAGTGCTCATCTGTGCTTTGTGTTACCATTGTCCCCACAGATGCCTAACACTGCATTTCCCTAGAGGTAAGATCACTTTTCATTTTGGTCACATTTTGGTTCAAAATAGATTACAATTGGACACCAGCCCCACGTGGTTTTCCCTAGTGATCTTTGAATATGTGTGCAGTCCCTAGAGTGTCCATTCTGTCCCTTTTTAAAAGGACACGTGTATGTTTCCATGCATTATATGCACTCACACATGTGCATATCTGTGCCTACACAGTGCAGAAGCCAGAGAAGAGATCATGTGACTCTCCATCTTAGTCCTTTGAGGCAGGGTCTCTCCCTGATCCTGGAGGTTTCATGGCTAAACTTTCAGCAAGAAAGTCTCCATGTTCCTCCTGTCTCCACTCTCTGAAGTTAGAGAGCCATTCAAGACCACACCCTGTTTGTAACATAGGAGCCCCAGGCCAAACTCAAGTTCCCCCCGGTTGCATGGCAACCACTGGACTGTCTCCCCAGTCCTAATCTTGAACCTTTAAGAGAAGAATGTATTAAAAAAAAACCAAAAAAACAAAAAAACAAAACCCTGTTGTAGAGGGCCCTAGTTCAGTCTCTCAAGTTTTAGATTCTTCCTCTACAGATCTTATTTGCTTGTTGTGGGGATGCTACAAGAAAATGCATTTGAAAAGAGCCTGATTTGTATCATGAGGTGGACACGTAGAAGGCTGCTTGCATTTGCCCGTACTGTAGAAGTTCCCCTCGAGACTGTCTTAGCAGATGTAACCTTGCAAGGCCTTTCACGGGTGGGGGACGAAGGTGGAAGGGGACGTTTGGGTCTCTCCCAACCCAAACTGTGCTGACTTTATTATATCTAATAAAGGACCTCTCTTCACCATGAAAAGGGAGCCCTTGCTGATAGGAGGAAGCCTTACCCGCATCAGCTCGTCAATAGCAATCAGCATGTTTTTGTCCAGAATGATTTGCTGATGGTTATGATTCTGAAGTGCTGCATTTATGGCCTGGAACTCTGTCTGGTACATCTTCAAGTCCTCATAGATGCTACCAAGGCACAAGGTCTAGAGGGCGGGACAAAATGGGGAAGGAACCATTGAGATAGGCTGGAACTACACGCCCCTGCTGCATGTCAGAAAAGAGGTGTGGCTTACCATCATCAAAGAAGTCTTTTGTGGGGGCAGGCAACTCCCTCTCTAGAGGAAAGAATGATCAGGCATTAGTGTAATGACTCCACCGTGAGGAAGGAACCTTTAGATTGCTTACTTACTATTATGGAAGAAGTCTCTCTAGTGGCCAGGCAACTCTCGTTCTAGAAAAAAAATCATAAACCAAGGATATATCATCATCATCATCATCATCATCATCATCATCTGTTTCTATTGTAGCCCTGGCTGTCCTGGAACTTACTTTGTGGACCAGGCTGGCTTCGAACTCATAGAGGTCCATCTGCCTCTGCCTTTCAAGTGCTGAGATTAAAGGCATGGACCACCACCACCACCCCCTGACCATTTATTCTTAATACACATTTCTCTGATTTTTTTCCCCCTCAAACTAACTCTTCATTACAGTTAGAAGCATAAGAAACTTCACCATCATAACTGCTCGTGTGTGGATATGTGTAGGTATTCCTGTGTGCACATGTGTGCAGGTGCGTGTACATGTGGAAACCAGAGGATGATCTTTCTTAGTCGCTTCTCCTGACAGATTCTCTCACTGGACCTACAGTTCGTTGATTCAGCTAGACTAGCTGGCCCAGCTATCCTCCTGTCTCTGCCTACCCCTACACTGAGGCTGTACACGAAACCATCACATCCAGCTTCCGAATGGGTGCTGGGGATCCAAATTTAGGTCCTCAGGTGAGTGGAGTAAGCACGTCACTAACTGAGACTCACCTGCCACCCCCTTCCCTTTTAAAGATGAATTTGTATTGTGTATCTCTGGCCCAGCTGGAATTCACTATGCATACCAGGCTGGCCTCTAACTTAACAGAAGCCAGCCTTTCTCTACCCACTAAGTGCTGGAACTAAAAGTATATACCACCACACCCAGTTCACAGTTATCGAGGATACCCTTCAGCTTGTAGAAGTATTTGAATAGTTGTGACTCCTCCCTGACCCTCCAAAAAAATCTCATGTTTGATAGCTACAAATGTCAAGACAGCTGAGGTTGGCTGCACAGCTCTTAATCTTGTTTGTTGGGGGGTGCGGGGGGCTCCATACCTTGTGTAGTTCCAGTGGTAAACAGGCCTCCAGTGTGCTGGTTTTGTCCCTTGTGATGTCTTCATGATCAATGTCTTCAGCAGTGCAGGAATAATGTTTCAGTTTTTCTCTGGCCTGTGAAAACCATAAGGAGACACTGAGGTGATACCTTAGCAAGATAGCTGGCTCCCTCTGAGACCGGCACCCAAGCAGATCAGCAGAGCCTAGACTGGCCACTCTGAACCATCATCTCTTTGGCCAGTAGGAAAGTCAGGTTCTTCATAAGATGAGAAGAAACCAACCTCCAGCATGCTCTCCCTACTCTTCCTCCCCCTTTGCTTAGGCTGTCTGCCAGCAGGATATTTTTTTTGCGCCATGTGAACACTGGGGTGGCTGTAACAGGCTGCGCTAATCAGCATCAGGACCACACTGTGCCGCTTGCTGCTGGTGAATCCCGTGGTTTTTCCTTTTGCCAAGCAGCTGTGTCCTATGAATCTCTTATTTTCAAGTATAACTTCTAAAGGGGAAACAGTTAAAGTCACAGCTTGAAGGCTGTAACAAACTCACAAGCCCTAAATACCAGTTGAGCTTTAATTTACATACACGAGGGCTGTCTCTTACTCCCTGCTGTGCTGGAAAGCACCACAGAACCGAATTACACAACATATTCAGAAGTCAACAGCTCTCTGAAGGTTGAGCTAACTTTTTCATTCAACTATGGTACTGGGGTGTGACAAAGAACACACATCGATGGATGTGCTCTCCTGGATTGCATTCAGCTAGAGTGCAATAGTGACCCAAACTAAGCCAAGGTTGAATTCTATTGTGCCTTGAAGCCCAGCACTGGTGTTTGGCAGTAGAGGAGTGAGGAGCATCTGGTTAAGTTTGAACACCTCATTCCCTCTATACCAAACCTCACCTTAGGAAACAGTCTCTCCTTTCTGCAGGAATTTCTTAGATAACCTCCTTTAAGGTTTTTCCTTAATTTTAAGGTTTCATGACTACACATGTTCTACCTGCATGTATGTCTGTGTACCATGTGCTCAGTGCCCACAGAGGTCAGAAAATGACAGATTCCCTATGATCAGAGTTACAGATGGTTGTGAGCCACCATGTGGGTATGGAAAACTCTGGACCTCTGGAAGAGCAGCCAGCTCTCTTAACCACAAGGTCCATCTCTCCTGCCTGAGAACCCCATTTAATTAAGATTGAGCTTTGAGGATCAATCAGCTACACTATGCAAGACTAGAAGGAAAGAAAGGAATTCACCAAGAAGACCTCGTGTAGGGGAGTTTATCTTGGGATAGCCATACGACAACGAGCTAGAAGATCCTCAAGAAAGATTTAAAACCCGCAACAGAAAGACAGGAGTTTCCTTCCTTTCCTCCTCTGTTCCTGTGTGCTTATGAGTGCATGCATGCCCTGATGGGGATAGAACATGGGTACTTATTCAGAATTAAGCCAAATTCTACTACGGATCTCCAGCCTAGCAGCTGCAGGATAGCTCGAACACATTAGCATTTTGCTTTAGCTTTGTCACAAAATCAAGAGGAAACCGTGGCATTTTTTTTTTTAAAAACAGAAAAGGCTATTTTGCATTCAAATATGAAATCTGAGAAAAATGAATGGAGCTATGAATAAAACTGGATCACACTTGCCCAAGAAAAATGAAGGCTGGACATGATATCTGATGTCTGAGTCCTCCCTGAGATGTGTCCATCCGAGGAACTGCATTACTGTGCTGGACACTGGTGAGCAGCTGGAGAGACGATCTAATTCATCTCTATGGCTTGTGAAGCACAGAGAGTGTACCTAGTGACGGTCTCTCTGTACCACCTGCTGTGAATCAGAAGCAGGGAGCACCTGACATGATGCCATACAGGCAGGCAGGCTGGGAGGGACATTGTAAGTACCCACTTTCTTCTGTATAAACACAGTCCCAACCAATGCCGTTAAAATTTATTACCATTCTTCCTTCCTCTGGGACACAGTTTCCTTTAGACTATATTTAGAAGTCTTGAAAAGTCTCCTCTAACTTTCTTGCCAGCTACCCATGAACTACAGCTTCCCAGCAGATACCAGATAGGTTAGAAGTCATTTCAACTGCTGAGCTTGGAAGCCAGACAGACACAAGAAACTCACCGTCTTCACCATGTCATCCGTGGTCTTCAGCAAGTTTTGAGACTGGCTAAGACACTTGGCAGGTCCAGAGACTGGTATGACTCTGGCCAAACTGAGGTGGTTTAGGAGGACAAGGGTAGCCAAAAGGAGGAGGTCTGGAAGGGAAACGAGTGGTAGGTGGAGCTTGTCAACCTGGCTTTGACCTGCCTCTTTCTTCAGCCATTCTGGATTCATTCATTCAGCAATTTTTACTGTCCATTTCTTCTAGGTACTGACTCCCCTCCACCCATGATTTAACTCCTTCCTCAGGGCTGACAGATGAAGAAGCAAGACCTCCCAGATCTTGGTTGGGGACTGGCTCAGACCTACATTATTCTCACTCTAGTTTCAAGGCTGGGCTTTACTTTTCTTCCGTGAAATGGGCATAGCCGTAGCGCCCCGGGTTGCTCTATAATGAGGACACCATGCCAGGTGCAACGCAATCTAGCACGACCTTCCTTCCTCTCCTCCTTCCTTTGGCCTGTAATTGCTGGCTGCTCCTTAGTCTCCTTTAGTGAGTCCAGGGCTCCTGTCTCCTCTTTCCCAGGCCTTCTTCCCTGATCAGGTCACCCTGGTTCCCGGCCTTCAGCTACTTACAGCGTGATTGACACATGCTGGACCGGCACTGAGAGGAGCAGCTGGATGCCGAGGGTGAGGCGGTTGGAACACTGACCCTGGGGGACACATTTTTATAATTGTCTGGATAGCCGGCAGGACTTTCCCAGGACTGTGTCTCTTGCTTTCTCTCTCTGTCTCTACATCAGCTTCAAGGACAAGTGCGTCGATCGCCCCCAGGGCGGGTGGTGCTTTCGAATTAACTCTCGGAGTGCCCTTCTGAGGAGATTCGGGACCGTCCCACCGCCCACCGCACTCAGAGCGAAAGCAAAACTGGCCTGCGAATAGCCTCTCTTGTCCCGGGACAGGTCTGTCCCGCCCCACTACCCCCTAGCAGTAGCATGCTGCCCAGCGCCCCCTCCGAAGTAGCACAAGCTACCCACTTGTTTCTCCACCGTGAACACTGAGTCTGACTCAATGTGTTTTGCGAATGTGTCCTGCCTTGAACGTAAAAAGGAACAAAACCGGTGTGGTGGCTATATATCGCTTCAGACTCGGTCCTAGCAATTTGGATTGAGTGTGACGACTGCACAGCATCTTGGGAGAAAAAGGCCCAGAGAGCAAGGCCATCACTCTGCAGGCAGCAACGACTCCTGCGAGCCAGCCGAGCCTCCGGATCTGCAAGGAGGCATTACCTGGCTGCCAGTGGGATGCATTCTGAGCTAGTTCTGGGAATAGGAATCAACACAGTAGGGAGACAGAAAGGAGATGGGAACAGAGAGTGCTGCAAGTTGTGATGCAGGTGGGGATGCATTTGGCCATTGCTGAGAGATGTTGGACATCCTTAGCCTTTCTGAAGTTTTAGCATAGAGATATCCTCGGATGTGCGTGTTGGAAAGATCCCCTCAGCAGCAATTATCGAAGCTGGATGGTCCAGCTCAGATCCAAGGGAGTAGATGGCAGGATATGGCCAACCCATGGTTCCATTCGAGATGGAGAACAGAGGAGAGCTGAAGGGATTCCCAGTGGGGCAACAGGCTAAGGCTTGATAACTCCCCAGGCTGAACGAGCATAGTCCCAGCTCCTGCAGCGAAGGTGTGAGAGTTCGAAGCTTGCTACAACAAGTTGTATTTTGAAGGTTTGGGGTAGGAGGTTCCTTGGAACTTTACTCCTTTCTACCCCAAGACAGTCTTACTGGATGTGCAGAGAGAGGTGGCTCTGCTTGGTCATTGTCTTGGAGCCAGCCATGTGTCTAGCTTCCTCTAGCTCCATCCAGCTGTCAGAGCCCACCTCTATTGAGGCAACCATCTCCGTAGTAATAAGCCTTTGGAAGCACAGGATAGAAGGGCGGATGCTTCTTCCTTTTGAAATCCACTGGAGCCTGGACAGGGGAGATCAGTGAACACTCAGCAGGGTGGGTCTCTGCTGAAAAGGGTATAGCAAGGCTTATAAGAAGGATGCCATAGCAGCTCTGATCTGTAAGGTCCCTGTGGCTGTGAACTGGGGACAAGGGACAATTGATGATTAGAATCACTGATGTCATAATAGTTTATGTAGGGCTGTGCTTGTGTTCAGGAGGTTAAGATTAAGCTCATAAGGGTGTGCCTTTCCTAGAGGGCACACCTCTTACAAAAAAGTAGTTTCTGCAATCCAAATGAGCCCAGAGTCTCTGTTCGGTGTGCATTCTTGGCCACTAGATGCAGTTCCTGACACATGCTTTTTAAATACAACTTTTAAAAAATTCTTGTAGATCTCACACATGCATACAATGTATTTTGATCATATTCGTCCCCCCAGGTCTTCACTGACAATCCTTCACTCTCTTCTGTCATGCCCTAACTTAGTGAAAGGAAAACCCACTGAGTTTAATTTGTGTTGTCTCTACACTCATAAGTCGGGAGCAGACTCAACTAACCAGGTACCACACCCCCTCCCACCAAAAGCCTGAAATTCCTCCTGAAGAAGTCATCAAATGTCATAGTCCCTCAGCTAGGGGTGGGGGTTAATGAACTCCTTCATGCTCTGTGTTGGAATTGTGCCTGGGTGAACCTGCAACCGTGTTGTGCAGACAACCACAGCTGCCATGGGCTGGTGAGTGCAGTGCTGCTGTATTGTCCAGAGAAACCCTGTTTCTCCTCAGTCTTCCCTGACTTCTGCCCTTTACACTTTTTCCACACCTTCTTCCTCATGGTCCATAAACCTTGCAATGAAGGCTGTGATACAGATTCCTGGGTGAGGACTCCACAGGTGAGCACTCCATAGGTGAGGACTCCACAGGTGAGCACTCCATAGGTGAGAACTCCACAGGTGAGCACTCCATAGGTGAGGACTCCACAGGTGAGCACTCCATAGGTGAGGACTCCACAGGTGAGTACTCCATAGGTGAACACTCCATAGGTGAGGACTCCACAGGTGAGCACTTCATAGGTGAGAACTCCACAGGTGAGGACTCCATAGGTGAGCACTCCACAGGTGAGGACTCCATAGGTGAGCATTCCACAGGTGAGTACTCCACAGGTGAGCACTCCATAGGTGAGCATTCCATAGGTGAGAACTCCATGGGTGAGCATGAACACTCAATGGGTACTTATTCTCTGTGTGTTTGTCAGATATTTTCTGGTGTTTTTACTTTCTTCTGTAATGTTACTTTTCTTTAATTTTTTTTGTTTATTAGTACTAATAGATAGTATTTAGTACAGTATTAGAGATAGAGGTCAATGCTATAAGGAAAGAAAAACAAATGAGAGGTTTTAATGCTGGAAAAGAAAAGACAATACTATCAATTTAATGCAATTTGCTAGAAGCTGAGCCAGTGAGTGGTACAGGCCTGTAATTCCAGCTATGTGTGAGGCTGAGGCACAAAGTTCAAGGCCTGCCTGGCTACAGGGTGAGAGGCCATCCTGAGCAATTAAATGAGAGCTTGTCTTAAAACTAGAAACATTTTTTTAAAAAGAGAGCTGGTGATATATCTCAGTGGCAGAACATTTGCTTAGTTCAGGCAAGCTTGTGTGTGGTGCCAAGGACTATTTTCAACTGTTCAGAGAATTACTTATGACAGCCATAGTTTCAGTTTTGAGTGGGTGAATTTATTAAGTTTAAAGCAAGTGAACGTTAAATAAATAAATGAATAAATAAATAAATAAATAAATAAATATTAAGTGGCAGTAGAAACAGGAAGAAGATTGGAATACATCATCAACTCAGGAATTTATAACATTCAGTAGAGACAACTGCAGTAGCCTGGCCAAGAGAGCAGGGCCTTACAAGTGTCCAGAAGAAACTGACTGGGGAAGTTGAGGCTGTCAGCTGGAGTTCCGGGTTGAGCTTTCTCTCCAGGAATCTATAGCTCGATTAAATCAGCTTTGGAAAGTTCTTAGCTATGAATTAGCTCTTCAAATAATGCCTATAGTTTCCAACTTGATCTCATTTCAGGTTTCCATTGACAACCTCCTAGGATTCCAATGGAACATATAGACAATCTCTTGAAACTTGCTACATGTTTGATGATGCTTTTTGGAATTTCCTCCCCCTTTCTAAGAACTGGAGTCAGGTATTTCCATCTGCCCGTTTTCTACCAGTTCACTGTTGTAGGTCACTCAAGCTTCCTTCACTTACCTCTCACCTCTTTATTGAAGGTTGACTTTAGTTACTGGCTGGGTTTTGTTGTTGTTGTTTTGTTTGTTGTTGTTGTCTTCCTCTTCCTCCTCCTCCTCCTCTTCTTTTTCTTCCTCCTCCTCCTCTTCCTCCTCCTTCTTTTTTTGTACTAGAATTTCTACTTGGCTTTTTAAAACTATATAGACTTTAGGTCCATGAGGCAGTCCCCATCCTTCATCCATTCTCCTTACCATGTTGACAGTCACGTTCTGAGTCCGGTCATTCCGATGTCTGGATTGCTTGTGTATGAACTGAATGTCCGCTTCACTCTTGACCCTTTCTCTCCAGGGCTGGTAATTTTCTATCGAGTGGTAGACATTACACACACACACACACACACACACACACACACACACACTCACAGTTTGTGTTCAGGGGTGTTCATAGTCAGACCAAAACCAGAACCTCTGAAATCCGAATCCATCTGGGATCAAGCTGGCTTGAGGTTTCATTTCTAAAAGTTAGTCTTTATATATTTGTACTTATTACTAGAGAGAGGCTTCCTGAGTTCCTATTGAAAGTACAAGGTGCTTCTCAAGGCTTCCCTGCTCTGGTGGGCTCTGAACCCCAGTATTTGTCTGCTCTTCTTTACAGGACCACGGTTACCTTTGCATAATTTCTCGGGTAGTTTTTTGTTCTCTGTCTAACCCCTACCCTGCTTTGCTTACTAATGAGAAAGGACACAGGACCAAAGAGCAGCTCTATCTTTACAAGAATCTCCATTTTACATTCCCCCTTCAGGATTTTGTCTGAAGCCTTGAATTTCAGCTTTTTTTTTTCATTGAGCCTTCCCAAGCCTGACACTGTCTCTTGCTAACAGCCATTATCTGCCCAGTGTCTCGGCTTTTCATTCATACCCACTGTGCTTATGAATTGGCAAGTGCCTGAGCAGAGAGTGCCAACAGTAGGGGCTTTTCCAGAGAGTTCTTCATCTTTCTAAGATCTTGGCTTCTCAAGACCCTGGCTGCACAGACAGCTTATTAATACATTTGGAATAGAAGAAATGTTAAAAAGAAAAGAAAAAGAAAAAGAGAAAAAGATTCTTCTAGCTGTTTTATGGAATAGTCCCCCTACAATCTGAAAACGGAAGTGTCTGGGGGAGATGTGTGGGGATGGGCCCCAGGGCTTTGCAGGCCTTCTCCCACTGAGACACTCTCTGAGCCTGTGCAAATAGAAGTTGAGTTTGAATGTGGAATGTGATCAAAGTTCCAAAACTGAAGTTTTAAATGACTGTGTTCTTTTTAAAAAATAGTATATCATTTCTAATATTCTTGGTATGAGATGAGCTGTGATAGATGGAGATAACAGTGTAATGTAAGCCAATTCTGTTATTATGATTCCTGAGATGATTAGTTTTAATTGTCTGACTGATTAGATTAAGAAATGACTAGGGGGTTAGTGCAGCCCATCTTTGAATATGCCTGTAATGATGTTTCAGAGACAACTGGGTCATGGATTAATCAATGGATCCATCTCTTGTTGAATGTATAATACGATAGCATTATTGAGAGATGGCAAAGAGGAGAAAACACAAAATCAGAGGAAGTATATCATTGTCAGTGGGGGCTGGGGTGGTGTGGAGGATGCTTGGGGTTATATGCCATCTGGCTCTTTTTTTTTTTTTTTTTTTTTTAATTTCTGTTCTTTTTAAAATTTCCTGTCTGGCAACATATTAAGATGTTTCTCAGTCATCTAATCCCATCACCATGGTATCCTGCCTGACAGAAACAGAGCCACTGACCATGGACTGAATGTTCCACAACCATGAGCCAAAGTAAAATCTTCTTCCCTTAAATCTATTCTGTCCGATATCTGGTCACAGTTTTACAAAAGTAACTGATACAATTCTCAATTTTACAAACTAGGAAACTGAGGCACAGGGTGTCATCTTAGCCAGTGTGAGCAGTAGCTGCTGAGGTTTGAATCTATGTGGGGAAATCTTTCTTTTCACACCAGAAGTTCTGTATGTAACTAGGCACTCGGACGTTCACTGTAAAACATTGAATTTGCAAGTGAATCAAAGTCTAAAGTTGTGTTTTATCATTTGTCCCTATGGCTATTCTTGTGTTACTACTGACAGTATTTGTGAAAATGAAACTTTGAAACCTAATGAGACCAGAGAGATGACTCAGTGGGTAAGAGCCAGTGCTGCCCTCTAGAACCTGAGTACTGGTCCCAGCATGTTTCCTGGACTAGGAAGGGATAACTCACAGCTGCCTGTAACTCCTCAGGAGATTAAGGCTGTCTTCTGGCCTCTGAGGGCACCTACACCTCTGTGCACATATACCCACACCAACATGCATATATAAACACATAATTAAAATAAATAGTGGAGGGGAAAAATCTTACAGAACCCCTACCTCTAAAGAAAGAGCTACAGGTAGAAAAGGGGTGAGATTGGGAGAATTAATCCTCTCTGGGGATGAGCCTTTTAATCCATTACTAAATAGCAACCGGTCATCCCCGAACTCATACACATACAAGCAACAGAAGAGGGACTCAGCAGGTTGTGTTTATATTTATGCATATAGGTGTAATAGTACCAATTAAAGAAAAAGTGGCCATGTATCTGAGAGCAGGGGAAGGGTAAAACATGGGGAAGTTTGGAGGGAGGAATGGGAAAGGGGGGAAACAATGTAATTATATTTTAATTACAAAATAAAATATATATATATTTTTTTTAAAGAAAATGAGAAGTGTCTTGTGTATTCCAGGGTGACGAGGTAGTTGAAGGCAAAGTCTCTCTGGTGCTTTCTGGGCCAAATTGGGTTTCTCCATGCACTGTGGAATCCATGCACTGTGGAAGAAGGTGTAGCTCTCTCTGGGCAGTTCTAGACCGTAGTGACTCCCTACTCTATCTTTGCCGGAAGCCGGTCTGAACCTGCAGTTTATTATTACACACCTTTTTTAATCCATGACCCTTTGCTTGGGAAATTCGCAGCGAATGAGCTCATTGGTTTCAAAGAAAGGAGAAGGAAAACAGACCAGGAAAACACAAGGCTAATTTGTGCTTCAGAAGGAAGAGTCGGATTAACTTTCTGTCCTAAATGTTTCCTTTAGTGTCAGAACGAAGAAGCTTTGTATCTAGTTGTTTTCCAGAGAAGTGGTTGCAGGAGGGAGACCTTTCTGACATTCCACAATCTTACTTCCTCTGGTGTTTACACAGTGAGAGATACTCCAGTGTTTCTCTCCCGAGGAAGGACAGGAACTTAACTCATGTCAAAGAACTCCAAGGATCTGAGACCACATTCTGCGTATTACCCTGCTAATAACATCCTTTACATAGCAGGTTTGGAACAGCTTTGAGTGGTTTTTTTTTTTCCTCTCTAGAATCTAGAAGGTAATATTCCGACATCCAAAAAATATATATAGCTTTATAAAGAGATTAAGCAAATGCATTCTTGTAACGCAATAGAAAATGATCTATTTTGTATTTAAATAGGGCTAAACTAATTTGCTGCAATGGTTTCAGGGCAGCCATCTGACAAATGGCTTCTATGAATCTACAAAAATGGATTCTACAAATTCTACAAAAATCCATTATCATCTGACCAAGAATCTGGGGATATAGCAAACAAAAAGTCTTCTAAATTAATAAAAATGTTTTTCTTTCTTGAACAAACTGATTAGGGACTTTTTAAATGAAAACCTCATAACTCAGATCTCTTTGCTGAGTTAAGGACAGAAGGATGCCTCTGGGGCTGGGCTGAGGGGATGAACTCTGAAACTCTTTACACTGAGTCCATGCTGTTCTGAAAAAGCAGGCCTTCTAAATTGGAGCTATTTCCCCTTAAAAAACCAAACCAAAGCAAAACAAAAGAAACAACAATAACTGTTACCTTTCAAATAATAAAGAAAAACATATCATTGTTAATATATAGACTGTAGAAAATGCCTTTCAGAAGACTGTTTACTCCAGTAGGAACCCAATAGGCTGTTACTTTGTTTGGTTTCTTGAAACAGAGTTTCTCTATGTATCCCTGACTGTCCTGGAACTCTCACTGTAGACCAGACTGGCCTTGAAAACAGACCTTCTCTGGCTTCTGCCTCCTGAGTGCAAGTCTCCACTGCCCAGCTAGGCTGTTATTTTTTAATGCCAGGGTCTTCTGTGTCAATAAAATATTTGAGTGTCTTCAGTCCTTGTGTGGTGTTGTCCTCCAGGGAAGCTTGGTACTTTTCCCACTTGTGTTTAGGGGATTTTTCACCCCCAAATATTCTAGCTAGCGTGATTCGGGGAGGAGTAGCATTCTGACTGCTGGTGACAGTTGCTAATGTTTACTGTGTTTGTGTTGTTGCCAGGGACTGTCACAGACAATTTTCCATTATCATTTTGTCCAGTCTTCTTAAACTCTATATGCCAGATGTCATTGCTGTCACTGTTTTTACAGACTAGGAAATGGCTTTAGAGAGCTATACATAACCCCCTGAAGCAGTGTACGAGGTGGGATTTGAACCCAGCATATTGTTGTTGCTCTTTTAAAATACAGTGTGGTGACAGGGGTGCTTGGAGATAGGAAAATATAATGCAAATACAGCCTTTCTGGGAAAATGTTTCTGGAGTACCTATTCGAAGCTTTTAAAAACGACTTTTTAAAAAATAAACCAAGTATCTCTAGTTTTGAGGCCCCAGTTAACAGTGTTAGTTAACATTTTGGACAGTGATGTTATGCAGGGACTTGACTGTCATCATAATAGTAGAGACACAAAGGAGGGAGATCGAGTGGCTACTTTTTCTCTGCTCTAATACTCAATGTGAAACACTTATGCATCCAGATGGAAGCAAGATTTTTGGCCACTTCTGTCTTTGATTTAGCTAACAATATCTGTTATGTCTCTTTGTTGGTGTGTAGCGGGTGCAGTTGTTCATCTGCTGCTGCCTTGTACTACGACATACACTGCAGGTCCAAGAACTCAGTCTACCTTACTCTCCTCTCCATTCTCAACAGATGTGATTGTATCTGGACAAAAGACAAAATTGGAACAATTTAGCTTATGAGTCTTGTCTTTGTTTTTCATTCCAGAGTTGGGAAGTATTTCACTCATGAAATAGAAGAGTTCTGACGAACAAAGAAGAAGAACTTCGGTTCATAGACAGAAGGCGCTGAAGAGTCTAATGTGGTGGTCCAACCTTGGCAAAGCTGAGGCAGGAGGATCTCAAGTTCAGCCAGCCTGGGCTACATCATGAGGCTTGTCTCAAACAAAACAATACAAAGTGAACAACAGAGAGTTGATGAAAGTGGAATCACTCCTACTCAGAAAAAGACAAGAAAAACCAGAGTGATTAATCACCCCGGAAAGTCAGAGAAACAAAGCAATAGAAAGCCTTGCTGACTGGTTCACAGGAACTAAGACACAGGGAAGTTGGTTTCTGAGCCAGGCAAGACTGATAGTGGCTCTGTGGTGTAGCTTAGCAGTTCCTCACGTAGAGGTGGTTGGAAGAATAGATGTGTACACTGGAGGTGGTGAAGGGCTTTTCCTTCTCAAATCATGTCCTGTGAACACACGGGTGGAGTTACTATCACTAAGAAGCATTTAAATCAACAGCATTGATGTACACTGGGTTCCGAAATGTTATGCTCAGTTTGATGTTAAGATGGGGCAGTGTGTCTCCTGGTTGCACCGGAGGGAATGGTTCAACTATTTAAAGCTGCATAGAGACTTTCAGAAGTTGTAGGAATAGCACAGAGGATTTTGTGATTCACTTATAACATGACTAAGTCAGCCACTGGGACCATATCATAGACCGACAGCAAGAGGAGTGGGCTACCATGAAGCTAGGTAGAGGCTGTCTGTGCTCTGGAAGCTATAGAGGCTATGATGCTCGGTTGTTATAGGTGGGAATCATAACTTTGATGATGGAGTGAGGAGTGAGCCGTATGGACCTACACGGTACTGTTGCTTTTGATGCAAGCCTGCGTTTCTGTGGTGGTTACTTTGTTCCTATGAGAGGGCTGTCTTTTTTGTGCAACTGAAAATAGCATGGCTGATTCTCGGGACTGAATTCAACTGAATTCATGCAGATTTTGGAGCTGATGACAGAGTAGCAGGAGGAGCAGATGCAGAACCCATGGCACATGAAGATCCTGTTTGCCATGTGCAAAGACAAAAATAATAAGCCGTATCCATGAGTCTTCTTGGTTTGGATCATGGAGGTGTCTCTGGAACAGTAGGTTCTGAAATGAGAACAGAGAAGGAATAGATCACAGGGTGGATATGTGTGTTCAAGGGGGTGGGGCGAGTGGAGAACCAGTAGGGCATCAGCTACATTGCTCCTGATAGCTTGGGAGGCTTCAAGCATGGTGGTGGAGGCAGAGGAGGTCACTGTGGGCTAGGTATCATGGTAAAGGTTGAGCACTGTGGATGTACTAAAAGCAAAGTCACCAACATGCAAGTCCCTCAGCTGCCTCTGGACTCCTTGACTTTCTGCAGATTTCATTTTGTATTTTAAGAATTTTATAAATGATTGAAGGGATATGCTTTCAAAGTATTATTTGAGTCAGGCAAGTCCAGGGGTGCAGGCTTGGAATCACAACTGCTCAGGAACAAAATCCCTGACATGCAGTTGAAGGAGGGGAGAGGAACACAAAGTCTCAGCAATTCATTAGAGATATATTGGCTTCTGACAGACGCTGGGAGAGAAAGATTCTGTTATTATTTTTTTTTAAGGGTATGGCCCCTGATAGTTCAACCACACTCCAAGCAGGCCACACCCAAGGGTACTTGGGCTACAAAAACTAGATTCAACAGTTAAAAAAAAATAGAGGAGGGTGTATCTGGAAAAAGGGGTGAATATGATCAAAATATGTTGCACGAAATTCTCAAAGAATTAATGAAAATATTTAAAAACTCCAAGAGTAGCATAATTCCTAGGCTAGATGGGGCAAATTTTATATAATAGCAGAACATATGCTAATATCTTACAAACTAACTTTTAGGAGAGACGATACAAGATTTCTCCAGACCTCGGAATGGTTCTGAGATTAAAGGCAAAGGCAGATTGGAGCCCTCACCTGCAAGCCCAGTGGAGGGAGGCCGAGACAAGAGACTCATAGAACCTCAGCAACCAACCTGAAGAGTTTGTCACACAAATTACGGTATGAAATTTGTCAATAACACAGACAAAAGATAATTTTTTGTTTGTGTTATTGACAAATAACATGAACCCATGAGAACATGAGGACCCCAGTAGGCCAATGAGAAAAATCATTAAAAGACAATTCACTGAAGAAAGCTATAAATAGTTAATAAATATACTAAAAAGATATGAGAAAGCTCAAATATAGGTACATGAAATAAATCTTTTCAAGTTGAAAAAGGTGTGAAAGAGAATTCATAATAAAACTGTTCCTGAAAATAAATTTGACAAAGTTAAGAAAGAATCTGAACTTTTTGGAGCCGTTGCCCCCCTGCCCCCTCCAATAAAGCCAGGAACATACCTTAAGGAATTTCAGAAATGCAGAAGAAAAAAATTGTAATAATGAAATAAATGCAAAAACATGCATAGGTCTCTCATTAGAGAAGCTTAAATGTGATTAGCATATTACAGAATATAATACAGCCTCACCATTAAGTTAAAGAGCTTTATCAAAATAACCTATGAACATTAAAAATAAAATAAAAGCAAATTAGTCCTATGTTTTCAAAAGTGACTTAAGGCAATTAGGGAGAAGGCTTAAGGTGCTGCAAGATTGCTTAAACCTGAAACAGTTTAGGAATAGGGAAGTTGGAGAGGGACGGCATAGGAAGTGGTGAGAACCCGCGACAAAAGTTGCCAGTAACTGTCAGAGTCATGGAGTCAGGCTTTGGCCACAGCTGAGTTTGAAGAGCACTGTGTGCAACTTCCTGTCGCAGCAACTGGAGATAAGCGCGGGCAGGGCCTGTGTAAGGTTTGGGGATCTGCTTTCATGTAGTGGGCACTTGGCAGAAGTCTGACTCCACCCGCCCACCCTACCCGCCCACCCCACATCTCCCAGCAGCCTAAGAATAGCAGAAGCCAGAAAACCAGAGTGTTGGATAAACTCAAGTTTGGAACTGGGCAGAAGGAGGTGGGAGGGAGTCAGGGAAAGGAAGGCATCTGGAGTGCCTGTTTGAGCAATGAGTCACTCAACAGAAAACCACCAAACATGTGTACTGTGTGCCGGGCACTGGCTCGTCAACACCTGGGGGTATATCAGGGACTCAAAAACAGAGGTGTCTACACTTGGGGAAAACGACTGTGGAAAAAAGGCTGGGAAAAAGACACAAACTACACAAAAAGCTCATTGTGTTTGTGTGATTGGAAACGAAGGAAATGGCAGAACTTAGGGGCCCCAAACTGTACAACTTTATTTTAAATTTACTCCCTTTTCTTCCTTAACTATTTTTGCATTATTTGAATTATATCTGATAACCTGCATACAGAGGCACAGACAGCCCTTTCCCTGCCTTGAGTTCTGAAGTAGCTCTGGGTGGGCATAGCAAAAAAGTAAGATTTTATAAGTGGGAACTTGATGAACTAGTTATAAAAATAACAGCTTGGCACACGTGTACAAAACAGCCTTCTTTAGAGGGTTAAGGATGTATCTGCGTGACCGGGCGCTGACCTAGCACACATAAAACCTCTGGATTTGCTCCCCATAGCTGAACTCCTCAAATTAACAACAACATAAGGCAATGTAGACTTGTGCAAATATGGCGATTGAAATGTAATCAGATAATGTCAGCCAACCACAGTGAAACGCATTGGGGTGGAGGAGGGGAGCAGAGCTGTGGGGAGACAGAGAAGGTGAGCATCAGGTCACTCGGGACTGCTGACTACCTCTTTTCTGTATTTGTTTCTGCCTTGATTACTTTTGAAATGGCCAACAACAGCTGGACACCCTAGTGCATGCCAGGAATCCCAGTGTAAAGGCTCAGGTGGGAGGATTTTGAATTCAAGGATAGCTAGAAAACAACAACCAATTTTTTAAAAACAAACAAAAGGCCAAAGAATTCATTATTTAATTCATTCATCCATGCTGGCTTAAGTACCTTCCAGATCGATCGAAAGGGAGGCACTATGTAGTCAAAGGTATCTAAAGGTTACTCCTGAGAGGCTCTGCCAGAGACAGATGCTCACAGCCAACCATGGGACTGAACATGGGACCCCAATGGAAGAGTTAGGGAAAGGACTGAAGGAACTGAAGGGATTTGCAACTCCATAGGAAAAATAACAATGTCAACCAACCAACCAGACCCCCCAGAGCTCCCAGGGACTAAACCATCAGCCAAAGACTACACACAGAGCAACCCATGGGTCCAGCTGCATATGTAGCACAGGATAGCCTTGTCCCGCATCAGTGAGAAGGGAGGCCCTTGGTCCTGTGAAGGCTTGATGCCCCAGTGTAGGGGAATGCCAGGGTGGGGAGGCAGGAGTGGGTGGGTAGGTGGGGGAGCACCCTCATAGAAGCAGGGGGAGGGGATGGAATAGGGGGTTTCCAGAGGGGAAACCAGGAAAGGTGATAACATTTGAAAAGTAAATAAATAAAATATCCAATAAAAAAATAGGAAGGCATGAAAGTATATCCTACATAGTTCGTAGCAAAAAAAATAAAAGGAAGTTTAAAAAAATGAATATATTTTGCTTATTATATCAGCTCAGCAGGTAAAAAAAAATGTCAACAATGTACAACTGAAAAACAAAAACAAAACAGCAACCCTGAGGTAGCAGCTGGAGAGATGGCTGCTCTTATAGAGAAGCCGGCTTATTTCCCAGCCTCCACAGCCACTCCTACATCAATCACAGAGCCCCAGAGTCTGAATTTTACCGATATGGATGTGCGACTGCCACCTTTCAAGGATATTTCATTTGCTTGCCAAGGAGTTGGTACAAACGGCTTGTGAACAGTGTCCCAGCATGTCTCTGTGAACCCCAAAATGGGTCAGGAAGGCATTAAACAGAAGTGGGTTGTCCCTAGATGATATGTAAGAACACTAGCATAAAAAGCTTTTATGTCTGTCTCAATTATTTAATCTCTGCCAGTTCAGATGAGCATGCTCTGCCTCGGTGCTAATAAACACCGACATGTGAAGTGAGGCAGGCTATTTCCGGAGCATTCGGGAATGGAAATAGAGGTGTCAGAGGAGCTTGGGAAGCAGAAATGAAGAAATGATATCCATATAATAGCTGCAGTTTAAAAATGTACTGTGAAAACTACCAACAGGACTGTGTATAGATGCAGCAGGTCTGAGAAGTGCCGGCCATTTTGAGCCATTTGCTCTGATGGTACAACAGTTCCAACCACACAGGCTGTGTCTGTAGATATTTTCTGAGACTGATTCTCTAAATTGCACTCTAAAAGTAATCACAAAGTTATGTGTTTTCCTTATTGGAAGGAACCTTAAAGGGCTTCATTTCCAAACCCTTTGTTCAGTGGAGGTAGTAACATAATAAGACCCAGAGCGAAGAGATGACCTGCTTAAAGTCAAGCTGATGACTTATGTCAGGGTCCAGAAGAGACCTGAGGCTCTCAACTCCCACTAGAGTCCTTTCTGCCCCTCTGCAAGGCCTCACTTAGTAAACTACTTGCTTCCTGAAAACTAACCTGCAGGGATCATTCTTGTATGGTGCTGGAGACACATCCATCCTCAGAAGTATAGCTTGTATTTCATGGAGAAACCGAGACTTCTGGGGTCATACACATACAGTCATGTTCTGTGTTTTTGAGGAAGGGATGAGGGTGATTTTGAGTTTCATGTGTGCAAGTGCACGTGCATGTGTGTGTGTGTGTGTGTGTGTGTGTGTGTGTGGTGGGGCTGTGGTGTGTGTCCCCTTTTCTTTAAAAAAATTTCTTTGTTCTTCCTATAATGAGCCTGTTATTGCTTGTGTTTTCAAAGAAACTAAACCATTTTAGGAAGGATTTCAGGGCCCAGGTTATATACAGGTCTCATACTCACACAGGCAAGGCAAGCACTCTACCAAGTGATACACACACACACACACACACACACACACACACACACACACACCTATAATTCTCTATAATTTAAAGCACCAAGATATTTTTTTAAACAAAGCTGTACTGTGTAGTTCTAATTGACTCAGGACTTGCTATATAAATCAGACTGACTTCAGACTCTCAGGATGACACACTTGTCTCTTTGTCATATGCTGGATTTAAAGGCATGTGCTGCCATGACCAGCTAAGGCATAATTGCTTATACTCACAATGTTGATTTAGGTTTAAACATGTGCTGGTTTCTTTTTTCTTATCTCTTTTCACAGATCAGCCCTCTTCTTGGAGATGATTTTACTATGAAAAGTATAGTCTTTTAAATTCATTTTCACATAGATGTTATGATGGCAATATTTCTCAGGTTTTGTTAGACTGGTTGTTTTACCTTCTTTCTTAAAGGATTTGTTTGCTGGGTATAACATTTGAGGTGCTCTAATCTTCTTTCAGGCTACCAATGACATCCTTTCCCTTTCTCATAATTTCTGATGTGCTTGTTAAGAGATTAACAGGTACTCACTTGCAGCTAGTTTGGGTTTTTCCTACCTAGATGCTTTTAAGGATACATCTTTGTCTCTACTGTAATGATTATATATATATATATATATATATATATATATATATATATATATTGACTGGGTGTTAAAGTGATTCTTTGTAAAAGCCCCGTACTGCCCCACCTTAGGGGCCAAACTGTAAAAGACCCGAGCTAACTGTAAAGGACCACTCTTGCCCATGTTTGGGGGCCAAACTATAGCGGCCCACTCTGTTCCACAGGTCTGGGTTTAGCAAGAGAGAGAGTGGGGGGAAGAAGGGGAAGAGCCGCGAAGAATAGAGACAAGCCAGAG
>JANHMN010000001.1:81056580-81076233 GCA_030674055.1 Rhabdomys pumilio
CCATTCTCACACACACACAACACACACACACACACACACACACTACAACAAGGAAATCCTGGGTATTTATAGGCTTTTGCCACGTGCCTTGTAGGCGTGTGGATACCACGTGCCTTGCAGGTGTGGATATGACGTAAGCCTTACAGGCGTGGACAGCACGTGCGCCTTACAGGCATGTATGGCGTAGATAGCACGTGGACAACACGTGCACCGCATGCCTTGTAGGCGTGGATATCACGTGCTCCTTGCAGCTGGGGGCACTTAACAGCAAAACAAGCTATGTGGGATATCAGAGTGTGCTTCAGCTGTTGTAGGCTGTTGAAAACCAAGTCTCATGTCAGGGTATATGGCTCAAGATGGCTGCAAAGCTGATAGCTGCTTTCTAGCCGCTTTCTGCTTATAGTCGGCTCCCAACAATTCTTGAGTCATAGATTGGTATTATTGGCCAGTTTTGAAACTCTCTCAGCTATTATCTCTTCAGATGGTGTTTGATTATATGTAGGTTCTTTTTGTCACAGATTAAATGTATGGTAGACTTCAAATCTGTCTTCTATGTTTTTTATCTTTTTCTCTTGATTTCTATTTTTTTTTGTGTTTCTGTGCTGCACTGTGGATATGCATACACACACACACACACACACACACACACACACACACACTGATCTGTATATGTATATGAAAACTAGTTCACTAGTTTCCTCATCAGCTATCTCTGGTAAGGTTCAATCCCCAGCACCCACATGGCAGTTCACAACTGTCTGCAATTCCAGGTTCAGTGGACCCAACACCCTCTTCTGTCCTCCATGGGCACCAGGCAAGCATGTGATGCACATACATGCAGATGAAGCACCCATACATATAAAAAAAATAAAAATAAGATAAATAAAGAATATAAAGGATTAGAATATTAAATGATCTCTGACTTCCAGAGAGCACAGATGAAGCATCCAGAAAGGTAAATTTAGTCTGACTTGGAGGCTGAGGCTGTGGGCATCTGGAACTCCAGTAAATCAGGGAGGAAATTTTGTCCTTGTGGTCCTGGAGCTCCGTGCCAAGAGACCTGGGAAGCAGATCTAGTTCTACAGTGGTCATTGCTGGAAATATTTGCTGGGCACTGAGACTTTGACTCTTGGCTGTCTCCTTTATCACTTTGGGTGCAGTTGGCAGAAGCGATTGTTTACTTTAAAAGTCAGACTGGTCATTTTATGCTTTAACTGGCTGTACAAGTTTGTAGTTGTAGAAGAGTTTTATGCCACATCATTTGTGGCCATGAGACCCAAAAGAGGGTTTGTTTGGTCCTGTGGCAGCTCCATAAAGTCAATGACTCAGCAGAGTGGTGGGAGAGGAAAAAGGGTCATCCAGTGGCCACACAATGAAGATGAGGGAGACCCTGCTTACAAGTCAGCATCTTTACTCCAGGGAATGAGGGACTATAGATACAGGGAGGGAATAATGAGGGAGTGAAGGAGGCTAATAAAAAGGGAGAACTATTTATGTCTTTTCTGGGAAGGAGAAAAGATCTTTCAGGAACTAGGGTTGCCACCTCCTTTAGAACATTATATTTCCGGTCATGGTGGCTTTAGTCCATAGGTTGAGGCCATAGAAAAGACAGGCATAGTTTGAAGACAGAGATGTTTCAGCCACCATATCAGACATTTGTAGGTCTAAGCCAGGGGTCAATATTTTGAACTACAGTGTCTCTCCAGTCCTAGAAAAGTAACCTGGGTTATAGTTACCGTCATAACCCATGTAGCTGAGTGCCATCCACAGCAAAGCTAGTGGGAGTCTAGTAATACGTTGCTCAGCTGTGTGATCTCCAAAATAAGTGATTTTTAGGCCAACGAGACAAATGAAGACAGAGGTTTGTTTCAGTTTTTCCTTGGTAATATTGGTAATAGTCACACACACACACACACACACACACACAGGCTTCCTCCTATTAGTTGTTGGTCAGGGGGTCTACTGAAGGTCCCAAAAATATAAGCAATTGCCACTATTGGTGGTTGCTTGCTAGAGCTAGAGCATATATGTGTGTGTGTATATATATATATATATATATATATATATATATATTCACATATATACACATATATACATATATCCCAAGTGTAAGATCAGCCTATCTCTACTCTACTATGGTTACCGGTAATACATAGTCATGTTTAGTGGTTTACACGAATGTGAATACACACACACACACACACACACACACATATATATATATATATATATATATATATATATATATATATATCCTGAAATCTAGACCAGATGGCAGCTCCAATTATAACATTGTTCCCAGGAGACAAAAGGCAATATTTAATGTTATAATTACAGATATATCCAAAAATATATATTGAAAAACTCTAAGAAAACACATCAAATTCTGAAGAGGAGTTTGTATTTTGGGTGGGAAAGTTTGAAGTGGGGACAAGAAAGTAAGAAAAGGAAGGCTTGGGAGAGCCAGCTGAAACCAATGATGCAAGAAAGAGCTATGAGGGCGCTAAACCTCAGCAAACTAAAGTTTAAAATAGTTTTAACAAATAATAAGAATGCTTTTTAAAAAAAATAAATTGGGTCAGGCTCAGTGGTACATGTCTTTAACTCTAGCACTTGGGAGACAGAGGTGGACTCATCTGTTTGAGTTCAAAGGCAGTCTGTCAATATAGTGAGTCCCAGGCCAACCAGAGCTATATACTGAGACCCTGTCTCAACAACAACAACAACAACAACAACAACAACAACAAACCAAACAAACCACAACCACCAATAACAAAAGAATTGGAATGGAGTTACTCTCTATGGGTTGATAATTCTGTTTCCAGAAGCTATAGATTTTTCCAATAAAAATCTAAGTGCTCAGGGTAGGCTTCCTCCTATTAGTTGTTGGTCAGGGGGCCTACTGAAGGTCCCCAAAATATAAGCAATTGCCACTATTGGTGGTTGCTTGCTAGAGCTAGATATTAAGACCTTACTGCTGAGACATGATGTTCTGGCCTCAAGGCATAGAGAACTAAAGCTGACTAGTCTGGAAGTGCCCTCCCTGCTGGGTAGGCCCTAGATTACTAGAAGGTGCTTGTCATCAACATTCTTACTCAGCCGTGGACCCTACAGTGACACTCATGACCATCCAGGCAAGTTGTGTCCACAGATGCAATAGTGGCAGGTCTGTCATAGGGTCACCAACTGCTTTCTGATTTGGATTCAGGCTTGCATCATAGGAGGGAATTCTCATCTGGTCAAGAGTTCATAAACCCAATTGGGGAAGGTATTCTGGTTTTGCTAAATGGTCCTGATGTTTTTGTCAAATTGTTTAAGTAACAAGGCCTATGCCAATAGATTGGTGCTGGTGTCAGAGGAGTTCCTCCTCCCCTCGCCCCTCAGTGGGCAGAAGTAGCTGCAGAAACTCTTAAGTGGTAACAGTGACTGTTGAGGGACCACTGCATGGGATTTCTGTATTACTTCTGCAAAGCTTTGGGTAAGAAACAATGTAGGAGTCAGAGGAAAAGAAGGAGACCTTCCTTCCTGCATGAAGTTAATGGTTGATATTGGGAAGGAGAGACAATTCCTTCACTGTGAGTTGCTTCCGTAAACAACCCCTCATCTGTGTTCCTATGAGCAACCTAACAACTCTCATTGGGTCATTTTTTTGGAGTGACATGAAAGAAGAAAAGTTGGGAAAAGTAAGGAGATCAGTGGGAATGGTGGAACACAAAAAAGGAGAATGGGGTGAATATGATCAAGATACATTGTATACATAGAACATGTTACAATCATACCTATTATTATATATAATTAACATGTGCTAATGAAAAAGCAGAAAAATGTACATATAATCATAAATGTTTATATAACAAAATTATTTTATATAATAATGATATATTTTTTATGTAATAAGAAATAGTGGAGGTTATTGGAGACCAGAAACAAGGTGCTTTGCACCCCACATCTAAATTAGAATAATGCACAAATCATCTGTAGTATAGAACTAGAATGTGATTCACCGTCATCTCAGAATGGCACATATTAGACACTTAAGTGTTACAAATACAGAAGGAGATAATTTATGTCTCAGCCCATGGTGGGTAGTGGCATCCATGGGCTGGTGGTCCTGGGTTCTGTAAGAAAGCAGGTTGAGCAAGCCAAGGAAAGCAAGCCAGTAAACTATTTCTCTATGGCCTCTGTATCAGCTCCTGTCTCCAGGTTCCTGCCCTGTGTGAGTTCCTCTCCTGACTTCCTTCAGTGATGACTGTGATGTGGAAGAGTAAGTCAAATAAACCCTTTCCACTACAAATTGCTTATGGTCCTGGTGTTTCATCACAGCAATAGTAACCCTAATGTGGTGGTTTGAATAAGATACTCCCACAGACTCATATATTTAAATCCTTAGTCACCAGGAAGTGGAATTCTTTGATAGTCTTAGGATTAGGAAGTATGACCTTGTGGGAGGAAGTATAGAGGTAGGCTTTGAGGATTTAAATCCCATGCGTGGCTCAGGTTTGCACTGTGCCTATGCATCAGGATGTAGCTCTTAGCTGTTTCTAACACAGGGCCTGCCAAGCCTCCCATCGTGGCAGTAATAATGGACTAAACCTCTGAAACTGTAAGCAAGCTTCTAATCAAATGTTTCCTTTTCTAAGAGTTTCTTTGGTAATAGTGACTCTTTATACCAATAGAATAGTGACTAAGACACCTAATTAGGACAGAAATTGGTACCAGGATAGTGGGGTACTGCTGTAACAGACCTGACCATGTTGGTTTGGGGAGGATTGTGGAAGACCTTTGGAACTCTGAGAAAAGCAATTAAGTGTTCAAAGCTTGGTTCCTGTAGGAGCTTATTAAGAATGTTGAGAGCAGTGCAGATGGAGGCCTGGGCTGAAGACTTTCAGAGGAAAACAAAGACCCTAATGTACCTTTTGTATGAAGAATACAGTGTGTTTGGTCAGCTGGCGCTGAATAATTGGCTGTGATTTACGGGGAACTAGAACCACTAAAGTGGAACCTTTGCTTTGTTGAGATAATCGATGCTGTTCAGCTGGAGCTGAGGCCTTAGTAGTGATTAAGAAGAGATCAGATCATTGATGTGAAGTCTTTTGGGAGATGTTTCAACAGTGTCAGCACACACAAGCGTGTGCTAGAAGCTGTATGCTGGCAGCTAAACTTAGTAGTGTAAGAGTTGCCCAAGTGGTTCTGGGTTTGAAAGCATGGAGGGTCCTAAAGAGCAGTTGAGGTTTGGCACTGTGTGGCAGGGTAGGTGTCCCTGAAGAGAGCCAAGGAGAGGCTATCAGTGGCAGGACAGCCCAGTTGCAACAGAGACCCCAGCACTTTGGAGATGCCAGTACCATGGAATGACCACCAATAACAGTACCAGCAGTGGAGTGGAGATAACTGGAGCCTGGAAGACAAGGTGTGTGTGCTGCAGAGGCCAGGGCTGGAAAAATGGCACAAGCCCTTTGATAGTAAGGGCACAAGCCCAGGAGATAGTAAGTGGATCCCAGACACTGGATATTGCATTATTTACTCTGTTGGAGTTTGGTTTTGCTTTGATTGATTATTATTGTGCCTTGGTTCTTCCCTCTTGGAGAAAGTATTTAACTTAATTTTGACTTTTACAGGAATCAACAATTAAAAGTCTTTGAACTTTTAGAAGAGATTTGGATTTTTTTTTAAAATTGGATATTTTAAAGAGACTAAACTTTTATGTGTTTGAATTTATAAAGACTATGGGGCTTTTAAAGTTTTAACTAGGACAATTCCCAGCGTAAAGGAGTAACAGATTGAGGTAATAAACATGGCTATTATTGTGATCTGACTGCTTAATATTATATATGTCACACTTTACATCGAACGTACAATTACGTGTTAATTTTTAAACAATGGTGCATACTGGTATGGGGATGTGACATTTTGAAAATATCTCTTACATTCTAAGAGCCTGGAACTTTTGCTGGACCTCCCAGCCAGAGTTAACAATGCATTTAAGACCTCTGTATACTCAGTTTGCTTGTTAAGCTTGCCTTCAGGAGAACAATGTAATAACCAACCTTACTTGCCCTGGATTTCCCATCTGATCAACTTTTACAACCTAAGCTCATGTGTAGCTGTAATCTTAAATGACATACTTATCCATGCCCCTGACCCAAGGGTAATACCTAGATGTTTGCCGGTGTGTTACAATCACTTGCTGAAGACAGCAAAAATAGATATTGAAAGTAATCTTATAAAATGAGTGTCCACCACAGATGAGGAGCACAATGTGTGGATACTGCTCGACCAACAGTTATGTTTGTACACTGTTTGTTATCTGGGTCAGTGACTTAATACCTTGTAAAACTCTGTTAAAGATTTCTGTAAAGTATTCCCCATTCCTTTCTGTGATGTTCAACAAAAGAGAGAGCAGAGCGCTTTGTTAGGGGACAGACATGGACAGATACATTCACACAGTTGCAGACATACACAATCTCAGACACAGGAACATATTCCTAAGACAGCCTTCAGGCAGGCACAGACTCAACTGTGTACAACAGACAGACAGAAGGACAGAAGAGGGAAGTAGAGGATTCAGATCTGGGCTTGATCTTGAATAAATGACACAAATGAGGAAGGGTGCTTAGGTTTCTTTCTTTAATGTGAAAGCAATGCATTACTGGTGATTTTGAGTTAGATTTTGGTGCCCTGTGTAAGGAACCCTTAATGTGTTTAGTGGGCAGGTACACACATGCGTGAGTGTGCACGTGCGTGCGTGCACACATACACATACCCACACCCACCCACACCCCTTCACTGTGTGCATCTTATCCTTTTGAGCCCTTGCTCACCTACCCACAGCAACCCCTCAGTTTCTTGGCTCACCAGTCTTCAGAGTTCGAGTCTAATGTCATTCTCTCCAGTTTCCACCCTCTTTATATTCTCTCATCTCCCTGAATGCAGTTTTGCGTCAGAGATAATTGTCTTTTCTGCCACTCTGGCTTCGCTGTTCCTTGGAGACAGGCTCCTGGATCGTGTTGGTAACTTTAGTGCACAACACTGAGCTGGCACATGGGAGGGTAAAAGGATCAGCTTCCGTCACCCATCAGCATCAGCTGCAGAGTCTGCAGGTGTTAGTGTTTGTCAGATATATGTCCTGCTCCAGGCGCTGGGCTTTTATTGTGGAGGGTAGTGCCTAGTTCTTACTCTCAAAGAAGTCTAGAGTGATAAAAGAAACAAAGGGAAAGCTGGCTCAAACTCAAAGCCAGCTGGCAATGGGTGTGTCATAGGAGAGCTGAGGAGAAGGGTCAGTGCAACCGGGACATCTCATGAAGTAACTGCACCCACCTTTGACTTGATTGAGGAGTGCTCACCCTGCTTTTAAAACAGCTAGCAGATGAGGCAAATGTGATAGAATCATCTAGGCTTAATGTAGCCTCAAACAAAGCTCCTTTCACTGGCTGTCCCTCATCACCCTCAATTCCCATCATGGGCTATTTCATTTGAAAATTATTTACCACCAGATAGTTAAGATAGGCCTGTGTGTTATTAAAATGACCTCATTGGACCTCAGATTCCCCAGACAGCTAACCCCAGGTCATGTCTCTGCCACTTCCCTTACTCTATAACCCTGACCACTGAGGGCCTTGAGTTCTTCTTCCTCAAAGTCTCTTACATCTGCTCTTTCTCCCAACTCCCACATCACTCTTTCAGTTCAGGCAGTGCGGTCCCCAGCTCCGTTTTCTTCCACGCCAGTCTCCACTGTCATCTCCACCAGCTGCTTTATGTACCGAGAACAGCTATTTCTCTACCCAAAAACTGTTAGTGGTTTGCTCCTTTTAAGGCTTGCCTTGGCCTCCAGAGCATTGGGATTATAGAGGGCATCATTACACATGGATTCTTTCTCCCTTCTTGATCCGAGGTCTCCATTGTTTTCTACCCTTAGATATCAGAGAAACTCTTTTATTTGTGAAATGTTTAGGCCTGGAGGAATTAGACATCTGTCAATCCCATGTCTTCTTCTATTAGTCTCGGGCCTCTGGATTCAGATTGCATGGCATGGCCAGTTTTCATGGATCTCCCAGTAGCACATGGAAGATTGTGAGATTTCTTGGCATCCACAGTCACATGAGCCAATTCCAATAAAAATATCATTTTGTGTGTGTGTGTGTGTGTGTGTGTGTGTGTGTGTATTGATCATATTTCTCCCAGATCCTTGACCATTATCTATACAAATATGCTGAGATTGCAAGATTGCAAGAAGTTAAATGATTGTTAATTAACTAGGCTAAAGGTAGCCAGGTATGGTTGTTCCCTTGAGAGGCCAAGACAAGAAGAGCGTTACTAGATCTTCAAGGTCACCCAGACCTACCTAGAAAGTACCAGGGAAACAAGGGCTACATAGCAAGACCCAAACCAGAGAGAGAAATGGGGGGAGTCTTCTGATGTCACATGGCACTATATCCACCACTTTATTCACCTTTTCAGAAGGAGATAAACTGAAATGAATGAAATTAGATATTTTTCATTTATTCATGGGATAGCTCTCAGGATGAAACTGTATTTTCATCCCCAAAGGTAATGTGCAAACACATTTACCCGTCAAAAATTATTTTCAGTTAGCTACATTAATTAATGACATGTAACATCAAGAGAGATGTGAATGCCTCCATCTTTCAAATTAATCAACACAACCCCCTTTCTGTTGGCTTAGAGATAGAAAGATTTGCATAATATCCTGGGTACCATGGCTGATAACCATCCTGTTCTGTAGTTAACTCTTAATGGAGAAGTCATGTAAAAGCCTGTAAATGACCACATGAATTATGTATAAAGGACTCAGCTCAAGCCATGCATATAAAATGGACATTAAGACACAAGCCTGACTTTATTATTCTTTTATAAACAATCCCACACAGGGCTTACTAGCACAGCCGTAGCCATTTTCTGGCACAAAAATACAGTTTGAATGACTGGTTCGAACCAATTTACAAAATGGAGACAACTGACGAAGAAAATACAGCTTATACAGGCAGTTGGCATCTGGCTAATAATTCTGCTAATGCCCCTTAAATTTCTGTATATCTCGCATAATGTTCTGTACATTCAGTGACTTGTGAAACAGGATCCCTTCTTTGCCCATTTAGCCAAGGAAAACCAATTTTAGATTGGAGAGTAATTTGTTGAGGCACTCAGAGGGACCCGGGGGGGATCCATAACCGCATCGGTTAAGGAGTCCAGAGAAACAGCACCAGCAGGAGGTAGTTGGGAGTGTGATGAACATCGTATCTGAGAGCCAGTGATGCTGATACGGCTCAGCACTGAGAGGATGGCGGAAGATAGATGTCCCAGGCCAGACAGAAGAAGTTCCTTCTTTCTCTGTCCTTTGTTTAGGTGCTCAAAGAATTGGATGATGCCAACCTACAGTGGCAAGAGTGGGCTTCCTTTTACATAACCTGCTAACGCAAATAGTAACCTCTTTCAGAAACATACACACACTCATGAACAATATTCCACCAATTGGCTGAGCAACAGTGATATTAATTTTTTATTGTATGTCAGTAATTCTGCATGTGTGTGCATGTGTGTGCACACGTGTGTGCACACATGCATGTGTTTGTGCATGTATTTGTGTGCGTGTACAATCACAAACATGACTGCATTCATCACAGTACACATGTGGAGGTCAAGGGACAACTTGTGTGAATCAATCTCCTTCCATCAATCAAGAGCCAGGTATAGAACTCAGATAATCAGGCTGCATAATTTTGATGGCCCTGTGATATTAATCTTGATTGCTAAGCTGATGAGAATCAGTTTGAAATCACCAGGACAAACTCTGTGTATGTCTTTGAGGGCAAGAAAAATTTAATGGAAAGGAGAAAACCCACCCTAAAGGAGGGTAGCTCAGTCCCTGGGGAAGCAGGCCGAGTATCAGGGTTCATCATACTCTGCTTCCTGACTGTAGGTGCACCAAGTCCATACTTTTAAAACCTCCTGCTGCCGAGACTTTCCCACCATGATTCACCTCAGACTGTGAGCCAAAATAACCCTCCTCTACCTACAGGCTTTTGTCAGTTTTTTTAATTGTTATTTTTATTTATGTATTTTTTTTTTTTATCACAGAAACAGAAAGAGTTAGATGTAGTACTTCTGTTGGTACCTATATAATATCCGTGTCTACTTAGGGTCCTTTATATCTCTTCCTTTTGCCTAGAGTGACCCTATCACCCCTACTTGACTCTGTATGCCTCTTGTCCTGTCATTCTAAAAACCTGTTTCCTCTCTCTCTCTCTCTCTCTCTCTCTCTCTCTCTCTCTCTCTCTTTAGACTTTATAGTTCTGGCTGGCCTGGAACACACAGAAACCTGCCTTCCTCTGCTCTGAGAGGCTGGGATTAAAGGCATGTGCCACCAGGCCAACCCTCATTTTTATTAAAGGTCACTTGCCCCAAAGAACATTTCCTTGACAGCTCAGTGTGAGTCAGGAGTTCCAGTGGTAACTTTGTTTTATTTTCATTCTTTCTCTGCCCGCTTTCCTTCCTTCTTTCCTTCCTTCCTTCTCCCCTCTCTCCCTCCCCCCTCCTTTTCTTCCTTCCTTCTTTTCTTTCTTCTCTGCTTTATCTAGCACAGCGTTTGTCACATAGGCTGGAACCTTATACACCATTTTTCCTATTGTATCTCAGTACAGCAGCATTGCCTGGCACTGGTGGACACAGTGAATAAATGCCTTTGTTTTCATCTGGCCAAGTCATCTTAGAAAAAAATATACTGGCATATTACCACTCAAATTGCTTTGTTGACTTTATAAAAGCAAATATTTCCCAGTTAATGACTACCTATAGTTTAATAATAATTGGTAGGCGAGCTGTCGCTGACTTCATTCAGCTAATGTGCTATATTCCTTAGGCGTTCAGTTCAAATCCCTGAGTCAGGTCCCTGAAAACCTCATCTGAGTTGCAACTGATCATCCTGGAGCCCACTCCTTTCTGGGCTACAAAGACTCATCCCTGGTCTGATGACTTCTGTGACCCTCAGCCCACAGGCCTGTTCTCCTCACCACCTTTGTCCCTTTGGTTGAATTTAATGTATTAGTCACTTCTAAGGTTTGGGAGAGAGGTGGCTGTAAGACTGTGACTGGAGTGAGGTTACTAACTCTGAGAACATGGCCAAGATGTGTCTTATTTCTAGGCTTGTGGCTTGGGCTCCTCCAGTCAGGATTTGTGATTTGAATGTACTGTTGACCTCTGTCATTTTGTTGTTGCTTCTAGTTTGGTTTATTGTAAAAATGAGTGTCTGCTCTTGACAGCAGTTGGACCACAGGAAGACCTGAGCTAATTTTGGCTGTGACCAGTGGCAGTGGTAGAGTTCAAGTCTCTTTCCAGGATGCTTGGAGCAGAAAGAGTGTTTCCCCTTTTCTTTGTGGTTGCAATCGTCTAGTGAAGTCACTCTTAGCCAGAAACAGGTTGTAAAAAATGCAAGCACAAGAACCCTTTGCCATAAAAGTGGGAGATCCTAACAGCTGAGATAATGCCTAATTTTAGCAGATGCTACCTAACCAACCGGAGACCATCTTCCTTCATATCCAGGAAACCCACTCAACACCCCCTTACCGGATAAATGATGTATGTTAAGAACACACTTCTGACAGCGTCTTCCTGTGAAAAGTAGTTTGAATTTTGGAATAAACCTTGCCCTTAGTGTAGAGACATGAATTCCCCAGCCTAAAGAGAAAGTTGTTACTTTGGGAGTCTTTGGCTAAGACACTTGGCATAGAAATGATGACAAGCATGGGTCCTGGTACTCTTTCTTAGGAAGAGGGCTTAAAAAGTACAAAGAAAATTTCTGCCTCTGAATCTCTCTCTCACTTGTGAAGGTTTTGACCACAGAGACAAATTCCATTTCATTTTGAAAGCCGTCCTACCTTTTAGTATCTTTTCACAGCACAGCTTTCCTGGGGAGAGGAAAACTTTGACAGGTGTGCTCAACCTTTTGATACTGTGACTCAATGTTGTCAACAGCAAAGTTCATGATCTAGAACTTTCCCACCCCCACCCCCAAAATCACAAAGTTCCCAGAAGGTTTTTGAGTAAGTGTATGAGTTTGTGTTGGGCTGCCTTCATGGCTGTCCTGAGGAGCAGACATCCTGTGGACCACAGGCGGACATGCCAGGGAAATGTTCATCAGGTGGCGAGGTCTGAGTTTAGATCCTTATGTCTTTGTGAAGCCCTGTAACTCTTACAAAGCAAAATGCACACTATGTCTTCGTTTTATTTTTCTATCTCTGTGCCCCCGTCTGATAGTAGGCACACCAGAGAACAGACAACTCACCCAGGGTTCAGTGTAGCATCCAGCGTGGGACAAATCCTTAATGTTTCTGAGCAAATGAACAATGTTTCTGGATGCTTTCAAGTCCACAAATGAACCAGGCTGAGGAAGAGCACCTGAATTAAAAATAATTGGAGAGAGACAAGTTCTTTACAGAAACAGATAAGGGACCTCGAACTTCCAAACCTTTTACCCCCTAGCCCCATAAAATGTGATTGGTAGCAGAAGAGCTGCTTCCATAGGACAATGTGGGTGTTTCTAGGCTCTCAGCTCTGCCTACTTTTATAAATGCTTTATTCTCAGTATTGACAGGCTGGGGCTCTTCCATTTGTGACCGTGGTGAATTGGGCACAGCAGTTTCATCCCACAACCAATCAGTAAAATCCTCTCCTTGCTTAGGCATTTGGGGTGTGAATTCCAAAGATAAGACTGGAAGCTGTTCCTTTATTAAACTAAGGGGATTGAGGTGAGCTCCCTGTTTGCCTGTGCCAAGATAACAGCAACTTGATTTTCTCAGGCCAAATATCCCTTTGCAAGAAGAAAGCAGCCTTTGGTTGCAGGCCACTTGCTGAAGGAAAGGACCCTGGCCAGGCAGTACAACCGGGCAATGGTTCTCAGGTCCAAACTGTGACAGAACAAGAGGAGGCCCTAGTCCTGGGCAGTCTTCTGTGGCTTTCTAAACATTGGTCAGGTGGGTGAGACTTGACTGTCAGGATTTTCTGGCTGGACTGAAATGTAAAGTGAGGTCATTGAGCCCCTCAATGCTGAGAATTCTAACCACACTGCCAAAGCTGCATATTTGTTTCCAGTGCTGTGGGTGCTTCTGGCTACCTCCCTTTCAGGGGTGACGGTGTTGCTCTCCAAGCCTAGAAACAAGCCCAACAATAGCTAATCATTTTGAATAGTCATTGTGAGCCAAGTCGCTTTGTAAGTGTTCACGCATGTATGAATTTACCTAATCCTCAGAGCAGCCCTACGGCATACAGCCATTGGTACCCGGAGCTAACACCTTTGAGAGCTGTAAGAAGTGAGGCGCAGTTGAAGACCTGCACCTGAACAGTCTACAACACACAGAAGACTGGTGCTACATAGTTTTCGGGTAGTTCATCTGATAGAGTCTCAGCTCATCCAGCTCCTGTCTCTTCATTACCTCCCATCCTGACCCTTTATTTCCATCGTAGGGTCTGACTATTAATCTGACCCTTGTCTGAGTGGCCAGGGTTCTGAACTTGCAGCCTTACCATCCTCCCTTCTGTCTTCTCTACCTCTCAACCCTCTACCTGGGGTCAGCCAGCTGGGTAGAGAGGGACCAGCGTGTGGTTGAGTGGAAACGTCAGTCCCCTTGCTACAACAGGCACTTAGCACAGGTGTGTGGTCACTTAGGGGCATAAGAGGCACAGTAACATTCCATTTTCATCATCTGTAAGTTTACCCCCATTTCCTGAGTCTCTAGAAAGTCAAATGGAGTCCACAGACAGTAAATTACTTCTCTGAAAATCTGTGATTAGAGCATGCAGCTTCTCAGGGTTTGCTCTCTTGAATCTCCAACAAGGGAGCCAGCCTTACCACCAGCTTTTGCATCCTTCCCCATATGTGGTTGTATTAGTTGGGGTTTTACTGCTGTGAACAGACACCATGACCAAGGCAATTCTTACAAGGACAAACATTTAGTTGGGGCTGGCTTATAGGCTCAGAGGTTCAGTCCATTATCATCAAGGTGGGAGCATGGCAGCTTCCAGGCAAGCATGGCTCTGGAGGAGTTGAGAGTTCTACATCTTCATAATACTGGCTTCCAGGCAACTAGGACAAGGGTCTTAAAGCCCACACCTGTAGCAACACACACATTCCAACAAGGCCACACCTCCTTTTGTTTTTTGTTTTGTTTTGTTTTATTTTGTTTTGGGTTTTTTTTGTTTGTTTGTTTGTTTTTGAGACAGAGTTTCTCTGTGTAGTCCTGGCTGTCCTGGAACTCACTCTGTAGACCAGGCTGGCCTCGAACTCAGAAATCCACCTGCCTCTGCCTCCCAAGTGCTGGGATTAAAGGCGAAGGCCACACCTCCTAATAGCACCACTCCCTGGGCTGAGCATATACAAACCATCACGCTTGTCCTCTGCATCATTTCCCCACTGTGTCAGCCGCTCGCCTTCTCATTCCCCTGTGCCTGCCCTCACCCTCCTCACATTCTGGCATACTCCTCCTGAGTGGCACTGGGTGTTCTTGCTTCTATTCCTTCTGCACACATGGTTGTTCATGGAAATCCTGGAGGAAGGCATCTATAATGGCTGTGCTCCCAGTGTCTGTAACATCTAGCTCACAGCTGAGAGACAAGTACACAAGAAGCAGACAGCTCTGGAGAAGGCTCTGCTGTGCTCCTTACTGCATGGATGCCTTGTTCTGGTGTTGGATTTAGACCCTTCCTGAAACCTATAGGATTCTCCCACTGCCTCTATCTCTTCTTAATATAACTTACATGGTTAGAATAACCTTCTACTTAAAAAAAAAAAAAAAACCAGTTCATCACTAAGTGAAGTTTTAAGTTTTTATATACTTAAAAAGCTACAGTTTAGGTTCACAGCAAAATTGGGCAAGAAGCACAGAAATGCCCAGCACACCCTCTACATCCCCTGACACAGTTTCCCCGTTACTGCATCCCACGCTGCATCCTATTGCACATTCGGGGACATTGTTGACTTTATTTTGATCCATCTTCATCACCCAAGAATGCCCTTGTACATTGTGTGAGTGTAGTACATAATACCACCCATTCCATATCACACGGAATAGTACACATGACTTGCTCGCCACCCTTTTGCTTTATTTGGATAAAATCACTAATAGGCAAGGAGCAACTTCCTTAGATTTGGCAGCCCTGAGCTCCTATGTGCCCATGGCCAAACTTTCAACCCTTAGAGATGTGTAGCTCTAGGCCATGAGGCCTAGAGACTTATATACCCAAGACAAACATTCAGGTCAAAGCAGCAGCTAGGCCTCCAAAGCCAGCAGCTGCTAGCGTGGGCCCTGAGCTTTTGGGAGTTGGGGTTGCCAGTCTTAACTCTTGGCAGCTCTTGGAAACTCCTCCAGCAAGCAGGCCTCAGTGTCTCTACTGTTCACAACTCGTCTACCTAGTGTGTCTGTAACCCTTTGTAGTCTCCATGATCACCATTTCTCAGACACTCTCTGGAATTTTTTGGCTGCCATGGAAGTGTTGAAGACACTAAGGGCTTACAGAGTTGCTGAAGTTTTACATTCTCTGGAGTTGTTTTCTAACCAGTTTTGGGTGTTGCTGTCTGGTACCTGGGTGTTGAAGGCCAGAGTTTCCTCCACTCAGTGTTAGCAGCTCACTTCACAAGAGAGCAATAAAAGGACTTAGGAAAAGGCTCAATAGTGCAATCTTAGGGGCACTTCTTGGAGTACAGCCTGTTTGTGTAGCTAGGAAAGGGGCGTGACTCACGTGCTTAGATCCCAGTCTTACCAGTTACAGCCGTTTATGTTCACAGCTTTGGAGTCTATTCATCATGGGCCTCACTTATGGGCCAATCAGAAGTCTTGCATTGTACCACATGGGCTTTTTGCACTGGGCTTGCTCCTGAGAAACAGAAGCCAACAGGGCCTTTGTTTTAAACTGCCAGGCTTTTACTGAAGGTTGAGGAAGAAGGTGGCTACCTTGGAAATTCACTACCTTTAATACTTAGCCATGACCCCTCTCCCTGTCTGTTTACCTGTCAGGGAGATTCTGTCTAACTCCTGGTCTCTTACAAGTGGCCTAGAGACTTGCTCCAGCTGCTTGGTTTATTTAAAGAAAACACCGGAACAATCCAAATTTACAATAAGTACATGGGAATTTCACTCTCAACAATACTTACAGATTAGAATGAAGAGAATTAGTTACCAGTTGTTGCCATATTCATTATCTATTCTTGCATAGAAAACGATGTCTTTGTTGTTGGTTTCTCTGTGTCAGGAGTTTGGGAGCAGCTTAGTTCTGATCTGGCTCATAGTTTCTCAGGATTCTAAGTCAGGTTTTGTCATCTGAACCCATGATAGGGTTACATTGTCTCTTTCAAGTCTCATGTCTCACATGTGTGTGAGATGTTGTGTGGCCCCCTTGCAATTGCTAGAGGGGGCTTCGTTCCCTGTCTTGGGTTGCTGCTGAGTCCTCTCCAGTTTGGCTGCTGGCTTTCCCAAGACAGTGACCAAAGGTGAACAGGAAACAGGCTAGGATGTTGCTTATGACCTAATCATTTCTCATGATAATATGCTGTTTGTCAGAAGTAACTAACCAGGCACAATCCATGTTGAAAGCAAAAGGAATTATTCTACATTCTTTTTTAATTATTATTTTTATTGAATATTTTATTTATTTACGTTTCAGATATTGTCCCCTTTCCCCATTTCCCCCCCCCACACACCCAGAAAGCCTTTATCCGATCCCACCTTCTCCTACTTCTATGAAGGTGTGCCCTCACCCACCAATCCACTCCCACCTACCTGCCCTAGCATTTCCCCATACTGGGGCATCCAGCCTTCACAGGGGACCAAGGGCCTCCTCTCCCACTGATGCCTGACAAAGCCATCCTCTGGTACATATACAGCTGGAGCCATGGGTCTCTCCATATATGTTTCCAGGCTGGCGGTTTAGACCCTGAGAGCTCTGGTTAGTTGGTATTGTCTCTTTCCCCATGGGATGACAAACCCCTTCAGCTCCTTCAGTCCTCTCTCTAACTCCTCCATTGGGAACCTCATGATCAGTTCAATGGTTACCTGCAAAAATCCGCCTCTCAGGCTCTGACACAGCCTCTCAGGAGACAGCTATATCAATATATGTCCTATTGAGAGTGTCCTTTGCCTTACAGAAGCGTTGCAATTTTATGAGGTCTCATTTGTCAATTCTTGATCTTAGAGCATAAGCCATTGGTGTTCTGTTCAGAAACTTTTCCCCTGTGCCCATATATTTGAGGCTCTTCTCCACTTCTCTTCTGTTAGTTTCAGTGTATCTGGTTTTATGTGAAGGTCCTTTATCCACTTGGACTTGAGCTTTGTACAAGGAGATAACAATGGATCAATTTGCATTTTTCTACATGCTGACCTCCAGTTGAACCAGCACCATTTGTTGAAAGTGCTGTCCTTTTCCCACTGGATGGTTTTAGCTCCTTTGCCAAAGATCAAGTGACCATAGGTGTGTGGGTCATTTCTGGGTCTTCAATTCTATTCCATTGATCTTCCTGCATGACTCTGTACCAATACCATGCAGTTTTGTTTGTTTTTGTTTGTTTGTTTGTTTGTTTATTTTTTTTATCACTATTGCTCTGTAGTACAGCTTGAGGTCAGAGATAATGATTCCCCCAGAAGTTTTTTTATTGTTGAGAATAGTTTTTGCTATCCTGGGTTTTTTGTTAATCCAAATGAATTTGCAAATTGCTTTGTCTAACACTATAAAGAATTGAGTTGGATTTTTGATGGGGATTACATTGAATCTGTAGATTGCTTTTGGCAAAATGGCCATTTTTACTATATTAATCCTGCCAATCCATGAGCATGGAAACTCTTTCCATTTTCTGAGATTTTCAATTTGATTCTTCAGAGACTTGAAGTTCTTGTCATACAGATCTTTCACTTGCTTGGTTAGATTCACACAAAGATATTTTATATTATTTGTGACTATTGTGAAGGGTGTTGTTTCCCTAATTTCTTTCTCATCCTGTTTATCCTTTGAGTAGAGGAGGGCTACAGATTTGTTTGAGTTAATTTTATATCTAGCCACTTTGCTGAAATTGTTTATCAGGTTTAGGAGTCTCTGGTGGAAGTTTTGGGGTCACTTAAGTATAGTATCGTATCATCTGCAAATAGTGAAATTTTGACTTCTTCCTTTCCAATTTGTATTCCTTTGGCTTCTTTTTGTTGTCTAATTGCTCTGGCTAGGACTTCCAGTACTATATTGAATAGGTAGGATGAGAGTGGGCAGCCTGGTCTAGTCCCTGATCTTAGTGGGGTTGCTTCAAGTTTCTCTCCATTTAGTTTGATGTTGGCTACTGGCTTGCTGTATATTGCTTTTACTATGTTTAGATGTGGGCCTTGAATTCCTTATCTTTCCAGGACTTTTACCATGAAGGGTGCTGAATTTTGTCAAATGCTTTCTCAGCATCTAGTGAAATGATCGTGTTGATTTTTTCTTTGAGTTTGTTTATGTAGTGGATTACATTGATGGATTTTTATATATTGGACCAACCCTGCAATCCTGGAATAAAGCCTACTTGATCATGATGGATGGTTGTTTTGATGTGTTCTTCGATTCAGTTTGTGAGAATTTTATTGAGTATTTTTGCATCGACATTCATAAGGAACATTGGTTTGAAGTTTTCTTTCTTTATTGGGTCTTTGTGTGGTTTAGGTATGAGTGTAACTGTGCCTTCATAGAACAAATTGAGTAGTGTTCCTTTTGTTTTTATTTTGTGGAATAGTTTGAAGAGAATTGGTATTAGGTCTTCTTTGAAGATCTGATAGAATTGTGCATGAAAACCATCTGGTCCTGGGCTTTTTTGGTGGGAAGACTTTTAACGACTGCTGCTATTTGTTTAGGAGTTATGGGGCTGTTTAGATGGTTTACCTGATCCTGATTTAACTTTGGTACGTAATATCTGTCTAGAAAATTGTCCATTTCATCCAGATTTTCCGGTTTTGTTGAGTATAGGCTTTTGTAATAGGATCTGATGATTTTTTGAATTTTCTTGGTTTCTGTTGTTATGTCTCCCTTTTCAGTTCTGATTTTATAAGTTTGGATACTATTTTTATGGCCTCTAGTTAGTCTGGCTAAGGGTTTATCTATCTTGTTGATTTTCTCAAGGAACCAGCTCCTGGTTTTGTTGACTCTTTGTATAGTCCTTTTTGTTTCTACATGGTTGATTTTAGCCATGAGTTTGATTATTTTCTGCCATCTACTCCTCTTATGTGTATTTGCTTCTGTTTGTTCTAGAGTTTTCAGGTGTGCTGTCAAGTTGATAGTATAGGCTCTGTCTCCAGTTTCTTTTTGTAGTCACTTAAAGCTATGAGTTTTCCTCTTATCACTGCTTTGTGTCCCACAATTTTGGTATGACGTGGCCTCAATAAATTCTCGAAAGTCTTTAATTTCTCTTCTTATTTCTTCCTTGACCAAGTTATCATTGAGTAGAGTGATCTGATAGGATGCATGGGATTATTTTGATCTTCTTGTATCTGTTGAGGCCTGCTTTGTAACCAATTATATGGTCAATTTTGGAGAAGGTACCATGAGGTGCTGAGAAGAAGGTATATTCTTTTGTTTTAGTATAAAATGTTATATATATATATATCATATGTATATATATATGAATATATATATATCATA
>JANHMN010000001.1:81076243-81088483 GCA_030674055.1 Rhabdomys pumilio
ATATATATATATCATATGTATATATATATGAATATATATATATCATATGTATATATATATGAATATATATATATACACGAATGTGTGTGTTTTATATATGTGTGAGTGTGTGTGTGTGTGTGTGTGTGTGTGTGTGTGTATGTGTGTATCTGTTAAATCCATTTGGTTCATAACTTTTCTTAGTTTCACTGTGTCTCTGTTTAGTTTCTGTTTTCAAGATCTTTCCATTGCTGAGAGTGGGGTGTTGAAGTGTCCCACTATTATTGTATGAGGGGAAATGTATGCTTTAAGCTTTAGTAAAGTTTCTTTTATGTATGTGGGTGCCCTTGCATTTGGAGCATAGGTGTTCAGAATTAAGAGTTCATCTTGCTAGATTTTTCTTTTTATGAGTATGAAGTGTCCTTCCTTATCTTTTTTGATAACCTTTTTTGCTTGAAAGTTGATTTTATTCACTATTAGAATGACTACTCCAGCTTGTTTCTTGGGACCACTTGCTTGGAAAATTGTTTTCCAGCTTTTTACTCTGAGGTAGTATCTGTCTTTGTCACTGAGGTAGTATCTGTCTTTGTCACTGAGGTATGTTTCCTGTATGCAGCAAAATACTGGGTCCTGTTTACATATCCAGTCTGTTAGTCTATGTCTTTTTATTGGGGAATTGAGTCCATTGATGTCAAGAGATATTAAGGAAAAGTGATTGTTGCTTCCTATTATTTTTGTTATTAGAGGTGGAATTGTGTTTTGTGGCTATCTTATTTTGGGTTTGTTGGAAGAAGATTACTTTCTTACTTTTTCTAGTGTGTAGTTTATCTCCTTGTGTTGGAGTTTTCCATCTATTATTTTTTGTGGGGCTGAATTTGTGGAAAGACATTGTGTAAATTTGGCTTTGTTGTGGAATATGTTCGTTTCTCCGTCTATGGTAATAGAGAGTTTTGCTGGGTATAGTAGCCTAGGCTGGCATTTGTGTTCTCTTAGGTCTGTATGACATCTGTCCAGGATCTTCTGGCTTTTATATTCTCTGGTGAGAAATCTGATGTAATTCTGATAGGTCTGACTTTATAAGCTACTTGATCTTTTTCCATTACTGTTTTTAATATTCTTTCTTTGTTTTGTGCATTTGGTGTTTTGATTATTATATGAAGGAGGAATTTTTTTCTGGTCTAGTCTATTTGGAGTGCTGTAGGCTTTTTGTATGTTCATGGGCATATCTTTCTTTAGGTTAGGGAAGTTTTCTTCTATAATTCTAAACTTCTTCTATAATTCTAAAATTCCATTTACTGGCCCTTTACGTTGGGAATCTTTGCTCTGTATCTTAGGTTTGGTCTTCTCATTGTGTCCTGGATTTCCTTTATGTTTTGGGTTAGGATGGAGCTTTTTGCATTTTACATTTTCTTTGACAGTTGTGTCAATGTTTTTTATGTTATCTTCTGCACCTGAGATTCTCTCTTCAGTCTCTTGTATTCTGTTGGTGATCTATGACTCCTGATCTCTTTTCTAGGTTTTCTATCTCCAGGGTAATCTCTCTTTGTGATGTCTTTGTTGTTTCTACTTCTATTTTTTAGATCCTGGATGGTTTTGTTTAATTCCTTCACCTGTTTGGTTGTATTTTCTTGTAATTCTTTAAGGGTTTTTGTGTCTCTTTAAGGGCTTCTACCTGTTACCTGTGTTTTCCTGTATTTCTTTAAGGAAGTTGCTTATGTCCTTCTTAAAGTCATCTATGATCATCATGAGAAGTGATTTTAAGTCAGAATCTTGCTTTTCTGGTGTGATGGGGTATCCAGGTCTTGCTATGGTGGGAGAACTGGAGTCTGATGATGCCAAGTAACCTTGGTTTCTGTTGCTTGTGTTCTTGAGCTTGCCTTTCGACATCTGGTTATCTTTAGTGTTACCTGCACTCTCTGTCTCTGACTGGATGGAGCCTATTTCTCTTGTTATCTTGGTTGTGTCAGAACTCCTCAGAGTCCAGCTGTTTCTGTGATCCTGTGATCCTGAAATCCTGTGTGTAAGACCTCCTGGTAATCAGGCTGATTCCGGGATCCTGATATCCTGGTGTGACCAAGCTCCTGAGATCCTGTAATTCTATGTTCCTGGGAGTGTTAGAGCTCCTGTGAGTCCAGCTTCCTCTGGGTGTTGTGGGATTGGGTGCAGAGCTATGATCCTGGGCATATTAGAGCTCCTGGGAGTCTAGCCTCCTCTGGGTGTTGTGAGATTGGGTGCAGAGCTGGTGCCCAAGTCTTCTCAGGGCACCAGCACAGTCTGGAAGGAACCCGTGCCACTGGCAGAGTAGGGTTTCCTGCATCCCTGGGTCTGCGGGGGCCCAAGTTACTCCCTCTTTGGGTTGGGTGTTGTGGCTGCCTCACCTATGATCCTAGGCTTGTTAGAGCTCCTGGGAGTACATCCTCCTCTGGGTGTTGTGGGATAGGGTGCAGAGCTAGTGCCCAAGGTCTGTTCAGGGCCCTGGCTCAGACCAGAAAGACTTATTCTACATTCTTAAGGGAGAAATAGTTTGACATGTTTTATAACTACTGTTGGGAGCCGACTTTTGGCAGAAAGTGGCTAGAAAGCAGCTATCATCTTTGCAGCCATCTGGAGCCATATACCATGATGAGAGACTTGGTTTTTAGCAGCCTACAACAGCTGAGCACACTGACAAATATCTTGTTTATCCCACATATCTTGTTTTGCTGTTTAGTGACCCCAGCTGCATGGTGCATGTGGTAAAATGTTTTCACCTGTGTTCTCCTGCTTGTGATTATAAAAACCCAGGATTTCCTTCTGATGGTGTAGTAGTAGTAGGTGTAGTGGTGTGTGTATGGTGGAGACAGTAAAGAAGACTTTACTACAGATCCTCTGGCTTGTCTCTATTCTTCATGTCTCTTCCCCTTCTTCCCCCCACTCTCTCTCTCTTGCTAGACCCTGACCTGCAGAACAGAGTGAGCCGTTATAGTTTGGACCCCAAAACGTGGGCCTGAGTGGTCTTTTACAGTTTGGCGCCCAATGTGGGGCAGCTCGGGACACAACAAACTACAAGTCTTATGTCCTATGCAGGCTTCTAAGAGCTATTTAAAAGGCTAAGGGTTGTTTTTGTAAAATGCCTATCTGTATATGACACAATCCAAGTACAGATTTAACACTACTCTATTTTCCTTATGTGTGGGCCATGTGTGTTGTTCAAGGAAATGGCCACAGCAAAATTTCTCCATATATGCTCTCTCTTCCCCTGGAGGGCAAAAGATACGACCTATCTCCTTTTCACCGATGTGTTCAGGTCAGAATACCTGCCCAGATCTATCTCATGGTCAGAACCCAGGGAGGAACTCATATGGTCAGGCCTTAATTGTGTACTGTTTCCTTCCTCTGGAAGCCAGGGTAGGATATTCCATGCGACCTTTGCTCCTAGGATTATTTTGAGAATCAAAACTAATATTGCATATAAAGTTCTGAATAACTACAAAATACACAGCAGCTAGTCTTGCCGTATCTCTTTTTGGTCGTTTTCCATTCTGATGTGAAACATAAAATTACAAATCTTGAACACAAGAGGCCTTGGCATTTAGCAAAAAGGTAGATATACATATCATGAAGTATCGTGAATCTTTAACCTAAGATACATGATATTTCAGTGATTTCTGATTTTCCTTTGTTCTTTTGCCATAGAAACTTCATGACTACACATGTTACACAAACTTCATGTTACACGAAGTGTAAAAATTCCTGAATATTTTCATTCCAGTTGTGACCGAAATAATATGATAACAGAATAGAAACAAAAGAGTCCTGCTCAGCTGTGATTTCAGAAGGGATTCCTGTGGCTTTGTAAAGAAATGTGCTTAACACCTCTGAGTCTCATGTCCTAAAATTAGAAGAGGCAGAAAGGGACATTGTCCAGATCTCTAGTTCCTCCTTGGATAGAAAGTCTTTAATAATGAGATTAGGCTCACAGGCTCTGACTCATTTACACATTTCCTGAACATGAATGAACTCCCCAGGTTGGGCTGACAGATACCTTACTTCTCTGGAAATCGGCTGATTTACGCAGCAGGGTTTTCCACGGAGCTGCAGAAGCTCTATCAGCTGTGAAAGGTTAAACAACCAAAACAAAACAAGGTATCAAGTTTGCTTGACACCTGTTGTGGGGATGGGAATCAAAGCTAACTTTAGCTTTGAGTGGCTTCCCCATAATCAACTGAGTGCCTCTCAGGATTCTCCTCTCTTCAGTTTCTGGGAGTCAACACTCCCTGGTGCCTTTTAGGGTATTTCTAAGGCTGATGACAGCTCCATCCTTTGTCTCCTGCTGGAAGATCTGAGCCATAGCTGCTTCTGCTAATGTCCCCTTCCCTTACAGCTGCCTTTAGGAACATTGTGTGTGAGAAGCTAGCTCCTAATGTATGGACTGAAGGGAGATGTCCCTTCCTGCTAGTGTCAGAAATCCAGAATTAGCACAGGGAGATCAATCTTGGGAGATAGCACAATGGGTAAAGTGCTCAGTGCACAAATATAAGGATGTGAGTTCAAATCCCTAGCTCACATGCGTAAGTGCCAGTTGAGCATGGATGCCTGTCTGAAATCCAAGAGCTTTTGGGATAGAGACAGGGAGTCCTCGGAACAAACTGGCTTGCTAGACTAGCCAAGTGATTGGCTCTAGGTTTAACTAAGAGAGAGACCTGTGTCAACATTTAAGGAGCAGAAAGACCAAGGTAGACAGACACCCAATAATGAGAATTACTGGAAAACAGCTGCATCTTCAAAAGCTGGTTGACTGATTAGAACTTTAGGGATGTGGAGAGAATGGAATAGCCGGCTCAGAGCCCAACTACAGTTTATCTTGAGCTTTCTTTAGCCTACCGAATGGCCATCTTCGTCCCCCTCCACTTCCTGTGGTTCCTGAGGTCATGGGTCTTAGAGGGTAACTACCACTACCATTGTGCTATGCCAGCAGACTTACTGACTGCATTTTAAATACTTAGCTTCAAAACCAACAGATAAACATAGCTCTTATAACTCATCAAAGAAACTTTTCTTTGCATCAGATGGAGACTGTTACAGAAAACTAAAACTGGTCAAAACAGAGAGAGTGACTGATTGTAGGGTGCCTAACCCCAGCAGATTTACTTACACCACTTCTCCTGCACCCAAGGCTCAGAGATCATCACAGAGGTGGGAGCAGGAAGATTGTAAAAGCCAGAGGATTAGGAAGTCTGCTGCAAGGTTTTGCTTTTTAAATATGACAGGGAAGCTACACTCATGAGATCTCAACAATATGGCTGCCTAAATAAGACCTGAACAATGACATGTTCATGACAAAACAGTTGTCATGGCGATGACAGTGTTGTGGATGGGGGAATCTCATAGGGTCCCACCCCTAGAAGAAGGAATACAGGTAATTGATGGCTATTGAAAGATGGAGAATTAGTCTTTCCTAGGTATGACAGCCCCCAAAGGGACACCCAGTACCAAGTGGTCATCTTTAAAAACATATATACCCAAGCAACACTAAATAGATTCATCAGGTTGTCTATACACACACACACACACACACACACACACACACACACTCACAAATGTAATTTAAAAGATTCCATGAAAGTAAAAGGGGTGATGGGCATGGCAGGAGATACAGAGAGGAGGGGGGAGGGAAGGGAGGATATAATTGTACTTAAGTGAAAATAAATACTTAAAAAGTCTAGATTTGTGACTTTGCTCTGTTACTACACAAACCTTATTGAAACCACTACTCTTTTTGATATCCCTCCCCAGTGAACATTTACAGTTAAAAATACTTCAATGAAAAACTTGTTTGCAACAGCACTTCTCTGTTAACACCGGATGGAATGTAACTGTTTTCTCTCCCCTCTCTTCTTCCTCTTTTCCTTTTTTCCTTCCTTCTGTTAACACGACCAATAATCTTGATCTAGCACCCAGAATCATTTGCTCGAATGTCACCACAGAGGTGGGTGAGCGTGCCCCTGGACTGGACGTTCACTTGATTTTGTTGTAATGAGGATGGTGACTGTCTCAGCTCCGTTGGTCCTTCAAGATCAGCTGGTTTCAAAATAATCTGTGCAGAAGAAATGAAGGAATGGGGGAAGGAGTGGGCTCCAGGGAACTGAGCTCCAGAAACATTAAGCCCTTTCGTAAACAAAACTTTTACCAGATGGGGTAGGTTTATGGTAGACAGATCCCGGGCCAGCTAGTTCCCTCTGACACACACAAGTATCTCATGTTTTGCTATTTTTCCTTCCTTCCCCTTTCCCCTTTCCTTTTTCTTCTGTCCCATTTGCTCTCTGTTATGTTGGAACTGACCTAATGGGCAAGTTTGATTTTTAAAAACAGGGCTCTAAAACGTTGAGTCTAAAATTTTCCTGAAATGAGACTAACCTCTTCCGGCAGCTGAGTGGCTCACATGGACTACCATTCATCACTTGGGTCCTGCCAGTCCAGTCACAGCTGTAGATGAGATGAAAAGAGCCTGGAAGTCAAGGTCTGGCCATAGCTAGGTCAGTTCAGTTTTTCTAGAGTGCCAGTTTGTTCAACTGGATGAATTAAAATATCTACCTATGGTTGATGAAACTGCTGATCAAAGCAAGCAATAGATTTTACTAACCATATAAAAATTTTATTGTATAATTTTCAAAGCTTTTTAGAACATACTAAACTCCAATACTTGGTATTACTTTGACATGTATTTGAAACCATTTAAGAAAAAAAATGGGCCTTAAAATCAATTTCTGATTATAAAGAATACTAGGATCATACTTTATGTGATTTTCTTTTTTGAATGAGCTTCAAGAATCAGTAGAAAGAGGGCTGGAGAGATGGCTCAGCAGTTAGGAGCACTAGATGTTCATCCAGAGAACTGGGGTTCAATTCCCAGCCCTATACAGCAACTCTGTCTGTAACTCTGGTTCCAGGGGATCTGACACCCTCACATGGATACACATGAGGCAAAACATTAGTGGACATTAAATAAAAAAAAATTAAAAAAGCTTTGGTATAAAAACCCCGTAATATGGTGTAAATGAAGTTAACAAGTTTTGAAGTCAGGCTTTCATGCCACTCAAGTCTGAGACTCAGTTTTCTCATCTGCTCAGTGGGTAGGCACCCAGCAGCTGCAGAGGCTCATGGTCATTATACTACCTTACTTCAGAATTCTTTCCTTGTGCATCATGCTTGGGTCTATGTCTACGTTCTTGGTTCTGAATACTGAATGTCTCTGAAGACTACAGACATCTGAGACATCGAGACTTCTTGTTGATCCTCCTTGGTTCCTCTCCCCAATACCTGCCTTCATTTGCTGTATATCGGAATGAAACCTCTCATTAACATGGAAGGAAAACTCTCCCTGCCTTTCAGAAGGACATGTAAGCAAAGGTACCAGGGTTCGAGTTCCCCTGAATGCCTTTATTTGGATTTTCTTGGGGATGTCCCCAAGACTTGTCCCTGAGTGGGAAATACTGAGAGTAGAATTGATTCTGCCTGACTAATGACTAATGATCTGTGACCAGTGTGTGTGTGTGTGTGTGTGTGTGTGTGTGTGTGTGTCAGTAAATGAGAAATAGCAGTCCTAAGAATATTACAGTTTTTGCAAGCTGTTTTTTAAAACTTTTATTCTCTCATATATTATATCCCAACTGCAGTCTCCCTTCCCTTGCTCCCTCGTCCGCTTCCAGTCCCTTCCCCTCACCACAATCCACTCCTGTGTTTCCTTTCAGAGAAGAGCATGTCTCCCAGGGATGCCAACCAAATATGCCATATCAACTTGCAGTAAGACTAAGCACCTCCCCTTGTATTAAGGCTGGACAGGGCAACCCAGTAGGAGGAAAAGGGTCCCAAAAGCAGGCAAAAGACTCAGAGGCAGCCCCTGCTCCCACTGTTAGGAGTCCCACCAGAAGAGCAAGCCTACACACCTGTAATATATATGCAGAGGGCCTACATCAGTCCCATGCAGGCTCTCTGGTTGTTAGTTCAGTCTCACTGAGGCCCTGTGAGCACGGATTAGTTGATTCTGTGGGTTTTCTTGTTGCATCCTTGACCCCACTGTCTCCTACAATCCTGCCTCCTGCTCCTCTGAAGGATTCCTCCAGCTCTGGCTAATGCTTGGCTGTGGGTCTCTGCATCTGTTTCCATCAGTTGCTGGATAAAACCCTCCTGGAGAGCGGTTTTCTGTGTCTGTTCCCAGTACCGTAAAAGACAGACTCAGACTAGCAAGAACTGGCCATGAGGGCTCAAATATAACCCATACATATATTAACCATCAATGATAATCCGACACAACTCATGGGGCTTGTGGATGATATCCTTCTGTATCTATTGACTTGTGCAACAAGTAGACCTGAGTTCTGGACACCTTCCATACGGGCCTATGGGAGAGGAGGGGCTGGAGGTGACTCTTCCTGTGAGTAGAATAGGTAAGAAAATAAGAGGGTGAGGAGAGTCTACACAGTGGAGAGAAGCATGTGTGGGGGGTGTTCACTTGGTCTGAAGAACAGGGTGGTACATATAAGAATAGACTGAATGTTGACTCTCTCTCTCTCTCTCTCTCTCTCTCTCTCTCTCTCTTCTTAAATTTAGCTATTCTTCACAGAGCCTTTCATCACAGAGAAAGAGATTGGGCTTAAGAACAGCTGGTCTCTACGGACAGTTTTAATATGGCGACATGGGCCTTTCCACTGTGTTATACAGCTCAGCTGATGACTTCAGTGGCAGTCAGGTACAGCTGTTGTATCCTTACTGGATGGAACTGGCACACCACTAAAGGCAAATGAATGGAAAATCTAATGACATCCTCACCCCACCTACAAAAATTGCTTCCTCCCAATACCAAAGAAAATGCCTTTAATAATGTAGAATAAAATCTAACCGTGCAAATGAGGACAAGAGGAACATATACCTTAACTAAAGCCAATAGTAGAAATGAAAGAGTATGTGTGTGGGGGGGAGGGAGTCTCAGAGGGAAGAACGCTATGGTGTGCCCCCCACCCCTACCCCACAGCCCCCTTGATGCCTACACAAGGGTTCTAATGAAGAGGAAGTTTTGTTTCTGGGCATATGTAATGCACCTCTGGCTTACTGGCACTGGCAACTGTGAGTTCCTTGAAGGCAAGGGCATTGACTCATTCCTCTTTCAATCTTCAGTGTCTGATCCAGATTTCATGGTAAAATCCAAGCTACCAAGCTTGTCTGAGTGCAGATTCCCTGACTGTAGTCATGGCTAGCACTCAAAGTAAGAGTGCGACCTGGTTCCTGCCTTTGACACACTTCCTGGACTAGAGAAAAAGGACTGTGAGTAGTGACTTTCTCTGTGAAGAACACAACAGGCCCAGTCACAAAGAGTACTGTTCTGAGGAGCTCATGCCCAGACTGGCTCTAGATGACAGGAGGCCACAGGGTTTTCTTTATCATAAAAATATTAGAATATTAAAAACTCATCATGGTAGTACGTGTCTGTGATGCCAGCGCTTGGATGTTAAGGGCAGGAGGATTAGAAGTTCAAGGACAGCCTTCAGTACATAGGAAATTCAAGGCCAAGCTGCACTGCAAGAGACTCTGTTTAAAAAAATACAGATTAGGCAACTGAAGATCTTTATCCTTTTGTTGACCCGAAGGAAGATTGGCCTTGAGTTTGAGGAGGAAGAACCAGAGCTAAGGCTTAATGGAGAAGGTGTGTGGGTGGGGAGCTGTGATAGTGGGCGTGTCTGTATATGTGGCCTCACTCGCAAGTACAATTTGCTGCGGGGCAGGTTGTCATTTGCTGTATGGTTTAATCTTAGGAAGTACTGTGGAAGCTAGATTTGGCTTAATCTGTTTTAAGAGTTGTTCCTGGTACTGTTTCCTCCCCACTGACTTTGTCTTGATAGAAAATGAGTTAGATTCTTTGGTTAGTCTGTCAATGGAAAGATGTCAAGGGAACCACAGAAGCACAAGAAAATTAGAAAATGGAAGACCTGACTTTATAACTATGCAAAAGTACTCCGGCATTTATGAGATAACATGTATCTTATATATAGCTATGTGTATTTATTTATAGGAGTTCCTGATGATGCTGTACTCAAGGCAGTAGAATGTTCCCAGACTTGAGGGATCAGACACTGACCAAATGTTTGTGTTAAGGTAGCCAACTTCAGACACGATTATTCTCGGCTGACATGGTTTACTTTACCATTCTCGCTCAGGTGATCAGGTGGGCAGAGTTTTTGGACCAGAAGCAGAACAGGACAGGTGGAGTCCCTACCCATCCTGTTGAAACTGCCTGTCACTTAAAGGTCCGGGCAAAACTGGGATTCAGGAGGTTCTGAGGAGTCTCCCCTTCCCCCTCACCACAGTGCGCCCCACTAGTCATAAGACATTCATTTCAGAGTCCATCTCAAAGCACTGTCTTTGTTGCTTACCCCTCCAAGATGGATGCCAGCCCATGTTCTTTATTTTTACAAATGAGCCCAGTGCCGGCCAGACCTCCAGGCTATAAAAGGCTTCTGAGCCCAACAAACAACCTGTTAGACTTGGCCAGGAGAGAGAATTGCACATTCTCATAGGCAGAGAAGTGGGCCAGGCTTGCTTTTTTTCATAGAGAAAATAGGTTTCATTTTTCCCCTACTGCCATAGAAACCAAACAGCTTGAACAAAATTTTGTATGCAAAAAATATCTCAGGAGCACAGAGAAATAAACCCAATTCAGTAAGTAAGCATGTCTACCGAGAAATACATGGGCTAGCACATAAACGTAGGTTGTCACAGAACACATTTTTAAAGAAAATTTCAATCTATAACGTTTACAAATCACATAGCTAATTATATATAAATTTAAACACAGCAAAATCTTTCTTCACATGGATTTTACTTCAGTCAAATAGTTTAAGTACGCCACTAAATGATCTGCAGCTAGACTTCAGTGTCCTAAATTTTAGTTTTGAAAGGTATAGTCATCACGCATGGAAAAGGGGGAGGGGCATACATATCAGCTTTCAACTCGCCTAAAGGAAAGCTTGCCCCAAACTTAGTACACAAGGGACAAGGTTGGTACAAGATGGGGCTGTGCTTGTCAAAGATGATCTGAGGCTGGGGTTCTTCTGTCAGATTTGAAGTCAGAAAATAATCCCTGTGAGAAACCCAAGGGCTCTGGACAGATCACCTCCCCACCTGTCCTTCCCAAGGCAGACCAAAGAGGCCCCAGCACAAGTGGGCTAGTGAGTCATCACAATGGCGTTTGTTCAGCAGGCTGAAGAGTCCCAGGCTGCAGAATTTTGTTAATAATTGGATTTTAAAGTTTGTTCTTAAGCCTTTAAACAAGCACCTACATTTACTAGGATTGTGTGTAGTGTAAGGATAAAATCGACTCTACTTGTGGGTAAGAGAGAGGGACATAGCAACGAGCAAGTTTAGTTCAACTTAACTATTTTCTTTTAGTTACTTTTTTCTTGAGACAGTATCATATGTAGCCTAGGCTGGCTTTAAACTCAATATATACACAAGGGTGACCTTGAACTTCTGTCGGTCCTGTCTCTGCCTCCCAAGTGCTGGTTACAGGTGTGCTGCCATGTCTAGGTGTTAACTTAGAGTTCTTTTCTCTTTCTGATAAGGGGTTTCTGGGTAGATGTGGCACCCATTTATAATGAGCACGCAGGGCCCGTGAGAAGACTCATCGGTAAAGGCACTTGCGCCAGGCCTAATGACTTGGCCTTGGTCCTGAACCCACATGATGGAAGGAGAGCTGAGGCCTGTAGATTGTTCACACACTGTGGCACATTCTCCGCCCCTGCCCCTCCTACACACAAGAAAATAAGTAAGTATAAAAACATTTTAAATGAGTTTGCATACATATGGGACAAAGGATTCACCACAACCAGCTTGAGGTCCTTTTGAATCTATCATATTTTCTTGGCATCTAGAGTTGGCAAGAATCTCAAGGGATGCACTGGACACTGAGGAGCAAACATAGTAAATATCATCTCTTTCTCTTGACCTTCTGAGATAGCTGTCCCTTGCAGTAATGCTGCTACATGAAAATGTCACATACTAAAATTTCCATGTACCTACTCTTTTTTTGAATCAGATATTTGGGGCAGAAAGGACACAATGAAATTTCCTAAATTGATGTAATTTGGAATCTGCCAATCAGTCAGGATCTCTAGTGCATCCAAGGCCAGCATCCTCCCTAAGGTCAGCATCCTCCCCAAGGCCGGCATCCTCCTCAAGACCAGCATCCTCCTCAAGGCCGGCATCCTCCCCAAGGCCGGCATCCTCCCC
>JANHMN010000001.1:81094596-81131454 GCA_030674055.1 Rhabdomys pumilio
AAAAAAAAAAAAAAAAAAAAAAAAAAAAAAAAAAAAAAAAAGAAAGAAAGAAAATTTGACTGGTTTTCAATGTATCTTGTAAGATTTTAAGAGAAGCTTATTTTTATTTGTACTTTCATAATGCCTACATTGTAATAACATTTCCAATTTTACCATCTATTATATAGTTGTGGAATATTTCTTCACCTATCCTCGACTCTTGCAATATCCAAGGCAGGGATCACTACAGACAACCTCTAATTCTCATGTGGTCCACAGGTCTCACAGACAGTGTGTCTTGTTGATCCCTGCAATTAATTCAAATTAGTTGCCAACATTAAAAGTTGGTCAATTGTATATAGTGATATGAAGTTATGGCTCCTCTTGGGACAGCAAGAGCTTGCAATTCTTGCCTGTAATCCTCCATGGCAACAGTTGGCTGGAACAGATTAGAGGCCATCCTATTAGAGACCTGGGGATACTCCCAGTTTAACACCACAGCCACTCTCTATAGCCCGTGTGCAGCCAGCTTGTTCATTTACTTTAGCCACTCAGCTCCTGAAAGTTTCTGCATAAATAACTCCCATTATGTCCCTCCTGAAGCATTCTGAGACTTTAGATCCATGATCCTAATTATAGTCTTGTGGGCTTTTTTCTTAGCTTTGGTCTCCCCAGTTTCAAGGGCCAGGATTAGTTGTTCTCTAAGTGATAGTGTGGTTCACAGGGACTTTGTGTTGAACAGTGGTGAAGTTTAGGAGAAAGCTGTTCTGAAGGATCTGAAGGCAGAATGCAGAGGGTTTCGAGGTTTACTGTAACCGTTAGTTGGGAAGGTGCCAGGGAACGTTCAGACGTGTCTCCCAGTCATGCTACAAGATCAGCTAACCTTGCACTTTTAGTTCATGAAATAGAGATCCAGATAGAAAAGGGTGTTCCTGCTCACTCCCTACCCTATGTACCGCTCTGTCCCTCCAACTCTTCCATAGCTGCTATCTCCAAAGTCACCACCAGCCTCTTCCCTGAACACCTTCCCCCTCAAACCTTTAAAACTCAAGCTTCCAAAACCAGGTGATATTTGAAGACAAAGGTTTGGAGATAAGGAAATTTAGATGATATCCTGAGGGTGGTCCTGTTGATAAGACGGGGCTCTGGTAAGAAGGAACACGGGGATGCTTGCTCACTCTCATGTGAGTAGACTGTAAAATGCACACTGAAAAGCCACAGTGTGGGCTCAGCTAGAACTTGGGCATGCTAGAACCCTGATTTTGGCCTTTCAGCTTCTGCAGACAAAACGAAAAATTCAGTTGTTTGAGATGTCCTGTTTGGGTTGGTTTAAGATAGCCCTGTAAACTAACAAGATCTCCCATTTGCCAAATCTCGTGGTTCTAGTCTGCAGTGTGAGAGCACCGCACTGCCACTTTCCCCTCTCAGTGTTCTATCTCGGTGTTTTAAATGCCATTGCCCAGCAGCACCTAACAGCTGTCAAAGCAGTATAGAACTGTCGCATCTGCACCTCAGTGCTGAGCGTTACAAGCCTTTGGAAAGCAGAGCCAACAACTCTTAGAGGCTTTCTGGAATTTTTTTTTTTTTTTTTTTTTTTTTTTGTCAGCATGAAGCTTTTCTGCAGCCTGGCCTTTCACCTTTACAACCCTTCTGCAGTCCTTCCCGGTTTCTACAGTCTGGACTCCCTGCTGCTCCCTGGGGCTGCCTGCTAGTTGCTATTGTTGATGAATATGCTTGAGGTTGGCAGCCCAAGGAATTGTTCTTTGTCTTACCCAGCTTAGCCCAGGCTTCACAACACAAGGCTGCAGATAGGCAATAACATCCTGGGGAGAAGCTTTACTGGGGCTTGGTCTACAACACCAAAGAAGGAGTAGGCAGATGGGTGGTCCACTGCTCCTAGGTAAGAGAGAGGCATATGCTACTTATCTAGCCAGTGGCTCATGGGCTGCTCTGTGGGACTGTAGAGAAGTGTCTTTAGGCTACCTAGAGCTACTCTGAAGTCTTCAGACTTCTGCAGTTAGATCAGTTTCTCTGACCAACCAAGAGATTTACCAATAATTTGGAAAATGGAAGGGAAGCAGAATACTTAATGCTAACTCTCACAGTTTCCACAAACATTGGGGCTGAAGTGCTGGTTGCCCCTCCCTGGCCAAGCTTCAGAAGCAAGAGTAGTAGCCTGAAGATACTTCCATCCTCAGAGCCCTGGAGACAGCAGTTGATCCTGCTGGGCCTCAGGATAGTCCGATTTTATGTCAGTACAGGTTGAGATGTGAGGAAAGTCTAGCACCTGTCAATCAAACAGTCCTACCTGTTTGAGGCAGTCAATTTCAGTCATTTAAAGGAAAAGGCACTATGGAATGTTTGCTTCAAAGTTCTGACCTGAATTAGTGTTTGTCTAGAAGGGAAGTTTGTCTAGCAGTGAAAAATCCCGATGTTTTGCTGGGTCCAACATGGCCTTGGTGGGGACAGAGTGGCATGGTTCCTGCCCCTGGGACAGGGCCAGCAGATGTAGCCTCTGCCAGAATGGATGTCTGCTGAGGTCATAGGGCTTGTTTGTATAATAATGTATGTATTTTGACGTTACTCCTTCAAAGAATGTCCTCCCTGTTAACATTACTGACTCCATGATAATCAGACAACATGAGTCCAGGAGGTGAAGGTGTAGCTAATGTCTCAGCAAAATGGTAAACACTGGGCCCATAGAGACAGCCCTTAAGGCTGTGGAAATGAACTCTAAAAACATGATTTCAAAAATGCATAATTTCTCAACTATGGAAAAATATAGGTGCAATATGAATTATATAAATTGCTTCAAGAATCTAAAGGAACACAAGTAACTACATTATGAGCCACCTTGTCAGAAAGATATAAAACCAGGCAGATACAAATGCAGGTAGATTCCTGAGTTCAGTGTCAGCCTGGGACAGAGCTAATTTAGGTCAAGATGTGGTAGAAACAGTAATTTCAAGATGGGGTTCCATCCTCCTAGCTTTTTGTTTGTGCTTAACAGAGGCAGGCAGATACCTGAATTCTTTTGCAATGCTAAAAGAAAATGTGAGCTTGCTGTTTCCTAAGAGTTAAGGGGTTGGGGTCATATGATGCTGATTCATAGAATAATCTGAAGAAAATCTGGAGTAAATGACTTTATTGATATGTAAAATGAAAGACTGAGCTTATGATCTGCAGAAGATGAGCTACCCAGAGAATTTTTTAGAATAGCAAGAGAAAACTGTCTGGAGATCTGTCTCAAGCAAAACACACACACACACACACACACACACACACACACACACACACACACACGAGAGAGAGAGAGAGAGAGAGAGAGAGAGAGAGAGAGAAAGAGACAGAGAGACAGAGAGACAGAGAGACAGACAGAGACAGACAGAGAGAGACAGAGAGAGAGACCGAGACGGGTGTGGGGGGAGGGAGAATGAGCTAGCTGTCTAGAGATCTCCAGAGGAAGCAGATCAGAAAAAGAGAAAGCAGATCATAGAGGATGAAAGCAGAACAGAGAGAAGACAGGCTGGAAAGCTGTCTCCAGCAGAACATAGGCCTCCAGGTTGAACCCACGATTTGACATTGAGTCGTTCATTTTTAAGCTCCCAGACACCCCTTCCTCAGAACTCCTCTCCAAGCCAAGGCTGGTCTTTGGCAATGTTTAACTTCCAGTCTAATATCCTTGGGGGACAGTTGGATTCATCTGATCTGTCTCAAGTTCTCAGCTGTTTTCTAGGGGAGTTCAGAATACATACAGAGGGATGCCTATACTTCCTACAACTGCAGTGGACTTCAACCAACCCCTCAATATAGCAGGCTGGGTCCCGACAGTCTCTGATCTCTTCTTGCTGCTGCATTATTCCTCTACCTTTTCTTGACTAGAACTTTGAGGAGTTAGTTTGGGCACGCTTGTGAAGCTTCGTTTTTCAAGGTGGCTTAGCAGCTCCTAAGCCTGGCTGTTTCCCACTGAAATTTGTCATGGGAAGCGCTATTCTTGGAAATGTCTGATATGGAAATTTCTCTCTCTCCTACTGGCAAAAAACCAAACCAACCAACCAAACAACCAACCAAATCTGTAGATTAATACAAATGAACCAGTTGTCTGCGTATAAAAACATAAATAGGAAAATATTCTTTCTTAGTTGGTATGTTTGTTGATGGTCACAGAGTCCAGCAGAAGGCCTTCTCTCATTGGCTCTTGAGGGCATCTGCTTGGTGGATGGGCGTGAAGGGTTGTGTCAGGAGCTGTAATGGGTCAAGCTAATAATTAGCAGGTGATCATCCTGAAATGGCTTGCCTTGGATTATATAATCTGCAACAAGTGAGCCCTTATTCAGCAAGGTTGTAAGGGACTTATTTTAGGAAACATTCCTGCTATTAATATGCTTTTCCTGTTATTATTATTAAACATATGTAACAACCACTAAGCAATAGCACACCCCTTTGGAGCAGATCTCTGCAGGACCACGAAGATGTACTGTCTTGTAGTGATGCCACATAGACAAATAGATGACTTCTTAAGTCTTAGTGATGATCCTATAAAAATTCCTAAAATTATATCAATAATTATTAAGTTCTTTTATAATGGGACTGCTATTAGGTTCTTTTCTGATAGTCAAAACTGCAATGGGAACTCTGCCAGTCTCCCAAGTGTCATCAGTTAATTGCTCTTAGATAGTAACCAGACTTTCTCCTACTCAGAGCCCATTCCAAGAGGTTGTAAAACAATTAACCAAAGGCCACTAATAGAGAACTCATGATTTATTATAGGTTCTAGGACAGAAGATAAAATATTGCCTGGGTTTATTTACACAAAACTTCACTAATTTCCTAGTTATAGTTTTAAACCTTCAGTGAACCTGTGGAGCTAGACAGGTGATGGATGTTTAGCCAGATAATCACTCCTAATGAATATGCATGTAAACATTTTCTGTTGTAAACTTCTATTTCAATTTATGATTTGATTTTTGTTGTGAACTTGTGATGAACTTTGTAACATGTGATCATGTACTCTGAAAGATGTATAAGTACTGAAGACGAAGGGCAATTCACCATTCTTCCCTTCCTTTCCTTTTCTTCTGCCTAGGATTCTTTCCCTTAGAACTTTTCCCTTATTAGAATTTTTCCTTTTCCCCACTTAGAACCTTTCCATTTTTCCCCTTAGATAGCTTTCATAGGAAACTTTTTACACTTAGTAATAAACTCTATAATAACTTCTCTAAGTGTTTTTTCTTCCTGCAACATCAGACTAGCAGGCATAAGTTAGGGCCCAGCAGTTCCAGCTGAGATAGTACAAAGGCTATTTGCTTAATCCTTTGCTGTTTTGGGGATGAGGTGCTAAGTGCCAGAAACTACAGTTTCTGGCCTCAGAGGATCATAAACGGCAGGTCAGCTACAGTAGCATAGTAAGTAAACTTTTCTAACATAGATAAGTAAACTTTTATTATACAGCAACCCTGAATATCTCGTAAGACTAAGTCTTACCCTCGAGATGCTCTTCCCCCTCTGCTGCCTCAAGAAAAACAGACAAGAAGAAAGAAGACTTCCCACCACCAGCAGGGGTGGAAGTGTGAAGTGAGACCATGCTCACAGTCACACTGCTCATAGGTACCTGGCTTTTAGTTTCCAATCTCAGGATGCACAGTAGAACCTGGAGCCTGCTTTTTAGAACAGACACATACAACAGACAAAGACAGAAAAACAGCCAAGAACTGGGAAAGAGGAAAGAAAGTACAATAGAGAGAGCTAGTTACACAGCACTGCAAAAGAAAACAGACAAGAAGAGAAAGCAAAGGGAAGGGTACCAGGAGAAAATCGTGAATGTGCAAACGAAACCCGTGTAACCGATCTTAGGCCTTAGCTTTATTGCCCAGATGGGAAGGTTTACTTCTGGGCTTGATGGTAGCATAGTGGCAAAGCTCTCTTTCACACACACCATTCTCAAGGACTGTCACACTGATACCAGCTAGGACAAGATACCACAGGCTGTTCCTTCACCTTCTTGGGTATTCTCTGTGGATGTCAAGTCACAAAACATCCTGAGGATTCTTGGCCATAAGTCTTCACAAGGTGCAGCCAAGCAGGCTGGCAGATTTTGTGGCCTTCCTTTCCCTCTGGGACACTTTCTTGAGTCTTTATTTTCTGTGCCACATTTTAAACATGCAAGTCAAACTAGCAAGTCCCCTGGCCATGTTCTAATTTAGAATTATTTCTCAGATCTTTGGATATAGTTAGAATGAGAAAGCCATTCAACAAATAGAAGAATGCTTTTAGTTACAGATGAAAATTTAAATATAAATAGATTTATTACGTTTGCATGATTTTTATCTAACCACAAACAAATACCATCTTCTCTGTTTCACTTACATAAAATATTTTCCATGTGACTGAGGACCAGTAAAGTGTGTATATCATATACCATGAAGGTGGGCATTAGACACCTAGGAGAAAAAACAGTTCATGTAGTTAATCTTAGTTGAAATTACTTGTTCTTTTGTTTTTTAACCTGAATATCATTTAAGTCCAATAGAGGGGGAACTTTTTTTTTTAAAGCTATTTCATTATATGAAACCTGTATAATTTTGTTTAATATTTAAAAAGAACTTAGTTTTAGTAACCTAAAATGAGAGTATGTACTGGCCATGACGCACTAAAATGAAAATTTTTAATGTGATATTTTGCAGAAAAAGCAGAAGAGGAGAGAAGAGGATAAGAAGGAGGAGAAGAAAAGAAAGAAGAGGAGGAAGAGGAGGAGAAAGAAAAGGAGGAAGAGAAGGAAGAGGAGAAAGAAGAGGAGGAGGAAGAAGAGGAAGAGGAGGAGGAAGAAGAGGAAGAGGAGGAGGAAGAAGAGGAGGAGGAAGAGGAGGAGGAGAAAAAAGAGGAGGAAGAGGAAGAAGAGGAGGAAGAGGAGGAGGAAGAAGAGGAGGAGAAGGAAGAGGAGGAGGAGAAAAAAGAGGAGGAAGAGGAGGAGGAAGAAGAGGAGGAGAAAGGAGGAGGAGAAAGAAGAGGAGGAAGAGGAGGAAGATGAGGAAGAAGAGGAGGAGGAGGAGGAGGACAATATATAGCCCTGGCTGTCTTAGAACTTACTATGGAGACAAGCTGGCCTATGGACTAAGCCACCGTATGTGGCTCAAGACTCATATTTTTTTGTCTCCATCGAGTAGGGCTCCAGCTCAGGCTCATTTCAAGCCAATCAGAGGACAGATCCTGTGGCCACAGTGATGAGTTCATTTATAGATGGACCTGTCATCTAGACAGAGTCAGGGACCTAATGTGATATTGTATAGTAACTTGTCGCTAGTTTGCTGTTTGAGACAGGAACTCATGTAGGCAGAATACATCACCATGCGTGGCTTCTTCAGCTAGTTTTGTAACAAGAGGAAGAAATGTCTTAGTGCATTCATGTTAATGACTATATCTGTCCCATATCCACCTAAATGTTACTGGTCCTGGCAACTAGCAATTACTCCATCATCATCATCATCACCATCACCATCACCATCATCATCATCATCAGATTATTTTTTAGTTTGTCAGCATGTCAGTATGTGTCTAGTTTACTAGTTTCTAGTGTGATATTTTAAGACAACACAAAAGCAGAGCAGTGTTGGTACATACCTTTAATCCAGCACTGGGAAGCAGAGGTAGGTGAAGTTTGAGGCCAGCCTGATCTACAGAGCAACTTCCAAGACAGCCAAGGATGCACAGAGGAAACCTTGTGTGAAAAAACAAGACAGAATAAAACAAAAACAAAACAAAAAGACACCATAAAAATTATACATCTGAGAGGCAGGTGGATTTCTGAGTTCGAGGCCAGCCTGGTCTATAGAGTGAGTTCCAGGACAGCCAGGACTATACAGAGAAACCCTGTCTCAAAAAACCAAATATATATATATATATATATATAAATATATTTATCTCATGTTCTTTAACAACTTGGTTCTTATCATTTTAATGTTATGATTGAACTCAACTATGTCCAGGGATGGTAAGTAACCTCTCACATATGTACATTTGTATGGGAATAAGACAGTATCAGTGGCTTTGCCAAGTGCTAATTCATGCCAGTGTCTCTGGATCCTGATTTAGTGTTGATCATAAATTATGAAAATCTTTCATCATGGACTGTTAAAATTATGAAAGGACACTGTGTAGTCTCTTTTTCTGCGTGTATATCTGTGTGTGAGTTTGGATGTGTGTGGGCACACATGTGTACATATGCATATGAACATATGTGTATTCGTCTGTGGAAGCTAGACATTGATATTTGGTGCCTTTCTTGATTGCTCTGGACTTAATTTACTAGGCAAGGTAACTCTGTGAACCTAGAGCTCAATAGCCAGCTAGCCAGCTTGCCTCTGATATGCTGGGATTACAGGCTGCCTCTGACGTGCTGGGATTACAGGCCTTAACAGCTTTCCTGTGGGTGTGGGAATCTGAACTGCAATCCTTCGGTTTGAACAGCAACCACTTTATTCACTGAGCTGCCTCCCCAAACCTGTTCTTACTGAACATCGGAGCACAGTGACATACCTGAAAATCTTTCCTTAGAGGACAAATCGTATTGAAAACACTGACAACCCTATAATTTACTTTCTTTATTAAAAGTAGTGTAAAATTGTATCTTTTTTTAAAAAAATATTTATTTATTTTATATGAGCACATTGTAATTGTCTTCAGACACAGCAGAGGATATGAGATCCCATTACAGATGGTTTTGAACCATCATGTGGTTGCTGGAAATTGAACTCAGGACCTCTGGAAGAGCAGTCAGTGCTCTTAACCGTTGAGTCATCTCTCCAGCCCGTAGAATTGTATCTTAAAGATTAAAGCCATTTAGTGTTTTAAGCTTTTGTGACCACTTTGAGTTCTCAGACCATGGAGGAACATGGTGGACCTGTCTACCACTACCACTACTACTAAGTAAATTAACAGCTAATGATTATAATCATTAGTAATCATATGAAGTAATGTTCTAAAAATGTCATGCACAAGTCTTTCATTTCCTAAAACAACTCCAGGGGACAGATGTTATTATTAACACATTTTCCAGATGACAGAGTAAGCTTGGCGGTTTAATTAGCTTCCTGAAGTTCACGAGTTGCCTGGGACATGAGTACGGTTGAGTTCAGGTAGTCTGTGCTCACTGGCACACTGTAGAGTACACACACATTGCCTTTTTACTGCTTTGCTTCATTCTGGTTGTCTTACGTGTGTGTGTGTGTGTGTGTGTGTGTGTGTGTGTGTGTGTGTGTGTGATCTATACATGAGAGTATTGCTGATGAGTGTACGAACCCCTTGCACCTATACAGAGGCCAGGGTGGTACTTCCAGGATCTTCCTTTATTACTCTCTACCTCATTACCTTGAAACAGAGTCTGTCATGAAAGCAGAAGTTCTCCATCTTTGGCTAGGCTGGCTGGCAGATAGCTCTTGTCTCCACCTCTTAATTCTCAGGTTACAGAGATGGATGTACAACCTTGCTTGGCTTTTTATATGGATGCTATGGATTAGAACTCAGGTCCACATGCTTGCAGAGAAAAAAAAAAGTATCTTCCCACTGAGCCATTGTCCTAGATCTAAACCTTGATCTTATCAGTTAAATATACAGGGCATAGATCTAAGTATGTCCTGTCATAAGAACGTGTGATCCAGGGTGATAAGAGCTGTTAGTATGTTCCAGTCTCTCAAATAAGATTGACATGTATTTTTAAATGATTGAGTTATTCAAAATATTCTATGATATGTAATGCACATATCTCTAAGCAAGAACTATAGCCAAATATTGAATAATCATAATTTTTGCCCATATTAAGAGTATGGGAATATATGGGCCTTTTGGTTTAAGCTGAGTTTTGGCCAGTTAGTTCAGTTGACTAGGAGAGCATATCTGTGATCTTGGCAAGATTATGGGGCTTCCAAGTGTTGTCTTAGGGAGCACTGGCAATCATCAAACTTCCAAAGTTCAAATACATATTCATCTACCAGGGAGTCATATGAGCTTTGGCAAACTAATTAACCCATGGAGCTAGCCTGGACAGGGGCCTGGCTGCTAGACCTAATAGGGAGGCTGAACATACCCTAAGCTGGGAGACCTTTGATTCTCGATGCTGAGCTGGAGGAGAATGGTATCTGGTGAGGAGGCTGAGGCCCAGGAACAAGAAAAGCAGATGGCCAGGGGAAGGGATAGTGGAGGAGGTGAGATGGTTCTGAGGTGCTTTTAAATATGTATCTAAGGACTACAATGGGAAGGACCATTCTGAACAGATTCACTTTAACTTTGTGGGTACCAGTCTACATCTGAAAGATGCAGCCCAATTTTCAGTATGCTGCTTCTGTTTTCTTGTTGTATTCCAGGACTGAACAGAAGATTCTTGTGGCAAAGGTTTCTTACCAGGGATATGCTGAAGAACCCTAAAACGGTGATGCTTAATTATATTAATAAAAAATAACATTCATTAAATTATTAAACATTAATTCACATTTGTTAATTTGTATTAATTATAATTATATAACATATATAATGTATACTTATATGTATAATATATAATAAAACTATATAATTATATAAGTTTACATTAATCAAATGTAACATTAAATTGAATAACATTCATTATAGGTCAGGTGTGATTCTAAGAACTTCCGCATGAACCAACCCTCTAAGGCAAGCTTCTATTAACTATTCCCTTATCCTCATTGGACAAGTGTGACAGGCAAGGCAAAGGAAGCTTAGGAAAGTTGCCCAAGGGTTCACAAAGCACAGAGAAAGGGTGTCCTTGGAGGCAAGAATTCAGTCTGAAGGAGTTTGGCTCCAGATCTTGGGCCCCAGGATAATACACGCTTGTTCTTATGTGTTGCCATTTTGGTAGATTTATAAAAAAAATCCTTCTCTCCAGGTATAAGGGAGACATTGAATTTGTTATGTTGCTTCACATACATTATACCAGTCTTCAACAACAAAGTCCTTTGGCCTTCATCTCTGAGTCAGGATTCTAGTTGTATAGAAGTCCGTATGCAGTGGACCTATGTGAGGTACTTCATGTCAGGATTCTTTTGGGACAGGACAAAGTTTAGGCTTTATCTTTTAATCTGCTAGAAGAGGTTATTATCTACCCTTTACCATGCACATTATACAAAATGCATTTATTTTTTATTATTTTAAAGTTATATTTATGTTTGTAGGTATGTACTGAATGGAATGTCCACGAAGACCAGAAGCAATGGACTCCCCCTGAAGTAGAAGTTACACATGGTTTTGGGCTTTCCAGTGTGGGGACTGAATTAGGGTCCTTGGTAACAGCAATTTACTCTTGTACCAGACAAACCTCTCCACTCTCACATCATTCTATTTCTTTGGTCTCATTGAGCTCACCTTGCCAATCATCAAATTACTGAGTGATGTCCAGGCATCTGGTTCACAGGTCTGGTGTAGCAGCACTGAGCCCTGGCTCTCTCTGCTAAGGCATTGTAGGAGAATGTTCTGAAAATCAAGGAGTAAAGCCGATGGGACACAGAGAAGCTGAACAAAGAAGAGTTGCTTGTCGTGAAACCTAGACTGCAGACATGCAATGGGCTGGAACACAGTGACATCCCTCTAGAACACAACGAAAAAAATGGGACAATATTAGCACTAAGGGTTTCAGGGCTGGGCTCTGGAAGTGAACCAAGAGCAGACTAGAAATTGAAAAGGAGTTTCTTGCCTGTGAAGGACTGATGTGGTTGGTCAGAGTCTAAATTATTTGAGTTGTTCTCAAGGTGATACCATTTCCTGCCGGATTGGAGAGGAAGACAGCCCTGGTAAGTGTAAAGAGAAGGCCAGCACCTCAGTAACTTAAGGAACCTTTGTTGGGGAAAATCACAGAGGGTGACAACTGAGAGCTCTAAGGGAGATGGTTAGGCTTGTAACTCTCCAGGTATGCAGCCATCTGAGCATATGCAGAGGGAGATCAGGGAAGATCCCAGGTGTCCACATCTCCCTGGCCCACAGAGGCAGGAGCCTTACAAGTGAGATTCAGGGGTCTAGATGGGGCACCCGTGGGCATGTGAGGCTTTCCAAAGCAGGTAAGAATACTGTCTAGGGTAATGTCCAAGCTCAGGCTGGCTCTGATTCTCACACAATTGGTTGGTAAGGAAGTATTCTGTATAGTTCCCTTAGAAGAAAATTCAGCAATACCATCAAATGACTGATGTGTATTCTCTGTTTTGGGAATTTTTGCAGACGTTTGTAGAAATAAACATTAACAAGAAATGAGTTAAATAAACTGCTGTCTCTCGATGGAATACAATACAGCTATGAAGAGGTGGCCTGTCTGAATGGGCTGTTTGAGAATGATCTGTTCATACTTTGTGTGTGTGTGTGTGTGTTATTTGAAAAGAAATGAAGGATTATATGGGTATCTATCAAACCTTCCAAAAACTGCAGCAGGCTGGAAGGCAAAATTATGTGGGAAGACTTAACCAGCTTCTGTTGGCCCATTCTGTTCTGTAGCTGCCTCAGTTGCCAGAGCCACTACAGGAGTTAAAAAATAAGTATTTGTGGGTGTTTTGTTTGTGTGGTTTTTTTTTTTTTGACAGGGTGTATCCCTTACTGGCCTGGAGCTCACTCTGTAGACTAGGCTGGCCTCTAGCTCAGAGATCTGCCTGCCTCTGCCTCCTGAGTTCTGGGATTAAAGATGTGCACTGCTGCCACCACCGTGTTTTCATTTTTGAAAGGCCATAAAAGACAGTGTCAAGAATGGACAAGTGGTGACTCATATAGAGGGTGGCACTTTGGAAAGGTTTTATAGTAGTCTGTGCGAGAATTCACAATGTCCAGAGGGCACTGGTCCTCGGCTTGCCTAGGTGAGGTGTATGGGATTAATTTAGAAGAAGCAACAGCAGGGCCTGGTGGCCACTGCATTTGAACTATTAAAAGACAATAAAGGTGTCCAACATAAGTCCCAAGTTTCAGGATACCTTGATAAAAGATGGGACTATTTGCTTAGCAGGAAGAAATGGAGGATGAGAAGTTTTAGAAGAGAAGAGAAGAGAGTGATAACAGGATGAAACATCTTTGGACCTTTTAAGCAGAAACCTCTACAAGTCATCGGGGACCCCAGGCTTAGAATGTAAGGGAGTTTAACCAGCCATAGAGGAGGGATCAGGGAGACCTCACTACAGCTGCAAGGCCTGCTAGGAGCTGGTCTCTTCCTTTGGGCTCCTTTAGCCTCCACTCCTCAGTGGTTTCCAGGGTTTCTTGTTAGAAGGCCATGAGCAGGAACTATTCAGGCACTATCTCCTCAACCAAATGCCACAGAAATAAAAAGCGAAACCACAGGGGCAGACGTAAAAACCAAAGCAAATTCCCTTCTTAGAAACACTTTCTTCATTTGATTCTTTGGTTTCCATTTGTGCCAATGTAATTAAACAGCTTTGTTTCTTTTCAGAGGAACCTCTTTATCCGACCACAGGGATTTCCCTCTGGAGGAGCAGTAAGACCCTGAGACCTCAGAACACCTAAGGAACCTTCCTGACACTCATCATGCTGATCATGGGTGGGAAATTTGACCTCTGGTTCAGACTACAGGTGTCAAATTAACTGTGAAACTGTGGCGGTCTCCCATTCGTAACTATTCAGACTGAAAACAAGAAACCACATGCTGGGTATGGATGCAGTCATTATTAATGACCCAGTTATTTTCCTGTGATTCCAAGGAATTTAAAAAAGTCATTTTGCTTGGCCAGAATTCCTTTTTTTTTCTCCCCTCAAGAATGAAGAAATGGGGGCCAGTGAAATGGTTTAGTCAGGAAAAGTAGATTTACCAGTGTGTTTATTTATATAAAAAAGTTTCCCAGAAATAAAACATTTCTAAGAATGAAATACAATGATTTTAAGACTGAAATATGAGGAGAAAGAATGGGAAATAAAAATTTCTGTATCTTAACAAATAAAAGTAGTTTTTCTCTAGTTAAATAAGAATGTATATATATATGTATACATTATATAATATATGTATATATTATACATATAAATAAGAATGTATATATATATATTTACATGTATGTATGTATATACACAAACACACACATACACAAACACATTCCTTAAAAAATTTGCAGGAGGCAGAATCCAGAGCTCCGTGCATGCTTAGCAGGTGTTCTTCTGCCAAATTACACACTCAACTTGTATTTCAAAATGGATATTATGGTCAAATTACTCTAGCACTCATATCCCGCTGCGTCCGTTTAGAAAAAAATACACCATTGGCTATATCAGATATATCTAATGTTTTTACATTTAGAAAAATTTGGAAATAATATTATTTGCAGTTCTTTAAGCAGAGGGTAGGAAGTTTGAGGCCGACTTAAACACGAGTTGAGTATTGTCTTACTTTGGGGGAGGGAGGCTTTTCAAGGAGCCTAAGAAGTGTTCCAGTGACAGAAGTGCACAGTGTGATGGTCTAATTCCTACGGCTACCACAAGCTTTGGGAAATGCCCTTCTTACCCCCATATATATTTCCCTTTCTGCAAAATAAAAATCACAGCAGCTTGACTTTCCTTGTTCTTAGGAAAGTTCTGTGATCATATGTGGTAATAAAGTGATGTGAAAAGTCCTGAATTGTTTCCTGGGGCTGAGTTGAACATCTCTGGGAAGTTTCAATGACTTTTTCAGGCCCTACAAATACTGGCTAGTTCCCCCTAAAAGGTAAATGAAAGATCAATCTAATTGTTACCTCTGTTTTGACCTGACTTCCTATATACTCCAGGAGTGATTCAGCCATTTGAACACCGAGAAGCAATCCAACACCACAGGATTAGAATTGTCTCTGCAGAAGGAATCACCTGTCTACCAAGGCGAACTCCAAAGTTCTAGCCTGATGATCAGAAGGAACAACCAAAATGTACATGTCAAGAAGTTGAAACTCCTTTCGGATGGCTGTGGGGGCTCAGCTACTCTACATTCAAAACCCTGATGATGATCTCCGCCCGGCTACTCATGCATATGTTGATGCCTGTGGATGATTGATTCATGGTACATGTCGTCCTCTTAGCTTGAAAACCATCTGCTGTAATATATGTAATTCATTTCCAAAAAAAAAAAAAAAAAAAAAAAAAAAAAAAAAAAAAAAAAAAAAAAGCTTAACCTTTTGTGATTCATTGATGAAGCACATTACGTTCTGATACCCAGTGTTTCTAACGTACCTCAGAACTAAGTTTGGCTAGAGATGTCATGGAAGATTAAATGCCTCACCAAGGCTTGGGAATGCCTTTGCCTTGAAAAGATATGGAGTTTTGGGCCAAGAAGATGGTTTGGTGAGTACAGGTGCTTGTTGTTAAGCCTGATAACTGGAGTTCAATTCTCAGCATCCACACACTGGAAGGAAAGAACTGAAAATTTGTCCCACCTTGACACTCATGGGTGTGCATGCGTGTACACTAATTTAAAAAGTACATATGCCTCAGGACTTACGAAAGTTCTATGATAAGGAGACTGACTAGTGAGAAACGAGAAGCAGGACTTCTCTGTAGGATAATATGGGACATTCATTTAATCATCCAGACCTTCAAATAGCATTTATTTAGCTTATTAGATTTATTTATTTTTATTAGATAGATTCATTAAGTGTCGTTTGCTGGAACAGAAATAAAGAAACAAAAATAAATGACTCTCCCTGTGTTCAGGCAGAAAAGCCTAAACAATGAATGGGAAATTAAAGAAATGGGAAGATGGTTTAAGCAAAGGAGACTGAACAACAGAGGGAGGAAAAAGGAAGGAAGGAAAGAAGGAAAGAAGGAAGGAAGGAAGGCAGGCAGACAGCTATGAAGTTAGGAGGGTGATATATTAAGGGATATGGAAAGAGATGTAGGGTAGTGACAGGGGTATATAAGATCATATTTCATTGTATATATGCAGACACATAAGAGATGTTTGCAGAGGTGTAGTTGATAGCAGGACTTGAGTTTTATTCACATGGACTAAAGAAGAACTTTTGACTTTGACATCTCCCTCCTTGATGCTGTGCTAGGAGTAGATTCCAAATGCAAGTAGACTGCCAGGCCTAAGTTAATATATAAATGCATGAATGAAAACAGAGAAGTACAGGATAGATTGGTTGACTTATGATAACTCTTTGTTCCCCAAAAGAATTTGAGGCAACTTAGAGGGCTAGTGCAATGAATTAAAGGCTGTTACCTGTAGCCTTTACTCTGTTTGAGAGAGGTAGACTACAGCTTCATTTTTTGCTTCCTGGAAGACAATGCAAAGAGGGCAGGTTTATCAAAGAATTTGCAGTGAACATCGGGGAGACTTGAGTATTACTGGTATTGACATCTCAAAGAAGTATCTAGCGATTATAAAGTTGCCATCGGATAACACAACCAATACAACAGGTAAATGTGAGTATTGGGGAGACTTCCAGTGACTTCCAGTGACTAATCTGGTCCAGCCAAGAGCTGAAAGGTAGAAGAAATATACTCTTCTTAAAATCCAGATCTATTTTCACATCATTAATCAATAAAATTGTTCCTGAGACAGGCTCTCATGCATCCCAAGGGTGACTCCAAACTTCCTATACGCTTTAGCATGACCTTGGATGTCTGATCACCCTTCCTCTATCTCCCAAGTGCTTGACACCACGCCTAATCTTGTGTGGTATAGGTGACTGAGGTGAGGCCTAGGCAAGCACTTTTCCAGAATTTCCTGGAGCTAATGCTGTTTTCTCAAGACAGGTTCTCACTGTAATTCCCCGGCTGGCCTGGAGCCTTCAATATAGCCCAGGCTGCCTTCAGCCTCATAGCAATCCTCTGCTTCCCAAATTGTGGGATTATAGGTGTGTACCACCATACATGGACACATCAAGACTGTCTTGAAGTCTTGGAGGAGTATGGTAGAAATCAAGTCAGCTCAGCACATCATTTCTTGGCTACCAATCCCTTTCGTCTGTGTAAGGACTCCATATCACCTCCGTTGTCTTGTTCTCAACTTGTTTCAGCTCTTGGATTGTTTATCAGTTTCCTTCCTACATGCTTTTGTGACCTTTGGCTTGGCATGTGTAATAACGGCACTAGCCCAAGCTTTCCCTCTGTTCACTATGCCACATGGCGTCACTTTGATGTTCTCTTTCCTTCTTTGCAGATGTCTCTCAGACTAGTTCCATCAAACACATCTTCTGTTCTCTTCCAGAATTTTGAGACTGAAGTCCTCACATTGCTCACTCTTCTCCTGCTTTTGGCTGCAAGATCTCTGGGGTGAAGGCACTGTCTTCCTAAAGGCTGTACCCTCCATCTCTTACCTGCAGTGGGGTTAAGAATTATCTGTGTTTATGATGGTATGTATGACTGGCCTGGAAACTGAAGCCCAAGGAATTCCCTGTGAAAACCATTTCACTGGGGCAAATTTCAGTTGGGAATGACAGTGAGTACTTGTCTTAGAAATCTGAAGAAGTCCAGACGCCTGTCTTTCATTTTCTGGTGGAATGTGAAAGCAATGTTGCTTGTCTCCTTAGTTGGAATGCAGGCAATCCCTTGCATTTGTACATGAATATCTTTCCCTGAGTTTGACAATTCTGAGAAGGGTGCTCTCTTGGACCCAGATTGTAAGTCCAAGAGGGTCCTGAGATGTGAAGTCAAGGCACTGGTGATGCTTGGCAGGAGTAGTCAACAGTGTCAGACACCAACCAAGACATCCGTGAGTCTGTAGCTCGGAGTTCTTCACAAAAAGCATTATTGAGGAAATGGTACATATATGCAGACTAAAAAAGGAAGTGGGCATTTTGATTTTTTTCTTAGTGGCTTAGCAAAAGCATTCTTAGTACATTATTGACACATCATCTATGCAAATCAGGGGATTGAGCTGATTATAAAAGAAACAAGAAAGGCACAAAAACAGGGCAAGGAATTTAGATTGAAAAGGAAGATGATGGCTCTTTCATGTAAGATACAAACGAACACTGCTCTTGAAGTGTGGCCCTCAAAGGCTTTGACCAGCCTCTTGTTGCTTTATTTTTAATTACTGGTTTTGTCTCTTCCTTCCAAATCATACTGATTTCTGTTCCTCAAATGATGGTTGCCTCACTGTTTGGGGGGAGACAGGCCCCAAGATCAGCTTGGGAAGTAAACAGTACTCAAGACTCATCACTGCATAGTACAGAAGATTGGACACCTCTGCATGCTAGGCACATTCTCTACTACCACGCTATAGGCAAGCCTCAGCAGAAAGCAGCTATTGATGGTTTATATACTGCCTATGAAATGTATAATCATTCAGCTACTTTTGACAAATGCCTTCTGGACTTTAGCATTCCTGGAACTTGGTGGGTTCCATTTTGTGGGCACCATTTTAGTGACTAAAAATAGTTTCCTTGGAAACTGCAGACTGATAAAGGGTAGGCTTTTGTTCTCTGGCTCCCTCACCAGCAGGTTACATAGAGCAAGGGATTGCTTGGCCTGAGGGTTCAATGTACCGAGGAATGTTTAGAGGAAACTCCTAAGACAAGGTCTCAGATGAAGCTGCCAAGGTCTGATGGCGACACGGGGTCCCCAGGCTTTGCATTGAGCCATATTTCCATTCTCTCAAGCCCTCATGTTTGGCTAGGTTTGCTCTGCTCCTGGGAGAGACCTGGCAGCTGAAGCTGCTGTCTCTACACAAACCCCACAGTCTATTGTGTACTGTGTAACACTGGCCGGGAACTCCAGAACTGCCTGTGTGATATTTCACTCCCACTCTTGGTTTAGCCAGAACTGCTTGAATAGGTTTATGACTCCCTTATAAACATCCCCACTTCTAGTTGTTTTTCTGAGGCATTCATTACTTCTCTTTAGAAGTTGCTCAGTAGGGACTCATGCTGAGAGTGGAGAAACAGTCTTTCTCAGGGAAGAATCCCCTCCTCCAATTAGTTCTCTTCTACCATGTAGTCATCGCGAGATCATAGACATTCAGATGACATTATACAGATTGTATTTATGTATTTAGGAATATATGTACATATATACATGTGTGAAATATATTCATATACATAATATATATATATATATATATATATATATATATATATATATATATATATATATAATTTCATAGGCATATATAGTGAAAAAGAGGCCAAGAATTTTAGAAAGAACAGAGAGGGATAAATGGGAGGGTTTAGAGGGAAGAGAGGGAATGGAAGAAATAATGTAATTATAATTTCAAAAGATAAAATATTATAATAAAAAGTTGCTTAGTCTGACAGAGCTGCCTGATGCTCTGTTCTTGGCCTGACCTATATCTGAGATAGTGACATGCTTTAAAATAAGCAGTCTTATCAATGAGGACAAGAGTCTGTTCGTTCACTGGAAAAAGGAAACGGATGCTTTGTGATAAGCGGGAAAGCCCTTTCTCCTGACAACTTCCGCACTATCTTCTCTATGAGCATTTAAACCATCAGAGGTGAAGGATGGGTACAGGCTCATTAAAATGCCATGTATAATACACAGGGATGCTCAGAGATCCAAAGAGCCCACACATAAGGTGAGATGGACTGTCACTACAGGCTGTGATTTCTTCTGAGGACAGACATTGGGAAGGAAGTAACTTTATGAAGCAGAAAATTAAAGAACTCACGTCTACCCTTACTGTGCCTTGCCTGAGTTAGAACACACATGTCTATTTTCTGAAAAGCCAGAAAACAAAGTATTGATTGAATATGAAGAATCAAGGAATTTTGTAGTAAATAAAGCAAAAGCTGGAGTCTGGACTGTAAAACAGACTCGTTTCCCCGCAGCCTTCCTTCTCTACTTTGTACACTTTTACCTGGTTCAGGGAAATGAATTCAATAACTTTTAAAGCCAGGGTTGTGTTAGAAGTGTAGCTCAACATTAATCCAGAATGTACATTAATCCAAAAATGTACAAAGAGAAGTATGTTCTGCAAAAGAACTTCTGCAATTGGCTCTTCTCGGCAGTTCTTTGTAAACCAAGGCTCTAGACCAGGAAGTTCTTTGGCTTATTTTCAGTTCGTATAGACAGGTGATTAATTCATAAATTACTTACATTACTTCATACTGACAACTGACCATAGCTTCCACTAAAATATCCTGAAAAACTTATCACCCATCAACCCACATCAAAATGAACACATGCAACACTAGAATCTTCTTTAGACAAAGTAAGTGAGCATCAGTGCAGATGGTGTTTTGTACTTCCCAGATTCGGCAGTGATTGAACTACCCAGTGTGGTCAAAAGGACTGGTGAGTTGCAAGGCTTTACCAGATAGATATCAAAGCGACCTCCTATGTTCACTTGACATCATTATAAAAATCCATATTTATTTTTAGAAAGGATTGTTTATTCATAAATCTTATCTTGACCTTCTTTTGATTTCTGCCCCAGGGACAGAAGATTGTTTGGGAAATGGGATTTAAGCTAAGCTGTGGAGGTCAGTGGCCAGAAATAGAGTGAGTCACTTCTTTTCCAGAGAAATGAAATAGTGTGGTATGTTGGTTAACAGTTTGTTCTCAGAGACCAGAACTGGTTTTCTAGTTCTTTCTTAAATACAATTGCCCTTACTGAGGGCCTGCCTTTGCTAGTACAATGCTAATTTTAAAATGGAGACAGATTCAACTAAGTGTAACAGTTCAAATGCCCTTGTTTCTCACCCCTGTAACACTGCAATCCAACTAGAACAGCAGGCAGTTGCCCTCAACCCCCATGCAGTAACTCGGGGACTCGGTCTCCTTCCCTTTTATGTCTCTGACATCTCCTAGGCCTTGGGACTGCAGCTGGTGTGAGGAGATACTGGGCAGATCCTCTACAATGCCTAAGCTGGAATCACAGCCGTAAACACTTTATTGGGAAAAATTAATTAGTCATGGAGTCACCTTAGACACTGGGAACTGGGAATGTCTCTGCCTGATGAGCCATGTCCTAGGGGCAAGTCTGCAACTATAGACATAGACAGGCATGGATTTTAGTAGATGGATAGCTATGTCTGTGATAGGGATATTTATTAGAGATGACAGACTCAGTAGAAGAATGCAACAAATATCTGGTCTAAGGCCAAGTACTTAAGAAATAGAAATGAGCCAATCATGGGGATTAAACCTGACAACAATGAAAATAGCCCATGTGAAGTCTACAGGACCCATCCCTTAGCCAAGAAGAGAAGTGCTGCCCACTAGGAAGAGAGGAGGGCTATCAGTCAATCAGAGTATCTTTGAGTTGTCTGCTTGGTTCTTTGCTGAGGGCTGTCTGTACCCACACAGCAGAGGCTTGTGTCTGCTCTTGAGCAAGAAACAGAAAATCTGACAGAGAATTCTTTTAGGCTACGTGTACATGTGTGGGAGAGAGAAAGTGCCATTCAAGTCCAAGGTTTAATCATAAAAATGAGTTGAGTATTTGCCAGAAATAGGTCTAATTTTGTCACAAAGAATCAAATTTCCTGAGATGGCCTTGCCCGGCCTTCTCTATGTTAGTTGCCTGTACTGTGAGGTACAGCACAACACTAGGTGACAGTTAAGGAAGAGCAATGGGGTGAACACAGAAGGAAAAGCTAAGTACAAACAAGAATGTGACCTGGGGCAAAATGGAGATCCTTGGGAAGGATCTTCAAAGGAAAGAGACTGGCTGAACAAAGCACGTGCCAGTAGTGCAGGCATTTTTGCAGTTTGAAAACAATGACTTGGGTAAAGGTAAAAAGTGGCTGGAACATTTACAGAAATAGATGGGAATGGAAATTATCATACTGAGCAAAATAATGCAGATACAGACACAATACCACATTCTTGTATTTAACGTGTGGTGTGTGTGTGTATGTAAGACTCGGAGCATAGGGAGGGGGAGTTTTGGTGGGGTGAGATGAGGAAGGGGACAGGGAAGGGTAGCAGAGAGTATGGGGTGACTGACAGGGCCAATGGCAAAGCTCTACGTCAGCAACAGTGGGGCAGAGGCAGGGCCAAAAGGGTCTTGTTGAGTCACCCCATTATGGAAGTGACTGAGACAGATCTCAAAACTTGAGCCAGGCTCGGGTTTGTCCACAAGGCCCAAACCAGGGTCAAAATGTGGCCCGATGTGTGTGTGTCCGTGTGTGAATGTGTGTGTGTATGTATGTGTGTGTGTGTACTTTCACAGACAAAGCAAGTTGCAAAGTGTTGTTTTATGTGAGTCCACGTTGCAAGAACAAATTGCAGCACAAATCCTACCCGTGTGCATCTGCTTATGCAGGCACAGAGGAAGGGGTATAACAATGCACCCACGGCCCGACCACTGACATTTAGAGGAAGGAAGAACGCTTGAAATAGGAATGCTGGATTAATGCTTCCCTTAAGCATCTTCACTTTATAAACTAATATTTGACTTAAACTCCCAAGGCGGCGTCAAATCTAGAAATGGAAAAGACCGCATCCCCAGGCCCAGCATTCCCACCCTTAATTTTCCTTCAATGGCTCTCATGATGTCATCTTTTCAGTGATTCTAGATATGGTACTAACAAGTGACAAGTTAGAGCCTCTGTAGCTGTCTTGAGATCCCAGCCCTAGGAAGCTGGTAGAGCTTCTTAGCCATACCTGGTCCTAGGGCCTGAAAGTTTGTGAGTACACCCCAGTTTCTTCAAATGTGAATGAGAGATGGTGTCCTATCCTTGGGTCAGTTCATCTAGCTGACCTGGAGCAGGTGAGAATGCTGCTGAGATTAACCCAGTCTTGTTTGGCAAACCTCAGCAGAAGGACAGAGACGATCTTGAAAGAATAGCCTTGGAGGTGAGCCTCCTTTGAGACTCTCAGGTGGTGGGAAGACCCACTCTATTCTTAGCAAGACTGATGCTGAGAGGATCTTGAGGGACTCCTTTGGGTGTGTCCTCTCCTTCCCAAGTCAGGGTTCTTTGGTGATAGTTATGGGCTGGTGGATGGGTTGAGAGACTGGATAGAGAAGATGTGGGTTTCTTTAGAATGTACTTTTGTAGCTATGGAGAGTACACTGCTTAAGACAGAGAACATTTCTAAAGTTTATTGGAGTTGATTAAGTCTGGCAAGGGGTTTAAAAATTAAGACTGTCTTTCCTGGCAAATGAGTGAGTGTCTGCGTCAGCTCCAGATAAGCAGGAGGCTTAGATGCCCAGATTACTCTCTCTTCCTTGAGCAGAGGTATTGCCCATATTTTCTGTTAACTTTGTGCTCTCCCAAAGGCTTAAATTAATAAGAATATAACACTTAAACTAAAACAAACAAAAAAACAAAATAAACAAACAAAAAAAATCACTTGACACTGAAAAACAAGTTTTAACAAAAAGCTAAAAAAGAAATTCCGTGACAGTGGTCTTCAACATTAGCACTTGGGGACCTTCTGCAGGTACCAAGGGGCTAATGAGATGGCTAAGTGGGCAAAGGTACTTTCTGCCAAGCCTGATGACCTATGTTCAATCCCTGGACCTACAAGGTAGAAAGGAGAGGACCAACTCTTGAAAGTCATCCCTGTTTCTATACACCACTGTGGAGCATGCACACCCACCCCTGATCAATGCTTTAATAGTAAACATGCCAAGGTCATAATAAGACCCTAGAGCCAGTGTGTCCTGAAGCTTCCACATGATTCCACTGCATGGCTGCACATGAGAACAGGCCTGCCCAATGGGAACAGCAATGGTCCAGCGGATGGCTGACAGGCACAGTGGGACTTACTGAGGCAGAGAAAAGTTGGTAGAGTTCAATCGTTGGCAGCAATCAAGGCTGGCCCATAAAAGTGACGTGTGTGACAACTTAAGATGACCTGTTTTGCTAAACATGAACTGTGGTAACTCCTTCAGTGACTTACAGTGGTCCAGCACTTCTGAGAAAGGGGAATGGGATACTGGTTTCTAAAGTCTTGCCTGTACTGTGGACTCTACATAGAAACCAGGTGACCTGGGGGGTCGGGTCTGGGCTGTTGAACTGCTCATCTCTCATAGTTGGTGGGTTTCTGGTCGTCTGTGCACACCAGTTAACTGAGTGAGTCTCTCTATGAACTGGAGAACAGCTTACAATCCTCTTTAGAGCTGTAAACTTTTGAGACTAATAAAAATGCTTCAGAAATTACAAATGGCAAAAAGTAGCTTTAGAAACACAGTAAAAATGTGCTGCGTTCGTTTTCCTGTGGAGCCTGAACAAACGTCTAACTTTACTTCAGGCAGGGCACCACCATCAGACCAAGCCAAGTGATTCCAGCCACATCTAATCTGATGAAGCAGTGTATTGAATTAGTTATTCACAGGAGCATGGACGATTTTCAGATGCTACAGACCCAAGGAGAGTACTTCTGACCCTTAGTAATTGTTAACTGTTCACATATCCCAGGCAAAGAACCCTGAGTGCTCCGTGAGCCCTCCCACCTTTCAGGAGAGGATGCCAGTGGGCCCAGTCATGTGAGGGTCTTGTGCAGAAGTCACAGCCATGTCAGGCTCTGGGGTCCACAAGAAAAGTGCAAACACCATTTGCTCACGTGGTAAATTTGTTAAATGGAGTACTGACACAATCCACGGGCCTAACAAGAGGAAAAGGTGTTGAGGTGAGGCAACCTTCCAGATGGGTTGCTTTAGTCAATCCCAGAAATGCAGTCCCTGGCGCAACTGACATCATAGTCTCTCTTACCTTGCTACCTTCTTTGGAGCAACTGTCAGTTCTCACGGTCTGGTGGGGATTTCTCAAAGGGCAAAGGGCAAAGGTGGCACAGCCAGTGTTTGTTAGTGAGCAAAAGAACGTATCATATGAAACAAAGTTTTAATTTTTATTTTACATATTTATACATAAAACTTCCAAGGAACCATGTGGATCCGACAGAATGTTAATAGCACATCTAAGAATAAACCTCAGGTAGTCAACATTCACAAAATGTTGAAAACTGATTAAAATATACGTAGTATGGAGAGCTACGACTTCACTACGAGGCAGGCATGTATTTTTGACTTGTATAGCACCGTCATTTACAGTTCCTCTTCAAAGCTACAGTGAAGAATGAATAGTCAATGGTAAAATACTGCTCCAACTTAAAGTCTCTAAAGAAATAAAAATAAAGTTAAAACTACCCTCTGCTTATCCACGGCTGTTGTTGGTGTGAGTACTGTACAGTTCTTGTAACAATATTTTATTAAAACGCCTGATAGTAAATGGCGACAGTAAAAAAAAAAAAAAAAAAAAAAATTAAAATAAATTAAGAAGCGAAGGCCAGTCACGGGACAGTAAGCTCGACGTTACCAATGACTAACACTGATATCTGTTTCGGAGCCACCTTTAGCAACAGCATTTTTTTTTTTAAACAACCACAGAAGCAAAATAAATTCTAGCTTGTCCTCTGGTGGACGGTTCTCTTTCACTTCGCGGGCATTTTCTCAGCCATATGCTTCTGCTGACTCTCAGCGTGTCTGCAAAATCAATGATACAATCACTCAGCACTGAGGAGAAAGACCCAGACTGCTTTCCAACCAACACCTTCTAAACCAAAGCTACAGCAGCTTCCACACCAAGAGTCGGGATGAGACACTCGAGTCAGGGGAGAGCGCTTCCTTCCAGCTCAACAGACTGTCCTGGTTTTTATATTCGGAGATCATGATTCCTTGATGTTTGTGACTCGCAAGATCAATATGAGGCCCTCAAGTATTAATACTGTGAAGAAGCAAAGTGTTGTGTTTAAAAGATGTCAAGAGGTGAGTAGCTGGGATAGCTACATCAGCGGAGAGTTAAAATGTGTTTTCTTTATGCCAGGCATTGCACCCAGGGCTCAGTAAGGCTGCGGTCTTTGCTGGGAGCATTCCAGTGAATGTGGCTGGGAAGGGAGCAAATGGCAAAGAGAGACAGGGAACAAACATTAAAGGTGGGGCTGTAGCTCAATGGAGACAGTACTCGCCCAGCGCTGCCGGAACCAAAGGGGAAAACAAGTCAAGAACAACTTTCAAGATTGAGTGGCTGAGGGTGGACTGAGCGATTATTTTAACATTAACTAAGGCTGACAGGAGCCTAGAGCTGCCCATCTAATTTGCTCTTATGAAAGCTTACGTCAAACACATGATGTAAAGCTCTGAGTGGATAATAAGTTTTCCCATGTTAGCGTAAGTTCCCCGCCCCACCCCAGTTGACCCTAAGGCGTCAATACAACAATGAAATGGCCACAGAGGGTGTGATGCAAAACTTGGACAAACCAGGAGCTGAGTGGTGGGCACAGGAGGGGAGAAATGGCCATGTTCTTGGCAACCCCTGAACAGGCACAACCCAAAAAACTGTAAGATCTGTAGGCTGCAAAAAGCTAATGGCTTGGGAGGATGATTTTAGGAAATGACAAATCTTGTGAGAGGCTAAGGCTGTGGTTTCTGGCTGTCATCGAAGGTTGGGGACAAGATGTGTACTGTTTGGATGTGGGGAGCTGATGACGCCAAACTTATGCCCTGGTTTCACGCAGAAAGCCTCCTATCTGTGGTGCAGAGAAGACAAACCACAAGCAGTTTCAAAAATTGAGCACGTGACAGCAGCACCCTTGCCACATGCAGAAACTCTGGAACAAATGGCAATGTGTATTTGGCAATCAAGGAACCCAGGGAAATGCTCTTATTGCCCCTCCTCCAACAAAACAGACCATGGCCCCACTGATGGGTAAAAGAACCATGGATCATTTTCACAGAGCAATCTGTGAGTATCTCTGGCAAATTCAATTCAAGAAATGATCTGATGTCCTGTGATAGAAGGTTCCCTGTAGCTAACTGAATTATAGCTCTTACAGTGTTTGTTTCAATGTATCCCTACACAATTGTACACACCGGTACACACATCAAGAGACTTCCTGCAAAGGCAAGAAAAAGTGGCAAAAAACAGCTTTAGAAAATATTAAAAGCTATGTATTCTTTTGAGACACACATAAGAAGAATTTCATTAAAATTTTAAGAGGGAAAGGATTTCCATGAACATTTTCATTAATCATTTTTATATTAAAGTCCTTAAGATGTAAGATGCATATCGTTCAAGCCCTGCAAAATGATTATATAGATATAATCATTGCTGAGGACCTACTATGTGCATGGCAGGCCCAGTGCTAGAATCTAAAACATAACAAAGGATTCAAGTAGTATGATTTCTGCCCTCAGGATAGGGAATTCATCACCACCAGGGGAGAAACAGCAGACCAATATGACTGTGATGAAGCTTCTCACAGAGGCTGGGCTATGGCCAGGACACAAAGGGGGGAGGTAAGCTGGTCTTGGCATCCTCAGAGCTGGTGGCACTCTAGCACCCAGCACGTGACTGGTCATGTGTGGGAAACACAGCAGCATGGAATGGGTTGGGGCTATTCTCCAGGGATGGTCTTTTAGAATAAAGCCTTCCAAGGTCTTAACTGTTGACCAGGTGTTGACGAGGGGAGAATAATGACCCAAAAGTAAACTCTAGGAGGTGGGCAGAGAGAACGTCTTTTAAGAAACACATACGTGATTTCAAATCACATGGAAACTTTTAAAAAGTCCGATTCTTAGTCTAGTCCAAGAATAATTAAATCAGAGTCTCTGTGTGTGGGACCCAGGCACCTGTAGTTTATAAATATTTCTAGGTGCTTTCAGTGAGGAGCCAAAATTGAACTGAGTGGATTTGAACTGACATCTATAGTGGTGAGAGTAGAACAGGTAGAGGAAACTGTGGACTCAGACTTCCCAGAGGGGTCTCTTTAGGGATAGCACTAGGAATGGCTAAGCACCCTCTTGTTCTCCTCTGTCCCATGCACAGATCCCCACCCCTAGCATGAACAGGAGGATGGGCCTCTTCTTCCATGTGGAGAGCTTCAAGGGAGCACCATGCCTCTGTCTATTATAGGACTGCCCCAGTCAAAAAGCTTCCTCTACTATCTCCAAGCTTCTGACGCTATGGTCCTGCTTGTCCTGTCTCCCAAAGCACCCCATCTATACCAGCAGGCCCACAGAGAGACTGATATGAAGCCTATCATCTTGGAGTCTCTCAGTGTCCCTCTCAGCAAGGAATGCCAGCACCATTGCAGGGATGGGGAAGGTTTTTGCTATCATAGGCAGATGGGAGCTATGGAAGACTGCAGGCCTCTGTGAACTATGGGGCCTGGCTCTATATTTCCCTGCTGATGCTATCCTTTTAATTCCGTGACTCTTGGATTCTTGGGTAACAAAATGGGGTGCTTTCCAGTTGGCAATGCACCCAATATGTCTCCAGGTGGCAATGGTATTATTTGAGTATCACTATAATAATTCAGCTGCTGGCAAATATTCTCAATTTACGAAGCATATGTCTTTCCTTTTTCAGATGAGAGCTAAGATAATTTAAAGCATACAAAACAAGGACCTGGGAAGAAAGCTCAGTGGTCAAAGCACTTGTCATACAAATGTAAGGACTGGAGTTTGGATCCCAGAATCCATGTGTATGATGAGTAAGTGTGGAGACCTGCCTATAATTACAGCCCCTGAAGGCAGGGGAAGGTGATCCCTGGAGCAAACTGGTTAGCTAGATGAAATGTATTTATCTTCTACCGATACATGCCCTATATATATCTACACACACACACACACACACACACTCTACATACATACACACACATATATACATACATACATACATACATACATACATACATACACACATACATACATACATACATATGGTGGGCTTTACTATGAGAGAAGCTACTAAGAACTGAGAACTAGCACTAGCTTGATTTATTACTCTAACCTGCAAGGCAGCTGGATCCATGTCCAGCTTGACACTCGAACCTCAGTTTCCCCATGATAAGAATAATCTGGTGGCCCTGGGGCTGTGGAAAGATGCCAAGATCCCTTCCTTCCAGGCATGGCAGTAACGATCAAGAGCTGGCCCACTTAACAGCTGGTATCTCTGCGGTACCAACCAAGTGGCTATTCCTGTGCTGGAAACCACAGAGTAGAATGGATGGGGGGTGGAGCAGCTGTCTTGGCGGTAACAGTTTTGCAGGATGAAGTCCTTCTAGGCTAGAAATGTTGCCCTGATTTAGAGCAAAGCATAAGAAGTCCTCATAGACTGACAGCTATCATCATTTCTGGGCTGGGAGTTAGCTCAGTGAGTAAAGAGTTTGTTTTGGAAGTGTGAATACCAAAGTGCCTTGTTACCTTTAATTGTCAACTTAATACAGTTTGGAGTTAACAGAGAAGAAAGTTTTGACAGAGGAATTGCCAAGATCAGACTGGCTGATGAACCTGTCAGTGGGAGATTGTCTTCATTGATAATTGATGCAAGGAGGGCTGGGCCCACCGTGGGTGATACCATTCCCTGGGTAAGTGGTCCTGGACTGTACGGAGAAGCTAGCTGAGCACCAGTCTTAGTAAGCTGGACAGTGAATGAGCCAGCAAACAGCATTCAGCCATGGTTTCTGCCTTAGAGTTCCTACCCTGTCTTCCTCCAATGATGCACTATAATCTGTAAGATGAAATAAACCCTTTTTTCCCCTAGGTTACTTTGGTCATAGTAATAATTGCAGCAACAGAACTAGAATATCACAGAAAGCTGGATATTGTAGTACGGTCTATAGCCTCGTTACTGTACTGTGTACAGCTACTGTGAGATGGAGCTGGAGATGGGAGAATCCCTGGAAGCCCAACCAAAAACAAGAGATCCTATCTCAAACAAAGAGGAAGACAAGGACAGAGACTCAAGGTTGTCCTCTGACCTCTACATGCCTCTCCACCCCCCCTACACACACACACACACGCACACGCACACGCACACGCACACGCACACGCACACGCACACGTGCACACAGAGAGAGAGAGAGAGAGAGAGAGACAGAGAGAGAGAAAGAGAGAGAGAGATATTAAAAATAAAGCATTTTCTAAAAGGATTTTGGGCCTCTTCCTCTCTTCTAAATAGCAAATATCAGTAGTGGCTTGGTGAGTTAGGTACAAACGTCAGGGATTAAGTCTTAAGAGCTCATGCTTGCCCTCGTCTTTCAACTTCGGTCTACCTGAGGCTTTTTTTCTCCTTTGAAAGGAGGAAGTCAGACTGACCTAGTCAAGTCTTCTATGTCCACCAGCATGGCATCTTGTTCTGTGTGCAGCTCATCTCGAATGAGGAGCAGCTGGACCAACTCTTCATTCAAACCTGGGGCAAAAAAGGGAACGTTAAAAATCAGATCAAGCCACACCGAAATCAGAACATAATGCTTGTTCACAGACATGAAAGTACATATAAGCAGTTAGAGATCCTAGGAAAGAATCTTTTCTTTCTCCATGTTTCATGTGTGCATGATTTGCATGCATGTATATGTATGATTTTACATGTATGGGTAGACAATGATACATGTGGAGGCCCATGTGGGGAATGATCAGTAATTGCTCTTCCATATTGGAATAAAGCCACCCTGTAACCAAACCCACGGCTCACTCACACAGCTGGTCTTGCTCAACAGCTCACTCTAGGGATCTGCTGTTTGTACCTTCTAAGGTAAGATTACAGGTAAGACACTACACCCATCCAGAATTTACATGTATTTCTGGGGATACAAATTCGAATGGACTCTTACATCAGCTTCTTATATGTGCAGGTGAAGCACCCTTTGGAGCAACATGGCCTGTTTGTAAAATTAAGAAGATACTGACAAAAAGAAATATCCTCTGAAATACTGGAACGTTAGCTTTGTGGTGTGGCAGGATGTGTAAGATTTGAAGAAAGACATCTGGAAAAATGGTGCAAGGAGAATACTCCTGAGCCCTTGCCGTACAGCCAGAAACTAACCGGGTGAAGACTAATATTTCTAGTTCTCCTGATATTAGTGGGCTGGGTCAGCGTGGCTCAGGAATAGACAAGGAGTCCACTGTTACATTTTACCCTCAGAGAAGTTAAGAACCGTGGCTGTTATGTGCACACACAGAGGAAGAACAGCTGAAAAGACCTGCGAGCAAAGAGACAAGAGGAGGGAGTGGGGTTGTTGCCACGGGCCCCTTGGACATGTTTTCAGAGTTTCTGACTTCAAACAAGTCCTCCATGCCTGGCAGAGGAAGGGGACAAGGGGCAGGGGACAGGGGACAGGGGACAGGGGACAGGGGGCAGGGGGCAGGGAGCAGGGGGCAGGGGGCAGGGGGCAAGGGACAGGGAGATCTCTGAGTTCCTGGCCAGTCTGGTCTACAGTGTAAGTTCCAAGATAGCCAAGGCTATACAGAGAAACCATGTCTCGAAAAACAAAACAAAACAAAACAAAACAAAACAAAACAAACAAAACAAAACATTAAAAATCTGAAATGCTGTCTCTTGATTCTAAAACATCACATTTTTTTTTTTTTTAAATTTGGATCCAGTGAAAAAAAGTATCTTTTTCACTTGCTCCTGGGTGGCCTTCTCTACACCGCTCAACATGTCTGCACATTACCCTCGGTACACAGGAGGAATTTTTTTTTTTGCATCTTCCATATTAAGTTTTAAAGTTTCCATATTAAGTTTTAAGCTCCATATTAAGTTTTAAACTTTCTATCAAGGAAAGCTTAAAACTAACATAACAACAGAGAAATCTACTTAGTGACTCTCTTGGCCTCAACAAAGACCAGCTCGAATGGTCTACAGGGCCATTTTACAGGCATTACACACACCCACACACCATCTCATCTGGGGCTGGTGACATGATCTGGCTGACCATGCTGCCCTGTGGGGACACCATTTTTCTCACTGCCTGCTCTCTGTGTGACAAACGACCTCAAATGAACACCATCAACAAACAGCTCCCTCCCTCTCTGGATGCATCTGTTGAATCCCTTTATCCTGAGAGGAGAGAGCTTTGTAATTTTTCCATATTTATAAATATACATTCATCAGCTTAAAAAAAAAAGTCTCATTTGATGTGTGATGACGATGATAGCTAAAACAAATGTGTACCCACGTGAGGTGGGAGGAATGGCTGGGCAAAGCTTGCAGCCATGGAAGTTTGTTCTGGAAACAGATGCAAGTTAAACACATGGCCTGCGCTAGGAGCCAGCAACTTTAAAAGGACTGGTAACCATGGTGAACCTTTAACAGTTCTGAAAGCTTCTGACATTTTAGAGTTGTTTTTTTTTTTTTTTAAAACAAACCAATAGAAGAGCCCCGTGATTGTCTCAGTCTTGAAAACACACAGCCAGCCTAGTGCAAATGTAGAAGAGAAGCAATGAACTCCCAGGAAGACGTGCCCCTCACCACTGTCCACCTCATGCCTACTTCCAAGCAGACGCCTCACTTACTTTCAATCTGGGAGTGGAGGTCGTTGACAATCACCTGTAGCTGCCCAATAGTCATGTCTCTCAGGTCGGTGGGCTTTAAACTTCTTTTCATCAAGCATTCGCTTATGTGAGGCATGTGTGGCAGCTGGAGACACAAGGGGTAGTGGAGGGGTGAGCCGAGTGGCAAAGACCCTGAGGAAGACCCAGTCCGCTCTTACAGACCCAGTCTCACCCACCCACTTCTACCTAGCTTCCCCAGCCCCTGAGTGTCCTAAGGGTGGTCCCATAATTAACACCCATTTCCTACTATGATGCCAGCTGTAGGGCAGATGATACACTGTCTGCATCTCAGGCTTTCAGGTTGGTCTCTGACACTAGGTATGGGGAACATAAGTAATAGGAATTGCAATGGTAAGATTAAGAGTATCAGCTACTGTTTACTACTTTATAGCACGCCACCAGCACCAATCCCTGCAGCAGGCCGGTGGCAGAGCTAACAGTGACTGTTAAGTACAGGGCACTAGTTCATTACACTATACCGTCTCCCTCCAGAGGTAAGTGAGAAGCTATAGCAACCCTTCACTTGTGATGGAACAGGAACACAGGGATCTGAATCATGGGCCGCGAATGTTTACTTCTATGAAATGCTGCCCATGTTTCCCAGTGTAACAGGAGACAGGGGAAAAAGAAACGGACTTTGTTCTTTCTCAATTGCCGGTGCTTCTGACAAACTGCCTCAGAGAAACCCAAGTTTGCATAACTCTGGGAAAGAACCCATCTTCAGCCCCCAAACGCTCGCTTGCATGCCAGCCTCCGCTGCTTACAAGATCAGCGACGGGAGACTTTTTCCTGTTCTGTTTTTCCACTTCTACTTGCATTTTGGCCATTGGTTTGGCCATGGCCAGGGCCATTTTGGCTTCAGCTTGTAGCTTCTTTTGCCTTGTGAGGAAGTCCATGTCATCCAGGGATTCAGATTCCTCCTCAGTAGTGTCTCTATCAGAATAGGAAGAACTCTGCTTGCTCTGTGAAGGAAAGAAGAGAAGCTTCAAACTTCACTCTAGTTGCCATGTAATTGAGGAGGGGCACTAGCAACAGGGTCCTCTCTCAGCAAGGGTGGGGGGGAGTCTGGCAGCCATTCCACTACCCACTTGATGGCAATGAGCCTGTCAGTCACAAGAAACCTAAAAAAGGGCCTACTTAGAACGATTCTGTCTTGAGCATAAATAGAAGGGTAGTAAAAGTTATGACAGGGCTATGTTTAATTATGGAACCCAGAGCTAGGGTCTGAGATAGTCTTCCGAGAGATCAGGCATCAAATGACATTTGCCCTATGCTCAGAGGTCAACACATACCTGCTGGTCATTAGAATAAAGGTGAGAGACACCACAGAGGGGAAAACATCTCAGTAGCAAACACTCATGAGTAGTCTTGACTTCTGGAACATGTGGGCCTCTAGTTTGAAGCCCAGTGAGAAGGATTCTTTCTTTCCCACATATATGCATTATACATAAGGAACAGATAAAGGGATGTAACTACTTCTTATCTATACCTGGTCAGCTTTGAACTTACTATGACGCCTAGGCTGATCTCAAACTTGTGATCCTCCTGCCACCAGCCCCAAGTGCTGGGATTACAAGCACACACCACCATGCCCAGCTCTCTTTTAGTCTCTAAAACAGTAAGTGATTTCTCTCACAGTCAACAACTTTAATAAGTCTTAGTTATCCCTACTGTGTCCTGATTTTGATTTTGTGGTCACTGTCAAATTCTTGAAGCATGTAATCCCAGTCCCCCCTGAAATGGCTGCGGTGGATTCAGGACAGAATAAATACTGAACAGTCAGGAAAGAAGACAAGGCAGTGGCCCTGGCAGTGGCCATGTGGACTTACCATGGGGGACAAGGGCGTGTCCAAGCTGGTTTCAGTCTTACTGTCATCTGCATCGCTGTCCTTGTCACTGCCGCTGTCATTGACAAAGCATATCTGGAGGTTCATCCCACTCTGTAGTCTGGGCAGAAACAAGTGGGACGGTAATTCTGCTTAGTTAGGCGTTACCTGGCTGGAGCTGATTAAATGGAGTTTACTGACAAAACAGTTTTATGTGTTCTTCATGTGGAGAACTAAGTGACCCAAATCATTGTACATTTCCTTCTGTTGCTGTTGTTGTTGTTGTTGTTGTTGTTGTTGAGACAGGGTTTTGCTACATAGCCTGGGCTAGCAATCCTTCTGTCTCAGCCAATTCTTTCTGCAAATACAAACCTTATCAGAGGATCTCCCAGCACGCTGGGTTTTTACTTTTTCCCACATCAGTCTGTGCTTTGAGTTATATGTTATAGCATCCGGTGAATAACAAACACATAGTTGGCACATACAAAAAGATGCTTTGTGTTTACAGTTCTGCCAATCAAGATGGACAGACTTTGGCCAATAACATTGTGTGATGCTATTTCTGATTCTGTTTTAGAAGGACAGCCCAAGCAAGTTCACAAGAACTAATGTCCCAAGACCACAGCTTCATGAAGAAAGTCTCCTTCCCCTCCAGTACGACAGCACTACTTGAAGGAAACCTTTATTTAAAGCAGTTGTTGAAAGCCAATGGAGGAAGCTCACTTATGTCACATAAAGACAAAAACACCACAGACTTGTTAGCCCAAGAGACAGAAAGAAATCCCAGGGTGTTTCAAGTCTTAAAATGCATGTGCTTCTGCAGACTGCCCCCAACACCCAGCACCACGAGAACACACACCTCTCGGGAGTTCAGCAGGGCTCTGAAGCTCCAGAAAGGATGCTCCTGGCAGTGGAGTCAGAAAGGACAAGCACTGGCGATGACGTGCCCAGACCATGGGCTCAGCTTTTGGTCCTAACTGTCTTTTGAAGGAGAGCCGCATCTCAGTACTATTTTGTCATTCTCAGCATCTCCAATATCCCAGTCTTGTGGGAAAGTAAGGCTTGTGTGTATATAGGTATGTGTGGGGGTGGGGGTGCCAGAGGGGCCACAGGGAGCCAGTCTAAGGCCACTTTGGGGCAGAGGACACCGAATTTGCTCTGGTGTTATTACTGCTGCAAGTCTAATACTTGACATTTGTGTTTGGTTTTCTTTATCCTAATGATGGAGAAACTTTGCATGTCTTGCCCATGACTGATATAATTGCTCCCCGCCCCAACCCCATTTAGCCTCAGTACTGCGATTAAAATGGGTATGTACTGCCACCTATTGTTAAATTTTATAATTACACAACCTCCAGTTTGTTTTCCCTTCACAAAAAGGTAGCCCCACTCTCTGAGTCTGTCCAGCCTTTCTGACACAGATGAGGAGGCCAGGCCCAGAGCTGCAGGGAAGCAGCCACAGGTTCTGAGATGACTGGTTCACAGCAGGTTCCAAGTCCTGAGTTTGTTCAGAGCTTGGCATGGGGTAGGTGCTTCAGACCTGTGAACTACCCTCCTCTCTCCACTTTTTGGAAGCTGGGCAAAGGCACAGAGAATCTTAGAGCTGGTGTGACTTTCTAAAGGGACTGTACCCTAACACTGCTCACACACTGACAGCCACCCTGATGCAGTCGGCTGTCTGAAAGACGACGCACGCCATTCATAAGTAGAAAGCAGCTGGCCCTTCAGTTGGGCCGGAACTGCCTCCCTTACATTTTCTTCATGTATCTTGTGGTATCTAGCATGTTCAGATTTCCCTTTGATCCAGACACATCGAGTTTAACAAATGTGTGGTATCCGCAGTTTGTCTAAAAAGCAGAATCAAGCAATTTTAACAATAAAATAAAAACCTATGGCTCAGAAGAACAGTCTAGGGACACATTTTAATCTCACCCGAGTCTAGGATTATGCAGCATTTCCTAGATATGAATAAAGTCTCACAAAGAAGCAACTGGCTGCTGGAGATAAAGAGTGTAAGACTATCAAATGACCAGCAGAAAGAATATCACAAAACCAAGTTAAAGATGCCCCAGGACAAATATCTTCATTGTGAAGAAAATATGGTAATAAATTCTACAGCTCTGTCCCGAGCTGGCCAACCACCCACAGGGAGCTTCTAACAGCTGGGGGACTTGATGAACCCCCACACCACCTTAGCAGCACAGTAGTGCCATGGGAAATGGAAGGGAGCTTGGGTGGGTGGGGATAGGGTGGGGCAGGACGGGGGAGGGGGCTGGCTTGTAATTCCTTACCGAGGTAATAGCCAAGAATATGTTACTCGCAGGGCAGATGTGACATCATAGCTGATTAAGAAAAGATTTTAGTAAAGACATCTTCAATGGGCTCCCGTTTCAAGAAGGATTTCTTTGCCTTTAGCTTTTAATCGCATTTTAGGAGGAAGACAGCTCTGGGTGAAACTCAACCACATTCCCCAAGCAGAGGCCTGGCTGTGAGGTGACAGGGCCACCAGGTCTTCTGAAGGCCTCTGTGCCATGGAGTCAGAGGACAGATAATCCCCATTCTCACCTTCCTGCCTGGCAGCTGTCTGCAAGGTTTATTTCTGAAAACTGCACTTCCCTGGGTCTCTGCCCTTTTGCTGCCTCATTTAAATCCTGCAAAGTTCAGTCTTCCTTGGTCTCTTGAGCACAATACCAAGTGCAAAAAAGAATTTGTTTATGGAAGCTATCATTTCAAAGCATCTCATTCGGGGTCATTTGATGTTTTAAAAGAAGTTTATTTTATTTATGTGTGTTTGTGTCTATGTGAGTGTATGCACACACACACACACACACACACACACACACACACACACACACACAC
>JANHMN010000001.1:81131464-81156051 GCA_030674055.1 Rhabdomys pumilio
CACACACACACACACACACACACACACACACACACACACACACACACGAGTATGAGTGCCTGTGGAAGCCAGATGAGGATGTCAGACCCATTGGAGATGGAACCACTGGAATCAGGCACTAGAGTTTGAACTCTGGCCTGAGACATCTCTCTAAGTATTTAGCAGAACATTGCATTAAAAAAAATGCCATGCCTTGCTGGTTGGTTTTACTTCTGGGAGGTCTAGGTGGTGGTGATTAGCCCTGGAATCTCTTCTTTATGGATCACATGGGATGTCACACAGTAGAGCTGCCCAGAGCTGTGGGCATGAAGCATCCCACCTAGGTCTGGATAGGAGGTTGTTGCTGGAGAGAGCCCAGAACTTGCTGAAGACATAAGATTTGGGCACGTCTTCTGGGCACATCAGCATGAGCAGAAGCGGCTCCCATGGGATGGTGTTGATTGCTTACGTGGAAGGGCATTGGATGGGGACACTCAGTGTCCCCACTACATCTCACTGACGTAAAACACAGTGAGAGGAACATCTCTTGGAAAAGGGTTGTGATGATTTCAACTGCAGTTATGAGGAATAGTTACGCGCGGGCCTGGGAGGATGGCACACACAGGATGTTCTTTGCTACCAAGAAAGATCTCAAGGCACAGCCAATGATATACAACTGAGTAAAACAACAACCAAACCAGAACCCCAAACCAGCTCTTCATCAGGCAGTGACACTGTAATTAATACAGGCACACAGAAAACAGAGGCAGGAAGGTTGAGAGTTGAGGCCATCCTGGGCTGCATGAGGAGTTGTTGTCTCTAAAGACTGAAAAGTTGGTAGAACACTGGCCTATGGTGAACAAGGCCCTGGCTCTGACTGCTAGTGCTGATGGGGAAAATCCATTTCTTTTAAAAATACAGAGACAAGACTTGTGTTCTCTAGACAGAAAGAACTTCATGGTTTTAAGTTTGCCGATGACTTATAGCAGAGATTGTAAGGTGGGTTCATGTCCTTGGTCTTAGGTTGGGCTAATTAAAGTCTGGTCTGAGGGCAGCTCTGAAGCCCAGAGTTTCTCTTTGTTTTCTAGTACTAGAAATGAGAATCTGGCTTAGGCATCAATGTATGAATATTTAACATTGTGTGCATGCCTGTGTTTGTGTGTGTGCATGTGTGCGTGCATGTGTATGTGCTTGTGTGCGTGCATGTGTGTGTGCATGTGTATGTGTATGTGTATGTGTATGTGTATGTGTATGTGTGCGCTATATGAGTCTACACTTAGAGGTCAGAGACGATTTTCCTCTACCCATTTATTCTTTTGAGACAGGGTCTTTCACTGAACCTGAAGTTTTGGCTAGGCTGGCTGGCCAGTGGACTTCAGAATCTACCTGTCTTCATGCCTCCAATCCTGGGGTTAGAGACACTGTTGGCATGCCCAGCTTTTGTATGGGGACTGAGGACTTGAACTCGGGTTCTCATGCTTGCATAGCAAGCATCCTCACTCACTGATCTATCTCTCTGACTTTAAGATTGCACAATCTTTCATGCCTCGACTCCGAGATTGCTTTCTGAATAGGCTCTCTGTGTCAGTGCATCCCAGAGCTGAGAACCAAAGTCCCAGGAACACATGAGAGTTCCATTTTAATTTACTAGATCCTACCTGTGTTTGGCAGCATAACTTTACAGGGCTCATGCCTCCTATCATTGTTCATAATTTCAAGGCAACTGTATGGCTTCACCCAGGAAACAGAGCAAGAGGGAAATTCCATATGCCTATGGGTTTCCAGCTTCATTGCTCATTAACTGTCTGCAGCCACTATGGCTTGTGAACCATGGTTTCGCAGTGCCATTCATAACTCAACATCCCCAACAGTTTGTGGCCAAGCTGCTAGAATACATTATTTCCCATTTATCTGAATGGATCTTTGATGCATTATTCAAAGGTTTTATGCATAATGAATAATCACTCATATTTTTCATGCCATTTTTCTGTTTCATATTGATTTCAAAGGGAATAGAGCATCAAATATGAATTATAACTACCCAAGGGTATGTATAAATGCATTTCATTTTTCTGGGACTATGTCATGATGAACGTGAGAACAACTGAGTTTGGGGTGAGCTTTAGCTACGCACCATGTGGGATGGTGGAGGCTAAGAGGACACGCTATTGCTTCATAGAGAATACTTCTGCATCCCACAAACTGCCTTGTTCTCGTCCCCATTCACTGTGCCTTGTAGACACTTACCTCAAGCACTATACAAATGCCTACTGCTATTTTAAAAAACAATGAGAAAGGACTTCTCCATATTCATTATGGAAACACAATGCTACAGATTCTTTTATTCTAGCAAGAGTGTATAAACTTTCTCTTGCTTCAAGATCTAGTCAAGAAACAGTTAAACACTCTACTGGACTTTGAAAAAATCATTCTGACTGTAAACCTGCTGCAAAGATCGCTGGTTTAACACATGGCGTCATCACACAAAAGCACAATAAATTATTTTCCTAAGCATGTATGCAGAGAAAAAGGATTGCTTGATTGTTAGTTCATTCATTCATTTATTCATTCAAGGATCAGACAACACACTTTCTCATTTGCTACAGTCCTACTACGATCTACTGGGTTTTATTTGAATTAGTTCACTCATTGCAGTTTTTTTGTTGGACCATGCAGGCATTTTATGGTGCTTGACCCCTGTTAGTAAAGGCATGACAGTTGATGGAGGAATAAAACCGAGGTCTTCCAGCAAGTCACAGGGTCTGAGCCATCAACCACAATGTGCAAACACACACATTGGAAGGGAACTCAAAAACAGTTGGTGGACATTCCCTATTCCATTAAACACCACTGCGCCCTGGACATTACTAAAGTAAGGTGCTACCCAGGAATGTTAAAGCAGAGAGCTTCAGCTGAAAGCAGGTGCAGCTAGCAGACGGATGAACCCAGGAGAGAGCCCAGAGCGCCATTCCCTGGAAGTCGTGTGTCCAGAAAAGCTAGCTGGTATTCCTAACTAAGTGCCAAAGAATAGGTTGTCTGGTGGGGCAATGTATCACTTTGTGTCTTGTCCTGGTATTTTTCTTCGTTAATTTACTTATTCACTTCTGACCTGGCATCTTAAGAGAAGAGGAAACATCGATAAAAGTCAGTGGGGCCTGTGAATGGCTGTCACTGGGTTTTCTTCTCTATACCTGATACATATGCCCCCATTTTTTGCTCCTATTTCTAAGGCTAGTTCTCAGTTCTTCTTCCTGTACACGTTCAAAGCACAGCTGATATAGGCTTCCAAGACCTCGTGGCCATAGAGTCTCCGTGGCTAAGCAGCTAGTGGATTGGGCGGCCACCCACGAGCTTTCCCTTGGAGAAGCATCAGCCCATTTCCTAACCTGGGCTCCAGAGAGCTATAAATACTTGCATTCTTCAGACAGCTGTTGGCTCTCATTCCACATCAGTGCCAATTTCCTTCACTGATGACCACTTCCCTGTAATTGAATTTGAAATTACAGGATTTTAATGTGGGCGAAATGTATTTTCAAGAGGAATACGCTCTAGTATGAATGGAAGGCAAGAACGAACCCTCTTAGGATAGTATGCATAAAATAGCTAGAGGTCAAATGTGGTCTGTTTTTATCTTAATTGAGTTCTGATGCTTTCCAAGCAGCCTATTTACAAAATAAAAAGTTGCCATTTGTGAACGTCTATCATATGCCAGGCACTTTACCTACCGACTAAGGAGTGGGGATCTTGCTTTACATATGAAAAACAAAGTCCCAGACAGGTAAAACTGCACAAAGACACAGTGGTACACATCCTCTCTCCTGAGGGGCTAGGACGCTTTAAGAGGGGTAAAAATACATTCATAAATGAGAATAAAAGAGATGAAAACACAAACAAAATGAAACAAAAATCTGGAAACTGATATGCTTAAGAAGAAAAGATGAAATATGATGAGTTACCCAGCTAGCAAACACAAGCATGCACATGAATACACATGCGCATGCACGCACGCACGCACGCACACACGTAGGCACATTGGAATAGCTGTGAAAATGTCTGAGATGCCAAGATGGTGTTATGTGAGAAAAAGGGTCATAAAGAGTAATTACAGTGCGATTCCAGTTTTATACATAGAAATGCATATGTAAGGGCCAGTGCAACAGCTAGGCAGGAAAGGTCCCCTTCTGCTGCGCCTGCTGAGCTAAGTTCAATCCCCAGGGCTCACCATAACGGAAAGAACAGACTCCTACAAGTTGTCTTCTGAGCTTTACACATGTGCCATGGCACGCGTGTGCTCCCCACCCCACAAAAACCAAGACAATGAGTAATCTTCTCAAATGTTTAGGTGGGATGGGAAGGACTACACTTAAATACTTCTTGATGGAAGTCATTATGTTGACTTTAGACTCGTCTCCCTCGAATGCCTCCGAGTTGTCATGTGTGGGCACTTGGTAAGAATTAGAAAAGGCAAAGGAGAGAGGATGAGAGTTGGCGGTAGAGCCTGGGCGTTGGAGGGAAGGTGAGTGGGGCTCAGCGTTTGACAGCTGCCATCTGACTCAGACCACATTGAAGCGGGAGTGTGACTCACTCTCGAGTCAGCCTGATCTGCTTTTGGCAGGCTGCTGTGGACAGTGGGAGCTGATCCGTGGGCAGCTGGAACACCGCCTCCTTGAAGGTGAATGGTTGCGTGGACAGGCTGTCTCACTCACCCAGCAATCCTCCTGATCTCAGTGCTACACTTCTCCATGTGACTGCAGTAAACCAGAGCCCCTAGGTAACCGGCAGAAATTTAACTATTTTTCAAAGCCAGCCATCCTAATTACTCTGCTCAGTCCCTGAACTGAAACTTTTCTCTCCTGCCGACAGCTGCTAGAGCCGTGCAGGGTAAAGAAGCAAGCCTTTCTTTGTCAGGTGCCTAAGAGGCTCGTGAGAAAATATGGCAGAGAATGGCAGTACTGTGTGTATTTTGAGGTAACTGTGGTTAGTAGGACTTGTTTGTCTGTCTTTTCTTTTTTTTGTGATCGGACAGAACCCAGAGCCTCATACATACCAAGAATGAGCTCCACTCTAACTCCAAGGTGAATATTTTAATTCATGTCGTTTTATGCTTTTCAACGTTCACCTCTCTTATGGTCATACTGAGAAACAGTTAGAGGTTGCTACTCAGGCTTGGTTCCATAGTAACATTGCCTTCGATGGCTCAGTGGTTAAGAGCACTGATTGCTCGTGGAGAGGATCTAGGTTCTATTGCCAGCGCCCACCCAGTGAGGGTGTCACTGTGGGGACAAGCAAGACACTGGTGCTACAGATGGTGTAGGAGACTTCAACTCTGATGTGGCGAGTTCCAGGAGAGACAAGTGCTAGAGACATATGATAAAGTCGATGATGGGATGGCTGAACGGATGAGTTCATAGTGATGCTGTTGATTTTACACATGATCAAGCCAGTCAGCATTCTAGCATGGAAGGAGACGGGTGTGTGAGTCCCTACCCTTAACTGAGAAGCTAACAGGTGATGAAGCTTCGGAGGGACAGTCAGTTTTGTTATGGGTGTGTCCCCTGATAGGTTAACCATACTCCAATGGATGCCGCTCCCACCATGAGCATACGGGCAACACACATTGGACTCTGGATTATGAAACAACAGCAGCAAAATACAAAATTAGGAGAGGGTGAGAGGTGGGAGCCAGCCCTAAAAGGAGTTATGGGGAGAAGTAGGGGGGTGAATATGATCAAAATAATTTGTGTGAAATTCTCAAAGAATGGATAAGACAGCATATAAAAAGAATATGTCCAAACAAGTCTGAGTCTCTCAACAACTAAAATCAACTAAGTTCCAATGGGGACATTTAATCGGCAGTGTTTTGTTTTAATTTTTCATGTGCTATAATCAGCACTATATGGAAGTAAATAAAAATGTAACAGAAATAACAACATCAAACATCAGGCTGTACAGACGAGGCACTCTTCTGAGTACTTCCCTTGCTGTCTTCACAGGAACCTTATGAAGAAGGCACAGGTATCACCCCATTTTACAGACCAAGAGGTTGAGGCACAGTAATGTCATTAGCAAGTGCTATTAAGTGGCAATCAGGTCCTCGGCTCCTAAAAGCCTGGTCCTACTTGCCACACCCTACTTCCTTCCTAGTGACTGATCCAGGCAGCACTCTGGACCCACTGATGGTGCAGAGGCACTGTTGTGAACAGAGTGAGTGGATGTATCATGTCTTTGTTCTGTGGGATGTTTGAGTGGGATGTGAGAGGATGAATCAGGGAACAGTTGATGAGAGATACCAAAGCCTGGCGGAATGGGGGGCTATGATGGAAAGGCATGAGTCTTTTCTTTTAATGACACCTGTACTGATACTATTTATTATCTATTTAATTGCAAATCTATTATACATCGGAAGAGACACAACAAATTATGGCCACTCCCCCACCTCGGACCTGATCTGTTTAAATAACAACATGGAAGGGTTTGTGTTCTCAGTAAAAGTATCTTCCATGGGTTTCATGCATGTGATAATCTGCAAAAGAACAATCTGCAGGACACGGGAAATGTTTATAAGATTGAATTAAAAAAATGGTGCTGGGTGGGGATGTGGCTCAGTTGAGCTGCTTGGTTGAAGAAGCATGAGATTCTGAGTTCAGTGACCAGCACTGAAGGAGAAGAAAGGATTCCGGGAGACCTCCAGACAGCCAGCTCACTGTTGTTGGAGGGCGTAGCTTCCAGTAGTGGCGTTGGCACACCCAAGGCACAACGAATGTGTGCGACCACTGTCTAAAGGGGGTGTAAATTACACTGATGGTACCCTGAGAACATGTTAAAGATGATGCAGAATGAAAGCTAAATCCTAGAAGCTCTTTTAATTAACATTCTGCTGTCCACCGAAGCCATCTTTTAATATAACATGTAGCCCTGTACCCACCCCCACCTTTTTGTGCAATAGCTCAGGCAATTGAATTCTCACCGTTGATGAAAAAATTCATAAGACAGGGTACAGCTGGTTATGCCTTTAGCAAGATGTCAAATTCAGCCTGCACAAAATTAATTGCACCTAATTAAACTGGGGTCATTGGTATTATTGTAAAGCAAGGCTATTTATTAGACAAAGAAAATTCCACAAATACCAATTTACTTTTCTTTTGGATTTGTGAAAGAGAAGAATTGCTTACTTAATTAAATTTGTTTTGCTATTTTAATCTTATTACTTTTCAAAAGATCCATTTTAAATCCTATCTCACTTTGGAAATTGTGTAATATTTTAGAATAAGTTCTGCTTGAAACAAGGCATTCAAAACAGAAAGGCTTTCTGTGGAGTACGAGACGACAATTCACAAAGAATTAAAAGCGGGTGCATAGCCAGAGTTGGCTGTGATGCTGGTGCTACCAACGTGAAGAGTTTTTAAAACACATTAATTCGTATGTATGAGATCAATGTGAAGTTTTAAAGATACGGCATGCATTACAAACAAGGCACTTTGGTATGCACTTCTCATTTCAAGGAAGATGCTGTAGAGAGAGTCTCTGCACTGAGGCAGGTCAGGCTCTTTCTTCTTTCATGCCCGGCTGGAGCAGCCACTCCACTCACTTCCAGGAAATTATGCAAAAATCATTACTGTTAGAGTCAAGACAGTGATCCATTTTCCTGGCAAATGATGCTGGTTCATATCTCTCTCTCTCTCTCTCTCTCTCTCTCTCTCTCTCTCTGTCACACACACACACACACACACACACACACACACACACACACACACACACACACACAGTTCCCATATTCAAAGCCCTGTGAATCTCATGTCTTTAAAGCTTCGTAGATTCATTGTTAAGGGTCTAGCTAAGCTGGCCCTGCTTCCCGCCTTCCCACCCAAACACAGAGGAGGTAGCAGGTGTCTGTAATTGGCCTTGCTTCAGCCATTCACCAATAAACATGGAAGGCCAAGAAAGAAATGAATTTTGATTTGGGGATGGTTGAGATAAGTAAACAGTAATCATTATTCAAACCAGCTGCTCAAAACCACCCTGGGGAGTTTGTTTTTATCATACAGCCTGGAGGGAAGGATATAGGTCATCTAGGCTACTCAACCGCTCTGCAAGCGTGATAAAGAAGACAGTTATCTAGGATGCCTCTATACCTATGTACGCTGAAGAAAATCCTTCTTGAGTTAAGGTAGAAAGAAAGTGAAAATCAGACTGATCTGGGGCTACTGTGAAGGAAGAAGGGCGAGGAAGGGAAGCTTTCCTCTCGATGTCAGGTTGGGCTGTAGTGTTTATAAATAAAAGATTTACTGGATGCCTATCGGTAATGGCTATTCATCTTGTGTGCCTACAGTAGCTAGGCCTCTTCCTATCTCCTCAACACTAAGCTATGAAAGCTCAAAATGTGGGAGCAGAGCAATAGCTGATCATTACGGTGGCCAAGGAAGAATGTGCAAGGAAGCATCACACCAGAAGTAAAAGCTGGGATTGATGGCAAGTCTGTATGCTCAGCACACAAGAGTGCGAGGCAGGAGGGCTGGAAGGTGAAGGCCAGCCTTTGCTGTGCAGCAGGATCTAACCCACACTAAACCTACTATATTTCTTGGAAATCTCATTTCAAAAAGTAGGTAATCCATTTTTCTTATTTCCTATTAAGTAGTTAAGACCTTTTCCAAAACGATAGAAGAATGGCAAAGATCACACAGTCTCAGTTTAAGAAGGTGATTATGTCTGGATTAGCAAATTTTGCAGGAAAATGTGACACCCCATGTAGGCTGCACTCCAGCACACGTCGGGTCTAATGAGCTGTGTTATGCAGCAATATCCAACGTTCTTTGGCTATAGTATTAAGCATAAAATGTCTTTATGGGATTATTGTAAGCCTAGCTTACATTTAACAGCTTATCACTTAAAAAAAAAAAAAACTGCTTAACTGCTTTAAGAGAGATAACACCATCCAGAAAAACTCAGCAGGGCCGAGACCCAGTGGACCATGCCAAACTTGACCTTGAAGGCATGGCTGACACACTGGGACTCTCAAACTCCTTCACATTGCTTACATACTGTATACGACTAAAGAGCATGAACAAGAAACAGATTAGGTTTCCAAAGATTTCCATTTACTTCAGTAGGTCCTTCCTTAAAAACCAAGCTTACAATTTCAGAATTTAATATCTGGTGGGCTTGTTTTTTGGATGGGGTCTCGGCTCACCCCAGCTTTCTTGGTGCTTCATATATTGGCCTCAAACTTACTCTTCCTTCTGCCTCAGTCTTCTCTGTGCTGGGCCTGTACTACCATGCCTGGCTCTGCCAATTATTCTTAAATCCTGCACTCTATTTCATATTGAGGACTGAGCTCTTTGGGGTAGTGGATTCACAACAGGTCTATCTGGTTCTGGATGTTTAACTAACCCAGCACACCTGCTCTTGCACATTCTGGAGTACTGTACTGCTGAGCTGACATCCTTGAATACTTCTGTAAGAGGCAAGGCATTTCTGCCCTGTGAAATGCTTTTGTAATGACGGTAGTGATTGGGGTGGGTTTGATAGGGGTAGGAGGAAGATACAGAAGGTGACAGAAGAGAGTAACCAGCATGCCCTCTAAACACATATGAAATTAACAAGGAACAAAATGACTCAATAAAACCACAAAGAAAATTTACATCCTAATAGCCTTAATGACCACAGGTTATATACTAGGGATATATAACAGCAATTTAACTTGCCTGGAGATTCCTCCACCCCCTGACACTACATTATGGCTAATGAGGATGATGATGGTCAATCATAACGGATTTTCTATTGACAAGATAAAGCCATGTTTCTTAGCAACATTTAGGATACTTATTAAATATCATCTTGAGTGAAATTAGGAAAGTCATGGTGTTCTCACAGATGATGAGTTCATACCAGAACAGAGATGAGCCCATCTAAAAGAACAGGCTATAAATAATGTCTCTAAGGCAAGCCAACAAGTGCAGCTTGTTATATGCTACTGTGAAGAAGCACTTTCGTATTTGCATAGCTGTCTCCAGGGGAAGAGGACTCGGTGCTTTTCCAATTTGGCTCTGCTCTAAGTCTCAAGTGGCTCTGGGAAATGGAGAGAACCAAAGGGTAGGAGGGCAGAAAAGAGATGGGGGAAGCATTTTTGGAGACCCTAATTCCTGACCCTCAGTGCTTCTCAACTGGAGAAGGATTGTTCGGTTTTACATATAGGGTTTGTTTGTGGAATTTTACTTGAGAAGGTATTTTGCTGAGGTTGAGTGTGGTGGTGTACTGCTTTAATCCCAGAACTTCAGAGGCAAAGGCAGGCTGGTCTTTGTGAGTTTGAGGCCAGCCTGGTCTACATATTGAGTTCCAGGCCAGCCAGAGCTACATAGTGAGGACTCTGTCTCAAAAACAAAAACAGAAAAAGCAAACCAAAACCAGACAAATGTTGAGGGTAATATTTAAAATGGAGGCGTCCAGTCTGACTTGTTCTTAACCAGAAGCCATGTTTCAGATAAAGCCAGAGGCAAAGAGCGGAGTGCTCCAGACACTGGTCCTCGGCTCAGATTGCGGCTCTGGCCAGCTTGAAGCACCAGCCCTGGCACTCACTAGTCAACATCGTGGTGGCTAGATCAGCCAACCCACCATGCTGTCCACAATGTTTGGCTGAGCCCAGACAAAACCTGCTATCCTGTGGTACCCAGTAGAATGAAGACTCTTAATACTTAATGGATATCCAATATTTATATACTTGGAAATGCTCAATTAACATGATGCCAACACAAGAATTGTTAACCCAATTAACTAACCTAGACAGGAATAACTACCTGAAACTGCTAAAGACACAAGGACATCTCCAGCCATCTTCTCTCCTTCTCCACCTCTTCCTTCCCTTCCTCTTCCCTCCTCCTGACTCGTCAGTCAGCCTACCTCTCATATGACCCAATCCCTGAGCTTTATACAAATGTAGTGGGAAGATATCCCACTACAGACAAACATCGAAAACCCCCATGAGACTTAAGCATAATGTAATGGATACCACTATCTATCTGCTCTTATAAAATTCTCCTAACATCTGTGACAGGAAGGCAGATACTCAGGAAAGAGAAACAACAGCACAAGAGTATGAAAATCTTAGAAAGGTAAAATGAAATGTACAGAGATATTTAAGTGTTTAAGTTCTTCAGCTGCGTGCAAGAGTGGCTGGTATGGGAGGAGCATGAATCAAGACTGCAGAATCCTGGAAATACTCAGGGGAGCAGAGAAGACCAATGCACAGACTCAGTACTTGAAAGGGCCATCTAGACCAGCCCTCTGCCTGGCTAATCTCTAATTATGTAGAATCAAGAAGTTTATTCTCCCATCAGAAGTGCTCTAGACTGGAGTACTTAAACACACACTAAACTTCCAAGCCTTCCCTTCCTAGGGTCATCAGACACTACCAGACAGGCTTACAACCCCTCACAATGAGGTTCGAGGGTTCTTTTTTACTGTAAGTCACAGACCAAGAGAAAAGACTGGATACTTTCAGTTGACTACATTCTGGTGAAGGACTGCCTCAGTATGGTTAGTTCCATCGTGAAGATCCCGACTCATCTGTTCAACAATACTTGGAGACTTGACCTCACTTCATGTGGTTGCCTTAGTAACGAACACAACAAAGACTTGCTTCCCAATAACTTACATCTGGGTGCTGGTGGAAGACAAAGAACAGATTTAAAGATGTTCTACAAATGTCTTAATAAGGGAAACAGGTTTAAAGAGAAACCCATGTCAAGGTAAGTGAATAAACAGGATAAAAGAGGAAGTGATAGGAGCGTGGGTGTTTTATTTGTAATAAAGCAGCCTGGGAAGGTTTCTCTGAGGAGATGGTATATGTCAAAACAGCCTAGCCCACAAAGACAGCAAAATAGCCTTATTATCCTATACTTAATTGTTATCAGATGGGAAGCAAGAGGAAAAAAAATCACGGGAGAGATGAAGCTCAGTAAAAACTATCTGAAACAATCAAACTAAAATTTCAATGAAATTAAATATACTAACAATTATGAAAGTGTAAAGAAAATGGAGAAATATCTAGAAAAACACATCTCATTAGAATTGATTCAAGAAAGACACAAAAAACATGTACAACCAGACGGCTCTTAAGGTACAATCAGATATCTCTTAAGGAATGGAATCAGTTTTGAAACAGATGCATAAATACCAGACCAATGCAGGTGACTTCACAGAAGCAGATCATCACAATATTACATAGACATTTTGGGAGATAATGTGAAATATAAGTCCCTGCCCACTTTTAAGCCAGCAAAGTTCTAAAAGCAGACAAAATGTTCTAAGCCTATGGAAGACCCATGCTAATTATGAATATACATGTAATAATCTTAAGCAAGATATTTAAAATAAAAAATATGAAAAAAAAAGATAATTTACGTCAACTCACTTTGGTTTATAGGATATGCAAGGATAATTCAACATTCTGAAAAATCTCTAATGTACTGCACTGATTCATTAACAGAACAAGATAACGTGACAAAGTTATTTCAGCAATGAAGAAAAATCATGTGATGGAATTAAAGGTCCACTTAAGATCAAAGTTCTTTGTAAATTATTAATAGAACACTACTAATTCTGTAAATGATTAGATAAGACATATAATTAACACCACTCCAAACAGGGAAATGGTAGAACTAGTCTACTCAATCTGAGAAATGAGCTAACCACTGTGATTTCTCATTCACACTATATTCAAATCCCTATCAAGTACAAAGGAAACAGAGACAGAAACCAGAGGCAGGGGATTGGAAAGAAATAAATCAAGCCACTGTACTTTACATTAGATATTATTGTTCAAAAGTGTCTAAAGAGTCAGGCATGGTGGTGCATGCCTTTAATCCTAGCACCTGGGAGGCAGTGGCAGGAGGAAACTGAGTTCCAGTACAGCCAGAGATACACAGAAAAAACTCATAAAAACAAAAAACAAAACAACAAAACAAAAACAAAAACAAAAACAAATCCTAAAGACTCACTGTAAGAAATTACAGAGGTACTATCAGAGACAGTAAAATGAGTGTAAGACCTGCTGGTTACGTAACACCGCGGTAGAGCACTGTCTAGCATGTATAAGTTCTGGGTTTGAGCCCCCGTACAGGAAAGGGTTACAGGGGCTTAGGCAGTTAGTTGCATTTTTCTTCAGCAGTAACTAACAAGGAAGCTTTATTAAAGAGAACTTAAGGTGTCAGAACAAAAAGTGTCTATTAAAAAGTATGTCAAAACATGTGCAGCACTGTAAATGGAAAAACACAAATCCTTAGTTTCAAAAAGACTTAATAAATGGAAAGACAGACCATGTTCATAGATGAGAGGATTTCATACTATAAAAATGCAATTCTTCCTGAATTGACCTATATATAGATTCAATAGGAATCTTTAAAAAATATGAAAATATTTTGCCCAACTTAATTAGATGATTTAAATTTGTATGGAGGAATAAAAATCCAAGAAATATTCTCTCGTTGTTTAAAAGTTAAAAGAAGTTAAAAAAAAACTTTCTTTTTTGTCTGATTGAAAAAGAGTAAAGAGAGTTGACTATCCAAATACTGTGATGTATTTTGAATCTATAATAAAAAAAATTATAGTTTTTGAGCAAGAATAGAAACAATGAAATAAACAAGTGAATGAGATATTCCCATGATGGTAGAGCAGGAGACAGTGTTGTCTATGGGTTCAGCGAGTGAGGGGGGTCGGCCGTCAAGCAGAGTAAGGTGGGTGCTATACAGTGAAGAAGAAAACTGCCGTCTTCCCAAACCTTATAAAGATGTCAACTGACTGATTAGACTGCTAAAAACCCAACACCTTCAACTCTTCGTAAGACTAGCAAATATCTATTAAACCATGGGATAGAGAAAGTTTGAGTTTGGTTTCTGAGACAGAATTTGATATAGCAATCTTGAGTCTTCTGTCTACACATCCAGTGGGCTGGGATTACAGGTAAGCACTACCAGGCCCAGTTAGGAAGGATTTCGCACACAAAATTGCACACAACACTGACCAGAAAAAAAAAATTGAATTACCTATATTAAAATCAAGACATATGGTCACAAAACACATAAGAAAGTGAAGAAACAAGCTATAAGCTGGGAGAAGATATTTGCAATGTATATTTAGGATTCCTAATATGAACTAATATTATGATTAAATAACCTTGATAAGGAAAAGCCCACACATAAGAAGAAGGAGGGAAAGGAGGAAGAGGAGGAAGGAGGGAAACCAGAAATTTGAAATAAGACAAACAGAGATTTCACAGAAGAAATGCAACTGGTTAATGAGCAACGACATGCTGCCATGTTCCTATTCAGTTACCAAATAATCTTTTAAAGGCTGTGCTGAGTGTCAACAGCTCTCAGAGCCACAGGATACCTGAGACAGTGCTAGAAGGACAGTGTCCTGTGGCAACCATCCCGGTCATGACTGCCCTTGCAAACATTTATGTATTTTTCTCCTAAGTCCACCCTCACGTGCACACCAAAGAGAAATCCTACCTATGCAGAAGACATGGACAAGAGGGTTACAAGCAGCAATGTGACACCACCAAGTGTTCCAAAACATCCCCATGTCCATCATTACAAAACTGGCTATAGAAACTACTGTAGTCACTTAGAGTGTAAAGTGGAATTCATTCACTCATGCGCAGAGAGTACAAGGAGTCAGTTCCTGTTTATTTAAACAATAAAAAGTCTCAAGTAACAGAAACATGCTACATGGGCATATTGGCTGGTTCTGTGTCAACTTGACACAAGCTATAGTCACCAGAGAGAAAGGGTCCTCAGTTTAGAAAATGCCTCTATGAGATCCAGCTGTAAGACATTTTCTCAATTAGTGGTCAGTTAGGAAGGTCCCAGTCCATTGTGGGTGGTACCAATCCTGGCTGGGCTGGTGGTCCCAGGTTCTATAAGAAAGCAGGCTGAGCAAGCCATGGAGAACAAGTCAGCAGGTAACACCTCTCCATGGCCTCTGTATCAGTTCCTTCCTCCAGGTCCTTGCCCTGTGTGAGTTCCTGTCCTGACTTTGGTGATGAACATCAATGTGGAAGCGTAAGCTGAATAAATCCTTTCCTCCCCACCTTGCTTTTTGGTAATAGCGTTTTGTTACAGCAATAGAAACCCTGACTAAGACAACAGGTCAGGTGGACTAGAGTCTGATCTTAAGAACACACACATTAGATCATTAACAGATCCTAAACTGTACTGTCACTAAAAGGGAGGATGAAAGGAAGGAGAGTAGGCATGTTTGTGGGAAGAATGTGATAAAAAGAAACCCCAGCTTTTAGAGTTGAAGCAATCGATGATTATTTGAAATAAAATCTGAGAACATAAGCATTTAATTTAGAGATATGTAGATAAATACCTGAGGCAGCAGCCAAGGAGCTTCTAGAAAGCAGAGCAATATGTGGGAGCTTGCATGCATACATATTATATATATATATACATATATATGTATATATATATACATACACATAAGTATATAGATTATATATATATATGTGTGTGTGCAAAACACACAATACAGTTTTGTAAACTATAAGAGAGCAGGGTATTGGGGTCAAGGAATGATGAATATGGTCTCTGCCACTTTCATGGATTAATATGTAAATATATCATATCAAATATATGACATATCATGAATATATTGAATACATCTGATAAGAATACATAAGTATGAACTTACAAAAGGCCTACCCTTTTGTACCAAATGGAAGTGACACAGCTGAACAGACACATGGAGCTGCTAGAGAAGACATTCTGGCCTCTTGGGGGCGTAGCAGAGAACAGTAGCTAAATCTGTAAGGCCATACATACACCTCATTTCACATACAATCTCCTCATTTCAGAGTCAAAAAAAATGAGGATGAGCAAAACTAAACAGTTATTCTCCTACAGCAAAGCAGATTTAGACAAAGCTGCAGGTCTGTCTCTAGGCCACAATACCTTCTACCATGGCCACAAGGAGGTGAAAGGCCAGGGGGCATACTGGCTCCAAGGGGAATCCTTTGGGAGGAGGCTGATACCCAGCTAAGGTTGCGATGTGTTAACGTTCCATGGGCAAACTAGTGCTTGCCTCCTGCTGCACCCACTCACCTGTCCTCTTTGAAACTATGCACTTGTGTGACCATGTGCATGCCCTCTGGTTTCCACTAAAGGACCAAACAAGGCTTATTAGAATCAGACAGGGCAGGATTAGGTGGGTAGTGGGTATCAGGTTGCTCCTTCTGGGCCTCACATAAAGCTGAGATACGGCAGGGATCTGACTGAATGAATGCATGGGCATTATCATTTGTTGCTAGCACTGGGCTTAGTGTTGATAATATATGTGGTATTTACAGAGAGTGTGTTTGCTTTAGGCTCAAAAGATAAAGAGCTAGGCATGGTGGGTGATGGGACAGAGGGTATCAAGGAGTGCTGACGGGTGTTCAGTTACTTCTACATGCTTTCATTAGTCACAAGGATTGGGATAATTCTGAAAATTAGCCACACTTCCATTAAGCAAAGGTGCCCACAGAATGGTGGTATGTTCATCAGCTAGCAGTGGCATAGAAATATGGGATTTCAAGCTCAGCTGAGACACACTGAATCAGAACCATAATTCCCTGGGTGACACATAAGAATGCTAAAGGTTGAGAAGCCTTTTCTGTTTTCCTGGCAAAATTGGAAACTTTACATATTTTATTTGGAATAAAAAGCTATGCAAACTACCAATAATATCTTGGTAAATAAATAAACAATGGTAAGTGAGTAATGATATCCTAAAACAGCGGTTCTCAACCTTCCTAACGCTGCAACCCTTTAATACAGTGCCTCAGAATGTGGTGACCCCCAACCATCAAATGAGTCTTGTTGCTGCTTCATAAGATGTAATGTAAATATATGATATGCAGAATATCTGATGTGTGACCTCTGTGAAAGGGTCATTTGACCACCAAAGTTGGTAGGTCTTGACCCACGAGTTGAGAACCACTATCCTAAAATAAAGACCAAGAGAAACTACTTGGCAGACAATCTTTTTTTTTTTTTTTCTTCAGACAGTCTTACAACCATAATGAACACAGAACAATCAATGTGAGAATAACAGTTCTCACATACTGGTATTTGTTTCAATTAAACAAATGAAGGGCTGCTTCTGAGTGCTTTGGGGTTGTTTAATGGGAAATCTGGTGGTCTGCCACATGTATACAGCATCAGTGGCTTAGGCCTGTTGCCTGGTCAGACCATGAAATCAGTGTTCCGTCCAAAGATAAATGGAATATAAAAATGTGACCTCAGGTAGCTGGGCACTGAGCCATAGCAACAATCCCCAGTGAAAAGAACCCAGCACACAAATGGGAAAGGGTCTGACTGAAACCCAGAACCAACCATATGAGGACAGACGGCTGTCTTTCATTAGACACACAGGCACCACATGGTACACACCAGAAAATCAACTCAAAAGCGTGCTCACCTCGAGGAAAGGCTTGGCTTCCCGCTTTTGCTGCAGCTGGTATAGATTCCTGGGCCATCGTCAAAGAAGCTTCCGAGTGCCAACTTCTGTCTGATAGACTCTCTCTCATTCTTCTGTGCCTAAAATTTCAAGGGAAAAAAAAAGTGCCAATCAGTGGGCAGATACAACACAAGCATAGGCAGTCCACCTTGCTAAGTAAGTTTCTTGGAATGTAACATTAGACAAAAGCATAAATGGGCTAAAGTCCAGAGATGTTTCAATTATTAAAAGCTGAAATGAAATTAGTCTCTTATGGCTCTAATTCTAATTCCAGTTCTTTGGTGCCTTTTTTTTTTTTTTTTTTTTTTTTTAAATCTCCAGTTTAGGCATCCACTGTGATGCCTATCCATCTTCATGGGGCTAGATGGAGCTGCTACTCAGGGCTGTCCAACTTCTCCTAAATTTAATCACTCTGGTCTCAAATAAGGCTTTCCCCCAGACCTTCAGTCCATACCCTTCATGGTAAGGACAATAACCCATTCAGCTGTGCACACTGGATTCTGGGAGCTGGCTGTTGCCATAGCTTGGTCTGGTACAGAGCCAACAAGACTGACTTCACAGTCTGCCTGCACTGGGCTTACAGTCTTGCTGGGTACGACTGTTTCTGTTTGCCTCCTATTTCCAGAGTATGCATGAGCATGAATATAATGCCTGTGATGACTGGAGAGTTGTAATTGGCCTCATCGGTCTCAGACTTTGATTCGAAGCATGCATAGTAAAAAGACCTGAGCTATGCTACTTTGATCATTTGGGTATGTTTACAATACTCAGCTTCCTATTAAAAACCCCATAAAAACTCACCAGGCTGAACTTCTAAGCTCTTTAAACAACGGGGTAGAAGATTAGAAATGATTTCCTTAGTTAAAAATAAAATCAGTATAAAACCAATCAGAGAGCCTGGGCTGAGAAGATTTGGGGGTTTCATGAGTGGGGCCATTTTATGTGCTGAGCAAGTGCTTCAGGTCTGCTGCTACCACTGTCTGCACACAGGACTCAACAGGACTCGGTGGTGCTAGCGTTCTCCCTACAGAAGGTGCTCGAGTCATGCCTGTGCTCTCCTGTGTCACAAAGATCCAGCACATCCAGCTGGAAGGATGGAAGGACTTACTTCATTCCCACGTGAAAGCCAGGATAAGGACTCCTCTGTCTCCCAGCACACTCAGGTCACATGTGGCTGTCTGCATTTCAATTTAACGATTGATTAATTAAAATTTAAATTCAGTTCCTCAGTCAACCTGGCCTCATTTCAGGAGCCCCAAAGCCATCGGGAATGAGTATGGATATCACATTCCACAGCAGAGTAAAATATGACAGCATAGTATTTTATAGTGCTTCAACAGCTATGTTAGGTAGAATAAACTAGGGTTTTTAAAGTATAAATCTTGGGGTGCTACATCTAGAAGGTTTGAAAACTTGTTATTCAAAGAAAGCTCAGCTCAGCTCAGCTCTCCTTTCTTCTCAACACTTTTAAATTCTTGAATACCATAAGCATTCTAATTTACACTTAGCAGTGACATCTATCTATACAGCCAGTCATTACACCCCTCCACTACCCCATTTTGGCACATACCAAGGAGATAATACGTGTGTGCACATGCATACAATACAGCCACAAAGTGAAAGACTGTTTTTATATAGATATTTTTACAGGAAAGATGCTGACTTCATCCTGTGATGTCCTGATCAATACTGAGCACTAAGAAAGTCACTGAGATGGTTAAGGAAAGCACGCATGCCCTGCATTTGGCTAACCACTCACAAGTATAGTGCTCGCACCTCCATCAAGGCCTACCACCCTGTCACACACAGGCCAACCTTGTGAAACACACCCCGTACTCATCCGTATTTAGCACAAATGTAGCCTAAGTCCATGAGCCTATGTCTCAACCACAAGTCCTCAACAGTCCAAAACTGCTAAGTAGAACTGAGTATTTACGTAAGAACCAGGAAATAGTGTGAGTGCTCATGATTAATGCTCAACAATTTGCTGGGCCAATATTGGTCTGGGTCTGGAAGAGGCTTGTAATAGCCATCCCCTCAGGGATGTGTGAACACCCCTTGGTTTCTTCTCAGTTCTTTCTGGAATACAAAGTGCTACCAATATTGGTGTCTGAGAGCACTAAAAAGCCACTTTCCTCCTCTATTTTCCTTTCTAGATCTCACTGAACAGAATAAGGAAAAATAAAAAGAATATAAATGTTAACGATAATCCTGTTACTTAGATCATTGCTAACAGTTGGTAGATTTTCTCCTAGTATTTTTTTTAAAAATTTTTGCATATATTAAAAAAATTTCCCATATAAGCACTTCGTACTCTTTAAAAAACACACTTTCAACGATTGCTTCTTGTCCCACCCTATGGAGTTTCCACAGTTAGCCATTTGGGGTTGTGTCAAATTAAAAATAACATCTTTACATAAATCCCCTGCCCACATGTCTGCTGATTTCCCAGGGATGAGTCCCTGGAAGTGGGATTGCCAGATCCGCTGTGTGTGAACATTTGCTGAAGCTCTTGACACATCTTGTCACAGTGCTCCAAAGAAAAGCTGCTCCCGCTCACATGGCCGCCAGCGATGCAAAGTTGGCTTCTGCCGTGTTCCAGCTAGCCTGCAGCACTTGCTGTTGGTTTTAGTTTGATAGGCAAGCATCCTCTCTTCCTTCTATTTATCCACAAGAATACATGTAAGTGTTTATACGACTGTATTTTCTTTCCCCTGAATTACTTGTTCTTAAGTTTGTTTATTTTTCTACAGAGATCTGACAGTTTACATTTTGCTAGATTAAGGGAATCTGACCTTTTGACCTTAAGCTGTGTTTGGTTGGTGACTTGCCTCCGCTGTCACATTGCTGGTGGCTTTTGTGCATGGAAGCACAGAATGGAGAAGAATCTCTCTTTACTGAAGAGTTAACTGAGAGAGTTCGGAGCAGCTGGCTGATGGTAATGTAGCCAGCAATAGTGGTGACATCATGGTTAATTCTCCAATAACTTCTGTTTTGAGGATGAGAAATGGAGCGTAACAACAGGTTACCTACCCTATTGTTATGGAGAAGAACTATGCTTTCTGATCCCCTAGCTTTCTTCTCTTCTACACTGAAGGGAAAGTGCAGACTCACATTAACAGTGGGCACTATAGCGCAGACACAGTGTGAGACTAGAACTATGGATCAATTTCTTCTCTGACAGGGACATGACGGTTTCCCAGAAAAGCACCAAACACTCGAAAACCAAGGAGTGGATCACACATCACCACAGGCGAACTGTAAGCAGAGTTATCAGCGAATGCTTCGGGCAGGACACAGATAACCACTGAGCAACCATAAACAGAGGTATTTACAAACATCTTCCCAGCCTCTGTCCTAGGCACCACAGCTCGGTCCTCCTTTCGGAAGGTCTGATTCCAGGTGTTTCAAGTACTACAATTCCACTTACCGGCAAAGCGGGGATCTTTTGTTCTCTGAGGAATTCTATCCCTAGGCCAACTGGATCTAACAACTCCTAAAGCTAAAGTCGAAGCCTTTGGAGAAAGGGAGAGGCTAATGCAAATAACACCGTGCTGTGGTCTGCAGAGTCATGCCCACTACTAAAAAGCCTTAGGAAACACTCTCATAAAACAAAATGTCTAAAATTGATATTGCTAGTAAAAAGCCAAAGAGCAACTGAGGACTAGTGGCTCACGACCACAGGATAGAAAAGCTGTCCAGAGCCAAAGAGGAAGCAAGTGAAGCTGTGCTTGGATATTAATGCTTAATCAGCCTCTGGAAGTTTGTCCTAGGCTATGACAGCATTCCTAACTGTCACACACTGAGTCTGGGCAGATATCACGTACAGTGGTCATCAAGGGTATTGTGCAAGGTGTCTCACAGGACTCAGACTACAACACTCCTCTGCTGGGACGAGACTGCTCTACCCAAATGTGGGAAGAAGCGAACTTCCTAAAGGAAAGAGCAAGATGTTCTGCTTGGGTAGACGTTGTCTCCTTGAAATCTGCCTGTCTCTGGGTCCTTTCTACACTGCTCCCAGGACACAGACAAATCCATCCCTTATATTAATACAACTCTAGCATGCCTGCATCCTCTGCTAGGTTCCTCCTGCTCGCGTCTGGGCCGCGTTACTTTGCGGCATCATGACGTCTCTGAAGCAGGGCTACTTGCCGTTTAACATGATAATCTGCCCAGAGATTTACAAGGGAAGGATTGGGTAGTTCTTACATTTCTCAAGTATATTTAACTGGCACACAGTGTTTTCGTGGAGACACATCTGTAAGGCATAAGGAACAGTCTCTGGAGAATAACACATTAGCTCTAATTATAAAGTCACTGGTGTTCAGGACAATACCAGGAGCTTCCTTCTCCTAACTCATGCACATGACATAACCAAAGCCAGTCAGAAGGCTCGTCAGACCAAGAGGAACTTAATCTTTCTCATGATTACATATATTTAAAGAATCTCTGCCTACAAAAATCCCAGGACCTAACTGATGAGAACGGCACAGAAATGCCGTGGAATGAGTTACTGATGGTAGAGAGATGGCTCCGTGGTTAAGAGTACTGACTGCTCACGGGCCTTGAGTGCCCCTTCTCCATCTTCTATGCTACTGCAAATGGAAGGAGTCACTTGCAAAAGCAATGAAGTAAACGCAGTGGTTTCCCTATCCAGAGGTTTCAGATCAGAGACTCAACAGGAAGTGCTCAGAGGGAATCTGCCTGGACTAAGCCTGTGCATATACTTCATTCTTGTTAATCCCTAAACAACACAATGACAAGGTATCTATACTGTGCCAAATCTGGCAAATAAAGTATATGAGAGTCACACAAACTCTGCACTGCTTTATGTTATAGATTTTTTGTTATCTCTATCTATCTGACTCTGTCTCTCTGTCTCTGTCATTGTCTCTGTCTCTCTCTGTCTCCCCCCCCCCCCCGTGTGTGTGTGTGTGTGTGTGTGTGTGTGTGTGTGTGTGTTGGAAGCAATGTCCCATAGAAACTAACAGATGACTGTACTTTCTACAAGGCTAACGAGGAAAAGAGCGTTCACAGAGAAAAAGAACTTCCTAAGTACTATCGGCTGCATTGTCTCAGGAGCTATTGCTCTCCCTCAGTCAGTGGAAGTCAGGGTTCCAGGAGCTGCTGAGACATCAGTTTGTCAAGTGGAGACTATGCATGTGTACAGGCACACACACATGCTCTCTGTAGGTGACACATTTCTTTGAGACAGTAGTTCCCCTATTTGAATGTGCATGGCCATCACCCAGAGGGCTTGTGAAAGCACAGGCCATGCTTCTATGCTTGAGGTCTGAGCTGGGGCCGAGAGTGTGCTCGCCTAACAAGCTTCCAGATGCTGCTGTTCTAAGCAGAGTTAATTCCCCTTCCCCCATGCCCACATCTGTTCCACGTAGTCTGTCCAGCCTCTGCAGCCAGGGGCATGCAATTGTCTGGCCCTGTGAGGATGCCTGTTTTGCAGCAATTAATGATCTTCTTGACCCAGTGCAATCTGTCACCTAGCGATACCTGGCTCATCACCATGAGCATCCAGCAGGGAGTCCAACTGGGATTCTGAAGCTCCCTGTGGAAACACGCTCTTCCTTTAGGAAATGGTGGTCACTTGTTTCTCTCCTCTGCTTGGAAGATAGCTGGACTCTAATAACTGTAGGCAACTCTGCAGTGTGGGGGAGGCTGAGGCTTTTAAACATCAGGAAGCAGATGTACAAAATGTATTTGGTAAGTAGAAAATTTCATTGACTTTCTTTTAAATTAAATGGTAGAAAGAAAACTCGGGTATATTGATGATACTCCATAATTATTTCCTTGCTGAGATAAACCATGGCTTTTTAACAAGATCAGAATAGGAAAATAGTATTCTATGAGAGAAGAAATGGAATACTTTTGAAATGTCAGATGCATAAATACATGTATACTGCAGGATATTTCAAATTCTCACATTCATTTTATCCCTTGGGAATTGCTTTTAAATTACGGGTGGATATAGAAGTTAGATGGCATTGGGTCTTTCCACTGAATGGATGTTAAGCCTGGACACTTTCTTTTTCATCTAGAATTTCTGACATCTTCCATCTTAGACACTTACACTAAACATTCTACAAAAAGGTTATAATGAGATATCAGACATTAAGTTGAAAATTCAGGACCACTACTTGGGAACACTGGTCTTGAATACCTATTACCCAGGGGGAGCATCGTGGGAGGCAGATTCATCTGTTTTACCTGAGAATGGCTGGTGTCAAAAGCTCTGGACTGCTAGTTTATAGGATGAGATGTTTATATTAGCGTAATCATGAAAGTGGTTTTGAGCACTGTTGTTGACTGCCTGCCTTCTAATGAAATGAGGCCAACAAATGTTGCTGTAAAGGGCCCTGCTACCAGAACATTCTGATGGCTTAGAACTAGAACAAAGGTCTTTAACAAAGGCCTAGCATTAGCTCAGTCGTCACTTAGAACGGGGAAATGGGTGATGGGAGAAAAAGCCCAACTATCAAGCCTGACTGCTAGAAGCCTGTAAGCGAAACTCTTCCGGATGCAGTTGGCTTTCCACGCTCAGATCAGCATGTCCCAGAATGCAGCTGGCTTTCCACCCTCAGATCAGCATGTCCCAAAGAGAAGTTGTTGGCGGCAGCCTGTGCTCACTTCTAGTTCTCAAATGATTGCATGCACTTGACAGTGTTATTTGGCAACTCTATTTTTAACAGGTGTGAGTTTAGACGCCTGTAAGCCCATCACGGTCATCTGGTATCACTGTCAGGAACACAACAGCCCAAAACACTGCTTAGGGATGAAATGGTCAACTGCCAGGAAAATGGTGTCTTCAATCCACTAGCCAGATGGATTAGGATCTGGGAGAGTGGGAGACGGACAATCTGAAAGAGGGCAGGGCAGTACCTGGGCCCGAGATACAAGTGGGGATGACACTACTTCAGGTTACAGGAAGTCTTTGAGCCTCAGGTTGTTTTGTATTTTAAGAGGAGATAATATCTATTTTTCATTTTGCAACAAGTAAGGGTAGAAAGTGTTCGCCATGTTGTCTGACACGGAGAGAACACGGCCATGTTGTCTGACACAGAGAGAACACGGCCATGTTGTCTGACACAGAGAGAACA
>JANHMN010000001.1:81157918-81220173 GCA_030674055.1 Rhabdomys pumilio
CTTCTTCTTCTTCTTCTTCTTCTTCTTCTTCTTCTTCTTCTTCTTCTTCTTCTTCTTCTTCTTCTTCTTCTTCTCTTCCTCCTCCTCCTCTTCTTCCTCCTCCCTTCTTTTCCTTCTCCTTCCTTTTTCTCTCCCCTCCCCCCTCTTTCTTCTAAAGATGTACATTTTTGTGAGTATGAGTGTTTGCCTGCTCCTATGTATGTGTGCCACATGTGAGTCTGGCTTCTGAGAAGGCCAAAAGAGACTGTCAGATCCCCTAGAATGGGATTTACAGGAAGTTGGGAGCTGCCATGTGGGTGCTGGGAGCCAAACCTAGGTCATGTGCAAGAGCAGCGTGTGCTGTCTCTCAGGCCTCTGTGGTTCTTCAGCAGAGACTCAGAAGTGAGCACAGTGGAGCAGGGGAGTGGTGGGCTAAGCACATCCTTCATTCATGGCCCAGACCTCCACTTTTCCTCCTAAGTACTATGATCTGTTCTCTATTTAGCTTGGTTTTGCTGTTGTTATTGAATAAGCCGGGTTCTTAATGAAACATCTTTGCTACAGGCAGGCCTTCCCCAAGGAAAAGGGACAGCTGCATAATCTTTTCCTTCCTCTGCCTTGGTGAATCTAATTTTAGTCATTGGAAAGTGACCTTTCCCCCTGAAGGCTGTTTGTCTGACTTTAAGACAACCCTGTAAAACAATCCCTATAGGCATGTGGTATTTATTAACGTGACCCATTCAGGGAATTGGGTAGCACCTGGGCACCTAACACTGATTTTCCAGCTGTTTTTGATGCTGGATCTTAATGAGGGGAGAATTCACAGAAAAGGAGAGAAGGTTTCATTTGGGGTTTTATTTTTTTATTCATAAGCATTTTATTTTCTCAACTAGCTATTTGTGCATATGTTTTAGACATTTATATTTATAATGATGAATCAATGTAATTTTGGAGTAAAATAAATGTATACTTGAGACACAGGCCTCATTACATTTAACTGGTGGATGCAAGATCGAAATGCCTGTAGAGGACTTTTTATGGCATTTAATTTATTTTTTTTTCCCTAGTCAACCAAAGACCAAAAACATTAAGGGGGGAAAAAAAAACCGTTGAAAAGGAAGATTGGATTAGGTAAAGTGACTTTTTTTTTTTTTTACACTGAGAATTGTCTTTCTCATCTTTGTACTCTGAAAAAAAGCCTATGTTGATCAATTTCACTAGAAGCTCACAATCAAATTACAATTTTCTTCCCTCTAAGCATAATGAAGCCTTCACAGTGACCACAAGGATAAACCACACTCTGCACAAACATAAAGGCACTTGCCTAGGGAAGGTGACTATAAAGCTGATGTGACAAGGAGCCAACTCTTGTGTTTTGGGTCCCACACACCGTATACCTGCAGCATCCCAGTTAATAGGTCTTTGTTTGTTTGTTTTGTACTGGCCTATTAGTATTATTTCTCCTGAAGCTGAACATGGCCTTCTACTGCTTGTGCTTCATGGTGGCCTATACTGTGTTTTGTTGACCATGGTGCCTCTAAGCTCCTGGAGCTCTGCTTACTGGTAGCTTTGGCCAGCCCTGTCTCAGGTTGCCAGTGTAGCACTGCTCACTTATTCCAGGCATCTGTTTCCCTCCCTGTTTCTAGGTAGGATGACAAGCACAGTGGTCATGATTTTATTGTTAGCAAATCAGTAACGGTATGCCGCCTTTCGTTTTTTCCCTAGTGTGAACTGATCTGGACTTTTTTTTTTTTTTAATTAAAAAAAAAAAAAAAAGAGTTGACAAAGAAAACTGTGACCAGTTCTCTGGCACTGAAGACAGAACACAAGAGACCGATACCCTTGCTCTGCAGGGTTGGATAAGTGATCTGACTGATGGCGGAGAGTCCCAAGTGTCTTTTGTGTTCCAGCTTCCGCCCAGTGGGGGAAGGGCGGACAGCTGGGGTTTCAGGACACAAAGTCACCACACTGAGCTCTTAGCCCCTGGTTGGAGAACACCAGGGATGGAAAATACACAGGGCAACATGGCCCAGGCACTGAGATCTCCCGCACATTTAAGTTTTACCCGTTGGATAAAGAATACAAATTATTGTGAGATAATAAGATATGCAATAAATACATTAAAGAACCTCCACATTCACAAGCAGAGTTTAAGGAGCAGATGTCACAGCTGACCAAATTTGAGGAATGAACATGCTAGAAACTTCTTCCTATGTCTCACTCTGGGCAAAACCACTAATGACATCTTTGACTGAATGGAGGATCCTATTTTTCATGTTGTCCAGCTAAGAGCTACACTTGACGTTTGTCAAATAATAAGGATGGAGGGCTGTGTGTGTTTGGGCTTCTGTGGGCAGACAAGCATAGACTTGCAGCTTGATTTCATGATCTCACCCATATAACTAAAGCTATTTTTACTTGGGCCTGTTATTACCAGACAATTACCACATAAAACATTCCCAAAATACATTTACTGACTTTCAAAAGAAAAGGCAAGCAGAGAATCAACAGATATTGTATCAATTTTTTAAGACCCCAAACTTCTCTGTAAAACTTTTCAATTTTTTTCACTGTTAAAAACAAACTTGGATCCGTTAGCTCTACCAAGTAATTGTTTCTACTGAACTGCTGAAATATGTCAATATTTTTTTTAAAAAAATCCCTTTGTATAAAATGCTGCTTTTCAATGAAGTGCAAATAGAAATTCTCTAAGCTTTAGAACACTGACATGTATGGTTTAGCTGTTCTTGTATTAATGACTGTAAGCTGGGAAGAACTGGGGGCCTGAACCGGGGTCTCCAAGCTTACTGTGGTTAATTCTGTGCATTTAGTTTTCCTTCAGTGTACAACGGCAATGACCACTGTGTGTGGAATTTGGCAACCTTCCTCAAGGGCAACCTTCCTCCCTCTTAGAAAAATGGTCCAATTGTTTATAAACAAAAGCGCTCCCCCCCCTTACCTTCTTATAATTCCCCTCCAAATCCAATGGGGATTCTCGACTGATGATGTCATCATCCATTCCATCACGGTCCAAATTCATCCTTTAACTCTTTAGAATTTCACTTAAGAAATAATCTCCCATGAACCCTGACAGGCTGAAGTGCCAACTGCCCAGTTCCTTGGTTACCACTCATGCTGGCATGAAGAACCTGTGCCTGGCTGCAGTGTCCTTGCCCCCTTCTGCCTCAGACACTGCCCCGCCTGGCCTGCCTGGATTCTTTCTCCTGGGCACTGGGCAGCTGCCTGCTGTAGGGCGCACTCCGTTCCTGACAATCGGCTTGTTGAGAGAGTCCAGCCTGCCTACCATCTGCTGTCACCTTCCCTGAATGATCTGGCCCAGATTCTTCTCCACAGCACCTTTCCTGCTCCCAAAAAGGGAAAGGAGGGACAGTAAGCTTCCGCCAGCTGACCCGACCCCAGTTCAGGGCCCAATGTGAACTGGAGTTTGGCGAGGCACTCGGAGGCCAGTAGACTGTGGGATAAAAATAGACACAAAAACTTGCAGCCCGAGAGATCTCACTGTGAACTCTGTCGGATGCTCCACACAGAACGAAAACTATCATTTAAGGTGACCTGTAAGACAGATGTTTGTCATTTTTCTTTTTCCCATGACCAATGGGAAACACTTCATTTCTTTTTTCCAAATCATTTATGAGATGTAAAAGTTTCATTGTCTGGAATGAGCACTAAGCCCAAGACTAGAACTGATTCTAACCCTTCCCTGCCCCAGGAGCGCGGCTTTGTCCTACTAATATAGGCAAGAGAAAGGAAGGGATCCATCAACTTCCCTTTTAAGATTCAGCCAGTGGAGGGCTTTTTCACAGACACACGCTTTCTTTTCTAGTGCTCTCTTTACTCTTTTCCCATGGCTTCTGGGTTTGTTTATGGGTTTTACATGCAGCCGGGGAAAGGTCCACAGCTGGAGGATGTTTGGCTCAAAGAAGCAGACAAACAGAACTTCACAGGCACACACTCAAGCCTACTCATACACATCAAATTAATACTCCCATAAACAACAACAACAAAAATGCTATTACTTCAAAACAAGAGTTTGCAGGGAAAACCAGCCATAGACGATTTCAAAGGCCAAGCTGTGCCACTTAGCGGCAGGCCTTACCTTCTGAAATCTTCACATGGAAGGCTGCAAATGGACTAGTCAATCAATTCTCAGTACACAGTCCTGAGTAACTGCAGCATTGTTAAGAACAGTTCTGAAGGAAAATGCCATTCAATAGAACCTTGTTCGGCACCTCAACCCTCTGCTCGTAGGCTCACCTTTAGCTGTTTACCTCCGCAAATATTTTTAAATTCAATTTGTGTTGGACTTGGGACGTAAACATGGTTCAGTGGACTTTATGCTAGTCCTGTTTCTATTAGGCAAATATTTTCTCAGATCCAAATCTAAATCCTTTTATTCCATTCCCCCCCCCAACCCCCAACCCCAAGCCAGTCCTCTCTGCTCCCAAGGGGATGAATAGCCCTTTTGCAAGGTATCACACCGACAAGTTTCATCTTGTGGGATACATTTGCAAGGCCCTGTCTTACTCTAGTCCAGACCCCTGGACTCTCATTCCAGATGGCAATGTCTGGATTGTGTGGCAATGGTGACCACTGAGGGCTGGCTAGGGCTGTGACCACAGTGCAAAGCAGTCACAAAGGTCAAGGCTATGGGGTTGAAATCATGCTCCTACTTTGAACAATTCTCTGTATTCTAACGGAACAGAGGGGATGGTGGAGATGAAGGAAGCACAAATCTTACACGATGTGCAACCATGTAACGACAGGTGTGCTTTACTGGGGCTAGGCACCTTACATATTTTCCTCTATCCTTCACTAATCCTACAGAGTATGTGTTACTGCCAGCTGCATTTTATAGCTGGGGGGGGGGAGGGCACCCAGGGGTGCCTAGCCACTACCTAAATTGCCATCGTCAGGTAGGAATTCGAATCTAGGTCCTTTGCCTTGGTGGCCCACACGATAAATGGGTGTGCTAGAGCCCCCAACTGGCTGATCTCAAAAGCAATAAACAGCCACAATAGAGGTGTTGTTGTTGTTGTTTGTTTTTTAAATTAGGATGCGTTGAAGAGAAATCCAGCAGCACTCCTCAGTCATATGCTTGGCTTGTTTTCTAAATCACACATCTGGAACACCCAGCATGCACTGCTGCAACCCTCCTGCCGCTGGCGCCTTAGGAAATGGAAAGAAAGCTTCCGCCTTCAGGCCTTCAGGACCTTGCACACGGTCTAGCGAATTTTCTCCTCTGCTTTACCATGGAACTCTCACGAGCCACGGTAGCTTCTTTCTGACAGCTATTACTGTGTTAGGCCGTTTTTCCCCCTTAGGGATTTGTGCTTAGATACTTTGTTCGGCCCACAGCGCCTGGGACATTGCTTTGCCTATGGTGAGCAGTTACTGAGGAGCTGCTGTGAATTCGAACAGCGAGGAGTAGATGTGTGGCTGGAAACGTTTCCTCCAAACGCTCTGTCCAGTGAGAAGCAGCAAGAGCTAACATTAGTGTTTTTCAATTGACACAGTTTTGTGGGGCTCCCGTGAGGCTGGCTGGCTGCAGGAGGAAGGCCACCTGTCTGTAGGACACTTCCACTGAGCTGTTAGGATAGCTCCTTCAGAAGAATCTCAGCCTACAGGGCGGAGCCTAGAGAACTGGCTTCCCCAGAGAAGAGGCAAAGTTACTGTGGCTGGATTCACTCCTTGTTTCTTTTACATCATGATCAATTTTAGTCACTCATTTGGATCCCTATTGTAAGTCACTAAGCAACCTACGGCTGATAACGAGCAGGACTGAAGCTATAGAAATTTAGAAATCAGAAGACACCAAGACACATAAAATCCTGATAATATCGCTTCAGCTTCATTATAACTGGGTTGGCTTCAGTACAGAGTTGAAACTAGAAAAACTACACCTTTATCATTAACCACACACACACAAACAACTTATACAAACAGTAGTACATTTGTATTATTGTATATTATATGTATTCAAATATATTCATATATAATATGCAATAAATATTGTATACATAATACAAACATATTAATAATGCATTAACTATATATGTTTGTACATACAAATGTATACATGCATGTATCAATAATGTCATCTTTTAGAAACAGAACACTGAATCCAACATGGAGATTTCACTACTGTACAAAAACTATGAGGATCGGCAGTAAGGAAGCACAGAAGGAACTTCCTTCTCATCCTAAGTACTGTGCTCCCACAGGCAACCCAGAGCCACCTCCCCAGAGCGGGTTGTGACAGCTTGCGGGAGTCTGCCTAAGCAGAGCAGTCGTGATTCCCAGGGTGAGTTCTGAGCACACAGGCTCCCTGCTCAAACCCTCTCCAGGGGGATCTGACAGTCGGGGTCCTATCTAGCTCCACAAAGTGATCATTCATGCTCTCTAGAGTTTTGCTACTCTTGGGGCGGAGCATCAATAAAGCCTAGGGGCCTGCAGAAACACAGTCTCAGGCCCAACTGGAACCTACCAAGTCCGAAGCTGTACTTCTGAGGATCCCTGCAACTTCTAAATGCCTCTTATATTTCCGAAGCACTTCTGGGAGAGCTTAGGGAAACAGACTATTATCAGCCATCTTTCTTCTGTTTCAGACTGCATTTCCGGACAGGGTGGCAAGACCCTGACTTTTGCTGCTTGAGATCAGTGGTGTAATAAATTTCACTTCCAAGAGGTCCTAATGAACACAAGACTGGATAAAACAAACGCAGCCACCACCTGGCAGACAGGAGCTGAATATATGGTGGGAGGCTTTGTAGCAGCTATGTTAGCTAAGACCACACCATTATGTCTGTCCTTCCTGCAGAGAAGGGCCTGAAAGGAACTAGAAGAAGACAGGCCTAGATACTAATGCTGTCTCTCAGGAATGTGCTTATAGCCTCTCAGAATCTGAGGTTGAAAGCACCACTCCCTACCCTGAAATCCAAGGACGCCAAGCCATGCTCTGAATGGCAAGGCCTATTTCTCCTGTGATCTAATGCTTTTAAATGATCATTATCAGCCATCGGTGGAAATTATTGACTCTGAGAACCCTGAGCGCATTACTGGGAAATCACTTATGGATTGTCAAAAGCCTCTCTTATTCACAGGTGGAAACTCTAGTTAATCTTTATTAACCCTTCAGCCTTCTGATCCGTTCTTCTAGCACCTCATCCCTTCTTCAACATTACAGTCTCTTTCAAACAATTTTTTCTCCTAAGTAAAGCATATCTGAATTTGGTTTGCTTTTCAATTAAGGCATTTGTCTGGCTGGGAAAAAAATCCATGAAAATTTGCAGCGCTTTATGAATTGTAGGTTAAAAACATTAAAATGCTGACACTGGGGGTGGGGGTGGGAAGTCAGGAATGGAAGCCACCCATGTCAAATGCTTTTCCATACCCAAGGATAGAGGACCACATTTATAAACCTTCCTGCCAGGCTAACATCCCGGGTCCCAGAAACTCCTCTGCATTCATTCTGACAGCCCCTGGCCCAGCTTCCAGGTAGGATCAGCAATGCTCTCATTATATTTTTCTCTGTGTCCCACTCCATAATGGTTCTCTGATTGCCACAAGGCTTCCCTGACGGCTGCTTTCTTTTGAACTCAAGCAATTTTGTCAAATTACTTTCTATTTCAGGAGGCTGAGTAGTTTCTGATGCTTCAATCCAGTGGAGATCAAAGTTTGAAATTCTCCCCTGGTATAGAGAATATAAATATATAATGAAAATTGGCTCGGTTGGTACACAGCCCTATTAATGTTTCTTCTGTTTGTGAAACTGTGGTTGGTCACCCAAGGGTCTATATTTATATGTACACACACACACATGTGTATGCGTGATGTGGGGTTTCTACTCTCCAAAGCTTCAGTGCAATGATTTGTATCACAAAGGTGTCCCATTTCTTTCCTTCCTGTCCCCTGTCACCACCATCCATTCCGTTTAACATCTGTGGATTAAAATGGGCTTTAAATATTTACTTCTTTAAATCACCAAGTCCAGCTCATGAAGACTGAGCCCCTACAAGAGTGGCCTGCACTACAGTCTATGTCAGATGCCCTTCACACTGAATCTTCAAGGATCATCTCTCACCTACTCAGCCCTTGTCACTCGAGCTTCTTTTTGTGAGAAAGCACAGAATTAGATTTTCAGACATCTTGGCTAAAGACAAACATACAGACATTTATACCCAGAATTACTTTCTTAATTGTTACTGTTCGAGACAGAACACAGCTATTCTCTAACCAGGTAAAAGAATTAAGCTAGAACACTCTCAGGACTATCTACTGTGAAATCAAAACTTCCCAGCAAAAGCAAAATCTATAGACAGATAAAGACAATTGAACTCATACTTAAAAAGCCTGTATCAAAACAGTGCATTAAGACGCCTTGAAGCTCCCTTTTTCTCCTGAAGTGGTGTGGTTCCTCCTCCCCCAACACACACACGTGCAGATGAACCCAGGCTTATCCTGGAATTCTTGGGCAAACTCCAGTGTGATACCTTATTCTCTCATTCTCAGGAAGGGAGAAGGAAAGGAGGTGGTGTCAACGGAGACAGATGGATTTCTTTGCTTCTGTCCACATTCCACAGGATCCACCTGAACCTGGGCTTGCTAGGCTGTTTGTCTTTCTCTACTGAGAATTTGAGGGTATCTTGATGAACTACTTAAACCGATACACTCCCTAGTTTGATCGTTCGAGACCAAGATAGGGTATCTTTTGTTTTGTGAGCTGGGCATGACACTTCCAGTTTGTTCCAGAAAACTTGGTGTTCTGTGAAGCAGTGAAATGACCCCTCTGTAACAGTCAAATGTGAGAGGCAGTGAGAATGCTCACTGGGTAAAAACAGTTGCTGCCAAGCCTGAGTTTGATACCCGGAACCTACAAGGTGGTGGAGAGAACTAGCTCCCACGAATTGTGCACCATGTCCCCCACCTGTCATGCAAAATGAATGAATAAATAACCCCAAATTTTCAGAAGATGTAATGTTATTAACAAAAGCATCAGGTGGACTTGGTAGTGCAAGCCTGTAACCTCAGCTACCTAGGAGGCTAAGTCACCAGGATCATTGGACTGTCATGTTTCAATGACAAGTTTCAACATGCCACAGCTCAGTGGTAGATACCTGCATGATGTTCAGGAGGCCCTGGGTTTGGTCGTAAGCAGAGGTGCAGGGAGGGAGAGGGACTGAGGAAAAAGAAGGGGAAGCAGCGGGGAGAGAAAGAAAAAAAGAAAGGAAGGAAGAAGGGAAGAAAGGAAGAAAAGAGGGGGTTGGAAAGGCAGCTTGTGGGTGAGTGCTTGCCTCAACTAAGTATGGACGTACCTGGAGATAGAGCATGATGGCCAACTTAGTGGAATCCCTGAGGTAAGCTTGGGAGCTAAGTATAACGAGGGATGAAGAAGGACCGAATGCAGGTAATGGACACGAGTTCTGAAGGAGAATATGAAGCTAATTGTTTTTCTAGTTCTATTTGTCATGGTTTTGTTTGTTTGGATGGGAGCATAAAATATATTTAGCATTAAATGAGTATAACACTGCATAGCTTCAGAGATTCTATTTTGAAAGTCAATTCTAGCTGTGTAGAAAGAAGTTCAACTAGTGCCAACCTTGGGTCTGCTTAATTTTGGTGTGTGATATTTTTATTTATTGCATACATTTTTAAATAATAAATCTTACAAAAAAAGGAAAGAGAGAAAGAAAGAAAGAAAGAAAGAAAGAAAGAAAGAAAGAATGCAAACATGCCTGATGATACACCATGAGCGTCAGGATGGCAAAATCTTGGGGTGAAATCAGTAGGCATGAAGAGATTTCCCAGACTGGGCTGGGATGAGTGTATCTCCTTCATTCACCAACTGTATGTCTGTTCTGGCCGGCAGTATGTTGAAAGCATCGGTAATGGAGGCTCAGAAGCCTAGTAGCTGGTCCCTATAGTGCTGGGGTCAGCTTTGCTGATTCCCTGCTGCAAGGCAGAGATCTGGGTTGCCTTCTGATTCTCAGGGCTTAGAACATACCAACAGCAGGAAATGGGAGTTCGCCCCAACAAGCATTTAATAAACATATAATCTAGGTGTAAGGCAGAGCCTTCTAAAAATTGACACAAGGATCTTGTCTTCAGGAGTCTTTCTCTAATGGGAGACGTAGACCCATGTTAGAGCCTGGTAAAGAGGCCCTTACCGGAGTGGAAAGAGTGCCAGGGAGACATTTGATGGTGAGGAGGAAGTTTTCAGCAGGAGGTGGTGGCATTTATGCCTTAAAAGTAGCTGGCAAAAGGTGTGGGCAGGTGGTGTGTGGGCGGAAGGCATCCCAGCTGGAGGCAGCACGGCAGGGACAAAGTGTGGGGGTAGCATGCAATCTGGAGGGAGGGAGGGAGGGGGGGAAGGAGGGAGGAAGGGAGGAGTACTTAGTCCAGGGTTTGGATCCCTGCCAGGCCTTGAATCCATGCAAAAGGGTCTGGAATCTATCTGAAGGAACTAGAGAAACATTACAGATTCCTGACTGTGCTTAAAGAAGGGACTCTGGACTGGGGAGGGAGGTGGATGAGAGCTAGTCACGTGCCCTTTTATCTCTTCTCCTCCTTGTGTGTCTCCATTCTCACAGTGGCTACTGTAGCTAAGAATTCAAGGGTGTGATCTGGATCAGAGCTGGTCATTTAAGGGACAGAAAGGGAGACATGAAAGACTGTCATTGTTTCTCCATGCTGGACTTACCCCCAAACAACATTGCAAGAGAAGAGAAAAAAAATGTTTGGAAGTTTTTAAGCTCAATGAACCCCCTTGACCTAAACTTGTGCTTACAAGTTAACAATGTTTCTAAGCTGTCCATCAGAAACAATTTAGAAGAATTTGGCCTTTTGAAGGCTGCCAGGACTGAAGCTGTGGGCAAGATTCTTTGCTAGAAGAAGAGATTGGCTTCCTCCCAAGACTGGAAAAATGGAGGTCGACAGCTCTGGCTTTTAACAGGGTGAAGACTGAAAGTGTCATTGCACGTCTTAGAGAGCCGGAGGTTCCTGTGAACCCAGGGAGGGAGATGGGAAAGGCAGGGTGACCTGAAACTATCATGGAAAATTCCCCAGCAGAATTCCTCTGCCCACTCTCCCTTGGCTCAGGTTGCTTGGGGCTCAGGATATCCAGATACTTGTTTCAGCAGAGACACATAGGCTCTGGGCAACATAATCACCAACAGAGCAGGATTGATCAGCCTGAAACAGTCGAGACGGAAGTGACGTGTGGCCTGATGAGGTTTCAAAAACACAGAAGAAACAGTTGCAGGAGCAAGGTGGCTCTAAATTAGCGATGGCTGACTTGCTTGTGCAGAGGGATGGCCTCTGGCAGAGGACCAAACAATGGTCATGCTGTGTCAACAGGCAAAAGCCCATTTCAGAGATGAGAAAATGGGCATAAGAGGAAAGATGGTAGCCTGTATCTCTCCCAGGAAAGCAAGTCCACAGAGGGAAGGAGGCGAGTATGTACAATGCCCTCTCACTTCGTCAGACATGTCTGCCCATGCATGCTACCAGAGGCCTTAGAAAAGAACCATTCTCATACAGCAATGGAAACTGAATACAGACAGTGACGTGAAATCAGTGCCAATCGATGGTGGTAAATGCAAATCTCGGAACTATAATGAAAAATAGGAAAACTTAAGGCTTATGGGGGTAATTCCAGAGAAGATGTCTAAAGAAAAGAAAAGGCATCCCAGGAAAGATCTGAAGAAAGAATAAAGGCGTAGGGTAGAGCTGCTCAGCGCACTGTGAATTCCAGAGGAAGGGTGAACAATGTTTTAGCACAAGTCTGTACCCAATGGTAAATGTGAAAAGCCTATGGGGAGTGTGGTGGGTGGCGTGTGGAGAGGAGGGTGCCAGGTGGACCAGAGAGACTGAACAGAGGAGTAAAGGCCAGTAGAGCTGGACCCCAGGAGGAAATGGAGGCGTGTGTGTGTGTGTGTGTGTGTGTGTGTGTGTGTGTGTAGGGGTGGGGAGGTTGGAAGACAATGGTGACTAACTGGGTTCCACTTCTAAGGGGGATGACAAACTTTCAAGATATTTGGGAATGTGGCCATGATCAGACTTTGATTTTAACAGCTTATTCTGGATACTGTGTTGAAATCAAACAACACAGTATGTGTGGGTGATGAGGGACAGAGACCGGTAAGCCATTTAGAGGACTTGGTTGCCATCTGATGATAGCAACGGCAGTCATCTACACCTATACAGGTGCACCAAAATATGCACTCAGCATTCAGAAGACTGAACCCCCACTCACAGTCGCTCCGTTAGGATGTCCTCCAGAAATCCCAGTAGACATCAATGATGGGAGAAAATAATCAATCCTCCAGTGAAACTCTGGCAACCCATTAAGAGCGCTCACCTGCTGGGATCGGTGGCACTCAGCACTGGGGAGGCAGAGGCAGGATGACATCTGTGAGTTCTAAGCCAGTCTTGTATACATAGTGAGATTCTGGTTTAAAAACAAAACAAAACAAAAAGCTCCACTAAACCTAAGCAATGTGCCACAACTGCTCCGTGCTGCCATTTTAACAAATGAACAGGCCCTAGACAAAAAAAAAAAAAAAAAAAAAAAAAAAAAAAGAGGGCAAGTTTCTGAGAAAAATAAATGCTGATAGCACCAGTGACTTGGGACCCCATCAAGGGTCTCTAAATCTAAGGATTTAGAGAAATCACTTTTTCTAAACCCAATCGTATGTGACGCCAGATGGGTTCTAAAACCAAGGTTTCTAAGCGGGATTAGGACTTGGCATCAGGGCTAACACTTCTATTTTTGTTAGCTAGCCCTGAAGGGAAGCATTTTGGAAAAGTCCACACACGTGCCCCCCCTGGGTGATAGTCAGTTAACTATCACTGCAACCCTACCACACATAATTCTACTGCGGAAATAAGCAATAACGACTTCAAAACTATTAAACACATAGTGCCACTGTTAAGTACTCAGTTCCTGTCAAGTCACATCTGTCTTCCTTTGGAAGAAACACTTGCCTAACATGGCCCCTCCCTCTCCAAATAAAACTGCTGATACTGGCCAATTTTTCACCTTCCAAAAACAATGACTTTGTGTTTGGCCCAGTGAAAAACAATATAGGGAGTGATCCTCTAGTAACCAACCCTTCAACATAAATTACAGAGCTTCTCTGAAAAGAGAAGCAGAAAACTATTTTAATTATGACACTAATTTAATCTCCTGCAGCCCCATTGAGCCATCCACGCACGAGGTTCTCCATGGATGCCTGCCGTACCCCACCCTACATGTATGCCTCTTCTCAGCTCTCTGACTTTCTCGTGGAAAGAATGCTCACACAAATCCTGATACCTATGGATCTATATGGGGAACTAAATGTCTCGTAAAATGAAAATGCTATAAAGCAGGCCTGTGGTTACAAAATTCCGATTATTAAGCACAAAAAATAGTACACAGACATATTTCATAGGCACGCCTTACTTAGCTAGCAACAGCTGCCTTCCTGGAGTCTCGTGAAATGCACCACTTTCCGCCTGCAGACATTCACATTGTGAAATGCGACCCTCGGAGAAACACCTGCCTGTCTCAGGTAACCGACCTCTCACAAGGAAGAGGCATTGTTAGGTTAGAGAGCTGGTCTCTGAGAAACTCCATCAGGTGAGTAATATATCAGTATCAACCACCCAGGTTGTGCCCCAGCCATGCCAGCCACTGCATAGAGCAATTTCTCTGAGAACATTCTTGCTGTTTACAGTGTTGCCTCTACAGTCCAAGTGGTAGAGAGGAGTTACGAAACACTCAGGTGGGGAGCTTTGGAAATTATCTGAAGTGTTGAATTTCTAATCCCAGATAGCAAATTAGCATATTAAAAGATGAACATGTGTTAAATTGAAATATTTTTTTTCTGTGTGAAGTTTTTAATCCACACCGGTACTGTGATTTTTTACCTACTAACCATTTAAAAGAGCATACTGGCAAAAACAGGTTCATAAAGATATGTCAGTGCAACTAGAAATGTCAAATGCCTGCTGACTGGTTTATGAAAAACTGTAAGATCATCAATTAGGACTTTTAATTTAAATAATTTCCTTATAGACAGTCTTAAAAACTGGACCCCAAGTAATTGACCTCTTATGCAATGAACAATAATCACATTTTTTTTCAGTTTTGTACGAACCCCCTTAAATTCAATTAGAGTTCGGAGCAGTTTCTCTTATTTGCACAGACCTACAGTGTTCAGAGTACATATCACCACCATGTATTCCACAAACGCTTTAAAGGCCAAAGAAGCAGCGTTTCTGCCCCATTACTCCTCAGAAAGCCTCATTAGAATTCAGATACTGTATGCAATGAAGGCCGGGAGTGGAGCCCAGGGTGGCAAAAATCCCCTGAAAATCCAGCAAGAGGCAACCTGCTGCCCTAGAATAGGAAGGCCTCTCCCATAGGGTGAGGGCCTCAGAATCAGGCTTTCCAACCTTACCTGGTACGAGCAGTTCTCCTGATGTACCATCTCAGAACATCCTAGGATGCAGACCCCAAAGCTGGACTGCTGGGCGAGGCTGTGCAGGGGAAGCGCTGAGCATCCACAGGCGCGGGAGAACGCCCTGGTTAGGCAGGGGCTCCCCGCAGATTAAAATGGATGCTGTTCCGCTGAGCAACCTGCGCAGTGGCACTGCCTGTGCTGGGAAGCGCGCAGCCACCGAGCTAGCTCTGAAGCCTCCAAGCTGCTCTGCTCCTCCGGAACCGGGAGGCAGGCTGCTGAGCCGAGCTGGGACCGGCCTGGGGGAGGGGGCGGGCGCATCACCCGCACAATCAGCCAATTATATTATAGGCACAAAGAAAAGGATCTGTCTGGGGCTGGTGTGACCTTCTGGTGCTTTATGAAGGCAGTTAACTGATGTGGAAACATTCTAGTGCTCATTATAGAGAAAAAGGCCAGCGAGGGAGAGAGAGAGCGACAGACACAAATCAATGTTGCAGTTGGACGTTCCTAACCTGCTGCAGCATCCTTCCTGCCCACTAATGCTGTTTGGTTGGTGCTTATGAAAGCCTGGCCTTAAAGATCTTTTCGGAACTTTTAACATGCTAAAGAGAACAGCCCACTCTGAATACATGCATGCAAGGTTTGTATTCATGCTTCATTTAAAGTGTCTTGTCAACTTTCTAACTAAAGGAAGGACTTTCATTAAAATTATTATTTTGTAATTTAAAAAAAGACACCCCATTTACTTTTTCTTAACTGTTTTTAGTCAAACAAAAATATGACACAACCATGATTTTTATAATTTTTGGAGAAGCTTATTAAGATGTTGAGGTTGGTATTACTTACTCATTACATGAAAACTAAACTTTTTTTTTTTAAAGGTAGATCTTGCATGTATAAATTACCCAATCCATGGCTTGAATATACAGACACCCCAACACAACACAGGCAATCTCTGGGACGGACTATCCTCAAGAGTCTGCATGGGAGGAGCTTGGGACCTGTAGATCATTATCAAATAAAATACACGTTGGATCATGTATGTTTCTGGAAGAAAATGGGAGTCAATCTCTGAATCGTCTCAAGGGCCACTCTAGGACTCTAGGGTGTATAGGAAGGAGGAAAAAATAATTCAACACAATGACACAACAAAGTTAAGGAGAAACCCAATAAAAATTCCTTTTTTATATTCCTTGGTTGCCCAAAACAATTCACACTGTCGTTTCTTTTGTGTCTCTGTGTAAGGTGAGTGTGTACTTGTCCTGGCAAGTGTGTGGCGGTCAGGTTGGTTCTTTCCCTCCACCACGTTGGTCCCAGACTGAGGTCAAACTGAGGTCATCACCTTGATGACAAGCACTTTGACTCACTGAACTATCTATCTCTCTGGCCCTTGTTGACATAAATGGTCCTCAGAGAAACCTTGACTGGCTTCGAACTGTCAAACTTTAAAGAAAAAGTTCCCAAGGCTGATCCTATTTTAGTTTTACATCCAGCTTTAGCTTTATGGTTTGCCCATGTGCGCACCCATTTCAGACCTCATATTAGGAGTATAAAAAGTGGTAAGAGAGGCCCAATCCCGTGTTCTCTAAATTTGAACAGTGGGTTCTAGGTAAAGGTACGATGGACATGTGTCCTGAAAAACCAACAGTACAGAGGGAGGCGGCCATGTTGGACAAAGAGCATTTGATAATAAGGCAAGACTCCGGGGTAGTAACAAGTTTACTTAACTTTAAGATGGAAGGAGGACCAAAATGCTACCATAAAGCAAACCAGTAAAAAGCAGCCCACCCAAACTCCAGCCTGCCTGACTGTACACACAGAGCAGAGATCTGTATGGAATACAAGGGAGCAGGCGTCATGAGCGGCCGGCATCCCACAGTCTCCAAGACAGAGCATCTCATGTCAAAGGATGTTGGAACTTCACTTGGGCAATGGGCTTGATCTCACAGCTCTGATTCCTGAATCTACAAGTCTAAGATGTGGAAAGGAGTCTAAGATAAGATACACATTCTCTCTTTCTCTCTCTCTCTCTCCCCCTCTTCCTCTCCCTTTCCCCTTTTTGAATGCTGTTCTTTTTTAAAACTGGGGGTTCTGGGATATATTACATAAGCTCCTGAAGACATTTATCAAGTGCTGGGATTCTGTTTTTTTTTTTGTTGTTGTTGTTTTGTTTTGTTTTTTTATGGTCTAAACACAGTCCTGCTCTTCACAGTTGCTGCTCCAGAGACAGTGGGAGTGACTCAGAGGTAGTTTTTGGAGAGAACAGATTTCTGACAATTGCATCCTAGATGCTGTCAAAACACTTCCCTTCCAAAAGGTGTAAACAAGACAAAAAGGGACAGATGAAGCAAGCTGGTCCGAATAACTGTCCACCAGAAAGGACTTCATGTTATAATTTATGTTATGACTTGCCAGTACAGGAAAAGGAAAGAAAAAAAGCTTTAAACAAAAACCAGATTCCCCAAGAACATTTAAGCTAAAACAGTTCAGCACAGGACATTAATATTTGTTATTTCTGTCTAAAAATGACAATGTTTTTACGCGCAGTCTATAATCGTTTAGTTTTTCATTAAAATGGGATGTCTCAGTGGGTGAATGTTCTCACGTCTGACTTCAATTTGATTCCTGGAACCCACATAAAGGTAAGAGAGAAGAGCCTCCACTAAGTTGTCCACTGCTCTACACACACCTACACACACCCACACACCCCTACACACACACACACACACACACACCTACACATACCCACACATCCCTACACACACCTACACACCCCTACACACACCTACACACACACCTACACACATCTAGACACACACACACCTACACACACCTACACATACCCACACATCCCTACACACACCTACACACACCTACACACACACACACACACACACACACACACCTACACACACCTACACACACACACAAACACAATTTTAAAAAGTTAAGTCTTAAATTGAGTACTGTGCTGTGTTGCCATAATTCTAGTATTGAAGAAGCTGAAGAGGGAGGATTATGTTTGAGGACAGCCTGGGCTACACAATGAAATCTAAAAATAAAGAGAGCCAAACACTTTAAACTTTCGATATTTCATATTTAGATGGGACTTCCAGAAACTATTTAATCCAAAATTGTTGCTTTGCAGTTAGATAAACTGAGTCCTAAGGATGCTGTAACATGCTCACTAACAACAATAAACAAACAAACAAACAAATAAATAAATAAATAGAGTATCAAAGAAAACCAAGAGAGGAACACTGTTTTCTAGTTCCTATCAACTGAGTAGTCTCTAAGTCCAACAAGGCTCCTTTTGCGAAGCTCTGAGGAGGTGGGGATGCTGGGAATGTATGAGGAGAAATCCTCATGGAAGGGACTCAAGCCCTCTTAAAGGGGCACAGTAAGAACTGGGCTGTCTGTCAGTCAGGAAGCAGGCCCTCCCCAGACACTGAACCTGCTATACTGTGAATGGCTTCTAGAATGACAGAAATAAAGTTCTACTGTTTAGGAGGCACTGAGTTTGTAGTTTACAGAAGCCTGGCTAGACTAAGACAAATGTCCAGCAGGACTCAGCAGAAACCAACTCACCCAGACTGGGCTAAAGCAGGCCCAAACCAAAATCAGCGTGGCTTCGCTTAAACCTCATCCAAGGTACGTGTGTAAGGAAAAGTTAGAGCATTTCTCAATTAACATACATGTTTATACCACTATAAAATAGTTGTGTTTCTAAATCTCAAAAAAAGCTTTTCTTTTCCCATTGTGGCAAATAGAAGAAACACAATACAGAGCTGGTTTTTAATTTTTTTTCTTAGATTTGTTTTTTATTTTATGTGTCTAGGTGTTCACTTGCATGTAGTGCCCATGAAGGCCAGAAGAGGATAAAATATCCTGGGACTGGAGTTACAGAACGGCCTGTGGGTGCTGGGGCTGGACCCCAGGTCCTCTGGAGAAGCAGCAATGCTTGTCCCTTCTTAGCCATCTCTCCAGCCCCAGAGAACTGCTCTGAACAGTAACTTCAGTAGTAACCAGTTACAGTCACAGGTCATCAGAACTTGGGTTGGGGACTGATGTGCAGGGAGCACAGGAGACTTTCTGACACGTGCTACAAGAGCAGACGGTTTGACTATACACGGGTATATGCATTTGTCAGCCTTCACTGAGTAAATCTCAAGATTTATGCATTTTATTAAATATGGTATTTACCTCAAAGAGGTATAAAAAAAAAAAGAGCTAGTTGCACATTTGTTTTCAGCTCCAGTTAAGTACATGCAGGCTGACGTATTTACAGGGACACTTGCTGAGATACAAACCGTAGGCTGAGTCAAATGAATGAAACAAACTGACGGATGAGCAGAGGGCGAGGCCACTGGAAAGCTCCGACAGAGCATGTTCAGTAAGACGTCAATTGCAGACTCTTAAAGTAGTACATAAACCATCATTTGTAAAAGGCTGGAGACTCATGGGCTCCGAGAAGAAACTAATATATGAATTAGAATTTGTGAAACAAATCTCCACTTTAAAATGTTCACAATGAAATGTTAGGGGTTGGGAAAAAAAGTAATGGGGGACAAGGTAGATGAGCAAGGCAGCAAGTATCCCTCACAACAACAGAAAGCAGCCGGGTGCTACGGAGCGGAGCGTTGAGGGTGTGACCTCTTAGGATGACAGAAGAAGTGAGGAGGAAGTTTAATCCTGTGAGCATCAGAGTCTGTCAATGACCAGTGGAAGGAGGACAGTTCTCTCTGGCATCAGTGGTGTCAAGCCTCGTAACAAACCTTTGAAGATGCCTCACAATCCAGCAAGTCCTTTCCCTACAGTGTGTTTGATTCTTACAACCTTGTAATTAAAACAAATTCCTACTGGGTACAATTCAAAGCAGGGTTTCATAAGAGTACACCGTATAGATAAGTGTGTACAATACGGAGTGAGCCAAATGCCTCCAAAGAGATTTTGTGTGTATGTTGAATTGAGAAGAGGAAGAGAACTCTCAGCGAGGATGAACATTTCCTTGCAGCTTGGATCTCAATAGGCTCGATGGGACATGACGAATCCTGACACTGAAGAGACTGGGGGCAGCCTGGACTATCCAGCAAGTCTTTATCTCAGAAACTAGCAACAAATAAACACATGCACAGGCACACACACCAAAAACTACGAAACAAAAACCCAGATTCTTTTTCTTTCTGTATGAAAAACGTTTGCCTGGCCATCGGTCTTGTGGTGTTGGCTTTGAAGATAGAGGACGATAGCAGAAAAACGACGGTTAGCTGCATCTAGAACTTTCTCCAGAGCCTCCCAAAGGGACACAGCTCAATTGGCATCCTGATTTTTGACAAGTAAGACTCCTTTCAAAGTTTTTAAGTCCATAACTGTAATCTAATAAATTCACGTGCCTGAGTTGGCTTAACCTGGCTTGTGATGATTTATAATTGCACACATTCAAAACACATCTGGTTGAAAGCCCACAGTTTTAGGGCCAGAGCCATGGGGATGTGGCCAGCAAGGTGAGAGGAAGGTGAGCTCCCATGGAAGGGTAAAGGAGAGAGAGGAGAGCTGTCAGACATTTGTCTGCTTCAAATGCTTCAGAAGTAGAGAAGAAACACAGCCAGGGCCACATGTTCTGAAAAAGACGGTATCAGCTATTCTTGTGAAACCATGAGCAGTCCAATGTTAGGGCCCTGCCACTGTGGGTAAGAAGTTGAGAGACGGAGTGAAAAGAGTAGTTTGCAAGCACTCTTCTCGTCCATTCAGAGTAATGGTTCCATGAACATACTACAGAACTTTGGTGGTGTTTCTGAGTGGAAGACCAGGGGTGGGGTGGCGGCTCTGTAGTTAAGAGCACTGGCTGCTCTTATAGAGGACCTAGGTTTGACTCCCAGTACTCATGGTGTTGGCTAATAATTGTCTATAACCCCAGTATTAGGGGATCTGACACTCTCCTTTGGTGTCCATAGGTACCAGGTACACAGACATGCAGGAAACACCCTCCCCCATACATACCAGAGAGAGAGAGAGACAGAGAGAGAGAGAGAGGAGGAAGAGGAGGAAGAAGAAGAGGAGGAGGAGGAGGAAGAGGAAGAGGAGAAAAGGAGGAGGAGAAAAGGAGAAGGGGGAGAGGAAGAGGAAGGGGGAGGAAACCACACATGAGGTTGGCATCAGGGATGGCATCAGGGAAGGAAACAGCCAGAAGGGAGAGCGTGAGAGTGATGAGTGGGAAGTAACAGGAAAAGCCAGGTACTAGAAGAGTTGATAAGGCACACCTGGCATGTGCTCATTCCATTTTGGAAATGAAGACATGAATACCAGGTTACACAGAAATGCTGACTAAGAAGGACGTTCTGGTGGGTGTTCAGAGTGGCCCCACTGGTTAGCTGGGGGCTAAGGCCTGAGGGCTGGAGGGAAAGCAGAGAGGCTGGCCAATTATGGAAGAACCTTTTCCAAAAGATTTCCCAGGGGGTTTGCTGTGCTCCTTGAGAACTCTGGTACAGAGAACAACAGAAACAAAGAGAGTAGTTGAAACTCCAAAGGTGTTTTAAGTGTAGGTAACGAACAGGCAGCAGCCAACAGGAGAACAGTGTTAGACAATGAATAAGCAAATAGATGCAGATTTCATGAAATATGCCCAGTACTGTGTAAACCTAAACCCAGTGGGCATGCTGAGCGCAGGAAGAAAGGGGACGGCTAAAGAGCTGCTTGCCACCCGCCACCCCACACACACTGTATAACATGTGTATCCAGGGCACGCAGTGCTCATTACATTCAAGGATGGCCCACTGGTCACTCCCACTATGCCCAGTTTGTCCTCTGGATAAGAAGTGAATAACAGCAGAAGTCAGAGGAAATCACCTCTGTCTCTCTGATAAAGCAAGCGTGTGCCACTGGCAGATGTTTTCTGTCTAATTGCGGATCATTTTTGAAACCTCTACTCCTGGTGCACGCCTTGATCATCTCCCAGGTGGGCTATTGGGGAGAGGCTGGGCAAAAGAAGACTGCAAAATCCCAGACACAGGCAGCCTGGCCCTTGCACAGCCCTGTACCATCTCTGTATGTCACTGCACCCCACACCTCTTTCTTGTCTTTCCTTTGTGATTTAACTAGATTGCCATATGAACATCTTAACTGGGGCTGTGACTTCTGGGATGGAGACCTTCATAGTGAACTTGCAGGCTACGACTATGACAAAGTCACTCTCCATGATTCTGAGGGGATACAGAAGACACTGGCAATGGGACAATTCTACACCTTTTCTCCAGAAATGTTTAGAAGACCAGAAATAGAACTTAGAGGGAAATAAAAATGAGGCACATTATATTTCTTACAAACAAGATGCTTACATAAATAATGTAAAGTAATTTGCTCTAGAGTTTGACTACTCCGTCTCTGTCTTACTGCTTATTATTTTAGGCGACACTGAAAGTACCGTCCTCAGAAAATTAGTGGTGTGAATCAGTGGGGCTGATTTTTAATTCTGAAAAGTATTAGAATCTCCTTTTAAAACTAAAGCCTAAATGAAAAACAATAAAAAAATAAGGTTTTACAAGGATAAAATTAACTTGAGCTCGCGCTTGCACGACGATGGAAGCATGCGAGTCTTCAGTTACACACAAATATTTGAAGGCATAATATTAAAGATGCCTGTTACAGCCTTATACCAATTAGAGCTGAGATTTCTTTTTGTATTTTGCTCTGTTGTGTATCATCAAAAGAACCATTTCACGGAAGCAAGCAGTGGTAAGCGTAGCCGGTTCTCGGTTACGGCGCACGCTGCAGTCTCTGGAGGATTATTCGCTGAGCGTATCCAGAAGCTCATGGCAGAGGACAGAATCTTACTCACGGGTGATTTACTGACAATATACAGCAACTGCTTACATTTCTTATAAATAAGGTAATAAAAGATAGAACACCGATATTTGTAACAGGGCACCAATCTGTAACAACACTTCCTCATTTGATGGGCTGGGCATTCTCTTGTTATTGTGCAAGCTGTGCCAAACAGAAGAGCCTGACCTTAGCCTGGCAATGAACCAAACCTGGCTTCTTGGGCAACTCAGATCATTCTTTCTGCCTAGAGATTCCCAGGCATGAAGTTTTCAGAAAGGCCAGCACAGAGAAACCATGTTCACAGTCAAAGGCATATCAACTAGTTCAACTGTCAGAGAACTCAGCAGGACAAACTCAATCTGCTGATGTCAAAGATGGAGTGGAAATACTTTGCATAAATAAGAAGGGAATAGACTCGCCATGATTCAGGCTGAAATGCTATATTCTTTTTCTTTCTTTCTTTTTTTATTGGATATTTTATTTACATTTTAGATGTCACCCCCTTTCCCCATTGCCCCTCTCTAGAAAACCCCTGTCCCATGCCCCCTTTTCCTTTTTGCTTTTATACAATTTTTTAAAAATATTAATCAAAGGCTTTATAAGTTTGGTAATGCTCAATCAGAAGTGTAACCCAATACCTAACCTAGATATATCAACTATCTTTGACTAGTGGAGACACATGACCATCTGCCTCGATGTCCTCCTCCTCTTTCTTTCTCTTTCTCTCTCTCATCACCTAGCTTCTCCTCTCCTTCTTCCCCTCCTCTCCTTACTCCTTCTCTGTACTCCTCCCACCTTAGCTCCTCCTACATATCACCTTTCCTGTTAAAGTAAAACTTTTCTCTCAAAATACAATTAGATCATAATTATGCCAATGTGTACCAGTGAGTACAAGACAGTCCTAATACCCAGTCCATCATTTTGTTGACTAACCAGAACCTCTGTCATCTCTCCTAACTAAAACACTTAGTTCTGAACCTGGATTTTTTCTTGGCTTTAGAATGAATGTCAGCTGAAAAACATCCTCTCAGATCTTTTCTCTCAAAGTAAATAGCCAGGATTGGCTGTGAGACTATAGATCATCAACCCCATCAGAAATCCAGAATGACTGAGTTAACTGAAGTTATGGGAAGCACAAAGCATAGCTTCTAAAACTTGAAATGCTATATTCTTCTTACCATTACTTCATAGGCAACTTTTCTATCAAGTCCAACAGATAATCTCATTTGTATATGTATTCTGGATTATTTTTACATTTTCACATTTTAATTTCCAGTTTTATGTTTTGGGGACTTGAGGATGAGGTGTTTAGCACATCATTATAATAGGTGCAAATTAGTCTCTAAAAATACCTGCTGCTGCCCTGAGTTTCTATAGACACAGTTTGAAACTAGGCAGTGTTATAGCAGCACTCTCCCTGTGGAATAATGAGACAGTTATATTTCCACAGGAACTGCGAAGGCACCTGTTTATGGCATAGGCTTATGGTCCTCCCCAGTGTGCTTTCTGCCCTAGGCAAGATGAAATTTGCATGCTGTAGAAAATTAGCAGCTGATGCATAGGTACATGATGTGATGTCTACATGGTTTCTTCTTGAGTTGTTTATATCTTTAATGATGGTTTTACCTTCACTTGAGAGACAGAGGGAGATGGGAGGGGGGGAGGCAGCAACAGAGAGAGACAGACAGACAGAGACAGAGGTAGGGAAACTAATAAGGCTTTCCAAATTTTCAAATAAAATCAGACAGGTTTTCTAAGAGAAGCCCAGGGTAACACCAAGTGTTTATAAATGCGAGCATGCATGCATGCTAGTGCACACAAGGGATGTGTGGAAGAAGGGGCATGCTTTCCCTTTGTCTTCTAGGTCTTTGAGTGGCCCTAATGTATCAATATGTATAAATATGGGTTCATTTATCTAAAGTACTACATGAAATATCTGATGATGATGATAATAATAATCATAATAATAATAATGACAATAATAAAATAACAGTGATGACAATAGTGGTGGTGGTGGTGGTGATGATGATGGAGGCTATTATTTACTCCTCTAAACTGGGAATGGTTGATTAAAACTAGTTGGAAAGGTGACCTCTAGTGGACAGTTGTGTTTTTTCAATTAGTTTCAACTAGTAATAGGATAACGAAACAAAATGACCCTCAAAGGTAAGATATAAATCTAAGCGCCATCTCAATGATAGCTAAAGAAACAATAATAACATAACCATGCATGTCTTCAGTCATATCAGTTAAGAACTATATAGGTCACGACAGTGTTAATATGTCCACAGTTACCATTCAGGCCATTCCTCAATGTTTCTACAGTTGATACAACCTTGGACCAGTATCTAAATAACTATTTGAAGTTCATGATCATTTTCAACTACAGAGCACAAAGGCATCCTGGGCTACATGAGACCCTGCCACATACCAAAATAAGAGCTATCTCTAGGCTTGACAATATATATGTTTCCTTGGTCAACTGCTTCATATCTACGGCCCTCGATTTCCTAATGTGCAAAACAGGTTGACTTAGAAACTGTCCTCTGTCTTTTGGGGGCTATGAGATGACTGTTTTAAAGTCAAGTTGATTTTTATAACCCGAGTTTTCCAAATTAGCAATACAAAACTCATATCAATATCTATGCTTTATGCAGAGCATGGGGTGAGTCAGAAAAACACTAGACTTCAAGTGAACTATTATAACTCATCAATGACCCTTAAATATACTTTTTTTTTAAAATGCAGGAGTACTGTTGAAACACTATTATTTACAGTGGATAGGGCCCAAGAGTTTCTTTGGGGACATTCTGTCAGCTTTTCTAGGACCAGTTAGACTGCAACATGGACTGGGTTTGCAATCCTTTACAGTCTCACAGCCTCACTGTGAGACACTGCACTTAACGTTTTAGCTTAGAATAAGCACCAGTCTGAAAGTTTTCCTTGTGTGTAACAAAATTGCCAGAAACACGTTTAATGATCTAATTAACTTGCTTAACTTAGAGCAACTGAACAAGGATGCCTCTCCTGGTTTAGAGGCATGTCTTTCCAGGACGGAAAAGTGCTGGTTAGGAAATGATGGTTCTCGGAACTGAGCTGGAAGGTGAGCTCAGGGGAGGGCTGATGTCAGGTGTGGACTGTTCTGATGCACTCGAGTAAATCAGGAGGTTAATCCCAACTCCTCCAAAACTCAAATTTAAATGAGCTCTCCATTGAGAATGGCAAAGACAGACCCTTTCAGACCCACAACCTGGGCGCGCAAGGTGCTCACAAGTAGAAACTGCCAGGGGGTTTTCATTATTTACTAACTATGCCAAGACAGAATGTAACAGCCCAGAACAGAACAGGCTCAGTGTTGTGTAGAGAGGCCTGTCACCTTTTTCCTTATGAGATGACACTTAGGGAAGAGGCTGGATTGGTTTTGTCCTCTGTACCCGTCCATTCATCTGATGTGCAGGACAGAAGCGGACTTCTGCTATCTTCCTCATGTATGTTTCATCTGACTGTTTTCAGGCAGGGTTTCTCACAGAACCTGATGTTCACCAAAAAGGCTGGCCAGGGAGTAAAACCTGGGGTCTGTCTTGTCTTCTGCAACATCGAGTCTGCTGAATCCAGGGTTTCACCCTAATCCCCCTCTGCGGGCCTGACTCAGGCCCTCACGATTGTATGGCCCACACTTAGCCAACAGAACATCTTTCCAGGCCCCGTTTTAGAACTTGACATCAACTTACAGGAGGAGACACTAGAAAACACAGCTCGATCCACTGGGCAAAAACTATCTGTCCACTTCCTCTTGCTGTCACCGTCGAGACCATGCACAGCGAGCAGCGGAAGGCGTTTGCTCCACAGACATCAGTGGAAATGTGCTGACAAGAACGTGATGCTACACAAGATTCTCACCATCAGCTTTGCAGAGAGTACAGAAGAGATTTCTTTCAGACAGCTGTCACTACAACTATAGCAATCAGACCTTTGGCCCTATTTTTTGATGGCATAAATCTATAAAATACCAACTAGGAAGAAATTTAAACCTTCGCCTTGTTCTCCTGACTTGATAATGGTTTACTTCTTGATTTACTTCCCGGTCTTATAAAAACATTAAGGGCTGGCAGCCTTACCCTTTCAAATACAATACACTTCTCAACCCATAACAGATGATGTCACATCACAACTTAAACTCTCATTTCCTGCAACTCTTAAGATCTTCAACCCTACTGCTCCCACGGAGCTCACTTCCAGACTTCCTTTTGCCATCGCAAAATCTTGCCCACTCCTGCAACTTAGATCTTAAACCTCCCCCCACTGCATTAAAGGCTTGGTTAGCAGCTACTTGGAACTGATGGATCCTTTAGCACCTAATGGAAGGAAATTAAGTCCTTGGGAGAGAGCTCTCAAAGGGTCCTGGTCCCTTCCTGTCTCTTTCCTTCTTGCATCCTGAGCATCATGAGGTAAACAGGCCTCCTTTGCCTTGTCTTCTTACCCTAATGTGCTTTGCTGCCACAGGGCCAAGTAACCATACACTGAAAACTTTGAAAATGTAAATGAAAGTAAACCTTTCCCTAGGCACTTTGTCAGAGTAATGACATATTGAGCGGTAGGCTACTAGGTAGTCTGAGAAAAGCCATGCTTGTGTCTGCTCAGGGTCTTCACACAAACTGCTTCTTACCCTGGACTCTAGTCCCCCACCACACAAACAACCTTTAATACTTAAGGTTGGAAGACATTTCCCTAGCCCCTATTTTAAATCAGGTTCTATTAGATTTCTTCCTCATACCTCAGTACAACATTGTCTGTCAGCTTTGGAAATGGATAGTGTTGAATTGCTCCATGGGACCGCTGGAATCCTATTGCTCAATCTATAATCTTACATTTAGCATCTAGCAGTACCGGACATACAGTAGGTGTTAATGAATATTTGACTGAACTAATGAACACAAATCCCAGGAAGTCTCTTACTTCAGGGAAGGGAAGTACCCATAGCCAGTGCCATAGCTGTTATTAGCCAAGCTATCCACTTGTTTGTTTGAAGTCCGCTGAAGCTCACCTGAGAGCCAAGAGGCTGACTGCCAGTTTGGAACTAAGCCATTTTGGCCACAATTCCCTCTTCACTTCTAGCTGTGGTAATGACAGGCTCTAGGGTGACCCCTAACTTTGTAGATCTACCTACCACAAGGCCAAGACTGAGTGTATCAGCTGGACCTAAAGGCAAACAATTGTTTACAGGAACTCAGGTAAGGTTAACATTTACAAATCTGCAGTAGCTGACTGCTCCTGATTCAATATCAAATTACTAAGTGGAAAGAGATGAGTTATGGAGTCCTCCTTCTCCTCTCCTCCCTGGTTTGCCACCTTATGGGAGGGATTTTGTTTCGAAGCGACTGTCTTACTACTGCAACCTGGGCTTGGGAAAGATGAATATTTTTATATTTGCCCGCTGACTTTGGAAATTTAGGGCATGTTTTAAAAGGATATAAAGATAATAAAGAGAGTAGACTGAGTGTTGAAACCAAGGTAAAACCTACAGTTTCAACTTTCATAAAACTTTCCATATGTGTTATAGAGACAGGAACATAGCTCAAGTCTCTCTGATCTGTATTCTTGTTCTTTTCCTGGTGTGTGTGTGTGTGTGTGTGTGTGTGCGCGCGCGCACGCGCGTGTGTCTGCACACACTAATGTGATAGAGAGAAATTCAGATCAAGTACCTTCCTCAATCACTCTCCACCATAGTTTTTGGGACAGTGGCCCTCACTGAACTTGGAGCTTGCTGATAAAGCTACACTGGCTGGCCAGCAAGCCCCAAAGATCAACCATCTTTATCTCTGTGGCATGAATTATAAGAGAATCTGGCATGTATGTTATTTTTTTAAACCTGAGTTTTAGGGGGTCAGGCTCAGGTCCTTATGCTCCTGTAACAAGCACTTGACCCTCTGAGCCATCTCCCCAGTCCCCTCCCCCACATACTCTCTGCAGAAATGGTTCTTATCCTCACCACAGTACTACCAGAAAGGAGTCACCCAGAACTATTAAGGGTGTCGTCCTCATCATCCAGGTTGGACGACAGACTAGTCAAGGATCTGTGTTTGGTTCAGAGAACAAAGACCTGGCTGGGCTAACTAAAAGCTCTATAGACTTTTTGTTAACATCTGTCCACACCATCTCAGCTTGATGGCTACACCCAGCTAGAGAGTAGGCTAGAGTCCTGTCTGCCTGTATACAGGAGTCCAGTCTGCTATGTGCTCCTGCGCAGCTCTGCTCCTGTTATCTTCTTGAGATAACACACTACAGGAAATCGATGTTCCTTGTGCAAACAAGAGAGCTCCCAAATCCAGGCAAGAAACGCTCTGGAGGAAGGATTTAACGCTCTCCTGTGACTGGCAGTTCAGTCATGCTTGGCTTAAGAATTTTCAATTTACAAGTACACGGGAAGAATGATATCAAATCCTTCCAAAGAAGGCTCTAGTTCTTCATTTTTGAAAAAAAAAGTGTGACTAAATTTTGAAGTCCGTCATAAGATTTAATATACACTCAATTATTTTCTTATTTACATACAATGTGGGGATGGTGCTTTTCATTGTTTTGTTTTTTTTTAAATACCCTTTGCCTTTGTTATTTTTCTATTGGTGTGAATGCCATGACCAAGGCAGCTAATAAAAGAAAACATTTAGTTTGTGGGCTCATAGTCCCAGAGAGTTAGTCTATGATCTTCACGGACAGCAGTGTGACAACAGGCATGAAACTGGAGCAGTACCTAACCGCTTACATCCGAATCACAGCACGAGACAGAGAGAGCTAGCTGAGAGTGGCATGGGCTTTTGAAACCTCAAAACCCACCCACAGTAGCACACCTCCAACAAGGCCACACCTCCCAATCCTTCCTAAACAGCTCTACCAACTAGGGACCAAGTATTCAAATACACAAGCCTGTAAGGTCCATTCTCAATCAAGCCGCCATACCTTTCACCACTAAATGTTGACACGTGAATGAAATGATAAACTGAATTATCTAGTTGCTCCCACGGTCATGTCTTATCAGTTAGGTGGGCTTTTAAATTTTATTCATTCATTCATTCATTCATTCATTCATTCATTCGTGTGTGTGTGTGTGTGTGTGTGTGTGTGTGTGTGTGCGCCCATCTGCTCGTCTGTATGTACATGCATGTGTATAGGTGCCTTCAGAGGCTGGAGGAAGGTGTTGGATCCTCTAGAACTGGAGGGACATGTGGTTGTGAACTGGTTTATTACACGAGCTATGGGTGCTGGGAACCAAACCCAGGTCTTCTGTAAGAGCAGCAACTGCTCTTAACAGCTGAGCCATCTCTCTAGCTCCAGTTCTGTCTCTTAGGGCCCCAAGAAGATGCAACTGTGGACCTAGAACTAAAAAGTCAGTATGAACTTTCAGGATGAGGTTGCTGTGTAGCTCAGTAGCAAAACATTTGCCAAGAATATGCAAGGCCCTGGGTTTGCACCCCAGGGGTGAGCAGAGGAGGTGATTTTAAGATGACCATAGTTAATCATTCAGCAAAGGACAGAGCTCCTAGATACCAGCAGAGGTCACCCACCCACCATAGGCAAAGAGAAGAGAATCCAATCCAGTCGTTTAGATTAAATGATGTTATTACTTTCTTATCCAACAACAGCAACTTAAGGAATCGAGGAAGGAGAGGTTTACTTCTTCATAGTCAGAGGGTCATTATAATGGGGAGGGCCTGGAGGCAGGAACGGGAGCTGGCTGGTCAGATTGTGTGTCTGAAGTCAGCAAACAGAAGGATGGATGTTGTGGCTTGCTTCCATTTCTTCTTTTGATTCAGTGTAGAATCCTAGCCCATGGAATGGTACTCCCCACATTAAGATGAGCCTTCCTGCCTCCATTAACCTAGTCTAGAAACTGCCTCACTGATATGCCCAGAGATTTCAAGTCACTTCCACATGACTCTAGACCTGGTCAAATTAGGAATAATTTGATTAACCACCAGAGTTGTTCAGTCTTGAAAAGAAAACAAATCTTGAGTTTTGGCATGAAAAGAAAGAACTGTCCTCAGAGGAAATGAACCTGGAGAGGGGGCTGAGGGACAGCACCAAGCTAGCCTCCATCAAGCACCTCCCATTGTCAAGCTGGCCTTGCATCACCACCATTTTTTTCTTGCTCTAATATTGGCACATCTCCTTACTCTAGATTCTGCAACCTATTCCTGAAACCGCTCACTTGCCCCTCTCACTTCATACTTACCAGGTTCAATCCCACTTTGTGTCAGCTCTCAGGCCGATATAGATGGCTAGAGAAAAAAATATATACAGTAAGGTTGACTACTCTTTCCTTAAATTCATGGCTGCTACCTTCAAATTTTCCCTTGGGTATATTTCCCTTGTCCATTCACTCACACACTCCCCTAGACAACCATAAATTTCTCTGACAGAGCTGTCCAGACTTGCTGTCTGCAGGTTCTCTCTACCTTTTATTTCCCTTTGAACACTTTCCAATCAAGTTTTTGTTTCCACAAGCAACTGCCATCTACTCTCCTAAGCCCCACCTCACCATGTTGTGCTCCCCGTGTTGGATCCTCCAGTAGGACTCCTTCCAGTCAGCTTCTGAGGCTTCCAGCTGCCTCTGGTCCTTTCCTGAGGCAAAGGCTTTGTTTCTCTTGGTCCCTCCTCATTTCTCTCACTCTTAATGCCCAAGAGCTTCCTGTCCAGGAATGTGTGCCTCTTTAAGTTAAATCAAATTAAACATGTGCTCTTCAGTTACACATATTATGTCTTAAGTGTTCCAGACCTGCAGGTTCTAGTGGCTGGACATCTGGACGATGCAAAGAAATTTCTGTTATCACTGAATGAGCTATAGGACATAGCTACACTAGACTATCTGAGGCTTACTCATAGGATTCACTCTCCCTTTGTGTCGCTGTTCCTCCTCCTTCTCTCTCTCCCCATCCTCCCCCCTCTAAGACTCCTTTCATCTCTTCCCCAGTGACTTTTATACTCCTGCCTCTCTCCTGGATATTTCTCTGAACTCCAGAATCCTTTATCCTTCTACCCACACTATTCCACTTGCAGATCTCATGGCTGCCTTAAGTTTATGAAGCCTAAATCAAGGTCCTAGCCTCTCCCAACCTCTGACACCCTCACCCTCCTGTTTCACAGTTTTTCCCGTGTGATGGCAAGTTTTGTGCTCCAGCCTGATCTGAGAGTCATACTGGACTCTTCCCTATCCCTCTTCCCACAGTCTAGGAGCAAAACGTCTCTGACTGATCCTTCAGAACCCCCTGGAATTATCTGATTCCATCATCTCTCCCTGGATCACTACATATGCTTTCTTCCAGATTCTCTGGTTCTGCCCTTTCAGCCTCCTCCACCTTGGCCTAGTCTCAGCAAAATAGTCAGAATATGTATCTGACAATCTGATTGTATCTCTTCTCTTCAAAATGTTCTAATAGCAACCATCTCTCCCAGGGTAGATAGACACCAAGCTTCAGCCAGGAACCAGGGTTATCCGCCTTCTAGCACCAAGGAGATCTGTTCTTCCTTCTACTTAGTCTCTACTCTAAAGCCTTCTGCAGCTCAGCACTCTGCTGAGTCTGCTGGGGAGTCTTAAGGGGTTGAAAGACACCCAAGAGGGGAGACCCTTACTCAAGTCTCAGGATGTCACGGCCACCCAATAACTCACAGGATACCAATCTAGATGTAAACAGCAAGAGGCTTTAATCTGAGAATCAGCCGGCTGATGGTCAACTCATAACTCACACAGGAATAGAGAAATTGACAAAGTGGCCCGGGGAGAGGAGGACTTTTTAAAGTCCTCACAAACCAGGGGTATGAGGGGGTAACCGAGGGAACATATCATAAAAATAGTGGAAAGTCCCAGCCCATAATTCAGTCGGTCATGTGGAAAACATCCTGTATACACAATTTTCTCAAGAATGTAATCTTGTTCAACCATTCACCTTGTGATCAGCTAGTTCCTGGAATATGTCTTGTGCTTTGGGCCTTCCTCACCCACAGGTGGGTTGTCTTTCCTGAGGTCTGAGGAATGTTAGTCAGCATCTCCCTTCCCCTCTTGAATGTTAATGTAGCAAGCATCCTCTGACTCAGAAATAATGTACTCCTCCCAGAATGCAGAATGTATCCCGGGGCAGTGAATTCTAAGACCTAAAAATCTCACATTTAGTTCTGCTTTCTTTGTGGAACTAGTGAACCGGCTGGCCTACATTTTTGGCTCAGGTCTAGGGGTCATAAAAACTTTCTATATTTTTCATAAGTTTTCTATATCTTTCAGGGTTGCTTCTGTACTCCCCCACATACACTGCCTTAGTAGAGAGGTCTCCCCTGACAACACTGTAAACAGTAGCGACCTCTCCTTCCTATATAGTAGCGATCTCTCCTGGATATTCCTTCCTATACAGTAATGACCTCTCCTGGACATCCCTTCCTTCCTATCTCATGCCCCTAGTTCTTATCTTGGCATTTATTTCATGTTAAGTGTGACATTGATGCTTGGCTGTTTCTGGCTGAACTCCCAGTTTAAAGAGTCCTCAAAATGTCAGGAGAAAATCTTGCCCTCAATTATTTCAAGCTTTAGACATTGCACAACACCAGGAAGTCACTTCTGTACACGGTCTTTGACTGAGCATGACAGGCAGAGACGTGCACACATGCCTTCTCTATTCTTGTTCCGATTCAGCTCCTTCCTTCCTCCAGCCCCCTCGCCTCGTGATGTGTAGAGTTCATTTCATTTCAGACTGAATTTAAGTTACAGGTTTGAATTTTTTCTATAATCTGCAGACCTGACTATGTATATAATTTCCTCTGAAGAATGACTTGTCTATAATTATTATTTTTAGATGTTTTAGTGATTTCTTCTCTTAGAAGCTATAATTCCAAGTGCTAGGTGCTGGTGTCTGAATTTTCACCAGCAGGAAGTTCCTAGTATGTATTTTAATTAAGGTGGGTTTGTTGGGTGGGAAAAAGACTTAGACTCTCCAGCTGGTTTTGCAACTTTACAGTTAACCTTTGGGCTGTCCTCTGGGGCCACAGAAGTCCTTTACACAATGTCCATCTGGAGTCTGATGGCATAGCTGGGAATGGCCAACAGCGTACTGTTCAGGCTGTCATGTGTCAGCAGGTGACAAACCTCTGTGGTGGCCTCCTGGAAGACATGACCAAGTCCAACCAAGATGGCAGGGAAAGAGGACTCCCACCAAGAAGCTGATTCCCTGAACCATCTACCTTCATGGAGGGAATATCAGAGACAGGCACTTTCATCTGTGACTGGCACTAATTAAAGGAATGGGAGGAAAAAACACACTTGGTTGGATCTGAGGAAGTTTCGCAGTGGCTTTGCCCCTTGCTGCTTCCCTTAGACCACTATCGAGCAGGAGAATGGAAATAAGGTACAAGAGGTACGACCTTCTGGGGCTTCAAGATGAGCCATGATTATTTCTACGCTATTCCACTACCTCTAAATTCTCTGAAGAATGAGGTACTCTCAAAATGCACCCATAAACTCCTTTATACCTTTCTATATAAAGCAGTAGCATCTTGAGTGTGGCCTAGACTTAAAGAGTGTTCCATAGGCTGATGACTGGTACAGAGTGAACTTGCACCATGACGTAAGAACAAAGAGCCTACGGAGAAGGCCATTCTTGAGGAACTGAGGCTTCTGGCCACCAGCCTCCAGCAATGTGTCCCTCTTTCCCCAAGTAAAGCCTTCTGATGACTGCAGCCTCAAGAGTCACCCTGGGCTAGAACCAGAGCTACAGAGCTCTGGTGGGATTTCTGGCTGTTAGGGCCTGTGAGATAAAGTTTGCTAGGTTAAGCTGAAATAAGCTACTTTAAAGCAACAGGTAACTAGGTCATAGGATAAGGACCACACAATGTCAAACGGATAATTTTGCTAATGTAAAAAAACAAAATCATCAGCTGAAATCCTGAAAGCAAGAGGAAGCAATTTGGTTGTGCCTTCGTGTGGGTCAGAGCTGCCTTGGGTACAACCTGCTCAGAGTGAGGTGCAAAAGGTTCACAAGACCAGGAACACAAAGCCACTGTCACAGTTATGACACTGTAACAACATCACTCTGCTCCAGGCTGCCCATGGTCCTCTGCTGCTGCCTAGTGGCCTACCAGCCCTGTGAAATCCCAGGGTGCTCAGCTATCCCTTCCTAGTGAAGATATGAACCCAAGGGTATTGGATAATGCTCCTGAGTGGGTCGAGGGTTGACAGCATTATCAGGATATATATAAGTTACCACTATTTTTACACAGTTTCTTGTTAGTTTTGCACCTTAATGATCTTACTGTCCCTAATTCAAAGTAAATCCAGCTACAGCTTATATGCAGCTTTTCAGTGATTGGTTTTTGTTTTGTTTGGTATTCTCCCTATAACTTGAGTGTAACACATAGCTATGTACCTGGGGACATTTGATTAGAGTATGAAAAAGACAGGCACCTCCCTCACCGAGCATCATCTGAACACGAGTGAAAGTTCTAACCGAAGCTCGCTCCTCATGTGTGTACGTGTCCTGCTGTTAGCCTAATGTTTTCCATCACTGATATTTAATTCCCTCATCTGAACTACACAGTTAACTGAAGGCTTAAGCCTTCAGGGGTCAGGAATATAGATATGAAACGAGATCCATTCTCACACTAGACATAGAGACACATAAGCAACTATTCTACATACTACATATTTATCTTATGCATGTATTTTGTATGTGCATGTCTGTGTATGTGCAGGTGTGCATACAGAGGTAATGTGAAGATTAGAGAACAACCTCAGTGTCCTATCTTGGAAACTATTTGTTGTGTTGAGACAAAGCATCTTCACTGGCCTAGAATCTGTGAAGTAAGGGAGGCCATCTAGGCAGCAAGCCTCAGGAATGCGGAGAGCTCCGTATCCGTGGTGCTGTGAGTACATGTGTATGTGACCACCACACCTGGCTTTTTCCATGCGGGTTGGGAGGATAAACTCATATCCTTTACCAACTGAGCCACCTCCCAGCCCCTGTCCCATGAATCCTTAACACCAGTTACTGGTTAGGACATATGATCGAGACCCAAGTGGTGGGGTCAGGGAGGTGTTCTGGAGAAGGAGTCTGTAGAGCTGCACTTCAGGGAGGAGTAGGAGCCAGCTGAGCAGGAAGGAGACAGGATGGAGAAAAAAATTCAGGCAGAGGATGCCGCAAAGGCACCAAAAATCAAGCGGTATAAGTTTGGAGGTTCGGGGGAATGGTTACATTAGACCACAAGGAAGTGGTGGAAATTAGACCAAAGGTAAATTGGGCCCAAATATGAGACATCTCTGGTACTCATTTAAGAATTTCGGCTTTACCATCAAGAAGTGATTAGTGCGGTTAGGGATGGGGTGGGCAGGTAGGTAAATTAAAGGGTGAAGAACCAAGGGTCAAGGAGACAGGCAGGAGTCGCGGTGGAAATGAGAAATCTGCAGATGACGGTGGTATCCGTAATGAATGAAGAATGGAGTTTCCTTCATCTTCCCTAAAAGAGCATACCTGTCCATTTAGCTACAGTCTGAAATAAGGGTAGCAGATACCGGTAGTAAGCAACCCTGCCATACCATTACAGGCGGAAGTCAGAGCTGGGTGTGGCGGTGCACGCCTGTAACCCTAGCTCTCCACAGACAGGATTATTATGAATTTGAGAGACAGTCTATATAGTGAGATGGCTCAAACATTTTAAAATTATTATTAAATAATAAACCAGCCTGAAGTACCGACATGAGATGATTTGGATTATGTAAGTAAAGAAGTCTATTAGGCTCTGATGTCACCCGGTCATTTGTCCAAGAAAGCCTCCTGTCAATTTACACCAATGCAGACCCAAAATAAAGATCAGTACAGACTAAAAACAAACAAACAAACAAACAGCCAAATTTCCCTTACTTTTTTCAAGGAGAAATGGAATAGAAGCTCTAAGACCGTGTAGTGAGGAAAGCTGGCAAGAGAGACCTAAAATCATCTCTTCCCTTTCCAGATTCAGGGCCTTTCCGTGGGATAAATATTAAAGTGGGCAGAAAGAATATTAAAGGTGGGCCACCAGAGTCCCTTTACAAAGGGAGTGTCAGGGTCTGTGTTAGCTACTTTTCATAACACTGTATCCAAATACTTAACAAGGAACACCTTAAGAAAGAAAGGACTTATTCTGGCTTACAGCTTGGAGCTAAACATCTCATTTCATTATGGGATGGGGAATAGGGGCTGGAACTATAATAGCAGTGAGCTCAAAGCTAGTGGGAATATGAGGTGATTTGCTCATATCCAGAAGACAACTCAGGCAGAACCAGGGTGAGATATGGCCCATGAGACCACCTCCACCTCCCATCAATCCCTTCTTCCAGCAAGGCTCCACTTCTAGAAGATTCCACAACTCTATTGGTCGGCTGATACTGTCAACTTGACACAACTTACAGCCGCAGGTCTCAACCTTCTGCATGCTGCGGCCCTTTAATGCAGTTCCTCATGCTGTGGTGACCCCCACCCTCAACCAAAAAATTATTTTCATTGCTACTTCATAACTGTAATTTTGCTACTGTTATGAATCATAATGTAAATAGTTTTGGAGATAGAGGTTTGCCAAAGGAGTCGTGACCCACAGGTGAGAACTGCTGACCCACAGATGAGAACTTGGCAAAAGGGAAGTTCAACTGAAGATCTACCCAGGTCAGACTAGACTGTGTCTGTGACAGACTGTCTTGGCTGCTGACGTAGGAAGGGCCAGACCGATACCAGGCAGGTGGATCTGGATTGTATAAAAAAGGTCACAGAGCATGACCCAGAGGACAAGCCAGTAAGCAGAACTCTCGGGTTCTGCTTGAGTTCCTGTCCCTTTTGCCCGCAGTGATGGACTGCAACCAACCTGGAAGCAGAAAATGAAATAAACCCTTTCCTTTCCAAGTTGTTTTTGGTCAGACTGTCTTATTCATAGCAACAGAAAAGCAAAGCAGGATACCACCTTCCAAAATAGCACCAACAACTGAGAAGCATTAAAACACGAGAGGCTACAAGGAACATCTACATCCAAACCAGAACAAGTTGATCTCCAGTGTTTTTACCTGGCCATATATACTCCATGTATGCCAGCTAAGGCTTTCTGAGATGCTCTCCATTGAGGCTGACATCTTACTCTGTCCTTCAAAGCTCCCTTCTATTGGTCCCTTATTCTCTGGCTTCTATAAAACATTAATTCCCACAACCGTGAAAGGAGTTCTGGCATCTAGCCCTTTGTACTTAAAAACCTTCAGGCGTGGGAAGCAGAATCTTCAGGCAGAACTCTACTCAAGAGTGTGCTCCAGGTCAACAACCAAGACAAATGAAGCAGTAAGCCAGAGCCAAGGTAGACCCCGACTCCAGTGCACCTGAGAAAAAGGGTCTCACAGAAGCAGCAAGGGGTGTGGGGAAGGGCTGGAGGTAGGTTGGCCCTTCTAAGTTGTTCCAACCCTGGAGAAAGGCAGGGTCTTTGTTTCCCAGTGTTAATCAGTCACCAGATATGGCCTTATCTGGAGAAGGAGGCATTATCTAAGACAAAACAGCTCTGTTTAACCCCAAAGGGTCTCAGCTGAGAACTGTGAGCTGCCAACATTCCTGGCACTCACTGTAGGATGACAGGAACACTTTCCTCCCATGTTGCTTTGATAGACTACACTCGTGGAAGGGGCGGGCAGAGAGTCATGGCTAGGGGGATCTGGCCTCATTGTCTGCATGGCCAGGGTGCTGTTTCACCCCTTCATTACTCAGTCCACAGAACTTAGGGGCTGGGTTTGGAGCTATCTTATACTGACCCTACCTTCTATCTTCTGGGAATTAGGTCAACACTTCCAGAAGTTTTACCCTTACATCCCAGCAGGGCTTATGGAAATCATTCATAACCAACATGTGTGCTGGGCAGTTTAAAATCAACATGACACAAGCTATAATGATAAGGGATGAGGGAGCCTCAACCTGATGCTTCTGTAACATCAGGTTGTATTCAGGTCTGTAGGGCATTTTCTTAATTAGTGACTGATGATAGGGAAGGGACCAGCCCATTCATGGTGGCGCCACTCCTGGGCTGGTGGTCCTGAGTTCTATAAGAAAGAAGGCTGAGCAAGCCAAGAGGAATAAACCAGTAAGAACCCCTCCATGTTCTCTGCATTAGCTTCTGCCTCTAGGTTCCTGCTTGGTTTGAGTTCCAGTCTTGGTTTCCCTCATAGACTGCATACCTCCTCCCGAATTCTTTTTGGTCCTGGTGTTTCATCAAAGCAATAGTAACCCTAACGAAGACAACATATATCCAGAGGCAAGAGCAAGGGGTTTGGAAACTAAACTGACATTCATGGATATACCAAACTACATATATCATACTTAGTTTCGTGAATCTCCTTTCACTATTTATAGCAGGGAATAATTAAAACAGGTGTTATTTTATATAAGTTCCAAGCTTGCTATGAGAACCCAGAGATGGTACTGGGTTTTTTTTGTTTGTTTGTTTTTGTTTTTGTTTTTTGTCTTCTGGGAAGAGGAAACTTCAGTTGAAAAACACACCTTCATCATACTGGTCTGTGGGGATTTTCTTGTTTTTTTGATAAGTGAATGACTGATGTGGGAATTCTAGCCCACTGTGGTGCCCTCCTGGGCAGGCTAAGTAAGCCTTGGAGAGCGAGCAAGCCATTCAGCAGTGTTTCTCCACGGCCTCTGCTTTGCTCCTGCCTCCTGGTCCCTGCCTTGACTTCCTTTCCTAACAAATCGACTGTTCACTCACTCTAAGATGACAGAAACACTTTCCTCCCATGTTGCTTTGGGTCATGGTGTTTATCACAGCAATGGAAGCAAACTAGGACAGACGATAAACTCAAATTACTGTTGAAAAGAAAAAAAAGTTTCACAATGTTAGATAATAAATGCATACCCACTCAAGATGGAAAATACTGGGCTTAGTGAGAAATCGATATTTCTAAATATTTACAGTTATTGATATTATAGTATACATTATACTATATAATATTTTATTAGTAGTATATACTATTTTATTAGTAGTATATATTACATATATAACTTTTATAATATATATTAGTATATATTGTACTATTTAGTACATATTATAGTTATAGATATAGAAATTTATATTTCTAAATATTTATAAATATTTCTAAAAAAGTAAGGTAGAAGATTCAATATTATTGGGCTGGAGAGATGGCTCAGGGGTTAAGAGCGCTGACTGCTCTTCCAGAGGTCCTGAGTTCAAATCCCAGCAACCACATGGTGGCTCCCAACCATCTCTAACGAGATCTGATGCCCCCTTCTGGTGTGACTGAAGACAGCTACAGTGTATTTATATATAATAAATAAATAATTGTTAAAAAAAGATTCAATATTATTAAGAGATAAATTCTCATCAAATAGATCTGTGAACTCAACAAAGGTCCTAAAAATTCCATGTCTTTTGAGCAGAAATTGATGAACTGATTCTAAAATACAAATGAACGCATAAAAGAGCCACACACACACACAAAAACAAACCCTTAAAAGGCAGAAAGCAAGAAACCTACATTTCTCATTTTTAACTTTACCATTAAGCCACCTTAATTAAGATAGCATGGTGCTGCATAAGGAAAACATATAAATCAATGTCCCAGAACTGAGAGTCTACAAGCTTTGTACTCATAACACAAGGTTCTAGGCAAAGGCATCAAGGTAATAGGATACAAAGGATAGTTTTTCTGACAGAGTTGTGAGACAACTGAATAGCTGAGGCAAAAACCAAATCAAAACAAACTAAGAAAAACTGGACTTAGAGGATAAACTTTCAGGAGAGGAACTGGAGTCCATGTGACAAATTTGAAAAATTTACTTTAAGAAATTGCCAAACTATTCTAAAATGAAGTCAAAATGAATCGGAACATAGGGTAGGTTTTTAAAAATGAAGAAAATATAGACAAGATTTACAAGCTTGGGTTGGACAAAGAGTTGTTGAACAGCATCAAAAAGCATGACTGACTCAAGAGAATCTTAAGGCGGAAAAAAGATTTCAGCAGAATTAAAAATAGGCTTCAAATATATCAATAGGAAAATGAGAAGACAGCCACACTCTGGAAGAGAAGAACACACATGCACAAGTGATACTTCTGGGTGAAAGAAATGTTTTAAGTTTGGGTCCTGCAGTGTCTGGGTAACCCTACACACTTACTGAAATCACTGATTTATGCCCCGAAAGCAGGCCAGTGGTGTGGCATGGAATTAGATCTGAAAAAACTGTTAAAAATTAGAGAGGTTATTTTGCCCACCCAGTGAGGACAGGCATCCAGGCTGTTACAATGGTGTTTGAGCCTCCAAGGGACAGGCTCTCTATCTGAGCCTCGGCTACCTCTCGTCTGTGCTCCCACCTTCACGCTGACTCCTTTCCTAGCTACAAAAAAGAAAAAAACTAGACATGAAGAAGATATCGGTCATTGCTTTTTGGCCTTCTGGATGAGACCAGCTATAGTGTCTGTTTTTACCAGCCTACCTCCTGAGGCATCCTCTATCTGAGGACAATTGTTTAAGAGAATTTTTGGAGCAGGGAGGTAGAATAGGAACTTGCCTGACCTACACATAATTCTGGTATTATAGTACCTTGAAAAACAATATACCCCCTTAGTAGAATTAAAACAAACAAACATACTGGCCAGGTAAGTCAGCCAGCCACTTTAAGAGGTATCTCAGAGAAATAACAATCACTGGTCAAATCATGTCACATGACCATAAAGGATTTTATTTATTTATTTGACATAGGATCTCACTATGTAGCCTGAGCTGGCTTGGAACATACTATGTAGACCAATCTGGCCTCAAACTCAGATTTGCTTGTCTCTGTCTCCTGAGCGCTGGGATTTTTTTTACTCTGGTGTGTGTGTGTGGAGATGGAGTCACAGGCAGCAGTGAGTCACCCAATATGGGTGTTGTAAACCAAACTTGGGTCCTCTGCAAAAGCAGTACTCTTAACCATTACACCAGGATACTAGCCTAGAGATTCTCAACCCGAGGATCACGACCCTTTTGGGGTTAATAAATCAGATATCCTGTATATCAGATATTTATATTACAATTTATAACGGTAGCAAAATTACAGTTACAAAGTAGCAACAAACATAATTTTAAGGTTGGGGATCACCACAACACGAGGAACTATATCAAAGGGTCACGGCATTAGGAAGGTTGAGAACTGCTGCTCTAGCCCCAGATATGACTGCTAGAAACACAGGGTTATATTGCTGCTCTCTGTCACCCGAGGTTCCATTAGCAAGAAAAAATGGACGAGCAGCTCACAGTCTCAGGGTTGAAAATAATTCTTGCTGTCAATCTAAACACAAACCTGGCCAGCACTCCTCACACTGTATAGTGGTGTCTGGTCATGAGGTGATGAACCAGGATGTGCTTATTATTCACGGTTGCTAATTAAAACGAAAACCAAACAAATCCTCTGGGACGGGGGGGGGGGGGGGGAAAAAAAAAACAAAAACAGAAGGGTTCTAAAGAAGCTGTCTGTTAGTAGAACAAACGTTCACTGTTCTTCATATTTTTAGTTCCAAGACAAAAACCTGAAGGCTGGGACATTTGGTACTGTAGAAAAACAGGAGTCTCAAGTTAGAAATGCCTGCATTTTGAAACTTGGTGGTGTCTTGAAGTAACTATGCCTTGGGCAAATGCCAGTGTGGCTCGGCCTCAATTTCTTCATCTTTACAAAGGGAGGCCCACAATTGCCTCCTGGGCGAGGGAGGCCTTCACAGACGTGGTGTCAAGCCCTGGCCCTGGTGCTTAGCTTCCTTCCTTGAGACTCACACAACCGAGAGGCACAGCTGCGGCACACAGCCAGGAAGGGTGAGGACTCGCCGCTTTTCTTGCCAAAATTAACCAGCTTTCCAGCCACCGTTTCCCCCACATTTCCCAGGCTGATTATGCTTCTCAAGGGAATTCCTAATTAGAGATCATCCATTCAACACAGATACAAACACACACTAATTTGGAAAAGGGGGAGGAAAACAACCCAATCTATGAAAAATCCAAAACAAAAGAAAGCCACAAACAAACAAACAAACAAACAAACACCCAACAACAACAACGAACCAGAAAAACAACAATAAAGATAGAAGCATACAAAGAAGAAAATTCTAAAAATAGCTTTAAAAAATCTCAGATTGTTGTAATCTTCCTGGTGGTTGGTTCTTTCACAAAGCCACGGACAGACAGCACTTGGAAAACCACGCTGACCTGTCCATGTACTGGGCCACAACGAGAGGTAGAAGCTGGGTTAGGTGTTTGTGAGAGCGGACATGCAGGTCATCCAATGCAAGCTCACACCATCCATAAAAGGCAGAGGGAGGGACAAGGAGAAATGGCACTGGGGCAGGGGGGGAGATGAATATAAATATGAGTCTATAACAAGATATAGTCAGGGCCAGTAAGAGAGCTCAGCAGGTAAAGTGCATGCTGGCAAGCCAACAACCTAAGTTCGATCCCCAGGATCCTCTAGTGGAAAGAAAGCTGAACCCCAAAGTGCTTGACCCTCCACACGTGCAGCAGCACCCCTCTCTCCCTCTCCCTCTCCCTGTCCCTGTCCCTCTCCCTCTCCCTCTCCCTCTCCCTCTCCCTCTCCCTCCCTCTCTTTCCACACACACACACACACACACACACACACACACACACACACACACTAAATGTAAAAGAAGAAAAAATAAATTAAAAAGACCCATTCAAACTGACAAATGACAACTTTTAAATGGTCTGCAAGAGTTGTAGCTTTTTCAAAGCTCCCACTTAGCATTGACTGAATACAGTCCCAGTCCCCATTTCGACAAGAAAGCTATGTGTCACCAAGGTGAACTCCAAGGTTGTCAATGGAAAGATAGAACCAATATCTAATATGCCTACCACCTACACAATCAAAGGCATCATCATGGCAAACTCACTTGGTGTGTCTAATCTGGTGACAGGCACAAGCCACGATGATGTCTGCGTGGCTGTTCCACTCACTGCGCACATCTGTGGCTTAGCTGCCTCCCCGTGCCTCACTCAGCCACTGAGGCTGCAGCTCTTCTGCTGGGGCTTTCCTCCACTGTGGGAAGACATGGCAAGGGTTGGAGGAGGTTGTCTCGGCAGTGGCTGCATGAGCCCCTGGCCAGGAAGCAGTGTGATGCCTGGTTAGCAGCAACAGCAGCTCTGCTTGCTAAAACCAACCAGCTGTCAAACACCTGCCTGTTTTCCAGAACATTCCTCAGATCCCAGATTGAGAAATTCTATCTGTCCTTCAGTGCCCTCCAGAGATCATATTAGTTCATTTCTAACCCTTGCTTTGTGCAAAATTCCTGCTAGCTGGAGAGCTGCCTCATTTCACACTTGCCTTAGAAACTGGTTACAAGCAAAACAAATCAAAGATTCTCTCTCTCTCTCTCTTTTTCTTGGGTGTCATCTTCTTGTCTCTGTCTTTCCTTTTGTCCTACAACCCAAATCCAGGGAAAGTCTTGTGCCTCCAAGTGCACCGACCAGAGGAAGGTTGGGGGTAACACATCGTCACTAGTGGCTTCATTCTGGCTCCCAGCAGCAGAACAAGCTGATACAGTGTAATAAAAGCCCTGCACAGTGAGTACTGGAGCTGTTGGCCACACTATAGCCAGCCCACAGCACAAAACAGCTGCCCAGGTGTGCCTTCTGGGATACTGGGATACTTTGTATAACATAGAGTTTACACACACAATTGACTGCTGACTTCATCACAGTGTATGCATTTAGGTTGATAGACCTGCTATTTACGAGCAAAAACAGCTGAATAATACCTACTCTTATCTGTCTGTCTGTCTGTCTGTCTGTCTGTCTGTCTGTATTTTATTTTAAAGTGTCTCTGCACAGTCAGGCTGGTGGGGAACTTGCTATATGCAGCCCAGCCTGGTTTCATACTTGAGCTCCTCCTGCCTCTCCCTCTTCAATGCTAGGATAATTGTGGTGGTCTTCATTTACCCAGGCAATATTCACTAAGAGTATAGGTCCTCATCACATACCTATGCCACACCTCCAAAAAGATACCTTGCATCTAGGGAAGAGACCTACTTGGACATGATTGACAGGGGCGACCAGGTTTACATAAAGTTCTCTTAGAATAATGGTCAGGAAAGCCCTGGCACGAATGCTCAGCCTTTTGTTTTTGAGATGAGGATCTCACTTTATTCCCCCAGCCTGGCCTGAAACTCACCAGTAGTCCAGGCTGGCTTCAAACTCAGAAACCCTGCCTTAACCTGCTAAGTGTTAGTTAGATTCACAGGCAGAGAGCCACTGCCACGGGAGTCTGTACGCTGAGTCTTCATGGGACTCAGAGGCTTCCCATTAAAGTCACGGTTTATTTGGCTCACAACCTCCTCTTGTATGCATAGCTCTGGGGTTTCTGTGAGAGAGGAGGTGGGACGTGAGTCTTTAGATTTTACAGCCAATGCTTATTGAAGACACTAGGGGTCAGCAGATTCCCAAAAGTTGTGAGTGAAATCAGGAGCCCTGGCACCTAGGGCGGGGCCCGGTGCTTAGGGCGTTGCTAGAGTGATGCCTACAACAGGGAGCGTCTACTCATCATTATAGCCACTTCCATATACAGGCCCTCCACTTAGCTGTAACTTTAACTTTCATTTGGGTCCCTGACTTCTTCCTGCAAAGCCTGGGTGCTCTGAGACGACGACGATACGGCGGTGGAGTTTGTGGCGCAGCCTAAGCTAATTTACATAGTACCTCCCACAGCTTAAACCCAAGCTGCCAATTCAAAGAAATATGACCTTATTTGGGCAGTGAGAGCCAAGAGATCAAAAGGGTTGGAGGTGGGAATGAGGGTAGGGGCGGGGACTGAAAAGGTGGCTTAGCAGGCAACTGAAGATCAGCACTGGTCTTGAAAGGAGGGATGTTCAGTTCTCAGTACTCGCAAGCACCCATAAGGATTCGGGGGATCTAACACCTTCTGAACACCACAGGCCAGGCACCTGCATTCACATATTTGTACACACACACATACACACCTAAATAGTTAAAATTAACTAAGAGATTGAAGTAGGGATGGAGAGAAATTTGCGAAGGACAACTGACTCTTCTGACAGAGTTCCTGGAAGCCTCTAGCCCCTACCCATCTTTTTGTTCCAAGTGAGATAAGAAACTCAACGCTCTGGAGTCATAATGATTAATACTCTGGCAACAACCAGGTGTGGCAATGAGGGATAGCTATAAAATGAAGCTGACTGCAAGAAACACAGCAGGGGCTTTAATAAAAATGATCATGTTTTGAGTAAAATTCTAATAAGTAAAAAGAAGAAAATATTCTAAATCCTGTGTGTGTGTGTGTGTGTGTGTGTGTCCCTCCCGTGCTGGAAATAGAACCCAGAGCTTTGTAGCGGAGCATTCTTCCCTTGAGCTTCAGCCACATTTCCAGAAGCGTTTTCTAAAGAACGTTCTAGCTGCTTAAAAACCAAATCTCTTCACTGTGTGAAGCCAGGTTGAATATGGATTTTTTTTTCATATTTGCATTTAGTGGCATCTTACATAACACACTGAAGGGACAAAGCATTTCAAGTGGGAAAGCAACGGATCTGTATGTTCAAACGTTGTAAGTTTCATGCTAGACCAACCTGCACCACGACACCAAAGCTCCGCAGGATGACTTCAGAGGCCATGTTCCCAGAACTCATGACTGGGGAAGAGGGCATCACACACTCAAGGCCTCTCTCCTTTCCAGTTGCTGCGAAGAACACATCACTGCTGGTTCTTCTTCCTTCCCATGTGTTTATCAATAGACTTTTTTTTTTTTTAATTTGAAACATGCTGATCAAAATTCTATCCTCCAGTGTTACAAGAACAGGGGGCTCCTGTCACTGTCTGGGGAAGCAGAGTGGGTAGAGGACAGGCCTGCACTCCAGTTGTCTTCTGATGCCCATTGCTCACTCAGACCTAAGCAGTGTCAGATCCTCAGAGCTCAAAAGCCTGGGCATTTGCTTTGTGTACAAAGCTGGTTTTATTTGGAACTCAGCATAGAATCCGTAAGGGAGTGAAGGGATCACTAACACAGTCAGCTCTCCACAGCACTGAAGACTGCATCTGTGGGCCAACTGCAGACAAAAAAAAAAATTTTTTTTTCTTAGAGGGATCGAGGGTAGGTTTGGTGGCCGAGAGCACCGGCTGCTCTCCCAGAGGGTCAGGGTTTGGTTCTCAGGGCCCATTTAGTGGCTTACAGCTCTTCCCTAACACCTTTTCGGACCTCTTCCTGCACCATGCATGAACATAGCACACATACATAATGAAAGCATTCATACACATTAAACACATCTTTTTAAAAAAAAAATTTTAAAAAGACATTTAGGGTTTCTGAGATGACTCCTGGGACTAAAGATGCTTACTGTCAATCCTAATGACCTAAAACCAAGCCCCAGGATTCCCTTCATAAGTAGAGATGAGTCATTCCTGCAAGCTGTCCCCTGACCTCCACTCACACATTATGGCACATACACGCAGACATAAATAAATGTAATAACTTTAAAGCTGTGTCTGTAGTGAACATGTACAGACCTTAACATTGTGATTATTCTCTAAAGAGCTCAGTATAAACACTCTCATCATGTTTACTCTGTATTTGTTATTATAAGCCATCGACCAAGGGCTCATCACGTGGGGAGCCATACGTAACCGGCTGTGTATATACACTACTTGGGAAATGAGCACCTGTGCATCTTGGTAACCATGGGGAGTCTTGGGATAGTCCCCAGAGGATACCAAGGGATGACACATGACTCCAGGGAACAGGCAAAACTGACGCCACCTCTCAACTTTCCTTAGTTTATTACATACTAAAAACCAGCAAATGTTTCATGATGTCCTATACTTTTGAAAAGGTACAACTCCATCTATAAAGGGTACAGATGCCAGAGTCCATCACCTCACTTCAAATTGTGGCAATGCTCTTGGAATTGGGAGACCTTTATCTCCATCTGTAAACAGGTAATGAATGAAACCTGTCCTTCAGGTGAGTCTCAGGTTTATGTATAACACAGGTAATGATTTTAGCATTGAAAACAATAGTTGGTAGGACCCTAATCTCAATATTCCTTAGGAGGAAAGCATGCTGTGACTTACAAAACCAGAGAAGCAGCCAGCTCTGGATGCATTCCCACTGTCTGCATTTATTACCACCTGTAACAAGATTCCCTCGGTATACCCTGATGAAAGCGGGTTGCAAGACATTGCAAATACAGTATCTTCACCCGAGGTCTGTATCTCTAATTGGGAATCTTAGATAAGCCCAAAGATTCTAAGAGTAATTACAGGGTTAATGCTTGTGATTCAGGAATCTGAATCCCCTAGGGGAGACTTTAGGCAGTCTCAAAGGAGCTACTAAAAACGTATAGCCATGGACCTCTTTGCTTTTCCTTTGCTGCAGCTTACGTCTGTGTGTGTTGATGCATGTTGTGTGTGCCTGTGTGTGGAGGCTGGAAGACAACCTCAGGCACCACCCTCAAGAACGCTATCCACTTTCTTTCTCCCGCTGGCCTTCAACTCAACAATTAAGTTAGACTGGCTGACCATCGAGCCCAGGATCCTCCTGTCTCCTTCTCCACAGAGCTGGGATCATAAGATCAGTTCTACCTGAATTGGCACATTCAAATGGGTTTGGGGATAAACTTCAAGTGTCTGCAAAGCAAGGAATCTATCACCACTTCCTGCTTTCCTTTTTTATAAAAATACAGGTTTCTAAGGACTTCAGTCATTCACTCAAAATCAGGTGACCAGAGGAGAAGTTTAGAACCCACATAGACTCATCTGTTTCAGGATTCCTGTTCAAGGCAGCAGAAAACAGGGTATCCTGGAACAAATGCAGCAACAGAAGTAATCTCTCCGATGCTGCATGGCCAACCCTTTCCTTCTCTTGCTAGCAAAATTATCAGTTTTCCACATTTGTTAAGTGTCCCCTTTTCATTGTATTACATGATGACAGGTGCTTAAGCAGCCATCTTGGACCATAAGCAGAAACCAGAAAACTGAGGATGGGTGGGAAGACAAAGTAAAATCCACGGCTAACACTAAAGCAGAGACTTCAGCCCTCTTGAAGCTGTCTTAGGTAGTAGCAGACCTCCACACTCCTTCCATATTCCTTGTGAAATAAAACCCTACCTCTGTGAAGATTTGTCATTTACAACATCTCCACTCACAGTAATAATCTGAGACTGCCAAGCCTACTGTTCGTCCGCTGTTAATGTTTCCGCACTCATCTGAGGTATCAGGGACACATCAGCTGCTTTTAAGAAGATGAGTCACTCAGAAATGGGGCTTGAGGCCATCAGTCATCATACTGTTAAAATCCCACTCACAGCTTACAGAGTGAATTCCACCTACATACATTATATTGGAAAAGTTGCCTCTCAGATGTGGAGAGGAACTGGGACTTAAACAAACAAAAAATGCTGGGCATGAAGCCTCCTTTTTTTTTTTTTTTTAAGAGAAAACTCATCTATTCAAGACAACTGTTTTTGCCTCCTGTAACTGGCAGTTTTCATGGAACTAAGAATATGTTCTCCTTCTTAAGTTTCTACTACAGTTATGTGATTTAAACTCTTATTTCCAGCTTCTTCACCTATAAAAAAAAAGCTCACATTATATTTGCAAAAACAGATTAATTGAGGGGCTGGACGGATGGCTCAGCGGTTAAGAGCATTGACCAGAGATCCTGAGTTCAATTCCCAGCAACCACATGGTGGCTCACAACCATCTGTAATGGGATCTGATGCTCTCTTCTGGTGTGCCTGAAGACAGCTACAGCATATGTATGTATGTATGTATGTATGTATGTATGTATGTATGTATGTATGTATATGTATATATATGCATATATGTATATATAATAATTCTTTTAAAAAGATTAGTTGATTAAATGAGTTAATATGTGCAACTCTCCCAGTACTTAAAGGGTGTTTTAGTAATGTACTGGTTTTATGCCAATTTGATACAAGGTAGAGTCATTTAAGGAAACCTCAAATGAGGAAAATGTTCCTTCTAGACTGACCTGTGAACAAATCTGTGATACATCTTCCTAACTAAGGACTGGTATGGGGTAGAGGGGTCCTAGCTCACGTGGGTGTTGCCACCCCTGGGCTAGAAGTCCTGACATGTAGGAAAGCAGACTGAGCAAGCCATGAGGAGAAAGCCTTAGTAAGCAGCACCTTCCATGATCTCTGCATCAGCTCCTGCCTCTGCGAACAGGACATGCCATCTGAAATAAATGCCTTTCTTCCCCAAGTTGCTTTTGGTCCTGGTGTTACATGACAGCAATAAAAACCCTAACTAAGCCACAAAACAATATTTATTTGTTTGTTCTTTTGGTTTTTAATTGGTACAAAGTGAGAGACTACTTGTAAATTTGTAGAGCTGCATTTTTATGCATGAGTTTTATAATCATAGTATCCCTAATTACTGAAGATTGGGTTTCTTCAATCAGAATTGTGACAACAGCAATAAAATGATTAATTGTAGCCATAAAATTTGTTACCATGTTGTGTGATTATCAGATATTAGGCACTGTGCCAAGTCCTTTATTTTCATTGTTACATTAAAATCTTGGTTTTGTTTTTTTTTTTTCCTGTCCTCTAGAGATGTTTGGGGGTTGGGAATAAACCTGAGGAAATGCACAGACACTGTTTATAAAAGGAAATTTCAAGTGAGACACGGTAGGTGCTGATTGCTTGCCTCTAATCTCAACACTCAGGAGGCAGATCCTGGTGGATATCTGTGAGTTTGAGGCCAGTCTAGTCTACACAGTGAGTTCCAAGCTGGCCAGGATTATGTAGTGATGATGAGATATATGTAAATATGGAATTATTACTGCTCGAATAGTGTCGCAGCAGCAGGAAACCATCCTGCTACATAACATTTCCAAATATATAAATACTGGATAATCTTTAAGCATAAGAGTTTTCATTTTATTGGGTACTGTGGGCATGACGGGTATTGTCTGGGGTTCAGACAAGCTTTGTGGAGACAGTGTGATGGACTGGCAGAGCCACCTCTCACGCTAGCATTTTGTGGGTGCCAGGGCTGGTGTTTCTGGCTGGCTGGAGCCGTGGTCTTGTGGGTCTAGTTGTGGCATGTGTGGCCTCTGGCTGCTTCCAGCTGTAGTGTGCTTTGGTGTGGAACATGGAAGCCTGAGCTAAGCAGAGCCACCACTGCATAGATAGTCGGCATTTTTAAAATATTACCCGCAAAAGAATAGCTAACTTCTTTTAGGAGAAAAAGACCCCAAAGGATTTAAGCTATCCTGCATGGATTTGTTTTCTTTAAGAACTTAAGGTAATATGTTGATAAGGTATTTACGAAGTTGCTTACTACAGAAAAAGTGATAAAATGTATATGCAGAACATACTAGACTCTCTTCCTTCTTACTATAAGTGTCTCTCATTTGATCCAGGGAAAAATAAGTATCAGACAATTCTTAAGAACAATATGGTTCTGGAGTGATGGCTCCATGGTTGAGAACACTTATTGCTCTTTCAGACAGCCTGATCTCAGAACCCAACTCAGGTAGCTCACAGCTCCCTAGAACAGCAGCTCCAGGGGATTCAGAACCCTCTTCTGGCCTCCATAGGCAGCTGGTGTCATATACACATCCATATGCAGGCAAAAATACACACACTTAATTTAGATAATAAAAAATATGATTGATGTGATATATATGTATGTATATATATATATATATATATATACACACACACACACATACATGCTTTTTCTTTTTTACTTATAAATAATTGTTTATGTTCTAGAAATGTGTGCAAGTTGCTCAAATTCTGAAATTTCTCCCCTTAGAGAAACAACATTTACAGTATCTTACTTAGAGTAACTGCTACCATCCCGAGCTGAAAATTCCTGTTTGTGTATATATACACATATACACTTTTATACATAACTCTTCCATAAAAAAGAAAATCAATTAGGAGAACTGTCCTTCATTTTTCTTGCATACAAAGGGAGCCTATAAGTTCTAGGATTTGGAAATGAAAAGAAAAAACAAACTAACCACCCGGATTCTAAAATGGGATTTTTTTTTTCAGGTAAAAATCACACACTTTGCATTTTTAGTACAGCCAGAGCACTGGGTGTGAACAGTACCTTTGCCCTCCGTTGTAAAAGTAACTTCTATTTGCCTGCTTTAATTGTCATCTCAGAGGCTTCCTTCTGAACTCTGCCTAGCTGGTTCAATTCAGTTGTTCTGGCTCATACATCCTCCCCACTCCCCAACTGACTGATCCAATCTGGCTTCTCTCAGCTTCTCACTGAACTGCTCTGCTTGGCCTCAAACTAATTCTAGCAATTTGTTCTAATCTGGCTCCTACTTATTCTCTGGCTTCATTTGCCTATGCTGACCTGCACTGCACAAACTGAACAAACTGAATGGAACTCACAAACAAACTCAACTGTACTCAACTGAACTACACCCAACTGCACTGAACTGAATGAACTCAGCTGAACTGAGTTCCTAACTCTTCCTGTGCGGTGGTTAAATAACATGTCTTTCCTGTGCTGTTCTTGTGAGAGTTGGGCATATCCTGTCTGACTCAAATCTTTCTCTGATTTGTCATTTTGTCTGCCCCTCAATTTGATGACACTTTCAAACATGGCTGCTTCCCTTTACAAGTTAATTTTACCTTTGTTTGGGATTAAAGGTGTGCACTAAGGGTGTGTCTATATTCCAGCCTTAAGGATTAAAGGTGTGTCATTTCTGCCAGATTATACAAATCTAGAAGGTCTTTGGATGTGATCCCTTGTCAGAGTATCCATGTTGCTGAATTCAAATTCCCCTACGATCCATGTACAGGGATTCCCTTCTCAAAAATTTGCTTGCCCTGCATTGAAGGGGTGTGAATCTGTAATGAAGGGATGTGAGCATAAGGGCTCTCAGCATGTGTGTCACTCTTGCCTGTGAGAACACAGAAGGGGCTGCAAGTGCAGGTCAAGGGCTCACAGAAGCAGAAGATGGATCTGGCATGTCCCAGTTCCTCTTCTGTCACCTGGACCCTCACAGCCCGGCAGTCAACAGAGATCACATGTAGAAACTCCCTGATAGTGCACTGCAGATCAGCAACTACTACTGAAATCTGTGCTCCTTAGACCTGTGGTCTGCTATCAGATGCTACCTGTGTGACAGGAACTGATAATGACATTCTGTTCTTCCAGGTGGCTGCAGCTGTGACCTTTGTGGGGAGCAGAGGAAGCTCAGACTGAAGTCCTGAGTAAATGTGTATTGTTTCCATGGGCCACATCAAGGACTTATGCCTCAGCCCTGTGGGTGGTAAAGTCTTCCTTGGGAAAGGCTCAGAGGTAAAGCCTTCCTCTAGGCTGAGTGTAAATGATAACAGTGTGTGCAAAAAACTGTTCACCATAGCTTTCTTCCCGAGTTTTTTATATCTACCCAGATGTTACTTCTCAAAGGCTGCTTCCCTATAGAGACTGCTCCTACTGAGATTAGCTAAACCTGCCTCTTTGTCCAGCTGTACATAATAAATCCAATTCCTTGTTTATCTGTATGTAATAACCCCACCTCCATATCTCTCTGTATATAAGAAACAGGCTGAGCTTTCTGGGATGCTGCTTCTCCACCCGAGAGCCCAGTCCATCCAATTCCAGCTTTTCTGTGTGTCCAAATTTGTCTTTTCTTCATTCCCTTGCAGCCCCAGTAGGTCAATCCTTGAAGCTGTGCAGGACACAGCATCTTTGAATTGGTCCCTTTCTTGAATCTGTTGGTGGGAAAGAGGACCCATGAGGGGCTCAGAACAGATTAAAGATCCTGGGACTCAGGATGACTTTATCAAAATCGGCACATGACCACTGGGGCTGACCTGAGGCACACTGGCTTGCCTACACTAGACCTCTCATTTTAAGGTAGAGATTGTGGGGGTGGGTTATCAGCATGGTCACAACAGTGTAGTATGTGTTCACTTGTTTTCCCTCGTGTAGTCACCTTATATGGTGACTGCAGGAGGGGACATTGTTTTGTACATAGGAGCATTGGCATAAGACGGATGTTCCATTCACATGGGGGTGGGTGAGGGATGGGGATATATGTGAGCAAATAAAAGCAGCACTTGCCTTCCTGGAAACCTTTCAGAGCCCCAGCCCCTCCCATCTCACTTGCAGGGCTTCAGCTCAGACATTCTAGTGCAAGTAGATCCAGGCTTTGCTTTTCGGCAGCTTCCCCATCCAAACACCTCCGCCTTGAGTTGCTGTTCCAGACTCCAAATCTACTGTTTCACTTCACTGAAAATGCCTCAGTAAGACTTCATTTTTCTTAGGATAAAGTCCCAAATTCCTAACAAGATTGAGAAGAACCTGACCCCAATCAGTCCCCCCCACCCAAGTCAGAAAAACCAATCAATGTGTCTGTGACCAGCTTTCCTTTTCATCTCCCAGTCAGCTGTGTGGCACACTCCTAATTCAGCCATTGGGTCTCAGTGAAGTCCTCCACATTTGTTGCCTCTTAATTCCTCCCATTACCCTTGCAATGTTCTTTACAGCCCCTGCTGGGCTGTCTGTCAGGTGCCCGGTTAACTCTGTCCTGCTGTTCTGTGACCTTGGTCATCCATGCCAGGCCTTTGCCTCCAGGAAGCAGCTTGGCAACTCTTACTAGATAAACATATTTGATTTTGTGCCAATTTCAATGCCACGAATGTGCAATCCTCCATTCTGTGACTTCACGGATGAGAGAGCGAGCTTTGAAAGGCTAAGCCATTTGCACAGGGCTAAGAATCTGACTTTCACTTGGCAGTGCTTCACCTCTCTTTACCTAGGTAGCTAAGGCCGCATACTGAGCTGACTGTCCTCCACAGTGCAGGGCCCCTTTACCTCACGAAGAAGGAATGCCTGGGGAGAAAGAATTTGCAGGGAGGTGGCCCGATGTGAGCAAAGCAGAGTGAAAGAATGTAGGTCAAATTACTGCCCTGCCCAGTCTCTCTGGTGGTTGCTTAACTGTCGGCATTTACAGGTACAGTGAGGCCGCAATCTCAAATCATCAGACAGAAAATTCCAGCTTAACAACTATCATTAAAACCAAGGGTTTAGTCCTCTGCTTTGGCACATGCTCTGTTCTAAAAAATCCATACATTCAACTTGTGAACCAGGTATGGAAACTATGGCGAGGGTCTGCAAGTATCGACCTTGTTTGTACAGCTTAGGAGCAGTATTTGATTGACAGGCAAAGGTCCCCAGCACGGGAGATAAGGAATAGATGATAAAAATTACAAAGATAAGGAAAACTAGCTAACGTCATAGGCAGAGCAAGCCTGCTGTTGATATCCACACTCCACAGGTGTAGGAATTGGAGCAAAGAGAGTTAAATTTTTTTTTTCAAAATGGAACAGCTAAAGGGATTGGAGGAGACTGGGGAAAGAGAGAGCTTGTCAGTAGAGGGCTTGTCTTGAAAGCATAAGAACCTGAGTTTGGGTCTCCAGTACCCACATGAAAAAGTGAGCATGGTAATATACACACCTGAAATCCCAGCACTGGAGAGACAGGCAAGAGGATTCTGGGATTTTTCTGGCCAGGAAATGAACTTCCATGTTGAGCAAGGGATCTTGTCTCAAAAAATAAGGTAGAAGGCAATTGAAGAACCTGACATCAGTCTTGGGCTTCCACATGCAAACACTTAACACACACACACACACACACACACACACACACACACACACACACACAGAGAGAGAGAGAGAGAGAGAGAGAGAGAGAGAGAGAGAAACCACAGACAGAGAAACACACAGAGACAGACTCATAATACACATACACAGACACACCCACACACGCAAACACACATACACACAGAGACACAAAACACACCCACACACACCCACAGAAACACAAACCATAGACACACACACACACTCAGATTCATTATACACACACAGAAACAAAGACACACACAAACACACACACACACAGACACAAACCACAGACAGATACACACACACACACACACACACACACACACACACACACACACACAGTTTGTCTGGTTCCAAGCCTATTTTTTCCAGCTTTCTAGTTTGTATAACACAAATGAATAGTAATCCAAACAAATCATTAGATTGTATTTTCCCAAAAGAATCAATTTAAAATTTAGCAAAGTCTGACAACATTTCAATAAAAAACCTGTATCTAATCAACATGCTGTTTTCAGTAAGAAACTCTACAATGTTAACATTCTGCTTGATCCTTTCAAAGGAAAAATGGAAAGGAAGAAAGAAAAATGCCTTGTTAGAAGACTCTAAGGACAGGATTTAGGGAAATACTAATGACTGTGGAAATCCCACATTTGACCGAGCATGCTGACAGGTGTCTTTAATCCTAGCACTCTGGAGGGAGAGGAAGAGGCAGAGGCAGAGTCAGACCTCTGTGATTTCAAGGCCAGCCTGGTCTATAGAGAGAGTTTCAGGACAGACAGGGCTGTTAACACAGAGAAACCCTGCCTTGGAAAAAAAAAAGTCCCTCATTTAAAACCCAGACTTCTAATAAAATCAAGTTTTACAGTGACCTGTGGAATACTGTTATTAACATACAAAAAAAGGTCATGTTCATGTTCAAGCGCTTGTAACGAATCATCTGTCAATCAGAGGCTGCAGGAATGAGTGGTGTCAGAGCCTTGTACCAGCCAAAGGAGGCTGTGTACCATTTTAAACCTTCCATCTTGGAAGGAGGCTCATAAAAACACTTGATGTTAAAGAGTAGTTGAAACAACAGGACATTCTAAAGTGTGTTAAGACCCAGGGTGTTTTAATGAAACAGTTCTCAACCTGTAGGCAGTGACACCTTATCAGATAGCATACATATCAGATATTTACATTATGATCCGTAACAGTAGCAAAATTCCAATTATGAAGTAGCAATGAAATAATGTTAGGATTGGGGATTGTCACCACAACATTTAGAACTAGAGGGTCAGAGTATTAGGAAGTTTGAGAACCACTGTTCAAGGAAAAGTGAAATATTCTATCCTGCAAGGAAGCTTAAGTCCAGGAAATAAACAACTCAAAATAGCTTAAGGAAGTCCCTTAGATTGACCAGATTCACTAGGCCCTTCCCTCCCCAAACATAGATAAGCAGTAGAGGCTGCTGAGAGACTTCTACCACATGCTGAGCTGCTTGGAAGAGGCTCAGACCAACTCATCTATCTGCAAAGGATGGACAATCAACCTGCAGCCTGTTGAACTGCCTGCAGGCTGTGCAGTGTGCACCAGGCTTCCCAGCTTTGTGAGCTGTCACCCATGCTGGGGTGGACTTTTGTGATGCAGCTGTATGCGAGTCATTTCTACTCCCGGTAAATAACCTCTCAATCATATTCCTGCAAGTAACCCCAATTAAACTCATTGGTTTACCAAGTTGAACTTTAGCCTATCATCTGTCCCCTAACTGGGAGTAGACATTAGTTCACAACTTCCCAGGAATAGAGTCGTACAACAGAAGGATTGTTAAGAGCAATTTTGAAGGGCTTGACGTTGAAGCAGTAGACACAAATCTCTTGGCAACAAGGGTCCAAAGACAATAGTCAAAGTCCGTTAGTCATGGAAACACAGTCTAATTCAGTAGCTAAGCCCTTCGAGTCCTTGTTCTAGTACCATGACATCATCTGGAGAAAGACACAGTGTGGTTTGTCCAGAAAGTTCCAGTCACTTCCCTCAGTGGCATTCAGAATGGAGGGCTTTAATTTTTATCTCCCATCCATGATTGTCCACCCTGGTGCTTACTATTTTGTTTCTCCACAGTCAGTGCAGAACTTGTCACCAGAGAATTGGGAACATTGTACTTTGCTTCAGCATGCTGCTTTTCTACTGCAATTTGTGCCCCAAATGAAAACACTGCATCCTCCTTTTCTCTGTCTATCATCACCTAACAAGTGTTAGACAGGGAGAGCCTTGCTTGTTCCCATTATCTACAGGTGTCCTTGCCCAGTCATGCTGCGTCTACATCTTGTTTTCCAGTTGGGAATCTGGGAAACAAGGTTCCTGAGCCTGCATCCCCAGTAGGTCTCTCTTAGTTATATTACAAATTCCAACTTTTGTGTCAATGACTTCCCCAAACCCAGACTTCTGTCTGGTTCCTCAGAATCCACATACCAAATGCAAGGAAACCCTGCAAAGACAGGACGCTCCTCCCCTTACCATTAGCATCCTCAGTACATCCCTCTCCGTGGCTACCAGGTTCCCAATGTAACTTGCACATCCCCACTCATGATTTAGCATATGCTATTCCCTCTGCCTGGAACTCCTTCTTCCCCACACTCCTGTCACCAGTGAGGAGACCAAGGCAGAGATTAAGTAACTCTCCAAAGACCACACGCTTAGTAAATAGAGAAAATAGGATTAGAAGTGGGGTTCATGCCTACATGAGCCACAGCTCCTAAAGACTTATCTCTCCAGTTAGGAAACCAGTTTCAGAAGGAGTAGAAACTAGTGGAATTATAGGGTCTGAGCTTAGTCCCGTCTTCCTCAAAGGTCAGAGAGTCTTCAGCAGACAGTCCGGTAGAAGAACTGGGGTAGAACCAGTGTGGGCAGAAGGTCTTACAGGGCATGTGTGAGCACATAGAGATCATTCCCAGCTCTTCACTGAGTCCTTGAGCTCTGATGTACTCTCTTAGGTCTTGTCATAGTTTCACTTCTATAAAACCAAACTCAACATCATTTCTTTTGTGACAGATGCCTGAGCCCCTCTTTAATTAGATTATATTCAATTGCTAAGAGTGGGCTCTCGGGAACAAGGATTTTTTTTTTTAAAGGGTGACATAACACTTCCTTCTTCCCACAATTCCAATAAATTGATGGGGTTGGAAGTCTGTTGAGGCCCTTGTCTCCTGGCGAGCTTCCTGTATCTCCAGGTCGTTCTTTTGCTGTGTACTACCACTTTATTAAAGTCCTATTTGTTGGCCTCTTACAGAAGTTTTTAATCATTTTTATGCCACAAAGGGCCTCTTCTGAGGTTTTTATTTGCAAATATTAAAAAAGGATGATAACAACAACAACAACAACAACAACAACAACAACAACAAAACCCTAAGAAAGCAAAATCAGGCTGACAAAGAAAGTTGATTACAATGACAGATATCCTGGACACCAACAGTCACCCCTCTGCCCCTGCTCTTGAAAGCTTTCATTATTTTTTGTGTCTAGGAGGCTAGCATACAGTTGGTGCTTGGTGGATGATTGTGGCAAGAGTAAGTACAGTAATAAGCCACACCCACTTCTTGCTGAGAACCACTGGCTTGGTAATGGCAAAGCAACCCCATCTGAGAGAAACCAGAAATGCACCAGAGCTCACGAAGATTCTGAGGTTACATAACCTATTTCTAGAACAAATTCTTAAGCTGTCTGAAAATTTAAAAACTGGTAGCACTTTTAAAAAATCAATGGAATTAAAATTCTGAACACAGTGTCATCACTTCCAATCTTTACAGAATGTTCCTCTTTTAGAGCCTTCTGATGCTGTGGGGCTAGGAATCGGAAGCGAGGACTTGGGTCTGACTCAGAGAATGCTCTCCTCAGATAAGTAGGGGGAATGTTTTCCTACAGAGTACTACCTTCTCCACATGTCTCAACCTAAATCCCCAGACCCCATGATTAGGTCTTTAAGATTTCTTGCACAGCGAAGGAGACTTCATAGGTATGGGTAAATTAAATCTTGAGATAAGATTATTCAGGATAAGGTGGATCGTCCTAACATAATTACAAGCGTCTCTATAAGAGGGCTAGCTGCAGGAGTGTTAAAGAGAAACATAGCAGCTGAAGCTGATATAAGAACAAGGTATGGCGATGTTCCAAGGCATGTAGACACCTAAAAGCCAGGGAAGGCCAGAGAACCTCTAAATTCTGCAGAAGGATTGCCTTTGGCCCTGGAAGACCATTTCAGACTTCTGACTTCAGAACTGTGAGACGATAAATATGAATAAGAAGAATTGTTTGTGGTAATTTTTTACAGCAGTGTTTAAGAGATGAACTCATCTGCCATTCTGCAATAAACAACCAAACGGCTAGCACACACCAACTATGGGCAAAAAGCCAAGCACACGGTTTCATCTTTTGTCTATATGTTATGCCACTATTTTTCTTCTTTTTTTTTTGTAGTTTTATTTTTTTATTGGATATTTTATTTATATTTCAGATGTCATCCTCTTTCCCCATTTCCCCTCCCCAGAAAACCACTATCCCATGCCCCCTTTTCCGTTTTGCTTTTATACAATTTTTTTTAAATGTTAATCAAAGGCTTTATAAATTTGGTAATGCTCAATATCAATCAGAATGACTGAGTTAACTGAAATTAAGCACAAAGTATAGCTTCTAAAACTTAGCCAATTTATAGAGACTGCTGAACACCTGGACAGTCTCTATATTACAAAATGTTGGAGCATCAAATCTTCAGCCTTTTGGCTCAGGATCATCTGACAGACCTTAGTGATGCAGAATTATTATTATTATTATTATTATTATTATTATTATTATTATTATTATTATTTGGTTTTTTGAGACAGGGTTTCTCTGTATAGCCTTGGCTGTCCTGGAACTCACTCTGTAGACCAGGCTGGCCTCGAACTCAGAAATCCGCTTGCCTCTGCCTCCCAAGTGCTGGGATTAAAGGCGTGCGCCATCACCGCCTGGCATGATGCAGAATTATTAAGGGCTGATTACTCTGTCTAGGCAGATATATTCAGTCAACTATTCTGCAAGTGTGTCCTTTTCTGGACAGTAATTTGTCTTTAGATGGGAAGAGGCAATTCTTGCCCAGTGGCTGTCTCACCACAACTGGAGTAACACCAAAGATGCTCAATTTCTTCTTAGAATCCAAGACAGGAAGCTGTCAGGAGCAGACAGATCTCTAATCAACATGAATATTAATACAGAAATGTTTGTAAAGTCAATTCTGTGGACTTCTGACGTTTTGAAAACCAACTCTCCATGTAACGCAATCTGGACTGTTGTCTGTTAACTCCTCTCAGCTATTTCTAAATAAAATATAGAAAACACCCTAACAAGAAACTCAAAGCCATGAATTTGCTATAGTCCCTTAACTCACAGGCTACCCATCTCAAATAAGTTAAAAAGGTTAAAGAAAGACTGTGTCTAAGCCTTGTATTCCTAAATGTGTTATACAGGCACAATGCCTATGATAGTATCAATATTCATCTCACTTTTATATCCATATGGAGCTCATACCAATGAAAACCTTAAATTTGAAATCGAAGTAAGTTTTGTACAATTTAAGAAATTATAACTTCATCTTGAGAAAAATTATACAGATTTCTACCAATAGGTTATGGCTATGAAATAAATCCTAGCTAATCCTCCCTGTTCCAACAAAACCACTACTTTTCCCTAGAAAGACAGCCCAATATTAACCACCTTAGTCCCCAAGCCCAGGGAACAGGGGTGCTGACTCTTCATTAACTTCTTCAAGCTGATTACAATTCCACTATTTTTTACCCTGAGTGCTTCTTAGAACCATCTGAGATGCTGCAACAGGCAGATACAGACATAGAGATAAATAGATTCTGATAGATAGTACACACCATATATATACACACAAATACCGGGGCCCAAATGAATCAGAATGGTGGGGTGCATTATACCCTGGACTAGAACATGGTAAAGCCATGCCAGTGTCATGATACATAGGAATGGCTGAAGAACTCTGCCTTGTACTGACAAAGCTAAGATGGGTTATATCCCTTTATAGCAAAGGTAAACTTATGTAGTATTCATTTTTGTAAAGTTGCATGTATGTGTGCACTAGCCAAAGGAGGACATGTTTTTCTCTAGCCTTGTGAAATAGGTCTCTCATGGAACCAAAAGCTCACTATTTCAGCTAGGCTGGCTGGCTGGCTGGCTGGCTGGCTGGCTGGCTGCTAAGTTCCTGGGATCGGCCTGTCTCTGTTCTCCCCAGACTGGGGTTACAGAAACACACATCCATCTTTCTACATGGGTGCTGGGAATTTGACCTCAAGTCCTCATGCCTGCACAGAACTTACATACTAAACTATCTCCCCAGACCCGTGTATACTCTTTATAGTATAAAGATGCTTATATATAACTTAACGCACTAGTGCACCAAGAAGGTGACAGACGTAGGTTGAAAAGGAGTAAATAGTTTACCTATGGCTATAAAAAGTTTCTGCGTGATTATAACCAGAATCTACATTCTTACTTAAATTTCAAATCAGTTCTATAGTCATGATAGGCCATGTCCACCCAACCACACACTACATCTTTATTCTGATGAGCACACCATCAACCTGTAAGTCAATACAAAGCCCCAGGCCCTGAGACATGGTAAATTCTAGTCCCCTTAGCTCCTTTCTAAAGATGAGCAACAGAATGGAACAAATCCTAAACTATCAATTTAAAACATATATTCCCTTCCATGGAAATGATAAGAACCAATAAACAACTAAAATTTCAGCTGAGTGACTGAAAGGCAAAAATCTTAGCAAAGGAAAATTCTACTAGGTTCAATAGTGAGTAAAAATATCTGGACCAAAACTGTGAATGGTTATCAAAATGAGAAGACATTACTTCTGATGGAGCATGACTGTGGTCTACACTGATGTTGGCTCCACCCCACTTGGTTCTTTAGCAATGCTAGTGTTTGTCCTCACAGCATCCAGGGCACCACAGTAAGGAACATAAGGGGCCATTGCTAAAACTCAAGGTCAAAGACTGTAACATGGCCAAAGCCATGCTCCACGGAGTCCCTTTGCCTCCTCATGTCTGAGGTACAGCCTGGCATCTGTCAGCCCCACAATAAAGGCTGACTGAGTAGAGTTGGATACAGTGCAGGGGAAGCACCATCAATACCAACTCCATCATCTCTAGAAATGAACAAAGGAACTGTAGTAAAAGGAGATGCCCATGGAATTCTGATCTCTTGAGGGAAAATCAGTCACACAGTCACACACACACACACACACACACACACACACACACACACACACACA
>JANHMN010000001.1:81220183-81273716 GCA_030674055.1 Rhabdomys pumilio
CACACACACACACACACACACACACACACACACACACACACACACAGGCAAAGGAAGGACACATAGAGATAGAAGCAATTGTTATAAGGACGTGGGTTTACACTACAAAAGAGAAATCAAAATATTACAGGCATCCCATTGTCTAAGAAACTCACAATTACACAACACTCTAGCCTCTGGCATTTAATATTTTGTTTCCATCATCATTACTAACAAGTAGAAAACAATCAATACGATTAACTAAGACAGACTAACAGCTTCGCTCCTTCTCCGACCCTCCCATCACTAGAGCCAAAACCTGTACACAAATGAGTGAATATGGTTCATTATAAAGCCTGGCACATGAAGAAGGGAACCAAACCATAAGACTTCTGCTCTCTGATGCTGACACTGTCAGCAGGATGTTCCCTAGGCTCTGTTGTCACCTAGTTCCCTGCAGAGCCCTTCAATCTGAGACATAGGGACAGGCTGAGCCTAGTGAGTGGACAGACAGGGAGATAATTGGCTCTAGAAACCAGAGGCTGGAGAATATCTCTCTAGACACCTCAGGAGTGCCAGACTAGGAAACTGTTGTTGACTATGGCTCTGCCTGTCCCTCTGCAGGAAACCTAAGTCACATGACACAGCTCCAAGGTAATCCTGGTCACATCTCTTTCCCCTTGATTGCCTCGACCCTGGCAATGGTGGCTGATAGTCTCTAGCAACTAGTGTCTCTGGGTTAGCTCAGGGTCTGGGTTTTGCTCTATCTTCCTTCACTTGTGCTAACCAGTCCTTGTATTGAAATTCATAAGATGACTTCTTTTGATGCCAGGACCTGGGTTGAGACAAGGACCCTTAAAGCTGACCATGAGGGCTACATCACCCTCACTCCGTGTCACTGAGCCTGTGTAAATCTACCTCTCAGAGCCCTGAGGTCCCTACCTTGTCCATGTCACCTAGAGACAGCTCCAAGATCAAATGTTCGTACATTCTAATGGTATTTATACACTAATCGGTACACAAAACTAAAGACAGAGACTTTTAGTTAAGTTGAAGTGTGAGGGGCCAGCACAGACTCAGCCAGTACCTGACTTCTCAAAACCAATTCTGAAGTTTGTCCATATGCACAAGGAGGGCTTTGTAGGATGACAAGGACTTCGGGGTTTGAAAGAACAGAACTTGTCATTTAAACACATACACTCTACCAACACTGAGCAGAGGACAGAGAACTTGGATCTAATTCTGTGTTTCCACCATGTGGATCTCAGGCACCAAACTCAGCTCACCAGGCTAGGTAACATGGGCCTTTACCACTGAGACACCTCAACTGCCTCACAGATTACCTTTTTTTTTTTTTTTTTTTTTTTGGTTTTTCGAGACAGGGTTTCTCTGTGTAGCCCTGGCTGTCCTGGAACTCACTCTGTAGACCAGGCTAGCCTCGAACTCAGAAATCCGCCTGCCTCTGCCTCCCAAGTGCTGGGATTAAAGGTGTGCGCCACCACCGCCGGCTACTTATTTTTTTTTAATTTAGAGAGGAACCCTACACTTAATGTGAAAATCTTAAAATGGCACACCAAAGGCAGAGACTTCTAAAAGGACACAGCAAAGAATGAACACAGAAAACATACAAATACTTTCTCTGAGTCTGTCAACAAGCACATAAAGATAGAAATCTTGCTGTAAGGGAAGACTGTGCCTTCACTTCCGTTCTAACCAGAGAATGAAACTCAGCATATGAAGGACACACATCACACACTCTCATGTAGCTTGGGTTCACTTGCCATAAAAACAGTGTGGGATTCGTGTAACAAAATGTATCAGGGGCCTGGGAGATGGCTCTGTCAGTGAACTGCTTGCTGTCCAAGTACAAGGACCTAGGACCCATATAAGAGCTGAGGATAGCATTGTATGTTTGTAAATCCCAACCTCCACCTCTGTGGAGGTGGAAACATGAGGGTACTGAGAGTTTGCCGGCTAGTGAATCCAGCCACTCACAAGCTGCAGGTTTAGCTAGAGACCCTGACTCAAAATCTGAAGAGAGTGACTAAGAAAGACAATTAACACTGACTTTGCATCTCAACATGCACATGCCCACATGTACACACGCATGCACATGTACACACTGTATACACGCATGCATGTGTACACACTGTACACATGCATGCACATGCACACACGCATGCACATGTACACACACATGTACACACGCATGCCCACGTACACACACATGCACGTGAACATGCACATACACACATTTTTTGTAAAAAGTAATATTTTGATGATTCACTAAAGCATTTCTAATCTCTGCACTTTGAGCTCCATTGCAGAGTGGAGTTTTCAGAATGGAGAGGAACCCCATTTCACAATCCTAAGGCCTGAAGTGTGTATTCTCCAGGCATGGAGAGTGGAAGCCTCCCTCCCAGTGCTGGGCACGTGTGGGGCAGTGGACCGTGCCACTAGACATTAAACCTGGTAAGGTTGAGTGGATTCAGGAACCACAGAAATTCTTATAACTGAGAACACTAAGTAGGCCTTTAAAATCTACATCCCACCAGACTTTTGTTTTGGAACACATGACTACAACATCCCATGGAGAGGACTGTGATAACCAGTAATGTAGAGGCAACACCTGAAGCCCCTCCACATGCAGTAGAGGCATCCCTAACATCTCAGACCAAGCGGATAGAAAGCATCTGTCTTTAGACCACAACTCACCCCAAAGTGTATATAAGACCCTCTCCACAAGGAATAAAGTGTGAGTTATTTCACTAAAGACCACCTGAGGGTGCCTGTCTTATCTAGCTGTAATACCCTAAGGGAAGCTTTCATCGCCGGAAGCTACTCAAGCTTAGGCTGCCCTTTGCGTCCCGCAGCCTGCCACCTTGCCACCAATTCCAGGACAGTGACTCTGACCCCTAGCTGCCTCTACATCATGCTGCCTGCCATTGATTCTAGGGCATCAGTGGCCGGGGAAGAGGCCAGGCAGCCTGCCTTTCTCTGTCTCCCCTTCGGAGAGCTGCAACTTTCTGGCCACTGAGAATAGTGCCTTGCCTAGTACACAGACCTGCAAGCATGGTTGTGGCAAACTCCCCAACCCTGACTATTCCTTGGCTTTGATTCCCTAACTCCTATAAAGGTGCCCAGCTTTCTACAGAGCTGCCCAAGATTGTATCTGCCTCCCATGCTGGTGAGATTATTTTCCTTAGTTTATTATAGTGTGGTAGGAAAGGTCGGCCACAGACTTAACACTTGGTCTTCAGCTCCTGCTACTATTTTGGAAGGCTCTGGAAACTTTAGAAGGTGGAACCTATATTGGAAGACATAGGTCACTGGAGGTATGTCTTCAAAGGTCACACCTGACCCCAGTGTCCTCCTAACTTTGCCTCCTGTCCATCAGGAGGCTGACTGTCTCCTACACATGCCTCTGCCTGTGTGACGTCACCATAGGCTCAGAATCAATGGGGCCAAGGGGCCAAGGACTGACATCTCTGCAACTGAGAGCTACTCTTTCCTTTTTGCAGTTGCTTCTATCAGGCATCTGGTGGCAGTGGTAGTTTTAGTTCTTATTGCAGATCAGCAGATTGGCATTGACTCTTTCTTTTTACACATTAGCAGTGCAATCTTGATTTACCTGGGCCCATCTCTGAGAAAGAAACCTAACTTCCCTCTGATCACAAAATTCAGCTTCAGAGCCATGAGTCTAAAGTGCAGATTCTGGATCTTAGAGATTCAGCAGTTCCCAAACTGTGGTACGTGGACCATCAGCATCAGAAGCACCTGGGGCTCGTTAGGAACTCCAGTACCCAGACACAGTCTTCCACAGGCTATCAGTGTTTCAACAAGTGTTCCAGGGAATTCTTAATCTCTGCTCAAGCTCCAGAGGCATTAAATGAAAAGATACTGTTATTTAGATGCAGGTACAGTACGAGAGGGGTGGGAGGATGGAGGAAGTGATGAGCCAAACTTTACTAGGCTAAAGGGCCCCACTGTTGGGTCAACCGTCAGGCAAGATATCCCTGTGAAGGTATCTTTTAGATGCGGTTGATATTTAAATCAGCTGACTTGCAATACAGAACATTCTCTTCCTTATGGTAGGCCAGTTCCAAATGAAAAAGAGACAACACAGGTCCCAGAAAAGAGAGACTGCCTCTCAGTTTTGACGCCAGGATACAGCATCAACCGTTGCTCCTGGCCTGGAGTTACCAGCCCTAAACCAAGGCCTTAGAATCCATCTCTCCCTCTCTTCCTCTACACACATCCACATCCACAGACACACACAGACACACATACAGACACAGACACACAGACACAGACACACACACATCCACAGACATACATAGACAGACAGTCACATACAAGGACACAGACAGACAGACATACAGACACACACACACACACACACACTTTGGTTCTATTTCTGTGGAGATATGATTCATATGGGGTTGGGAGGAAGTGGCACAGATTTTTTTTTTTTTTTTTTTTTTTGGTTTTTCAAGACAGGGTTTCTCCCTGGCTGTCCTGGAACTCACTCGGTAGACCAGGCTGGCCTCGAACTCAGAAATCCGCCTGCCTCTGCCTCCCAAGTGCTGGGATTAAAGGCGTGCGCCACTACCGCCTGGCTGGCACAGATTTAAAGTAACCTGTGTTAAGAGTAGGAATTTATTCTCTTCTTTTTGTTTCTTTCCCCAGTAACATATGTTCAACAGTTAGTAAACTCCCATATATTTTTGGTAAACTCACTAAGAAAGTGCAACGGATAATTTGTCCCTAACAGGAGCCTCTTGGAAAAGAGCCAACCCTGAAGACACCTCCACTCAATTTCTGTGAACAATAAAACTCTCCTCAGGAATCTTCCAGACTGTATACATAAGCCAACAGGAAGTCACATCCAAGAATGTGTTGAGTGTGCCCAGGCTTAATTTCTTTCAAGTGGAAGAGCACTCAGCATCCAGCAGGCCCCTCTTAAGCTTTGCTCCCAGCGCGGCCCTGCTGTTTTAAGTGTGTGGCTGTGGTGGCTGCATCTTGTCGTTGCTGTCTGGCTTTATATCCAGAAAGAGCTTTCAGGGTAGATTCTTATCAGTGCATTACTCTTCTGGAAGAATGAAATCGAAAATTTAGCCTTAAAATGTTGTATATTTTAGTACCTTCCACAATACGTAATGTAAGGAATGGGTTTCCTAAACTAACTAAGTAAGTAAATAAATAAATAAATAACAAAAAACAAACAAAAACAAAAGACAAAAAACAATGGAACTCAGGGCTTCCACACTGTAAGTTTCCAGTGGGTAGAAGCTATATAAATAAAAAGCAAGGTTGTCTCCTGGCTTTGAAGATTGTTTTCAACAAGATGACTAAAAGTCATCTTGATGAGGTTGCTACGTATCCTCCAGGATGGTAATTTTATCTATAATATACTACTAAAATGGAATAAAAGCATACCTTGGTTAATTTTCTTCATTCCTCCTACTGAAGCCTACATGGAGTTTCTCTGAAGCCATTCCAGGTTCTCAGTGCTAGCTGACCATGTTCAGGCTCAAAGGAGGAAGATGAGGGCAGCTGGGGTGAGGGAGGACTGGAGGCCGCACACACACTACTAAGACATTATTAGTTCTTAGGTTCAGTCTTTTGAGAACCTTGTTCAAGTTCAAATGTGTCCTATTATTTTGTTGGATCTGTTTTCCAGACACAGACACAGACACAGACACAGACACACACACACACACACACACACACACACACACACACACACAATGAAAACAAGAAAGGGATTTCTTATTACACTACACATCCACTCAGTTCATAAAGCATTTCACAGTTGGCACAATACTCTTGAGCAGCCTAGGCAGGGAAAGGTCATCTAGTGTTCACAGAAATAAAAACTGGGAATGTCCGGGATGAACAGTGATTAACTGGAAATGTACAGTCGGCAGCTCAGCAGCCTCGAGCATTCACAGACTAAATGCTCAGCCATACAGTTTGGGTACTAGGCCGAGGCAAACACCTTCCAGTCAACTCATGCGGGAACTTCTTTGAAGTAAGTTCTAAAGCAAGTCTCTTCAGCTTTGACGTTCTAACATAATTACCTGCTGTCTGTGTGGAAGTTACTGCTTTTCTCTTCATCCTGTTACTGAAAACAAACACAGTCAGATTCAAAGTCAGGCTTTCTCTTGTCCTTCAGCACCAAGGCTGACCAACCATGCTCCTGTGCTCAGTTCCTGGCCATACTCTCTCTCTGCAAGTCCTCTGTTGTCTTTAATACTTTAGATCCTCATGAGCTTCCGTCCACCTCAGCATGTCTATTACTGTCATCCTTGTTTGGATCAAGATCTACAAGCAACTAAGGAAAGCTAAAAGTTAGAGAAACAATCTTGCCAGGGAAGAGTACTCCAATTGGTTTTCTAGTACCAAATGGTTGGTCCTGAAAGCATACATACCAGTAACATACATACTGAGCAAGTTGTATTTATTATATACACACACACACACACACACACACACACTCATTAATGCCTACATCAATCTATTTTTTACAAATACTTCTGGCTTTCTAAAGGACGATGAGATCATTCTAAGAGTGGGTGGCATATGTGACCGGCCTAGCTGTGGGGCCTCATGTCTGTTAGCTCCTCAGCCCTAGGGCACACACACTGCCTGGTTTCTCTGGGATTCACTTCTGTGCTTCTGACTGAGGGTGAGCTACAGCTATACTCGTGGATACTCAGCTGCCTCTTGTGCGACTTTCATTCTGACTAAGTACATGCCTTACTATGTTTCGAAGGAGAATGGGCTCATAAATACATTTTTGAATAGTCTACTACTACTACTAATAATAGTGCTACTAATAATGTTGATAACAATAACACTACTAATAATTCTAATAATGATGTTAATATTCCTACTAATGATAATGCCAATAATAACAATAATGCTAATAATATTGCTAATACTACTACTAATAATAATACTAAAATGATGCTGTAATAATGGTGCTAATAATACCTCTAACACACATTATTTTTAAACCTCTCAAATATGTATCAGTCCATCTTCGTTAAACTGAATCATTTAAGAAATACAATTTTTAAAAAGTTGTGGTGCTGGGAATCAAACCATAGACCTGGTATATGCTAGGCAACACTCTACCATACCCTCAGACATTGGTTTTTGGAGACGAGCTCTTCCTGTGGCAGCCCAGGATGGCTTCATGCTCTTGATCCTCCTGCCTCTGCCTCCCGAGTGCCGACTTTACAGCTGCATGCACCACACCTAGCTAAGAAATACAACGCTTTCATGAAGCATCTGTTAAATTCAGGCGACCTTGAAGGTGGTGACGCTAATGCTTAGACAGCTGTCACCACACAGGGGGCCCTGGCAGCTCAGAGGAGGAAATATCTAGAAAGTCTGCTGGAAGAAGATGACGACATTTTAGATGACTACGCTTGCTAAGAAGGAGACCTGTGTTTAAATCATTCTCGAGAATGAACAGTTTCACAACATGCAGAGACAACTGCTGAGTTAGTCTTCGAGGTGTCTATTACAGGGTATAAGGAAGAGTCCTATAACAGAGCTGGGGAGAGAGCTGTGTCTGTAAACTGTCTGCTGTGTAAGCATGAGGAATGGATTTTGATCTCTAGCACCCATGGGAAAAGGATCTTGGCGCCTGCTGACCTGGCGGTTTAATAGAATTGGTGACCAGAATTATCTCAAAAAAAAAAAAAAATACCCTACAGGTTGACCCTTGATCTTCACACCTCTCTCTCTTTGTCTCTCTCTCTTTCTCTCTCTCTCTCTTTCCCTCCCTCCCTCTCCCTCTCTTTCTCTTTCACATATAGCCAAATATGCACATACACATATATTCACCCAAATGTATGTACACAGTTAATTTTAAAATAAGCATTGCAATGAAAAAAAATCAGATTTTATAATAAACCTTATTACTAGGGGAAAATACTGAAGAAAAATGTATCTCCTGTAATTATATTATAGTCTCAAAAAAAAAAAAAAGAAAGAAAGAAAGACATTTAAAGAGTTTCCTTTAGAAAACCAAGATAAACATCCCATTTTCCCTTATAAAGGGGAGGGGGAGACATTCTGTGATCTTAAAGTGAACCTATTTACAACAGTAGCAAGAAAGAACGCAGGCAGTGACCACGGAGTAGAAACATGTATTGAAACTTCCCAATCAGACCTTCAAGGCCCAAAAGGAAATCTGATGATTTCAGTCAGTTTGTTTCTTATAAACCAAACAATCAGAGTCTTTGAAAGGAAGGGCTGTCCCAGTGTTGGAGAGCTCCTTTGTTCACCGGGCACCCTGGATGTTCTGTGAAAACTCACAAACAGCCTTTTTATTATTCAAATTGATTGGGAAAATATATTTTCTTCTGACAGAACTGGGTTGCTTTTTAAGGAATTACTTGTTTCAGATGACACCCTTCTATTGGAGCCGTCGAGTTTGACACCTCATGCATAACTCAGGACTTGCCCACTTCCCCAGGAAGCAGGCTGGCCCTGCGGGGATGCTGCTGTATTTACATTCAGCTTCACACAGCAGCATTTACCAGGGTGAGGCTGCTGCTGTCACATGCTGGCTCTTAGTCAATATTTAATCACTGTGCAGTTATGCAGGGAGAGGGAAGCATACCATGTGCCCCCCAAACAGGGCTTTAATATGGGAAAACACTCTCATTTGTCTATGAAAGCATGGCTAAGCCTTTCAGAGAAGCAAACAGACCCAGGGTCTCTACAGTGCTGCCCTGCAGACAATGGCCTGCTGCAGCATTTTACGTAACAACTGGTAGGTGTGTAAGATGAATCATACTTAATACGACCTCTTAGAAAGTATTACCGAACATGTGGTTCGCTCTAAAGCATTTCACTTTTTAAAATGGATGGAGAGAGAAGTTTGTAGAATCCCCCACAATCCTTACCTGTCTCTTGGCTCTCAGCCTGGCTGGCTGAGTCACCGGGTTACACAGCAGACAGCCAGATTAAGGCCAAAAGTTAGATTGCATCTCATCTTTACTTGAGGTCAAAGTTCACTGTCCTTTCCCTCCCTTTCTGTATGTGTGTGTGGTGTGCGTGGCCTTGTGTCAGTTGTCTTCTTTCATATTTCATAGGACGAGGTCCATCTCTCACTGAGCTCACTCCTGAAGTACTCCAGGAATCCCCCTCTCTACTTCCCAGCAGAGCAGGCTGTACACAGGCCGTCACACCCTCCCAACTTTCTATTTGGATTTAAGAAACCTAAACTTGGGTCTTCATGCATGCATGGCAAACACTTGAACAACAGAGCCATCTCCTCAGCCTGAAGTTTTGCTCTTGACTGATTTGTAAACCATTTTCTCCAGCCAAGCACTATACTACGAAGCCACTTATTTTTCCACGCATTCGGCTGGCCAGCTAACTAAAAGAACACAACCCACTGGTTAAAGGAAAACCACAAAGGAAACAATTGGGAGATGCCCACCATCCGGGGAGTCCTCAGTTTCTCCCCAGCAAACCTTTTCCGTTTGCTGTGAAGCAAGCAGCTTCTCTATCAACATGTCATCTAAGCAGGAGAGGCTTCCACGGAGTCAGGGAGACTTCACAGGCTCTGTATGAAGGGTGGCTGGAGCACACAGAGCCAGGATGGAAAGGGCACTGCAGAGAAGGTAAAAGGCAGGGAAGGCATCGAGATAATAATCCTGAAAATGCCTTGACCCCAAGGCACTGTGGCTCTCTCTCCTTCATTCCTTCCACTAACCAATGCCGACTGAACAGGTGTGAACTTGCTTAACTAGATGACATGTGGAGGGAAACACATTCACTTCAAACTTGCAAACCAGATTTGACATTCAACAGCTTTCCGTTGCAGGTGGGGAGATGGAGTCATCTTCTCTTCTACCTCCGCTTGCTAAGATTCACTGTTCACGCTCTGACAGAGTAATTACCCTTCACTCCAAACCCAAACTCCAAAATCCAATCATTGTGAATCCAATGGCTGGGCTGGGAAAGTGAGGGCCTGGTTTGCTTCTCCAACAACACACTGTGGGTTCCAGAAGGGATCCGTGGAAAGAGCTCACACAGTCAGTGTCCTAACCTAGGGCAACTGTTAACATCTCTACCCCACGTCTTAACTGGTGTAACTGAGATGACAGGTTAATCTTCAATAACACACAAGGCTCTCAGTGTTAACGTGGTCCCATCTCACAGTAGCCAGACTTGCAGAAACCCCCACAAATATGCCCACTCCCTTTAATCAAAACACTCAGGAAGTTCCTGAGGCCTGAGAATTAAACATTAAGTCAGTACTAAATTCTAGAAACTACTTTCCACTCCCTAAGATTCTATTCCACACCACACCTATCTAAGCACAAAGAATCGACTTTTCAAGACCTGTGATTATTAAAAAGGAGAAAGGGGTTTTTGTTTTGCTGGGAGACAGAATCTCAAGTAGCTCAAGCTGGCCCCTGACTTGCTGTGCAACCAAGGAAGAGCTTAGACTCCTGATCTTCCTGCCTCTGTCTTTCCAGTGCTGGAATTACAGGAATGTGCCATTGTGCTTAGGCTGGGTGGTGCTGTGGCATGCTTCCTGTGTGCACGGAAGCATTCCACGGTCTTTGTAAGACTTACTGCTACAGACTAAGCAATTTCGAAATGTAGTTTTAGGATTCCTGGGAGGAGACTAAGCTCTACAGGTGTCATCCATCCTACAAACAGCAAGAGTTCCCAGACAGGCCCCATAATCTCCAGGCTGCCTGTAATATGTAGCACATTCTGCACATAAAAGGGTTTGCTGGACTTGCTCAGGACCAGGTCACATTTTGATACACCATTTTGACGCATCTCAGTATCATTTCATTTTCTTCAAGCCAACACACAGGTCACATTTTGATGCATCTCAGTATCATTTCATTTTCTTCAAGCCAACACACAGGGTGAGTTTTTGACTCCCAAAGACTAATGGTTTACTAGAAATAAACATGGAGGTAGAGACTAGGGGACTTTTAAGAGAAGCATGACATACATACACTTTCATTTAAAGGAAGTTTTAGCTGATTAGGTTTCCATTAATGAAAAGGACTTAACAGAAGAAAAATGAGCCTAAAAAAGTGTCAAGAGATTGCAGAATATCAGATGTAGCCGTGCTGTGGGTAAAGAAAACCAAGCTACATAAGAGGCACACGCCTGTTTTCTCAGCATCTGGGAGGCCGAAGTGGGAGGATCTTGTAATCCAGACTATCTAAAGCAACACTGTGAGACCCTGTCTGGAAAACAAAACAAGAAGGTAGTTGCAGGCAATCAGTCATCGGCTGACTTTCAAATATTTGCTGTAGCAGATGTATCTAAAAGTGTATGTGGCCTTTGCAGACAAAGGGGCTGGTACCATCTCTCTGGGTCCAGGGTGGCTTGGCTGGGAAAAGACATTAACAGTATCCACCCATCCCAATGTAAGCTTTAGCCACAAGAAATGAAAAGTTGAGAGTTAAGTCGCTGGCCATAAAAGTAACTCACTAAGCATTGCTACTGTTCTACTTTGCTTTCTGTTACTGTGATAAACACTAGGACCAAAAGCAACTTGGGAAGGAAGGGGTTTATTTGCAATCCACCATCATAAGAAGTCAAAACAGAAGCCAACAGAAGTACACTGCTTACTGGCCCAAGTTCCCCAATCTTTCTGTTTACTTGCTTGTTGTTTGTTTCTTTTTCTCCACAGGGTTTATCTAGGTAGCTCTAGCTGTCCTGGAATTGTCTCTGTAAGTCAGGCTGACCTCAAACTCTAGATCCAACTGCTTCTTCCTCCCTGCCTCCTGAGTGCTGGGATTAAAGATGTGTACCACACCACCTGGCCTGACACTCTTTTTATACAGCCCACCTAACTAGGGATGGTGCTGCCCACAGTGGGCTGGACCAGTTTATGCCAGTTAGTAAACAAGAGAATGTCTCACAGGCCAATCTAATTGAAGCAATTCTTCAGTTTAGGATCACTCAAAAATTTCAAGTTGACAAAGAAAATTAGCCACCACAGTTACTGTTCTTACAATTAAACACCACACAGTGGGGATGTGGTCGCCCTTTCATAATTTTTGCTAGTGTTTTAAATTTTTACAAGGAAGGATGTCAAAGGATAGACAGGCCTATCACACACACACACACACACACACACACACACACACACACACACACACACACACAAATCTATCCTTGATGACAAATGACTCCTTAGTGAGACTCCCATTTCTCACAGCATCAGTCACTGAACTGTCTAGCGCTCTGTGCTGTGGATTGGAAGCTCCACAAGGGTAAGGTCCAGGATGGGTCAGTTCTAAGTCAGTTTCTGCTGCTCTCTGTCCCCTACACCTAACACAGCACCCACATTCCACACAGAGTGAACACAGCTATGAAGAAAAGATGATGGTATCTATTAAAGATATGCATGGCAGACACCACTTGGTGAACTACCTGCCTGCTTTTCTGAAAAGCACAGAAGCAATCTTAAAACACAACTCTCCATTCAAAGCAGAGTAGGCACATTTATCCCTTCAGAACTCAGAGGCTTGCATCTTAGAACATGCAAAAACACAGTCCACAAAATAAGGAATGGTTGCAGAGCAGTTTTTAATTAAGATTGAAAATGAGATCTATAACACAGTATTATAGGTTGTCATCCCTGGGCAGGCTAATAACCTCTTCCTTATGGTAAGTTTCATTTGCATCAAGGTCTGAGATCACAGAGGACAAGCTTGCCACAACACAGCAAACTCTGCCTCCATGTCTGAACAATGCTACCGACACCGTGAACACAGCAGGCTGAATCCCCATGTGCCTGTCACTCCTATCCTTTCCAAGTCTCTGATGCTACTTTACTTTCATCCAGTCACCTCATAAATGGCATGATGGGACACAAGGGCAGGAGAGGAGGGTAAGGGCGTATGGACCAGACGCCCTGGGGCAGATGAGTTTTGTGGTCTGTGTGGTCATGGTTCATGGATGTGTCCAGATTATAACAACTTGCATATTTCTTTCACTCTGTGTGATTACTTCCCTGCCTACAGCCTACAGGACATTGGGCCTGTGGGCTTGAAGGTTGATCAAAGCTTCAAAATTCCATGATTTGGTTAAAGATGTCTGTTTAAGTAATAACATGCCTACAGCTGTCACAATCTGAGCTTGAGTTTTATGTCAAAAGACTGTCTGCTGTTACCAGTTAGCGTTCCTGTCGTGTAAACAATGAAGCCAGCAGTGCTGATATTAAGGCACAGAACGGACAGGAGCAGGAGCTGAGGGAGGGGAAGAAGCCACAGCCACATTTTCTTCAGAACACAGGTTGGGCAGCAGTTAGCTCTAACAGCTCAGAGGACCTCATATTCCACACACACTGAACCTATAGTCCAAGGCAGGCTGCCCTTCCCCCCACACAGAGCTGGCGGAGGAAGAGCTGAGATGGAAGCTCCCAGAGCATGAGTCAGCCACTTGTAATCACTCAGTAACCAAAAGTACACACCACACAAAGGAAAGAGGCCAGTTCCCTAACGGAAACTGCAGAGCTTTAGGAAGGTAACGCATGTTAGCCTGCACACCCACAAGCATCCTCTGCAGGACGGCACACTGACGATTACAGCGTGGGATGCCAGGGTTCCTTCTGCCCAGAGGAGAGTGTCTAATGAATTGGCAGGAACACATGAACTGAAGCAGTCACTCAAAACGTTTGGGTTTGGGAAACAGTTTTGCTGAAGGAAATGTTGGGTTAGTGTTATCATAATCTGCAATACATCAAACATGTAATTAGGGAAAGAATTTTAACAAGCCTTACGGAAGGATTCGCCATCCTGTCAGCCAAAGACAAAGAAAGGAAACAGGAAACCCATTTTTATGAAACTACACTGAGTCACTTGAACAAGCTTCTCCTAGTAACACACTATGCTCAGGATTCAATCTTAAAACTCTAATCATCTAGTCAGCCAACAAATGTTGAACATCACAATCTGACGATTTCTCTTCCTAATTGCATGTCTGCAAGAGTCTCAACCCTCTTTCTATGCCATTTCCACTCTGGGAAATCTCCCAGACATGTTCATTATAACTACTCCAGTCCTCTAAGCCACAGACCACTTCCACCTGTCTGTTAGAGCTGTAAGTCCCCTCCTTTGCCAGGCTTTACCCAGCACATTCACAAAAGCCCACCCCAACTTAGCTGTGAAGCCTACACTCCCACATGGTTCCCTGGTGAACACAGAGTTAGAGCCAAAGAGCAGCGACAGCTTGTGATTGTCCACAGCCCATTTAGAGGGATAAGGACACCAACCACCCACAAAAGTTTCCACCCAAAATTTGTCCTGCCTAAAAGAAATGCAAGGACAAAGATGGCGCAGACATCGAAGGAATGGCAATCAATAACAAGCCCAAGTTGAAACCCATCCCACGGGCAAGCACCAATCCCTGACATTATTAATGATACTCCGTTATGCTTGCAGACAGGAGGCTAGCATAACTATCCTCTGAGAGGCTCTACCTAGCATCTAACAGATGCAGATACCCATAGTCAAATTATTAGACGGGGGTCAGGGACTTTTATGAAAGAGTTGGGGTGGAGGATTGAAGGCCCTGAAGGGGATGGGAATCCCACAGGAGGACCAGCATAGTCAACTAACCTGGACCTCTGGGAACTCTCAGAGATTGAGGCACCAACCAAAGAACAGGCATGAACGTGGCCCAGGGCACATATGTAGCAGATGTGCAGCTCAGTCTCCATGTGGGTCCCCCAACAACTGGAGCACAGGCTCTCCCTATAGCTGTAGCCTGATTGTGGTATCCATTCCCCAACATGGCTGTCCTGTCTGGCCTCAGTCTATCCTGGATGAGACTTGATGAGCCAAGGTAGGAGGATACCCAGGGGCCCCACCCTCGAAGAGGAGGGGAGATGAGGAGAGGGTCTCTGGGAAGAGGGGACCTGGAAGAGGGGCAACATTTGATGTGAATAAATAAATTAATTTAAATAAAAAGAAAGGCAGAAAAGACTATGGGTAAGCATGCAGATTGCCTCTGCTTAGGAACTTTTTCTGACACCCCTGACTCTGGGCACCGGGCGTAGAGGGTTCACCATGTGGTCTGCTCACGTTTCTCTGACTGCCTTTCTTCCTTACCTTTCTTATCTGCTTTGTTTGGTTTTGGACACAAGTCTGCAGAGTTGCCCTGGTTTCTCTCAATGCTGTGGGATCAGGATATCCTCCCACCTCAGCCTCCAAGCTTGCATCTGACCCTTGGCTTTGCCTTCCTTCCTGCCCCTTTCTTCTCCACAGAAGCAGCTGCAGGGCTTCTTGCCAGAGGAGCTTAGGCAAAACAACTGGCTGGAGGGAGGGCCAGGAGCCCCATCTTCAAAATGCACTGACCAAGCAAACACAATCCAATGGCCTAACTTACTTACATAAGGCAATTAGGCTTACATTTGAGGGCAATGTAGGCCATGCTATTTATTAATTTTGTCTTACAGTTTTATTATAACTTTAATTTTTTAAAAGTCACTACAAATCCAAATAAAATCTATACTTTAGGTGCCATTGCTCATTTCTTGGTTTTGACAGATGTTCAGTGGTTACTTAAGAGGAAGGCAGCATCAGGAGCAGCAACTAAGGGCTACTCAGAACTTTCTGTACAGTCTTTGCAACTTTTCTATAAATCTACAATTATTCCAAAGTTGAGTTTTGAGAGAAAGCCGATACCAATAACTCCTTTTTTTTTTTTGAAAGAAAGTAAATGAATAAGCTCAAACTTGTCTAGTTTGCTGTCTGTGTTGACTTTGTACTTAAAAGCTAGAAGTTCTAATAAGAAAAAAAAGATTCAAATGTTATCTTTCAACAACTCCTCCATATTATGAAGAAAAACAGCAGGAAATAAAATCTCAATACCATTAATCAATGTTGACGTTTCGCTAGATTCTGAGTATCACGAAAGTTTAGTTAAGTTTGGAGGTTAAGGACTGTAATTTTGTCAAAATTAATAAATAGTAGAGGGTTGGGGACATAGCTCCATTAGCAGGGTACTTGTTCAGCAAAGACAAACTCTTGTGCATATAAACTAAGCACAGAGGCTCATTTTTGTAATGAGCACTCTGGAAGTTGAGGCAGGAGGATCAGAAATTTAAGGTCATCCTTGGCTGCACATCTAGTTCAAGGAAGAAAGAAAGGGTGGAGGAAGGAGGAAAGATGGGGTACCAGTGGTACAAACTATGACCTAAATATCAGACCTTATTAAGAGGATGAAGCAGGAGAATTCCAAGCTGTTGAAGGCCTTCCTGGGCTACTGAGTTCAAAGCCAGTCTGAACAACTACCTGAGACTCTGTCAAAATAAATAGTGAGAGCTAGGGGCAGAACTTGGTGGCAGAGAACGAGACTTAAAGTTCAACCTCCAGTAGCCCCCTCCAAAATCAGCCCTCATTACCTCTTGGAATTAAGGGGTCTCAGATGATTTTCCAACAGATCTAAGAACCTGAGACTACAATTGTTCATTCCACAATGTGTGTTTGCATTTAAGATAATTTGTTCTTAAAAAACTCTTCTCTTTTCACTGGTCGGAACAATAAAAACTGAACCCCGACACAGCTCCCTGAATCTAACAGCAAATCACTTTTGGAACAGCTCTGAAGAGGAAAAGGAAACTAAATGCTAGCCAATGGGGTGACCCTGAAAATTAAATGAAACAGTGAGACATGTCCTATTTCCTATTGTTTTTCCTCTTGTTATGATCACTTCCAACCATTGTAACCCCTGAAAAGAGAGAAGAAAACAAAACACTCCTTTATTAACTCAGAAGAGCTTCCCACATGGGTTCTCTTTGAAATCCCCATTTCTAGAAGTGCAGTATACCTCTCCGTAAACTGCCCCTTTACCCCAAATCACCCCATTTCAGATAAGGCACGTCACTTGCTTGGGCCTCAGTTTTCTCCTCTGGAATCTCAGGAGGCTGAGGTGTGGGAGAAGTGGCAGGCCTAAGTCATATTCTGACCCACAGAATAGAGATGTGTACCTGCAGTTCCTCCACAGTATTTGATAGTCAAGGCATTTATTTTATTGATCACATTGAGGGACACATGTCTGACAGTGCATGTGTGGAAGTTAAGGGATAACTTATAAGAGTCACTTGTTCCCTTTTTGCCACATGGGTTCTGTGAATCCAAGTCAGGTAGTCAGACATGGCCATAGGCACTCTTATCCCTGGAGTCTGCTCATTGGCCCTGATAAGATATTGTTTACACAAATCTGGGTTTGGTTTCTCCCAGTGTTTCAGAATCCTGAGGCTACATTGTGATGTGTCATTATGTAGCTAGCCAGGATGAGCAGTTTCCCTAGTAACTCTGGGATCCGTCCTGAAGCTTATGACGGGTCTGCTCACCTGAGGGCGGCTTCCATGTGTTACTTGTCTGGAAGCATTAGAGGGAATGACTCACTCTTAATCTGGAGTGTGATTATTTCCAAAAGACACAAATCAATGCAGCTTAAAGCACAGTGGAGCTTCTCTCTCTCTCTCTCTCTCTCTCTCTCTCTCTCTCTCTTTCTTTCTCTCTCTCTCTCTGTGTGTCGTGGGGGTGAGGTGGGTACCCATGTCCCAGCAAAGATGACAGTATTGTACACATGTCCACTTAAGGGTTTCTATATGTCACACCAAAAAGTAAATCTAAGAATTAAGTCATTATATTCCATAGTAAATCAGGGATTTTTTTTTTCCTTCCTGGATTTTCCTTAGTCATTCCTTCCAGAATGAGGTCTTATTTTAAGGGCTATTTGGGTCAGAGTACAGGGCCTCTGCAGGCTTGATAAAAACACTAACAGATTACATAATTTAAGTGTTCAAAAATAAAATCCCAGCCATCTGCTCTTTTGCTCCTTACCCAACCAATTTTAGGGTAGAAACAGTGGGCATGAACACTTAAGATGAAGCTGCCCAGAATAAATGGGCAGACCAGGTCAAAATGGGTCAAAAACGTATAAGATCACACAAGAACAAAAATCTGCAATTTTCATAAGTAAGATAATAGTTAGCTAATGGGGCCATGGGAAGAAACACAGAGAACTAAATTGATCTTGAAACTATTTATAAACGTGTTATTTTTAGCAGAAAGAAGATTAGCCTTAAGGTTCTAAGGCACTGTACCAGTCTCCCAAAAGTTCAGACCCTGGATATAACCAGACTTTGGGTGGGAAAGAGAAGCAAGAGCTATTATACTTCTGGCTTAATATTAAAGATGCCAATATTCCACACATGATACCATTCCTGGTATTATTATTTATTTAATATCTTAACTTCAAATATAAGTTTATACCAACTGCCAGGGGTTTTAGGAATTGTCAAGACATTACCTCATTTCCTTTCGATGTTTTTAGACAACCAAGCTCTTTCCATTTGTGGCAAAAGGAAGAAAACAGAATAACATCACCGGCTTAGGAACTACAACTTACCTTTCGCTGTTGTTCCCAGCATGCCTGTTACCCACACATTAGCAGGCAGACCCTGCCCATAGCTGCTGGCAGGGAGAAGGGCTGCCCTCTTCCACATCCTGCAGCAGAACAAGAGGAGACCTGACAAAGGGTACTGGCTACCAGTAGTGCCCCATGGGAGGTAAGCCATTTTCTCAGGGACTTAGGAGAAAACACAGAGAGGTAACCTGCCCAAGGGTTGAGGGGGTAAACAGGAAGGCCAAAGGCCTTCCTTCAGTGGAAGGATGCTTGGATATTATTGCTGAGTGCCTGGGAAGACACTGGTAGGCAGGCCACCATGTCCAGGCCTGGCTGCTACGCTACAGAGATAGGGGACGCTGAGTTTCTGCCCCATGCCAAGCATCCTGAAAACCAGCATCATCCGCCTAAAGGGAAATGTACATCTTTTGCCTGTTTCACCTAGGAAAGCTTAACCCACATACCTTTTTTAATTTCATGTTATTTTTAGTTTTCCCCCATATGTATGGTTGTTTTGTCTGCATGTCTGTGTACCACATACAATGTCTGAGGAAGAACAGAAGAGAGCACGAGATCCCCGAAACTAGAGTGTAGACTGTTGTTAGCCTCTATGTGGATGGATGCTGAGAAGCAAACTCTGGTCCTCTGGAAGAGCAACCAATGCTCTTAACCATGAAGCCACCATCTCTCTATCCCAACACACGCCTTCTTCATATAGGGTTTTTGTTTGTTTGTTTCTTTGGGGGGGGGGTTGTAGTATTTTGTGAAACCCAAACAAATCAACAACAACAAAAGTCAATCGTGAAAATAGCGAAGACATCCCTCTGGAGTTTTGAAGAGATCAATCACCTCTCCTGGAATACAGAAAAAAATAAAGCCTTTGAACTGGTAATATTTCAGAAATCAGCTGCTAACTAATGCCCTTTAAGACACAAATTAACACACACACAAAAAAAACACTAACAGATCACTGGTTACAAAAGGCCCCTCATGCTCACTGACTGTAGAGCAGATATTGTAAAAATGGCTACATCACTGAAAACAGTCTACAGGAAAATTCCAATGACAGACAGTCCTCACTGAATTAGAGAAGACATCCTAGGATTCATTTGGAAATCCAAAAGACCCCAATAGCAAAAGCAGTGCTAAGCAATCAGAACAATGCTGGCCATATCACAATATCTGAACCCATACTATAGAGCCAATCATCACAGATGGTGCTGGGAGAACTAGGTTTCCACAGACAGGGAGAGAAATCAGATCTGCATCTCAAAGACCTTGGTTTAAAACCTGAAACACTGAAAACTGTTAGAGGGAAACACATCAGGATTCAGGAACATACAAGAACTCTCTGAAAAGGACTCCAGGGTCACAAGAGAGAACCCCAAGTATTACAAATTAATACTATATGAATTTGAAATGCTTCTGTCCAGCAAAGGAAACTATCAGGAGTTTGAACATACAACGTACAGACTAAGAGAAAAAATCTACATCAAGTACATCAGACCAGAGGTAGGGTGGGGTGGTGCTGTTAATAGGTAGATCATATACAAACACTGAGACCCACAAAATATCCCACTAATATATGGGCTATAATACATGTGGCACTTCTCATAAGACCAAATATTACCAAAAACGTTCAACATACTTAGTCATCCAGAAATACAAATGAAAACTTGTTCAAGATTCTATTTAACCCTAGACAGCCTGGCTACTACCAAGGAAACAACAAAACATGCAGTGGAAGACGGGACCGGAAAAGAGGAACCTTTATTTACTGCTAGTTGCCGTGAAAACTAGTACAGCCACTATGGATTAGACGGGTTTCCCCCAGAGAAGAGAACCACCATACGAGCCAGTTACACCCCTCATGGGTATACACCCAAAAGACCCTGTCTTCTGCCATGGAGACGTTGTTCCTAAGTGTTTGCTGCTGCTGCTTTAACTAGTGTCAGAGTAGTTAAGAAATGGAACTTGCCTAGGTGGCCATCAATACATGATGGACAAAGGGATGTATAAACACACAGTGGAGTTTTATTCAGACAAAACTCCACAAATGGAGTGGAGCAAAATGTGGAGCAAAATGGAACCATGACATCTGCAGGAAAATGAGTGGAAATGAGAAGTATTACAATGAACCAAATAAGGAAGACTGACAAATGCCAAGTTCTCTCATGGTGTGAGCGTGCGTGCGCAAGTGCGTGTGTGCGTAGGAAGCTAAGTCATGAAACTAGAAAGGAGACCATGAGAAAAAGAAAAGATCTTAAACAGAGGAGAAAAAAGAAGTGTAGTGGAGTAGAAGGGACAGAGAGAGCTGTGGGGAGAGGAAGGGCTGAGCAGGAGGGGGTGGGAAGGAAGATCATGGAGAACAAAGTGACATGGAGATTTCATAATGGAACACGTTAATTTAGGTGCTAATTCTAAATTAATGAGACAAAGAAACATAAAAATGAAACGAGTTAAAGATATAAAGGGTGGGAGATTTAGTTTTGCTCAAACCTTGAAAATGTATACATTTTAGAAATAGGTCTGAAAAATTTTTGTCGTGGTACAAAGTAAACTAATTAGAAGTTAAAAACAAATCGTTGGAAAATCCAGAAACATCATACAGGAAACAGAAACCTCACACATGCCTCCCTCTCCTTATGGCCACTTTTCTATTCTTCGCTCTTACCCATATTCTGACTAAGCCAAGTGTCCCGATTTAGACTATTTCGTGGACCTCACAAATCACAAATACTTCTTGTTAATGCATGCGCAAATCTTACTTCTAAATGACTATTAATACACCAAAAGACAAGTAACAAGTTCTTGCGTCCTATCACCTAGTAATTTGGATTCCGATAATCCGGAAGCAGCCTGGGTAAGTGTGTTAGCACTCAGAGCTATAGAACACTGCTCACTACTTTTCACAGATAAAGCCTGTGGAGAACAATTTGATCCTTTTTTTTTCTTCAAAGTACTGCCACGTTTACCTACTAGACCAAAAACCAAAAAGTCAACATAGATGCCTGTTGTTTTCGAGAATAGGAAAAGCAGACAATTAATATTCATTGCATTTCTAAGAGGCAAGGTAAGAAGAGTACCTTTTAGTGCTAAGTCTTTACAAAGGGCCAGATGTGTGTCTCTCTACAGAGTCCACTGACCTACTACAGCACAGAGCAATAATCGAATGCCTTTCAGGAGCACAGAGCCTCAGCCCTGTGGTGGCATCCTAGTCCACACCAGTATCTCCACTGCCAAGCCTCACAACAGGCACTGCTATTGGTTCCTGTAGAAGTTTTCCTGAATTCCTGGCCTGATGTGACACAAAAGCAAGAAATTATCCAGCACACTGTACCTGTTCTGGAGGACAGTGCGCTTACCTCGGATTTCCTTCTCTACTCAATGCTGCAGCTTCCTTGGCCATAAGCTCCTCCTCCCTCCACAGGCCCTGCTGTTCAACAGCAGCCTTGGATCCTGGCCTGTTTCAGCTCAGGGTCTTTGGCCTGCAGGTCCCAGATACCCACTGAATTTCTCATTTCTCATCCAGTAGCACCTGCTGAATCCATTTCAAAGGAACTTGGGTCATGCCTTGACTTTAGGGACTCCTAAGTGAGCTAGCCTCAAACTTGTGTGATCCTCGTGCCTTGAACTTCCAACTACTGGGTCACAGGCATGTATTACCACGCTAGGCTTGCAAATACTTCATATTTTACAAATGTTTTATAAAGCCTTTTCTTGTTTGCTTTTTTTTTCTTTCTGTACTTTTCTTTTATGTTTTAGTGCATAACAAAATATCCACTTAATAGATTGGTGGTTCTCAGCCTGTTGGGTCACAACCCCCTGGGGGGAGGGTCACATATCAGAAAACCTGCATATCAGATATTTACATTACGATTCATAGCAGTAGCAAAATTACAGTTATGAAGTTATCAACGAAAAGACGTTTATGGTTGGGGTACTACAACCTGAGGAACTGTATTAAAGGGGTTGCGGCATCAGGAAGGTTGAGAACCACTGGTCTAGATGGAACAAACCACCTTCACTTAGAGAATGAGCCACAGAGATTGCTCCCTTAGCATTCTCAGCCTAGGCGTGGCTGTATCCTCTTGAGTGGAATGGGGTGTCAGGAGGCTGGTCAGAGCTGGACTAAGACAGTGCTGAACGCAGTCTATTTCCACCTTAAAAAAAGGTTTGCTGAGGTGACCTCTCTAATTTTCCCTCTAAAATCTTCTTACTTCTCTATTGAGATGCTCAGTTTTACAACTGGTCCTTGAATCATTGCAGAAGCTGGGTCCCCAACAGACTGGCAGTAACTAAGGAGTCAAGAATGTCACCTGTCCTAGGGCTCCAGGATTATAAAGCTGCAGAGGTATCACAGCTGTGGAGTCAGCTCTTGTTAAGTTACCTAGAACTGAATGTCAAACTTCAGAAAGCAAAACCACACAAGTCTTTAGGGGACAAAGCCAGGAGAGCACACTTCTATTTTAATATGCAAGTGCAATATCATATAATTTGAGGAAAGTCTTAAGGAATAGTAATGGAATTATGGTTATTAGCACTAATAAACTTTATAATGTCTCTCAGCTTGGAGAAAACTAAAGAATCAAGAAAAAAGTATGGTACAAAATACACTAATTAATCAACTAGACGGCTAGTTCACCAGAACTCTGCTCTTCAAAACATGCTATGAACTCTGCTCTGTGTGTTTAAAGCGGAGAGGGGAGGCACAGGACTTGTATAGATAAGAAACATACCCACAGGAAAATAACAACCAACCACAACACCAATACCAGATGACCTGTGCTTAGGTTGTCATTGAAAGCCTGAGACCAGAGGCAAGGCCTGGCAAGTCTAATTTGACTTTTGTCAGCCATACAGCTTTAGCCAAGTCCCTGGATCTTACTGGAGCCTAAGATGGCTTCTGAGTTTAAGGATGAATGGCCTTTAACTCTGATTCTCTCTTAAAATGGGAACCCTTCATTTGTTCAAATGTGGGCAAAAACCTGAAAGTCCTTTATGACTTGGGTAGTCATAACAGCACCTATGTGGAGTCAAACTTCATGGAGAGAGGGGCTGCTCAGAGCTCAGCTGACCAGAAAGAGGTTGGTCAAATTTCAAAAGTGGAGGCTGGTGAGAACCTGGGTACCTGCTACTGTAGAAGAAAATGCTCCTAGAGCTGGGCTTCCCAATCATGACTTATAAGAAATTCCAGGCAAGGACTAGCAGTTAGCAGAGTTATGGAGAGCAGAGCCAGGCAAGGGAGGTGCCTGCATGCCAGCAGTGAGCCGTTAAGAGCTCAGTCAGCTGGTGATGAGAGTTATATGTCTGCTTCAGGATTTCAGGGAAACATTTTCCTTTGGGGGCTTTAAAGTTGCTACAGACAAACCTACTAGGAGGCAGAGCTCTCTTTTAATTCAATTACTACTGTTCAAAGGACCCTTCTGCAATGCAACACACATAGACGATAGATATAGATAGATAGATATCCAGAGTTAATGATATATTCTCAAATTTTTAATAATGGTTCACTTATTTCATTAATACTGTGGTTAATATAGAAACTCACAACTGCTCAAAGGACAAAGTAAGTCTCAGTGGAGTGCTCAGCCACAAATGGGGCATCTGTATCCCACCCCTTCCCAAGGCTCAAGGGGCCACAAAAAAAAGAGGGGCCAGAAAGATTATAAGAGCCACAGTCTGGGAAGGACCAGAGCTCTAGCTCTGGTGTCTTCTGGACATGACAGGTATTCTGCATTCATGAACTCACGGCCCCTGTGGTTGCCTCTTCCACAAAACCACTGTAGTCCACACAATGAAGCCAGCCAACGGTCTAGTAAGGAGAGGAAAGGACTCATGAGCCCCATCCCTAACTGAGGACTGTGCGCAGCTAAGGACTTCTGAGGGAGGGAGGGCCAGTTTTCTTTAAGAGTGAGACCCCTGGCAAGTCAACCATGCTCCAGTGATGGCCCCACACTCAGGAGTATATGGGCAGCCCAAATTATACTCAATAGAGTGAGCACAAAACTGGGGTGTTTGTGAATATGCTCAAAACACGTTGTATAAAATTTTCAAAGAATAAAAATATTATATTTACAAAAGTTTGTTACTTTGGGTATTCCTTAAATCTATTTCTTTTCTCCCTTGTTAAGTACTGAACCCAGGGCCTTGAACACGATTAGACAAGGACCCTACAAGTCTTGGTAGGTACTGAACTCAAGACCTTGAGCAGAACCCTACAACTAAGCTGAGGCTTCAATTCTGGCAAGCTAGTGTGTTTAGAGCCTGAACATTTTTCTTCTATGTCTTAAAAAAAAAAAACCCCTTTTTTAAGCTGGGTATAGCTCCACACATCTTTGCCAACACTATGGAGGCAGAGGCAGAAGGACCTCCAAGTTTGAGGTCAGCTTGGTCCATATAGTGAGTTTCAGGACAACCAAGGCTATATAACAGAATATGTATTTATGTATATATGTACGTGTGTGTGTGTGTGTGTGTGTGTGTGTGTGTGTGTGTGTATATATATTCTTTTTCATTGCTATTATTATGTGTGGGTACATATATGTATGATGTATATGTTGTTCGTATTGTGTGGGTCTATATCTTCTCTCCTTCCAGGAGATCAAATTCAGGTCATCAGGCTTGGTGGTAAGCACTTTTTCCACTGAACCACCTTTATTTCAGTCTATAACACAGGAATTTGTATACCTTAACCATAGCCCCCAAGTAACTAAGGGAAAAACCACTCAGTCATTTAGTTACTTCTGTAGCATTGTGCAGAATAACTGGGTTGTAATTCTTACAGAACAATACATTGACTATTACTGGTAATTAGCACTTTTCTAAGGAGAAATGTAGGTAATTTAAAGTTTGCTACTAGCTAACAGTCTAAACAAATAAAAAGACAAATTATTTTTAAGTACTTTAGAAATAACCTTATTAGGAGAGTTTACTTTCAATTAATGTATCAATTAAAATAATTCTTAACTTCTCATTAAATGAGGAAAATATAGCTGTCAAGGACATGATAGTATAATAAAACTGCACTTTAAAAGGGTGGGGTCTATAACCAGAACCCTTATCTAATTTTAAAAAAAGAGACACCTCTCTTCTTTGGAACAACAGCAGAATGAGTTTGGTTAGATGTTACAGCCTTCCCAGTAACCTGAATAGAAATGTCCTGGAAAAGCCAAAAGTTCAAATGATAAAGACTAGCTGCAAGGAGGAGAGCCAAAGTTCTAGTCAGTGGTGTAAGAGCCATGACAATGCCCACGGTGCCCAGGAGATGGCTCTGCAGGTAAGGGCACTTGTCACCAAGCCTGATGACCTGAGTTTGACCTCTGGAACTCATATGGTGGTACATATACAAAACATATGTATGTGTATACAGTCATTGACACATACACACAGATATACAGACACACACACACAACACATACACACAACACATACAGAATAAACAAACAAATAAATTGTTTAAAAAAAAATAAAGCATCAAGGCACTGGCCATCTAAAATGATGCTTCTTGGAAGGAGAAAGCAGCTTCTCAGGAAGTTGAATGTATACCAACTATATGATCCAGTCCCTCTCTCCCATATGTGCCTAAAGGAAATGGGATGAAAGTTCATATAAAGATTTACATATAACTGGCCATAGTAATTTTACTTATAATAGCAAAAAACTAGAATTAATCCAGGTGCCAATCTCCAGGCATCCGAAGATGCAAGTCAATTCATAGTACAGAAATCGGGTCAGTGATTTCACAGCTGTGTCAAAAGTTACATAAGTATTATAGAAAACATCAAATTTACATTATCACTTATGCAATTCATCTTCTACCTCAGCTAGACGGCCTTAAACATGGGTGAGGAGTGTCTCTGTGTGTGTGTGTGTGTGAATGAGTTTGGGCACGTGTGCTAGTGAGGACCACCTCAGCTGTCAGTCTTCCCTCCCTATGTCATGTGAGGCAGGCTTTCCCTTGTTCAATACTATGTATTCCATGCTAGTCAGCCCACCTGCTTCCGGCAATTCTCCTGTCTCCAGCTCCCATCCCAACAGTGGGAGGCTGAGATCACATGCATGGACTACCACATCTGGCTTTACCCAAGGAGCCAAATGCCCAGCCTAACAAATCTGCTTTTAGAGAATATACAAGATGGGGAAACAAGAACAGAGTTTCCAGAAACAGGTAAACATGAAAGATTATACATATCAAAGGAGAGAAGCCCTCATAACAAGACCAGTGAAAAGACACACTGGGGCACTGGGCCATTTCATACTCCACCTATGTGAAGGGTCCAGGGAGTCCTGAAATGGCGTACCATATCCCACCTACGTGAAGGGTGTGTAAGCAAGTGAGTGGTGCCTGGCAGTTGTGCACACCTTCCATCCCAGAACTTGGGAGGCAGAGGCAGGTGGATCTCTGAGCTCAAAGCCAGCACGGTCTACAGAGTGAGTTTCAGGACAGTCAGGGCTGTCAGAGAAACCCTGTCTCCAAAATGAAACACACAGAAACACATACACACACACACACACACACACACACACACACACACACACACACACGAAGGAAAAAAAGAAAAAAAAATAAGTGTGGCAGTATTAAACTAAAACTTAGAGATAGATGCAGAAGGCAGCTGTCAAGAGAGAGAGAAGAGAACTTTCGGGATAAAGGCTCTCATCTAGGATCAAAACCACCAATGTCCAGAACGATCTTTAGTCTGTGTCTGGCCCTAGCGTTCATCAAGAACTAGCCCACCCAAAAGGGAAGATAAGCCCTGTAAAGAGAACACACGGGCGGGCCCAATACTGCTAGGGACAGCACTCTCAGGGGACTTGTGGTGGAGAGATAGCACTCCTGAGCCTCCTTACATGTGACAAGCCCAAAGTGAGCCACTGGAGACAGAGATGCAGAATAGTTTCAACTTGCTGTTGGGCTTGGATCACCTGATGCGGTGGAGGTTTGTGAAGGAGCATCCAGCACCTAGAAGCTCGTAGGAGTCGACCACCAGCATACTTCCACCCGGGTGATTCAGGGATTTCCCAGTTATGGCCCCAGAATCTCTCTAGCAGCCTAGCTCACATCCTTCTGTCAGCATCAGGGGAAGGGTGAAGTCCCTGAACTCCACACACAAAGGTCAGCTTGGGGTTTTAAGCTCTACATGAACATGACGTGTTTTAAACTTGGCCCTAACTCTTTTCTGGATCAGGAAAGCCTAAAGTCAAGCCACTTCTGAGACCTCAGTCTTTCTTTGGTGTTGAAGCTGAGACGCAGGGCATAGGACTGGGAGAGAGGAACCCTGGATGCCATTACTATGTAGCTCTGCAGAAGCCCAGCAGTGTCCGCAAACCTAACCCAACTCTGCCTGTGAAGAGACTCTGAAGCAGTGGGATTGATGGTGTCTTAGATTACTTCTGTCCTCACTGCTGAGGAATTTCAAGAGAAGTCTTGTCGTTAAGGAGTCTTTAAATAATGGGTATGATGGCACATGCCTTTAATCCTTTAATTTAAGCGCTCAGGGTTAGGATTAGGAGGCAGGGGCAGGTGGATCTCTGTGAGTTCGAGGCCAGCCTGGTCTACAAAGCAAGTTTCAGAACAGCCAAGACTACTACACAGAGAAACTCTCTCTTGAAAAACAAAACAAAAAAGTCTTTTAATTTATTTCAGGGAGGGAAGTACTCTATCCTTCCTATCTCAAAGTATTTAAAGTATGAAAGAGGGTGAAATCACTCCTATGTGGGAAGGAAAAATAAAAAAGAATACCCTTTCACACAAAATCAAAAAGATACCCTTTCACAAGGCTTCTCATGGGTACTTCAGACAAATCACACAGCATCTCAGGCCCTCTGTCCTCAACTGTACGGTGGGGACTTTGGGTAAAGTATGGGATACGTGGATGGTATAAACGCCTCTTCCTTCACTGAATACATGAGACCCTTAAACATCTCAGGCACTGTCCCAGGCACCATGGCACAGCAGGTGCACACCTGTCATCACAGCACCTGGGAAGCAGATGAAGGACAAACATGAATTCAAGGCCAGTTTCTGGTAGGTAGAGAACCTCATGTAGCCAGCCTGAGCTTCATGACAGCCTATCTCAAAATCCAGAGGACCTAGATTCAGTTCCCAGCATCAATATAATGGTCATTTGAATGAGATATCACCCATAAGTCTTGGACAAACAAGACTAGTGCTAGCACTAGGAAATGAGCCAAGGGTAGGGGTAGGATAAGGGGCACTGTTACTCTGTTTTAGGAAGGGGGCAGCAGAAATAATCTCTCAGAGCTGATCAGAGATGAACAGTCTGGAAGAGTCATGGAACCAAACCAATAGAGCAACTGAAGACGTAACAGCAAGGACAAATCCCTGAGGTGGCTCTTGGACTATACAGTAAAGAGAACCTGGCCTCTCTCTTGTATTTTACAGCCTCCTGCTCACGATGCACGCAGCCTTGTTAATGTGTTGACATACAGCATTCTAAAGAGTAGCACAATCCAGTGGACTAGATTGCCTCCTTCAAAGGCAAGCTTTCTACACCAATGATTTGCTATTCTCCAGCTCCTGACCACCCTGGTGCTTACTCCAGGCAATGATACATAGAATTTAAATGCTGTTTTCAAAACTTTTTATAACAGAAACCCAAAGTAACAAACTTTAGATGACCGTACAGTGCATACACAAAACTGAAAGCCATAGCAATCACCTGGCTTTCTGCGACTGTGTATGTATGTACTAAAATGTTTCTAAGCATTAAGGTGAGTTCACAGATATCTTAGTTTGAAAACACCATCCTAAGCAAACATGTAGTAATAACTTTATTCAAACACAAACCAAAACTGGCCTGTGAGACAGCTCAGCATCTTAAAGAACCGTCAAACCTCATGACCAGTGCTTAATCCTCAGGGTCCGCGAGAAGAGACTCTCAAAGGATTTTCTCTGACCTCCACATGTGAACCATGACATGCGCATATCCCTTACCGCAACATACTTGTGTATGTGTGTGTGTGTGTGTGTGTTCTTTAAACTTCTTTAAACTTTAAAAAAGTGCAATGACTTCTAAAAATAACAAGAGCGCACATTTTTAGAAGAGCTGGGAGTCTGGGAATCTGGGAATCTGGGAACAAGAAGGAAGAAACGCCAAATTGCTGAAGGAAGGAGTACCTTAGGTTTTAAAGGATGCCCACAATAATGAGAATGTGTAAGCACTGGGTTGAGAAGGGTTCTGTCTGGGCCAGTCTTTAAATGTCAAATTCACAGAGGGCAGACAGTCTACCCTATCTCACCTTACCAGACTCTCAGCCCAGTTACAGCAGTGTAACTGCTTATCTTCAATCATTGCTCAAATCCTGGGAGTTTAATGGGGAAATAGCATTGGCTGCAATGGAAAGATTCCATGTCTGTTGGTGACATGGTACACTTTGAAACGGCTGGGATCAAAACAAGTGTGTTAATTTAATAGGTAATCTCTCAAGGGACGATAACCAATGGGCTCTGTCAACCAAAGGCGCTGACAGACACTGTGCCAATTTCTCTGTGAAACCCTGTTACCACTCTCACCCCTGAAGTCAGAAGTGCATGCACCCAATTTCCAGGAGCCTGGGAGACTCAGAGTAGCCAAATTACACCTGCGAGGCAAGCATTTTCCTACACCGCCACACAGCTGTCACACACAGAAGGCAGCTCATTTAAACTGTGCCCTTCAGCCCTATTTAGGGATATCTTGCTAATGATTTCAAATTACAACTGTTGCTTTATCTCAAACAGTGATAAAAGGGAGAGCTACATTCATGATGCCTTTCTTTTAAAGTCATTTATCTGCTCTCCTCTCAGGAGAAAAAAAAATGTTGAGACAAGTACAAACCTGCCTGAGCTTATTATAGATGCAGCCCTCCTTCTCTCCCTCCTTCCGCTCCACGCTAGCACCCCTCCCTGTCTGGCTTTTCCAGAATTGAGGCAGTAGCCTCCGGTAAGGAACTGTAAGTGGTCCTTTTATCAAAACAAGAAGGGATTCGCCTACAGGGAGAGAGTCAGGCAGAGGCAGCAAGCCCCTCCCTCATCCTGGCAGTTCAATTCACCCAGTTCCTCCAGGTCAGCAATCGCTCAGGTTCAAGGAAGAAAAGTCAGAGGAGGACCTTTAATCCATCCAAATCCAGGAGCCGGGATGGAACACACGCGCTTGCCAGATCTGAGGTGTGGGCAGGCGACTGCGTGCTTGTGCACAGGCACTGCCTGGCTCAGGGCGAGATGTGAGTGGCAACGCTGGAAGACCCACGAGGATGGACAAAGCCACAACTGTTATAGTGTGAAATAGCCCCCGCAGGCACTGACTTAGGTCAGGAAATCTCCCTAGATTTATTTTCAGGCAAGTGACTCACAACCTAGTCTCCATAAGTAATTCCATCAAAATGAGTCGCGGGTTCCTCTAACCCGACTTTCGGCTGCCCTCTGGCTGCTCCTCCCTTCTCTCCGCCCATCCTGTAAACCCAGACAGCTCACAGACAGAGCAAGCGTACCCAAGGGGAACAGGAGGCAGGCTCTCCGGCCCAGCCCCCACCCTCGGGAAGGATGAATGGGGCCATCACCGGCGAGAGCGCGGAGAAGGGGCGTGTGGGCTGCGCGTGAGGTGTGTACGCGGGTGTGCGCGCGTGGGCACGCACCCGGGCCAACTTACAGAGGTGGAGTTGGTCCTCGCCTGACCCTGGTTTCGCACCTCCTGCTCCCGGAACTGCAGCCCGGCCAGATGCTTTTCCAACGCCTCCCAGTCCATTGGGGGCGCAGGGGGCTCTTCCGGGACGCGCGTCCCGCGGTCCGGAGGCTGAAGACAGAGGCCCCCAGATGCTCGGTTCCGGCCTCCGCGCCGGCTCCCTGGAGGCTGAGTCTTCTGGATGGGTCTCCGGGGAACCCGGGAGGCATTCGGCCGGCCGGCTACCACCACGTTGCCATTGTGCCTGAGGTCTTGGGGGTCGTGAGGATGGAGGTTGCCGTTAGGCATTGGGGACGGCATGGTGGTGGCGGCGCTCCTGCTCCCGCTGCCGCTGCTGCTGATCCTGGCGCTCACGTCCCCCGGCTCTCGGGCCGGACAGCGGTCATCCCGATACCCTCGATCGTCCTCCTCTTCCTCCTCCTCCCCGTCCTCCTCCGGAGCCCACTCATCAATCACCTTCTTCTGGTAGACCGGGAAGGGCTCTTCATAGTCTTCCAGAGCAGACACTAAGTCCAAGCTACCCCCCGGCGACGATGAGGATTTGCACTCGGAGCAAGGGGTCACTTTGGTGGAGTTGGACTGTGAGCTGGCGCGGCTGCTGCTGCTGCTGCCGGCGTCACTGCCTAGATCCATCCCATCCTCTCGGTAATCCTGGGGGGGAGGAGGCAGAAAGAGTGAGTGGCCAGGTTGAGCCTGCTGCTCCGGCCGCCCGCTGCCCACCCCGACCTCCCCGCGCGCGGCGCCGGCCAGCCGTGAGGTGCGATCGCCCTAAGAGGCCTTGGGGCGGGAGCCAGCAGCTGCCTGAGCGGCCTCCACCCCTCCCCGCACAAGTTGACTTCCTCCGGTTAACTAACCCGCAAATTAGCAAAGGGGTGCGCAGCCACGGGCGCGCACTTTTCACCCTCATAACCCAGGGGCGCGCGCGGACTTTGTGTTAACCATTTTACGCCAGGCGCGCCCTAGCACTCCACCCCAAGGATTCTCCCAAACACTTTCCCACTGAATTCTGATTCCCTGGGGGCGGGACCCTAGAGGGAGGTAGAATCTGATTTCGCACCTCGCGGGGGCACTGGGACCACCCCCAAGCTGGCCCCGCCCCGCCCCGCCCCGCCCCCTCCCGGCGGCCGCTGGGAGCCCCGCGCCGGGCGAGCTCAGCTTTACTTTCTAAGGAACCGCAGTAGTCTCTGGGCACATCCCGCCTGCGCGCCTCCTCGGCCAGCCCCTCTCGGAAAAGATGGGCACGGGGGCGCTGTCGGCCCACTCCCCAGCAGGATGGCTCCCCTCAGCGCTTGCTTCCGCCAAAGGTGTCCGGGGCCCGGGCGCAGCGAGTGTCACTGCAGCCGCCGCCGCCGCCGCCGCCCTGGGGAAGGGAAGACGCGCCCTCCCGGCGACGGCGGCAGACCGGGTCCCGCCACGGAGCATGCCCAGAGGCTGCGGGGTGCGGCGCAGTCCGCTCGTCCGGTTTTCCCCGCCGGAGGCTGGAGCTAGAAGCCGGCTGGGAGAGCGCGGAGAAGCGAAGGGGGAGGGAGGGTACGGGCGCTCAGCTCACAGACCCCGCCGTGTGTAAGGACCGCGCCCTGGGAAAGGGATCTGTGCTGAACGCACCTCAAGGCCTCTTGGCTGAGCTCTTTACCCAAGCAAAGCCTCCTGGAGGGCCGCGCGGACCTGATACCTCCCAGTCCGCGCGGAAGTCCCCAAGTGACCCTGAGAAGGACCTCCTGTCATCCTCACAAGCAAATACACAAGCCGCGTAGGAGCTCAAGTGACCAGTGGTCAGACCCTGTCATTTCCTTTCTACCTTCCCCATACCCGCTTGCTCTCCTTCACCGCACCCTGGTATCCATTTCCAAGTTCAGGCAGTGGGTGGAACCTGTTGCTTTTGCTCACATTTCCTTCTCCTTCCCAGCGGCACTGGGGATGACCTCAGCGAGGTGTGTGTACCGCTAGGAGATAGAGTGTGAGCGGGGACTGTGAGCGAACGTGGAGGTCAGGAAGTGGGGTGGAGATCTATCCTGAAGGTGGGGCCAGACATCCCTTCCAACAGAACCGATCCAGAAGATTGTAGAGGAGAAAGACCTGAGTGGTGGTGCCCCTAGTACCTTGGTTGGCTTTGCTTACTTGTTTTTTTTTTTTTTCAGGGAATTGAATAATAATAATTTTTTTTAAAAAATCTATGGGAAAGTTTCCAAGACCATACAGGGCTACCTGAACTTGCCAACTCTTCTTTTTAGGAAGAAGTTTTGATGATGTGAAACTATTTGCTTGGATGATGTGGACGGGCTGCAGCATACCTTTTAAGGACTAAATATTTCCTCTGAACACTCTTGCCCTGTAAGAAGTTAGCTAGGAAATGCCTCCTCTGTGGTGAGAATGGAAGTGTGCTTAACTCTACAATGAAATGGAGAGTTTCCTTGGACTACCAGATTTAGGCCTGTAACTAATTTATTCCAGCAGGACTAGTCTGGACCAAACCCCAACACTTGCTTGGCACCTTCCAAATGGAGAAGCAGAGGCATACTTGGGATTCCTGGGTAGGGAGTGGCTGCCACCCTCTTGTGGGAGACTTGGTGCAGAGACCCTTTGTCTCAGTGATTTCCTCTCTTAGGTAAGCCTCTGGCCAGGAAATGTAATCAAACTTTTCTACCTTGTCTGGAAGCAGCAATCCTGTGAGTAACAGGAAAAGAGGCCTCTGGTCTGGCCAGTGCTTCAGACAAAAGGGACTGGTTAGGACTTAAAATACAATTCACATGAACATCTGTAAACAGCCTGCTTAGTGCCCCAAATATGTTTTGATGTGAGGATGCAGTGGAGTGCTGACTGCCGCTGAGGGGTATGCAGGTGGTGCTGTGTTCTGTGGCATAGACGGGAAGGACTGCCCAAAAGATCACCATTGGTCATGACGAAGCTTAGGTCAAAAAAGCTACCCTGAGTGCTGGAGAAATGGCTTAGCCAGTGAAGTGCCTTCTATAAAAGCCAGGATCTGGGTGCTGCCTGTAACCCCAACATGCTGGGGTTGGACTTGAAGACAGACAGATCCCTGATAGTGGGAGTCAGGCTACCCCAAACTGCAAGCCCTAGGTTCAGAGAAAAAAGAATTTCAAAATAAGCTGATGTCATAAGGCAATGTCAACCTCTGACCTCATGCATTCCTACCCAGGCAGGTATACCTGTATTCATCTATATACACACATGCATACAGTACACACACATACACAGAGCTATATACTCTGTGGCAGATGCAGGTGGACAAATATTTATCAGCTGGAGTGACAGACAGGAGCATTATAGTGACAGCCCAGTTTTTAAGCACCAGGACCTCCAGAGCCACCCACCCATACAGCTGGCACACTAACTCCCTGGCCACTCTGTGGTCTGTGATCAGGAAATGTAAAATGAAACCTAAATAAAACATTTGGCAAGGTAAATACACTGTCAGAAATGCGTGGCATTTCAAAACCAACTATAAACATTTTGGAATTTATCTGTGCATTCACATTACTTTCTGACCAGATAATCTGGATCAGATGGGAAGTACCAAGCCTCCCTTTTCTCCTCTATCCATGGAAAGTGCTTGGCCAGCCCAGTTACCATTCTGTTTCCAGACTTCCACCCCCTGCCAAGAATGCTCCCACTCTGGAACAGAAAGGCCTGCCAACTTCAAGGCAGCAATAGTGAGCAGTTAGGTCCAGTAGGGTGGAGAAATGATTTGCAAAGTGATCGAAAAGTCCTGTCTTCTTTCTCTTTAGGGAGGTTTCTCTCAAGTTAATTTGCTGCCTTCTTCCTTAGATCTGTGCCCTAAAACCTCTGTGAATCAGACATCAGAAATGTGGGACAAGAGAAGAGGCCTACTTCCAGAACCTTTCCTGTCAATCCAGTGTTGTCATTTCTGCCTAGACTAAGAGGCCCTTTTGACCACCAACTGCCCTCACAAGTACTGCACTCTGAAGTAGTCCTGACCATTGTATGCAGCCAAGCGTAGCCTTCCTAGGAATGCAGCTCTCTCCCTGACCACCAAAACTCCACAAGGGTTGCCTCTAAAGGATCTGCTTTCCATCACCAGCTCCAAGTTTTCCAACCAATTTTTTTTTTTAATCATAAGTCTCAGCCAACACATCACCTCCTTCTGGAAGGTTTGGATCCTTCCTGCTCACTTAGATCAGAGGACATGCCTCTGAGCCCATGGCATCCATTGCAGTGTGGTACACACTATCCGTGTTGCTATTTATTTAATCTGCTTCTCTAATAGCCTCATAGAATTACATTTTATATTAGAACCCATGTCATACATCTGTTTAAAAACAAAAATAAGTTTCGTGAAATGTTTATTTTGTGAGTATTTTATTCTAGGGTGCTAGAGGTGTAGTTCAGTAGTTAGAAGGCTGATCTAGCATACCAGAGACCCCGAGTTCGATTCCTCAAATGCTCCAAAACGGGGTGGTGACACAGGCTCAGACAATCCAGAGGAGAAAGCCTGTGGGTCAGGCCTTCATGCTTATCCTTGGCCTCAACCAAAGGTTCCAAATTTTAGACCTAGTCTGAAAACTCTTGTTCTAATTTACTTAAAAACAAAGTGTAACTGTATCTTTATACCTTGCTATGGTGATTTGAAAGTCCTTAAGTGGGATGGGATTCTGGTGTGGAAAAGAAGATACTCTGAGCTCTGTGAACAGTGGGGCTGAGAAACGAATAATGACTTGATAGACATTTGTTGTTTGAGTCATAAAGACTTTCTAACTTTCTTTGGTCCTCGAGATTTCTGCGAGAAAACTTTGCCTACTGATTTGTATGTGAAGTGTTCAAGAACGGTGATACTAAGTAATTTGCCCAGTGTCACAAACTGGTAAAGTAGGCAGCTGAGCCAGGCCTTGACACTGGGTAGTTTGGGTTTAGAATTTTTATTCGTATTCTCTCATCTACAAGGTCAGTAGACCTTGGTCCCAGGTGGATCAACTTACTAGGGGGGAAAAATGTCAGAAAGGGGCTCCTTGCAGCATTCTCAGGCTAGCTCTGTCTCCTACTTGGAATCACTGTGTGGGCAGTATTTGTGTCTGCGGAAGCTGGCTGGCACAGTGCTTGGCCTCTTAAGTTCAGCGATATTCAGCAAATTAGGATATTAAGCTGTGAAAGGAAGAGTATAGGGGCTGGAGAGATGCATTCCATTTTCAGCATCTACAGGTTGCTCACAATATCTTTAACCTAAGACTCCCTCTTCTGGCCTTCAGGAGCATGTTATATATAGTTACACATACATAGTGCAGGCAAAACACTCATACAAATAAACAAATGAGAAGTGTTGATGGGTGGGGCTGGAGAGATGGCTCATCAGTTAAGAGCATCGGGTGTTCTTCTGGATGTCCTGAGTTCAATTCCCAGCAGCCACATAGTAGCTCAGGATCTTTTATAATGGGGTCTGATGCCCTCTTCTGTCGTGAAGGCATACATGCAAATAGAACACATATATAATAAATCTTAAAAAAAAAAGTGATCTCAGCACAAGAGGCAGGCGGGCAGATCTCTGAGTTTGAGGTCAGCCTGGTCTGGAGCAAGTTCCAGGACAGCCAGAGCTACACAGGGAAACCCTGTCTTGAAAAACAAGTTTTAAAGAAAAAGTAAAGATACTTCAGGAAAGGAAATATCATGTTGCTGCCAGCTAAAGTGATAAGTTCCTCCCCTATCTCTCCCCTCAAAAAATTTTCTTTAAGGTCAGCTTGGGTTTTTATTTGTCACAGGTAGGAAACTGGATTCACAGTAAAACAGTGTGGCTGAGATGGCCACGCCCCTCAGGGCTAGTGCTGTTTCCAAGATTTTAACTTGTGAAGGCAGTATCTGAGAAAGGACCTGTTTGAAATACATTTGAAATTGCATGAGTAGGGCGAAACACTTGCAAAAAATTCTCCAAGCTAGTTCTGAAGTAATTAGCACTGACAATTTTCTTTACATTGTGGCTGGTATACTAACAAGGAGTTGGCTAGCGAAGGATTAGTTTCATCTTTATTGTGTGAATTCCATGCAAGTCACACACAGGACACAGATGTTCTGCTGTTTCATCACCTGTGTGTAGCTCTGGGGACATTGAACCGCTCTGTAGGACAAAGTGTCCTAGATATAGAACATCTGGGCCTTGTTTCCAACCCAGTCTCTAAACAACTTTATGACCACAGATTGCAAGAGGGCGGACTGCCTGTTGAAGGCATTTGGCAAATAGCAGGGTTTGGTTAAATGTCTGGAAGAAAACGGGCTTCTTCCAGTCTAGAGACCCTACAAAATTCATCCTAGAAAAGATGGAAAATGGGATGCAAAATTGTCTCTCAGTCTTTTTATCACCTTCCTTATCAAAAGATGCCTTGTTTCTGCCCCACCCCCTCCCCTTTGCCCCTCACTATTGCAGGCAGCAGGCTGGAGAGCTGGCCCTGAAGTCAGGACAGCAGGAGAGCTGGCCCCTCCCCTTACTAGCTGTAGGACCAGGGAGAGTGGGCCTGCACCTCACCTGTGCAGCACAGTAGAGCTGGCCCTGGTGGCTAAGGCACAGCTGACTGGCCCCTTGCTGCTGCAACATTAGGTGAACTAGTACTTATGGATTCGCAGGCTCCGGAGAGAGAGCAGGCTGACCAGCTCAGCTTTGGCCCAGGCCCAGACCCAGGGCTCTGAGCTGGTCTACCCAACATCTACCCCTATGTATGATCTGCTGGAGCACTGAAAGGGTCAGTTGTGCAGATCTGCAGGATCTCCACGACAGCAGACAACGACAGGATATCTAAGAGGAGTCCCGGTGAGAATGTAATATTGCTGGTATAGCAGAAGCCCGAGGCCTTGAAACAAACTAGTGATTCATTGCAATGAACATCTGCAAGTAAAGATGTGTGGTCTGTGGTGTGACACACCACAGCTTCCACAACAAGAACTTTTTATCCTATTTTATTTCCTTTGGCAAGGGGCTGTTGCAAGGGCAGAGGACAGATATTAGGGGGGCGGGGAGATGAGTGAAATTGGGGTACACAATGTGAAATTCACAACAAATCAATAAAGTTAAAAAAAGAAAAGGATAACAAGTTCATTTTGTGCATTAATCTGAAACCAAAGTATGTCTGCTAACAGGCGAGGCAGGTTGTCTTGGGGACATGGTATCTCCACCAAGAGTCAGTTTTCACTTACCACCTTATCTGTGGATACATTAGAGAGATGGAGCTTCAGGATATCTAAGATAATATTTTCTCCCTCCCCCATTGACAGGGCTATATTTTAATAGAAATGTCTATTTAAAACTCATCTCTTAGGCCGGCAAGAGATGGCTCATCGGGTGTAGGAGTTTGCTGTGTAAACCTGGCAACTTGTGTTCGCTCCTGAAGAGGTGGAAGAAGAGAACCAACTCCATAAAGTTGCCCTCTGGCTTCCACACATGTACCATGGCACACTCCCCCTCATCACACACAAACAATTAGAGTACATAAAGCAAATAAGAAAACATGGTATAGGTTTTGAGTTTCTATTAGATGATGTGATCGTACGGCATACATTCCCCAATGACAAGAGCTAGCTCAAATAGTACTTACAAAATATACCCAGTAACATGTTTTCCAAACCTGACCACAGGACTCCTAGACTAACGGTTTTGATATTTACAGTAATAGGGGAGAATGTATGTTTATGATGAAGATTACCCTGCATGGTTTGTAGGCATCAGTGATCCGAACGGCTAAGAGCAGCAGAGATGGTATCTTTATCAGAGAAACAGCACATAAAGATGTCCATCAGACCCTTACCTGCACAATAGTCCCTATGGGTGGGACCATTTGGCACTATTCATGTAGACGATGATGTGAGTTATACCCTCGAGGAACGTGCAGTGCCCATGCTGGGATTCCATTAGTAAGAAATTTGCTCTCTTTTGACAAGAACAAGAAAGGGAGCATGCTATACTTCTAAAAAGGCCATACCTCAGACGGAAAGAACTAAGTCAACTGTCAGAACTTTCCTCTTGTGGGAGTTTTCTGCCATTATCTTCCACAGTCTTAAAGTTCTTAAAGTTGAAAAGTAAGTCTGGAAGCAACCCTGAGCTACCATTTTGAGCGTCACTGGAAGGTATAACTCAGAAGACCATGAAGGACAATCTGGGGACAGTTATAGGTACACTCACTCCAAGCGCTCACAGTAGCCTCCTAAGTGATAGGCACAGAAGCTGGTATCATTTGGCCCCAGTAAACAAGAAGCTGCCTCGAAGGCCTTGTGTCTTGTGTTTCTGTCTTATGCTTGCTAAAGAGCATCTTTGCAGGAGGCTCGGAGATGTGAGAACTGTTCTGGTCACTTCGTGATACGACTTGACTGCTACCGTTGCCAGTGCCATACACAGGGAACACAGCTTGTGGAGCAGGAAGGAGCTTTTCCAAGAGCATTAGCACTGGCTCTAAGCAGCCCTGCATTCGTGGACAAGGTGGTCCATGCAGCTCTCTGGCCCAATAGCATCCTTGTGAAATGGAAACTGCATGAAACTGTTTTGAGTCTAGAAACTCCTGAAGCTTCATGTTCTGTGACCCGGATGCCTGAATCAGGCAGAGGCACAGAATGGGCACTAGGGGCAACAGGGAGTGCTGGGGCACTCATTGCCTCATTGCATCATTGCAAATTTAAGTTCAAATGCAAATCCAAAAGCAGCTTCATTCTTTACCCATCTCTGTATCATCACTTGAGCTTCAGTTCTTAGCTCTAGCCTCCCACAGTCTAAGTCCGCAATCAGAGCTGAAGAACTGGCATCTTCTAAATCTTATGTGGAGGGTCCTCCTCCATTCCTGCTATACAGGATAGATGACCCAGCACTATCTCTGCTATCTTGTGTGGTTGGTCCTGCTCCATCCCTGCTATTTCTCATGGATGGTCCTGCTTCATCCCTGCTATCTTGTATGGTTGGTCCTGCTTCATCCCTGCTATCTTGTGTGGTTGGTCCTGCTTCATCCCTGCTATCTTGGCCTAACTGTCAACACTAAGTTTTCACTCTCCAAGTGTCCCAGCCAAGTTACAAGATAATCGTCAAGTTTGAAGTGAACTTTTTGAAAGACATTCATTTTATCCAAATTCACCCAAAGTTTCAGATGAAGGTATGTACATTGGGTGGCATTGCTCTGTAAGTTCAAAGCTACTTAGTTTAAATAAGCTCTCAAATGTCCCCACAAAAATGGAACAATAAAAGCAGCATGTAGTAAATTTAAAAATCACAGAAAACACGTTAAGAGACTGTTAACATTTAAAGTAATAGATTAATTCATAAAAGTCACTAGGAAAAATATAATTACTTCTTTTGTTGTCAGACAAGGTCTCACATGTAACAGCCCTGGCTGGTCTGAAACTCACTATGGAGAACAGGCTGGCCTCAAACTCACAGAGATCCGCTTTCCTCACAGTACTGGGATTAGAGGCATAAACCACCATGCTGGACTATTGTTGTTTCTATTAAAAAAGATAGAGGGGTGGAGAGATGTCTTAGTAGTTAAGAGGACATGGGCTTGATTCTTAGCACTCACAATGGTACCTCACAACCCTCTGTAATACCAGTCCCAGAGGACCTGACGCTCTCTTCTGGACTCTAGGGGCATTGCACATATGTGGTACAGATACATGAACTGGCAAAAACACCCATACACATGAAAAAAAAATAAACCAATAAGAAATAAATAGAACATTTGGATTGGAGTTAGTCAAATAGGAGCATTGTGAGGTCTGGGTTTGCTCCCTAGTACAAAAAAATCAAAAGACAGAAAGAAGAAAGAAAGAGAAAGAAGAAGGGAACCAGCCTAGAGTGAGGGGATTCATCTGTTGTCTACAGGAAGCTGACTAAGAGGAAAAGGTCAGAAGGAGCAATATCTTAAAAGCTTATGTATTTTTAATGGAAAATTGATTTTATGCAAATATGTCACAGAGTTGGCATTTTAACTTTCCAGGCTAAAAGCTAAAGAAAAAGGTAAAGAAAAAACTTTAAGTGAAAAATCTTTTCATCCTCCTTCTACATTGTTAAGGTTTGGGATATCACGAGGGGAAATTCTATGCCTTTGTCACATTCTACTCTGTTGTACATGGTACACATATGGAAGCCACTCTGGCCCCTTCCCTTCTGCTCACACCATCAAATGGAATTATGAGCTCCTTTTTCTCTAAGCAGGCCTTGATGCCTCCCTCCAGCTGCCATGTATGCTTGGCCACAGGACTCACAGGTCTCCAATAGGATGAAATCTGTTCTGTGCCCCATAGACAGACTTATACATTCTACTTTTATCTCCTCCCTTACTGTTTCTCAGCAAATGGCCTGCACCCAAACCCTGGAGAACCTGACATTTAGACTCAAAGACAAAGGCTGGACATAATCCCAGCACTCAGGAGGCAGAGACAGGCTGGTCTCTACCAGTTTGAGGTCAGCTTGGGCTATACAACAAGTACCAGGACAGCCAGAACTACGTAAAACTCTTTCTCCGTCCGTCCGTCCGTCCATCCGTCCGTCCGTCCGTCCGTCCCTCCCTCCCTCCCTCCCTCCCTCCCTCCCTCCTTCTCTCTCTCTCTCTCTCTCTCACACACACACACACACACACAGACACTAAGACAAAATTATCATGTATGGCTGTGTGTGTGCACGTGTGCATGCGTGCATGTGTATATGTGTGTATGCACTGTGTATACATATATTGAGGTCAGAGGTCAACTTTCAGTATTTTCTATTGCTCTACACTTTAGTTTTTAAGACAGGGTCTCTGAAACTGGACCTACCTCACTGTTCTTACTAGACTGACTGGCCAGGGAAACCTTCAGATCTCCATTTTCCACAAGCCATCCCCCAAGCACTGGGTCTATATGCACATGCAGTCATGTTCTGAGGATCTGAACTCAAACCCTCATGTTTGTCCAGCAAGCTCTTTACGTTTGGATCGATCTTTCTAGCCTATGCTACCCCACCTCCTTTTGCTTTGATATTTGACTCTTTGACCAGTGTGTCTGCTTAAAGACAAGTTCTTGGACTTGAGTATTCTTTTAAATTTATTTTTCTATGTCTAACTTTTAAAATTTAGTGTACAATGTTAATGGCTTTAAAAAGTATCAGAAAATACTTCTTATAAAGTTATTCCACGAGAGAACCCCTAAACAAAGAATTTAAGAAGAGAGAGGCATTACAATTTAGAACAGTTCCTAGCATCGTTAGTACCAGCCAGCAGAAACAGCTGCAGATGTATTACGGACTTTGTTAATTATTACTGATTATATTTTAAAATCATACTAATAGCCAATGGCCTATATATGATTTTCTAAGACCTTTACATTTCATTATGCTGTAACAGGTTCACTGATGCTCAATTATTACGTGAATATCTGCTGACTACAAAGAATCCCTTTATTAGCATATGCATATGTATTCCATCTCTCTTTCAATTACACTTACATTAGAACCTTCCAAGGGAAGTGTTCGAAAGAAAGCTGGCTGTGTGCATGCAGCAGAGCCTGCATGACTTGTGTGACCTCCCACTTTGCTGCACTGGGGCTAACGACTCATAGTAACCTTCAAGAATAAATGCAGATTAAAACAAGGGATGCTGTTGAACTCTCTGAGAAACGCTGCCACTGTGCCCTGCCATTGAAAGCATGGCTGGTGCAGTAGGAGCTAGGAGGCCGAGAAGCACAAATCCATGTATTGGCTAGAGAGCCTGGGTAGATGCTGCAGCGTCCCAAACTCAAACTCCACCAAAGCCATTCTCTCCTCCCTTTCCTTATTCCAGGAATAAGACAGCATCCACTTCTTATACGTTCTCAGTGAAATATATTCTGATAGACGTTCCTCATTAATCTATTCCAAGTGGCAAATCTATTATAAGAAAATAAATTGACCATGATTTGATTTGATAATCCCAGAAACCAAATGTTTTGTTAGCCAGTTTTCTTTAATAATTAATTAATTTTTAAAATTAAAAAGGATCCCTTGCCCTTCCTTGTTAGAGAAAGAATTCAAACTGAAGCAAGTCTCTGAATAAGCCTTTATTTAAATAGAGGCAAGTCTGGATTGTTCTAGACTATGCAATGAGTCTACTTTCTAGAACTTTCTTTGTATAGTTACATTCCTCGGCTTAGACACAAACCATTTTCTTATGCTCTTCTGTGAAGCAGTCAGAGCTCTGAAGCACATGGAGCCATACAGCAGCTAGGCCAAGACCTTATTCCACCTCTGGGGTCCTGCTATATCGTAGTCTGTATTATAGTTTTCTTTAAGTTGATTCATTTTATAATTAAACTCACAGCCAGGCATGGTGGTGTACACTTTTTTTTTCTTTTTCCCGAGACAGGGTTTCTCTGTGTAGCCCTGGCTGTCCTGGAACTCACTCGGTAGATCAGGCTGGCCTCGAACTCAGAAATCCACCTGCCTCTGCCTCCCAAGTGCTGGGATCAAAGGTGTGCGCCATCGCCCGGCTGGTGGTGTATACTTTTAATACTAGCATTTGGGAGGCAGAGGCATGAGGACCTCTGAGAATTCAAGGCCAGCCTGGTCTGGTCTATGAAGAGCATTCCAGGACAGCTAGAGTTACACAGAGAAACCCTGCCTCAGCCCCGCAACACCCCCAAATAAACTTACTCAAAGGGAAAACTTTATATAACTGTTATCAATAGAGTACAAATATCCCTTTGCTAAAGTAGAAGTGGCCAGCAGGTTCTTTATTTCATCAATTTTAATCCACACTTTACACATTAGGTATCTTGCAATCAATGGCATCTTGCCCATTGTTATTATGACAGTGCTAGACTCAGATCTACTACTGAGCTGCAGCCAGGCCCAGCTACATAATGACCTCAAAGTAACATGGGCTATACGAGATGCTATCTCATAAGGAAAGTGCATGTGTTTATACTTTGCAGCTTCAGAAAGTGAACATTCTGTGTATACATGCAAAGTATGTCTGTGATTTCACTGTCAGCTTCTAACAGCATGGCCAAGAGTTCAGTTATAGAGCTTGGAGCATCTATGATGACACCTGAGCATTTTGTGCCTGACTTATGAGGCTGGGTAAGGTTGGTTAACACAGCACTTGTTCACAGAGAATAAATGATATTCTCTGTGAAATCACAGGCTTATTTATCACTAGTTTCTCTTCCCAGTGTACCTATGTATGTATGTATGCATGCATGCATACATGTATGAATATAAATAGAAGACTGTCAAAACACATGTAGCTGAGTATCATTAAAAAATGAGTGTGTATCACACTGTTAGAACACGATCTTTGGTTGAAACACCAAACAGGAAGGATTTAGCCAAGGCAGGGACAACTGGTTGCTAGCTAGGTCATCAAGTGGTGGAAGTGGAATGCCAAAAGGTGGAAGATGGAGAGACAGCAGGAGGTCCTTGCATAGGAAGTTGCAGTCTCAAGGAGATAACATAGTGTGCGCATTCTTCTGGCTATTTTGTTGTCTCTTTATCCAGATACCTATGTGTCAGGCACTGGGTTCTGGAAAGAGAATTGAAGAAGGCCAAAGAGCTCAGAGAACTAGGAAGGAAAAAGGATGCCAGCAATTACAGTCAACAGGGATGTCAACAATTACAGCCAATAGGGATGCCAGAGATTACAGTCAAGGTTCTAGTCTCAGGGGAGGCATTTTCAAAGAGTGCTGTATAAAAAAATGCCAGAGAGGCATTCAACTCAATGTGGGTGGTTTAGAAAACCCTCCAAAGAAAAGAGAAGCTTGGGCTGAATCTTGAAGTAAGCATAAGTTGCTGAAGCCCTCTCACATATCAATGACCAGGGAGAGGGTGCCAGAGGCCTACCGTGTCTGGAAATTCTCCAATAATTCAGAGGGATCAGTTTCATTTCAGCCTATTTATACCATTTTTCTGAGCCTTAAAAACAGTCCAACACCCCCTTTTAAAACCTTTTTAAAACATGGCAACATTTGCAGCACTTACATCATCAGAGCGGGGTGAGTTCCCTGTAGCTCTCTCCCATTGCGGCAACTCCGGTGCAATCCCATTTCCCTCAGAACCCCTCACCTCGCTCACCCCACTGGGTTATTTGGAAGCGAGTTCCAAATAATATCATTTTGAGACACCAATTTTTCATCTTCTCAGCCCAAACCTGTGTTGCAATGGAAGTAGCATGAATCTTGCTCTGTAGCTCATTAACCAAAAATTAACCAACACCAAGGCCATTCTACTCTAATAGAATTTAAAAACAAGAGAATATTAACATGACTAGGAGTAATTTCCAGAAAGGAATAAATGGGGGTAAGTCATAAATAATGTTAATCTGTCTAATTCCTATCACATGAATTAAATTAATTAAATATGTGGGTAGAAATCGAAGGGATTTTTAACTTTTTTTAAATGCACAAACTATCAACGAAATAATCATTGAAATAACTATTAGACCAGGAAAACAAACAAGCAAAAAACAAAGAACAGAAAGAGTTTAGAGCGGTGGGTGGGGTGGTAAGTACATTAAGTGCCAGTTGGAATGTACCAGCCATTTAGAATTGGTCGCAATGGATTCTTCCCATGGGTAGTACTTGCTGTGTGCCACCTGTGCGCTGGGCTCACTCCAGTGAAGGGCTTCTTGGCAAAGCATCTTAGCTCCTTAAAGAGGTAAGCAGCTGCCTCTACCTGACTCAGCCGGAACTTCACCCAGATTCTATATTAAACACTTGAGAAACAGAAGCAACTGGAAGGAGTTCAAAGAAGTGGAACAGAAGATAATTAGATGAGATTGATTTTAGCAGAAAGATCAGAAAAACCAAATGCAGGGAACTTGGCTAAGGCAGGGATAAGAAAAATGAGCTATCTGAGGTTCTGTGTGACTGAATACCGGGCAGGGGAGCCAAGGGCGCACTGCCCACCTGGTGCTGGGTTGTACCACAGCCACTCCTGTATGCTCTGATGTTCCGCAGGCTGCCACCTAAGGCCTGCCTTGTGCGAGAATACCTTCTATATTCAATATGAGACTCATTTCTAGACAGAGAGAGGTGGTTCTTGGATCTTTCCACTCTGGCAAGCAGGATGAGCAGGAAAAGTATTTCTTCTTGAAGTGTGGTAATGTTCTCGACTTTCACAAAGTATTTCTAGTCAACCTGTAAGTGTGTAAGTGTATAAGTGTGTGTGTGTGTGTGTGTGTGTGTGTGTGTGTGTGTGTGTGTGTGAGAGAGACAGAGAGAGAGACAGACAGACAGACAGACAGAGACAGAGAGAGACAGAGAGACAGAGAGAGATGAGAGAGACAGACACACAGACACAGACACAAATACAGATACAGACACAGACACAGTCAGAGAGATAGAGACAGAGACACACAGACAGACACAGAGACATGATGGAACCCTGGCATCTGGAAGGCTGAGGCAGGAGGATCAAGATTTCAAGACTAGCCTCAGCTACATAGTGAGTTTCAGACCAACCTGGTCAAACTGAGACACTGTCTCAAAAACCACACACATGTCTGGAGATGTAGCTCAGTGACAGAGCACTTGCTTGGATGCCCAAGTCTCTGGGTTAAATCCCCAGTACCAAACACCCATCATACAGAAACAGTATGTCCAAAATGAGCAAGAATAAGGTTTATCATTGCCATTCGTCGTTGCTAGGGTTATTATTGCTATGATGAAATATCATCACCAAAAACAAGTTGGAAAAGGTTTTACACTCCCACATTGGAAGCAGAAGCTGATGCACAGGCTATGGAGGAGTGCTGCTTACTGGCTTGCTCCCTTTAGTTTGCTAGACCTACTTTCTTACAGAACCCAGGACGTCCAGCCCAGGGATAGCCACACCCACAATGGGCTGTACCCTTTCCCCCATCAATCACTAATTAAGAAAATGCCCTGCAGAAGGATCTTATTGTTAGCATCTTCTTATTTGAGGTTCCCTCCTTTCATGTAACTCTAGCCTGTGTCAAGTTGACATAACACCAGCCAGGATACCATTCAACAACCATTTGTATCATGGTTTACTTCCAGGACAGAATTAATAAGAACCCGAAGAACTTTCTTATTTACAAAGTGAACAAGAAAATAAAAATAATTGAGTTCAAAATCTCTGTCACCCATATTGCAAACAGGGCTCAGAAAAATGGATAGATGAGCCTCCATAACACAGGCAGATGATGAAGGTGGAGATGCCATGATTCTGCCTCCTGTTCAACAATGCAGTGTCTGAGGGGATTCCACACTTTGAAGGGCAGTCAGTGTTCCTGCTGTTAACCTTGGGTGTCAGCATCCCCCACCAAGGGCCTTTCTGTGGAAGGGGGCAGCACAGATGGCTGCATGTGACAGCTTCCTGATGCTGAGCTCAGAGGCCTTGTGGACAGGCATCCCCAAGCTAAGACAGAGTTCTGCTACAGCTATTTCAGGCTTAAGTCTGTCCAACCTCCCCGAACCCAGCCAGAACTGGCTTTGCCTCCTTGCTCTGGGCTCTCACACCAGCAATGCATTACCATTTTTGGTAACTCCAGTGGACAGGCCAGGAGTTTGAATTATGCTTTTCAGTAATTTTAATGCTGAGGCTGGATATTTCCACATTTCAATGAACAAAAGGCTCCAAGCTTATGCAAAGAAGGCAGGACATTTTAAATTTTTTAATTTGGAGTTTTTGGGTTTTTTGATGAGGCAGATCTCAGGGAGGCATAAAGTTAAGTAAGGAATCTGGATTGTTTTTTTTCACCACTAGACAGGATGTGTCTATCTATGTAGTCCTGGCTATCTTGGAACTCACTCTGTAGACCAGGCTGGCCTTAAACTCAGAGATCTACCTGCCTCTGGGTGCTGGGACTAAAGGCGTGTACCACCTCCATTTGGCTGAATCTGGCAATTTTTACTAGTAAGTTTATACTAGATTTTTATAAATATAAAATGTTCTATAAAGGCTAGGTAAGGCTAATACTTCTAACATTAGTGTTATAACATCCAAACGTCCTTCTCTCTCTCGCTTGCTCCCTCACTCTAAGAAATTCAGATTGTATGGGGGAAAATGTGTGGTTTTCAGAAAAAACGGTCTTGGGGCTTTGAACACTGGATAAGTGTCGGTTTGCAGCTAATTGCTGAAGATTCAAACAACTGCATATCAGGTGTCTCCTTTCCAGAGGCTAAAGGACAGGTAAAGGAAGAGAGGGTCAAAAGATGCAGCCTGGTCATGCTGGGAGGGGGAGGGGAAGTGTAGCTGGTTCGGTTTGGTTTGGTTTGGTGTGCCAGGGACAGAGGCTCAGAGGATGCACAGGTCAGCTTCGGGTATCTCACAGTCTGAAGGAGGAGGCCTCGGTTAGCATCTAGTTTCTGAAAATCAAGGTGACCTCATCCAAATTTTGTTGTGATTAGCTACCAGCTAAGACAAGATTTTTCTGGACGTGAAGAGTTTGCTTTCTATGAAATGTAAACCTGGTACACCTCCCTGCTTTGTTCTTGGCTAGACAATGGGGTGTGTCACCTCCCCTGTAGGGTCACACCCCAGACTCAGATGACAGGGCTCTGCATTGTTTTGTTTAAAGACTGGGTTTCACAAAGCCAGGCTAGTCCTGATCTCACTATACAGTTGAATAACCCTTTGCCTCTATGCCCCCAGTGCTAGCATTACGTGGGTACAGTATCATACTCAGTTCATGAGGTGCTGGGGTGGAACCCAAGGCTTTCTGTGTTCTAAGAAAGTACTCTACCAACTGAGGTACATCTCAGCCTTCCTGGGTTTTTATTCCTATATTAGAGCCTGGGTGCTTTTTATGGTTTTTGTGGTTGGTTGGTTGGTTGGTTGGTTGGTTGGTTGGTTGGTTGGTTGGTTGGTTGGTTTTTGAAACAGGGCTCTCTATATAGCCCCAGGCAGTCCTGGAACTCTAGGCTGGCTTCAGACTTGAAGATTTATGCTTGGCTCTGCCTCCTGAGTGCTGGAAAAGGTGGCCAGGCGAGAGGTAGACTGCTATAGTACTTCTGGATCTTGAAAAGTAAAGGTGTCAGGGACTGAATCTGTGGTCTCCTGCATATGAACTAGATGCCTCCTTAGTTGCTGGGCTGATACAGTTTTCATGAGAATTTTAAAGAAGATGATTTGGTTAGGGGTGAGGAGTGGCCTAATCTTTCTGTTTCTCCTCAGTTTCATTCAGACACTTTAAGGCAGAATATGAATTGGTGAGCACCAGACTCCATCCACTTAGAGGGAAGATAGGTACTTCGTATTATGACCAGTTGCCATGCTCAGCTCTGACAGTACACATGGGAAGGACCCAGGTTTGACTGCAGAGGCACCGCCACCCAGTGGAAACACCAGTAGACAGACAGACGCCTACTTCCTCTCTCACTCTTTATATCAATACTTGTAGACTCAGCTAGTGGACAGGATGCTTTTCTCATGGATGAGAAATGGGTCCTGTGAAGGTGAATCAGTGGATTCCCATTTCCTCTTGGGTCTCTGGATATAGGGATAGTCTGAGAAGTTTAGGGACTACTTGCTTAGGGATGCAGAAGATGCAGCTATAAGGAGAGGCAGTTAGGGCATCCTCTAAAGTCCCGGAAGCTAAATTGCCTAGGTTGGGGAAATGGAGTGTATGCACCTGGAAGCTATTTGCAAGGTTTTAATACTGTAGTAAAATTAGCACTAAAATGCCTGCAATCTTTTCAAGATATTTTGATGTTACCTTTTTGGCAGAATAAATGTAGACCTGGTACCTGTTATTCATGTGATTAGACACAGGTTTTATAAAATGATACAAGCAGGATCATTCCTGTTGACCCTTCGTGGAGGGAAATTACATATTGTTGTTCAGGGAGCAAGCATGATTCCACCCCTCTCTGCAACCTAGAAGCAAATCAGTTCTCTCTCTGAGGAGGGAACATCTTGAAACGCAGGTGAATGGCAGGGAGAAAGTGCAAGGGATCCGGCTTATGCTGGAAAGACTAAGCTCTAGAATTTGATGTTACAATGACTCCTTAATGTGTACAGGAAACCAACTGATGTTAAAATGGAAAACTCAAAAGGAGTTAATTTCAGGGTGTCATGAGAAACAGCTCATATTTACTTAGTATGCTTCTTTTGTTTGGGGAAGGGGTCTTGCTGTGTAGTCCTGGCTGGCCTGGAACTCCCAGTGATCCACCTGCCTCTGCTTTGCAAGTGCTGGCATTACAGGCCTGTGACTCTGAGCCTGACAGTAGCCTTCCTTTTGAAGACAGGATCCTCTAGAAACTGTCCCACTATGTGCCTTATCCAGGCCATTGTCATCTCTGTTGTGATGCTGGGATGACTTCCCGGTGAATCATGTTCTTTGGTTTCTGTGCTCTTCCGCTCTTCCTCCACTCTACTAGCCAAAGTGACCGTATTCGTTCACTTCAGCCAGGGCTGAGTGTCTGTAGTCTTACCTCTCCTAGAACTCAGTATGGAGTACGTAGCCCCAACCTGGCTGAGAACTGGCAGCCTCAGCCTCCTGAATACGGGATAAACATTGAATACAGCTAAAATCTTCCAAAGTGGCTTTTTTTTTTTTTTTTTTTTGAGACATGTATTTACTTTGTATCCGTGACTGTCCCGAATCCTACTATGTAGACCAGGCTATCATCAAGAGAGCTGCCTAACTCCTTCCTGAATGCTGGGATTTAAGGTGTGGGTTACTGTGTCCAAACTGAACTTTTAATTTGAAAAAATATTTTAAAGGATATTTAGTTTCTTTCTTTCTTTTTTTTTAATTACTTTTAATTTTTTACAGTCTAGTCATTGCCCCCCTCCTGGTCTGCCCTCCCACAGTTCCTCATCCAATTCCTCCTATCAGTTTTAAAGCTCACGATGCTTCAGTAGCTTCCCACTGAACTAAGACACAGCTCTTAACTGAGCTGCCCTTAGGGCTCCAGAGGATTTTTTCAGTAAAGACCATTTCTGCAGCATAGCTGAGCAGGGTAAGCCTGTGTGCAAGCCTCTAAGCAACACTGAGATCCAGCACCCAGACTCTGTCTTGTAAGTGCCAATAATTTAATGTAGCCCAGGCTAGCCTCTGACTCAAAATCCTCTTTGCTTAGCCTCTTGAATGCTAAAGTTTGGTTATAAGGGTAGCCAGCCTGGGCTATGTAAAGACCCTGTTTCAAAAGAAAAGAAGAAAGGAAGGAAAGGAAGAAAGGAGGAAAGGAGGGAGAGAGGGAAGGAGAAAGGGAGGGGGAAGGGCAGGAGAGTACACAGCTTCCCCCTCTGTGAACAAGTATTACAACTTCTTCCTTCTTTCTTTTCTTATGATCTGTTTTCCTTCTCTAGAAAGTAAATTCGGATATATCTGTTTCCTTTCTGCTGTATTATAAGTGACTAGGGATATGTTTTAATAAGTGTTTTTGATTTAATTGATACCATTAAGTTATATTGTTTTATTATTCATAGCAAATGTTTGGATGAGCTGGACATAGGACCCCACATCTGTAATCCCAGCACTCAGAAGGCCAAGGCAGGAAAGATTACCACGAGTTCAAGCCCATTTTGGGTTACATAAAGAGATCCAGGCCAGGCCAGGCTACTGTGGTGGTTTGAATGCCATTTGCCCCCACAGGTTCATAGGGTGACACTATTAGGAGGTTTGGCCTTGTTGGAGTAGGTGTGATTTTGTTGGAGGAAGTGTGTCACTGTGGGTCTGGGCTTTGAGGTCCTATGTTCAAGCTCCACCCAGTATGGAAGCCAGTCTCCTCCTTGCTGTATTTGGATCAAGAGGTAGAACTCTTTGTAACTCCACCACCATGTCTGCCTACACACTGCCATGTTTCCCACAATGAGCATAATGGCCTAAATCTCCAAAACTGTAAGCCATCTCCAATGAAATGTTTTTCTTTATAAGAGTGACACAGTCATGTTGTCTTTCACAGCAACAGAAACCTTGACTAAGGCAGCTGCAGAGGGAGAACAGTGTCAAAAAACTCTAACCAAACAGCCAAATAAATGTTAAGATGGAGCAAAAAGGCTTTATCACGCTCACTTTTGTGTAAAACACTGAGAAGAAAATATCCTACACCGTTTACTAATGATGGAGGGAGGGGTAAGCTGGGTGTATCATTACCTCCTTCTTAGGTCGTAATGGATTGTTTCAATATAATGGCATCAGTTGTGTTGTAATAAAAGACCTTTGCATACAAGGCTATAATTAATGTGTTTGTCTTTTTCTCACCACTTTAGGACAGAATGTCTGCATTAGTGACTATTGCCTATCAATCAGTTGAATCCCATTTTTCTTTACTTTTTTTTTAATTTATAAACTTTTACATGTTTTTAGTTTACTTTTTATTATACCTTCACACACACACGCACACGCACACGCACACGCACACGTACACGCACACGCACACAAATGGGTTTCCCTTTCTGAGATGGAGTGGGAAAGACAAGTTTTGTTGTTCTTTGTGGAGCAGTCATCAAGATGAAATGAAACTTGAACTTGTGTTTTCTATCTGAGTCTGAGATGTAACAGAAACGGTCCATGGACAGAGTCAGACATGATGTGGGGACTTTGAATGTGGAAGAGCACATTGCTGCACTTTTCCTGGGCTCTAAAGGTGTGGCCAGGCAATCTAGAACTTTCTGGATATGTCCGGTTTGAGGATCAAATCTCCTTCCTGTCACCAGTGAGAATTTTGTTATTTACTCTCTTCCAGTTTGTTTTAGAATTCCATGCACATTGGGATATTGGGATCATTTGATATTGTACACTTGTACACATAAGACATAGTTGAATACACAATGATAAGTCATTTTGGTGAGGATATGTCAAAGGCAGTAAGCCCAGTGAGGACTCTTAGTCCCTGAACCTTTCCCTTCCTTTTTGTGTGCTTTAGGCAATCCAGTTAGATTGCAAAGTTGAGCCTGCACCAGTGTTAGGAGATGCTGTCACCTGATCCATATCAGAAATAAAAGGTGGAAGCCATCTTGTCTCTGGTGTTTTTCTAGACTGTTTTGGATTTTGGTATACCCATTTTACAAAAATTGGCCTGGTGAGCTAGTTCCATCTTGCTCTTGCGTTCTTTTGTGCAATACCAAGATTATTCTTTATTTTTAACAGGGAGATGTCTGTACTGCGCACACACAGTACACACACACACACACACACACACACACACACACACACACACACACACGTGTACATGTGCCCAGGAACAGAAGATGGGTAGAGACTGGGATCACTGGAGTTGAAATTTAGTGTTGGGTTATAGGGCCTATTTCCAAAGTGGGGCTCCTAGACTATCAGCAATGACAGAAAATTGTAGATATTCTGGTCCCAGTTCAGATCTACATATATTTATGAAAGGGATGGGGCCACAACCTGGTTTTAACAAATGCTTTCTGCTCTCTCTAGTTTGGTAATTATTGCAATTATTGCAATATAGAGAAGGAAGTCAAAATAGTTGGATGCAAAATGATGAAAGAAGAAGAGGAAAGAAAAGGAGAATAAAAAGAAGAAGAAGAAGAAGAAGAAGAAGAAGAAGAAGAAGAAGAAGAA